>JAGSMT010000079.1:0-1200000 GCA_029286875.1 Lamproptera curius
TTTTCTTTTCAATTTATTTTTGTAATAACGTTAAAAATCTTCCGGAAAATTTATGATTAACTAGGTATAGGTTGTCACGTCTCCAATCTAAACTTACGCAGTAAAAGTTGATATTGACTTTATGTACCTTACGTGCCAGTACATTGTCAATTGTATTGTAATAATTTTGTTACAACATATACTGAATATAAGTAATAAAATACAATATTTTTATATTTTATCAATTCAGTTCGCATGATAAGTGCGAAGTAATATATAAACATAAGTTCTAGTTTTGTAAATAAATTAACTTCAACAAAATTCTGAAAATGTTTCCCTAACTAATATTTAGGATTTATTTTATTACGTCGTTTTAATTTATATTTTTTTCACTGAAGAGATATATATAGCTTATCTTCATCATTATCATAATCATCATATCATATTAGACATATTCACTGTAGGACATATGCCTTCCCCATAAGCCTCCGAGAAGGAACCATTCCCATTCCCAACCAACCCTTCACCACATGTATCCACCGGCTTCCTGGATATTTCTATATATTCTATAGGCGGACCCTTTTAGGGACATAATATTTAAAGACGAGTCTACAGGTTATATTTTGATATAATACAATTTTTAAAACTTTTGTGAGAAATGTAATGTAAATTTGCTTTGATAACAGAATTAACACATTTAAAATCTCATTTAAAAAATTTTAAATACATTAAACAATGTAACGCTAAAGCTGAGAAAAGCATTTTTTCGTAATCTCTGGGGAAGGTTATATAATTCATTTTATTAAATAATACATAAGCATTATCGACAAATAAAAGAATAATGAAATTAAACTACTACCTCTATAAAATTTCCTTACAAATTTTATTTCGTATGCAATATTTCCGAAAAATGTAATTGATACCTTCAAAAATAATTTTAAACAACGTAAAAGCTCTTAAAGATGTGAAGTTCTTAAAACAACTTTGTAAGTAAAATAACTGACTTACCCCTGCAAAGGTAGACTACTCTAAAAGTCCTCGGAAAACATTTAAAGTGCGACGTATTAAGTCCAATTACTGCATAACGTGACTCTATTCTATATGTCTAAAATATACAAGCTATTTCTTACTGTATGGTTTAAGATAGAAGGCAAGCAAGTTGCCATTAAGTGAACGGTCGGCTTGGCATGATCACAATCATAACTATTTCAATACGGAAAACTTATTACAATATATATATATATATATATATATATATATATATATATATATATATATATATATATATATATATATATATAAAAATAGACCAGTCAAATTTAAAAAAAAAAATACTGACGACTTCTAGCAGTACATAACCATTTTTACACAATATAATATTTAACACAATACAATATAATATTTTCTACTTAATCGATAGCTAAAATAGATATTAATCCTTATTTATATACAGTATATGTATAAAAAGTACAGAAAAAGGGTTTATACAGCAAATAGCTCTTATCCTTTTCGTTTTCGGGTCGCTTCCGATGCGGCCGATCTGATCAAAGCAGTTTAAAGGTAAGAGTTATTGAAGGATAAAGGATTTCTTCTTACAACACCATTTAAAGGGTCTGCGTTGTAAAAAGAATTCCCTTACACTATTGGTGATAGTGTACGTAAGGGTCGTTTGTATTAATATTGATGGAAAAAAAAAATAAGCATAGTTTTAAACTAAGAAATTTTAGTTATCAGCTCGTGCCTTTTATACCCATTTAATGTATCTCTCAGGATTCAAACATAAACCTATTGTTTAAATCCATATCTTACAAAACCCATTTTATTTTATGCAATCGAAGAATCTAAAAAATCGTTTAAAACAAAAAGAAAAATATATTGACTGTGGTGGTAGCAAAGGTTTATTAAACAAATTACAATTATGTCTTTGACTGTCCTTTTTAATACAAGTTATTTAGTACGCTTTACTAATATCATTGATGTTAAAGATTTCTCTTCACTGTGCCGTTAGCGCTTTTAAGTCTTCAGAATTTACCTAATGATACTTATCAATTAAAAATGTCAAAATAAATCAATTAAAACTATCTGTTAACGGATATGGGTATAATGCTACTAAGATAATTGTAGTCTTAATTTTTATGCCTCAATATAATTTATTTTTCGTTTTATGTACGTCTATATACATTGGAAAAAAAATTCAAAAGATGAAATAAGGTTAAGGTACAGTGAGTAATGTCATATATATATATATATATATATATATATATATATATATATATAAAGCCAAATGGACAAGTCAAATTAAATAAAAAAATATGACCGACTTCTAGCAGTACATAACCATTTTTACACAATATAAATTGATAACGTGCTTTCTGCACGTTAGCTGCTCTGCTATTTTGTCCGGTGCATTTTAAATCGCTCATATCTCATAAGATATGAATTTAATGAACTACCATTCACAAAATTATTTTTTAAAACACCACACACCACATGACAACTTAAGCCTATAATTTAAAAAAAAAATAATCTTAAAAAAAAATAATCTGAGTACTAGAAGCGGAGCAACGAGGTAATATATAAAAAATCATACGCTCAAAATTGAGTACCTCCTACGTTCAAAACTAATTCGGTCAAGAATAATGACATCGCTTTTGTAATTAATAAACTTAATGCCATAAATTTAGTATTAACAAATTTAAGATATCGATATTGCTAAGTGACATTACTCACCGTACCTTAACCTTATTTCATCTTTTGATTTTTTTCAAATGTATGTAGACGTACATAAAAACGAAAAATAAATTATATTGGGGCATACAAATGATGACTACAATTATTTTAGTAGCATTATACCCATTTCCGTTAACAGATAGTTTTAATTGATTAATTCTGACTTAAAAGCGCTAACGGCACAGTGAAGATAAATCTTTAACATTTAATGATATTAGTAAAGCGTACTAAATAACTAGTATTAAAAAGGACAGTCAAAGACATAATTGTAATTTGTTTAATAAATCTTTGCTAGGATCAGTACCACAGTCAATATATTTTTCTTTTTGTTTCCAACTGGTTATATTTAGATTCTTCGATTGCATAAAATAAAATGGGTTTTGTGAGATATGGATTTAAACAATAGGTTTTGTTTGAATGTGAATTCTGAGAGATACATTAAATGGGTATAAAGAGAGCTGATAACTAAAATTTCTTAGTTTAAAACTATAAAATTTTTTTTTTCCATCAATGTTAATCAAACGACCCTTCGTCCACTATCACAATAGTGTAAGGGAATTCTTTTACAACGCGGACCCCTTAAATGGTGTTGTAAGAAGAAACTTTATCCTTCAATAACTCTTACCTTTAAACTGCTCTGATCGGATCAGGCGCACGGAAGTGACCCGAAAACGAAAAGGATAAGAGCTATTTGCTGTATAAACCCTTTTTCTGTACTTTTTATACATATACTGTATATAAATAAGGATTAATATCTATTTTAATTAACGATTAAGTAGAAAATTTTATAAAGTAAAAAAAAAACATGTAAAATTGCTTTTTTACCTTGTAATATACAAATAATATAATATAATAATAGTATAATAAGAAGTATAGGTGGTGAAAAGTATCACAAAGAATAACATTTTTAATACGAAGCATATAATTACATTATATGCAATTAAAAATTTAAATTATGACTAGCTGAAGCGATACATCGCCAACGATAATTGTATATTATAAAAAAAATCCGATATTCAAAATAAAATGTAACCTATAGTTGAATTATAAAAACAAAAATAAAAAAAATCGATGTTGTTCCTATTCTTGTTAATATTCGATTTATGCGCAATGTTTTAAAAATAAATTTCAGTTTTCAAGTAAAGTGTCATGTTATATTTCTTATTTACGAATTAATTTAATTTTAAATATTATTTCGCTGCTTTTTATAAGTTATAGTTCCGTTAAGTGAAATTAAGAAGGGGATCAATCACTGTCATTTTTAAAACTCAAAAAACTCATTTAAAAGTTAATAAGTAGCTTATACTGTTGAACTTTATGAGTGACCTACGCCAAAGTCTACCCTTTTAAATTAAAATTTTCTTTTTTTTAAACTTTTTTAACTGGGAAAATGTGAAAATAAAATATATAGACAATTTTTAGACAAAGAATTCATAGTTAATTATTTATTCTTTAATTTGTGAAAAAGCAGATTTTTCGAACAGTTTTTGATAATTATGTAAATAACACATATGTAATTAACAGAAACTATTCGGTGACTATTCTATATATAGCTAAATGTACTAACATTTAACAATTAAGTACTGTAGGTGTTCAATTTTTATATAATACAAAGGTATTTCCATTGTACGTACAGCACTTATTGAGATCATATTCTTAACTATTTAAAGACTAAGAACAAAGCTGATGAGGCTTAATACTTATTAAATTTAATTAATTGCATTGTAAGGTTAAACACTATATTACGTTCGTTTAGTTTCAAGTATATTTCGTTTAAGTAAAGTTTTCTTCGTCAAATAACAAGTTTACTTAACAAGAAAGTTTCATTTTCTATTTATTAAATCATAAGTTAGTTCCTGTGCCGCTGTGACTTAATAATTTTTTTAATTTATGCCTGACCATTAAACTTTACAGTATCATTAAACTTTTACCGACTTTTCACAAAAAGGTAATCAATTCGGAGCGTATGTTGTAGGTGTTGAAGGTGTTAAGAACAAGCTAAGCTTTAACCTAGCTTTCAAACAGGATATAGTCCAAAACCGAATTAAAACCGACCCAAATTATTATTATTAAACTTGTTATTCTAGATGATAAACAAAGCCACTGCCTGCCTTACTATAAGTTTTTATTAATTTTTGGACTATCAAATTCATTCGTATCGTTTTATTTAAGCGAAAAATTATATAAATTATCTGTAAATAAATTTATGACATAACTGTTTAAACTTGTCTTAATGGATATTCGTAAATTAAAATTTCTAGTGTTAGTTTTTAGGATTAATCATAATATCTGTTATCGTGTTTGTGAGCACACCAGCGCTTTGAGATATGTTTCTGTGTGTCTTTTTTCGGGAAAAAGTTTTAGTTTAGAATCTTTGAGTGAACATCGTATAATGTTAGCTATACCAGTATCTTTACTCTCTAAAAAGGTCACTTTCTGGAGAATTATTCATTTCATCAAATAAATTTACATACAATAAATATATATAAAAATTATTACTGGATTCTCTTACTTATTAATTTTTAATGCATTTAGTGGATAAATTTTATTTTCTAAACGTTTGTTAGGCTCAATCCTCTTTGCTCGTGTATGGATAAACTGTTATAACACACCTAATAACATTTGCGGTAATGGTCGCCCATTATGTAACTTAATTTGCAAGGCTCGTCCTTATATGAACCTCTTAGTATAATGTAACGCGCATTATTACACTAGGAACAGGTCTTCTTATTGTGTTCTTAAGCTTAACATCTCAAAAGCATAATTGAAAAGCTTAATGATTTAAGGAAGAAAAGATTAAGGTGCATATCGCAATTAAAACTAAGAGGCAAATTGTCTTTTAACCAATTCCAATAAAGGAAAATGCTTTGGGTTAATTTTGCTCAATACAATAATCCAATAATGGATTTAGCAACTTTTAATCCATCTAAATAAGTAAGATTCAATATTAGTAGAATAATATTTATGCAAATGCAAACTTTCTTAATCAAGTTGTTAGTTTTGATTTAGATCGACACCCAGAGATCTTCAGCTGTATTTTCCTAGCCTAATTCATCATTACATCCCATCCATCTTTCTTGAAACTCGTCGAACACAAGATCTTTCCTAAATACGACATAACATTTCACCATACATTAGCATTACAATTTAATCATGCTTTGGTGAATACTATTGCATCTAATTCATTAACAGAGACATTCCTAAGTACATCTTCTGTCTTGGTTCTCAAACCACGTACATTTATACATTTACAGACATCTTAAAAAGCATTAAACTTGTATTATAATCAGTAGTTCAAAATTTGTTTAAATATACTAGGCCAATAATTTTAAGCTTTCTTCTTTTTTAATATATAATTATATATATAACGTGACTCTGTTCAATTCTCCTTACAAAAACTTTACTATCCTTCACCCATATAAACTTAAAATCAGTATTTTTATTTTGTTACGCGCGGCTGCATGTAACAGTTTATTTATTGGCATTAAATGTTTAGACATAAACATTGGCACACGACCGCTGCCGATTTCTAGATGCTCTGAATTCAATTTGTTATCTTAAATTTTTTATTGAACTTAGTAACTGCAGCTAGCAACTCATCGCGACGGCGTTGACTGCATAGTTTAATAATCACGGAGCGAGGTAAGTTGTTTTCCTTATTAAATATGGCAATACGTGTTACGTGCAGAATTTCGCTGTCACTAAGAGGGTTTTCGATAATTCTACGTAGTCGCTCAATTGTCGTTATAAATTTTTTTGACTTATTTTCGGGGATCCCATAGATCTCAATATTTGAAGAACGCATACTTTGTTCCACTTGCCCAAGTATGTTAGACAAGTTCTGACTAAAAAATCATCAAAATTCGTTTTATGCTTTGCATAGTAAATATAATCCCATAGAAGTATAGCTATCTTGGGTAACAATTCTCTAAAACAATATCAGCTGCATTACAGAACACTGTAAGTCTATTAAATAAGAAGCGATCCTGCAGGGGTTATTCCTCGACTTAGTAAAGTCTGTTAATCCTAAAAGCAAGTTGTCACTCGGTTACGAAGTGAAAGTTTACAAACTGCTGATTTCATCTTACTTAAGGAAAACAACCAAGATTATTCAGTGAATAATCATTGTGTCTCTCAAAAACTGGCTAAATAGATTATTAGGTTAAGTAAAATGATTTATATAGTATAAATGAATTAAAATAAAAAATAGCCATTTACTTTTAACTACTGTTTTCTATTTACAAAACATTTTACATATTGCTCTTAGAGGTTACTCAATCTTTTTAATAATTTAAAAATATTCATATAGATACAACAAGCATACTAAAAAGTTTCATGTTCTGTTTTTATCATTAATCACATGTAAATTTAAATAATTGAGATATCAACATAGAGTTATATGAATAAAGAATTGTTACAGACCGATTTTTTTTACTGTACGTTATATAAAAGTTGACACCTTAAAACAAAGGATCGTTAAATGGACAATGGGGCGTAACATCAATCGGGCTTCACTTCACCCGCAGAAGCCTAAAAGCCTGTTGCCCACATACACTACATATCTGCGGTCGACACAGAATTGCTTATGTCACGGATCAAATGATATTGCCAACATAGTGGTTTTTCTTTCTTAGTGACTTGATTTCAACGATTTTTTCGATTGTGAAAGCTGGAATCATCTATTTTGAGACTTCAAAATTGTTTTAGTTATTTCTGACTCAAGACTTTTGTAGTCTGTCACAAGTGGAAGTGGAGTTTTTCCCGTATTTTAAACATTAAATGAATAAACTATTTATAAGAGTTTTTGGTGATTATATAGAATTATATTGTATTTATGTCGTTGCAATCTTTAAAACGAAAATTTAAGTAACAATAAGCCCACGGGGTGTTAAAATTACACACATCTGCTTTATAGCTTACCAATAAAAATCTTAGTGAAGGCCACGTTTTGATTTAAAAGAGAATTATAAAATCAAAAAAAATATATATTCATCCATCACAATACTAATTATTTTTAGCTTTATGTCATTATCCTCAGAGGGGCATGGTTAAAATATTACTAACGTGGTGATGAGATGAAATATAAACCGAAAAAGTGACCGCTGCCGTCGAAAAGTTTTGGAGTGGAAACCGACTGGCAAATGTAGTGTAGGACGCTATGCTGCAAGATCGAGTGATGACATTCGCAAAGTGGCTGGTGTAAGCTGGATGAGAATAGACGAAGATCGCCTATGTCCAGTAGTGGACGACACAGGCTGATAATGATGATGAAATAGAATTGAAGCAGTCACTTATTCACTTTATTTCACGCCTTTAACCTGTAAGTAAGAGTTAAGGTGCTTAGGTTCAGTGTTCACAAAATCCCCCCAAACAGGTTCTCACTTTGTCCCAGCGATGGGGCTCAGTACCTGCGGCCTGCCCAGCTGCGTGGAAGCTAAGAGGAACTTGGCCTTCCTGTGGTGCAAGGCTAGCCGTGGAGAAGGCTGCTCCAAGCGTGCTGAACAAGCCCACTTTGTATGTGCCTAGGAGGTGCAGGGAAGGATTGCAGGAGGTAGGTGTGCCACCCTTACTGTCCTTCACGACCAAGGGTGGAGTGCTGGGGAAGAGGTGTCAGTAGCCCGCTATGCTCCGACTCAGCGAGCCGCACCAGAAATGGCGGTGGATAGGAAATACATGTATAGTTTTCGATACTAACTAATAGCTAGTCTTCAAACACTTACCAGTTTATTGTTATTTACTAAAAGTAAATCTGAAAATTCCTTCACAGATTTCGTTTACCTATTTGTATCAAAATAATAAAGTAACAAAAATGGTGTGGAACGCTCTGCAGCAAGATGGAGTGAAAATATTCTGGATCATTTCATCATTCTGGATGAGATAATCCAGAATGAATAACAAGATCGAAAACGCTGGGTTGCATTTGGAGAGGCCTATGTCCAGCAGAGGACTATCACAGGCTTATAATAATGATGATGATTATAAAAAAAACGTTTTTAGTATAGTAACTTATTAGTATTTTTACGTATGTTTTGTAATATGCGGTTTTAGTTCATATTTCCGTAATAATTAGCACCACAGCTAATCACCCCAATGATTTGTTGAGGTACTAATTGTTACGGAAATAAATAAAATACATAAAAATACTTTTATATTAGTTACATAATTAAACAACTAAATATGAGCATGCTGTTCGCATAATGATTATATAGCCTTTTATAAAAAGTGCAAAGTATCGTCACAATTGGGAAATTTTTTGGCTTTCTTGTTGCTTAAGTGTCAGAAAAAAACAGTGTGTTATTAATAGTACTTGTGTTCGTAAACTTTTGAAGTAATTTGTACTATGTATAATAGCTTTGTGTACGTTTTGTTTAATCCCTGTGTCAAGTTATTTTAATTTTGATGCATTGAATCCAAATTTACTTTATTAAATAAAATAACTTTACGGATTCCATCGTGTTTATTTCACATTTTCTAATTCTAATTTTTAAATCCACCCCATGACCACGGCCGCTGGAAAGTGTTCTGTAGTGGAACGTCGGGAATTCAAAAATGTAAAATAAACGCGATAAAATCCGTAGTCATTTTATTTAATAATGTATAATATCCAAATCTATTTATGAAAAATATGTTATAAAGTTATCCTTTCCCGTCTTATTCTCTTAGATTTATAACTTCTAAAATAATATCTTTTATATCAGAAGACAAGTACTCTTCTAGTTGAAAAAAATTACAAGTCTTCATGAAAATAAACAAACTAAGTCATTATTTTTTTAAAGTGAAATAAGGCATGCTTAGAAAATATGTAAATTTATTAAATAAATAGCATTTTACATTAATTAATATTTTTTTAACTACGAAATAGTAATCTACAATTACGGTTTTAATATTTAATGTTTAAAAGTTACGTATCTAGTAGATACAAAAAAAAAATTAAAATAAGTTTTGTGACAAAGGTAGCACCTGTTGTATCGTTCTGAGTTTCTGAGATATTAAAATTTCTGTAATAAAAGATATAATGACAGAGGCTGTATCTTAAGATATGAATGTAAACGTTTTACAGGGGAGTTTTTCACTTTTTATAAGTCAACAATAAAGTCAACAGAGAATATATTTATGTTTATGTAATGTTTTTTATTGACTAACGAACAAACTTCAACTTTATAAATTTGTATATTAAATTATATGAAATATGCTCCACGGGATTATAATTTTACCACTATGCAATGATAATTTAAAATTGTCTTCGCAATTCTCAAGAATTCTTTTTTCTTTCTTTCGACTCAGCCTTACACCGAATTTATGATTTCATTGTTATCCTTGCATGGGTGTTAGATTGTAACCGTATTCATCAATTTCCATCTAAAAACTAAAATGTTTAAATAAATACCTTTTAAATTTGTTGTTTTTTTAAGCTCCTGAAATGTCTGGGAGCTTAGCCTTAGTTGGAATTTTTAATAGAATTTATAAAATTTTGTTACTCATGATTTTATTCATGTTATCATCTATTACTTTAAATCATTGAGTTATAATAAGTAAAAATATGAAAAAAATTCTTACATATTTAAAAAAAAACTCTTTATTTTAAAATTTTCTGTTTAAACAACCTTTACATATTTTTTGTTTAATGCGTTTTATTCTTAAGGATATTTAATAACAAGAAAAAAAAATAAGTAAAATTTTAACAAAAATAGGACAGACTTCAAACTGAGTATAATTAATTTGCACAATGCCACCGCATTTTATATCTTATATCTATGATATATTATATCTTATATCTATTATATATATATCTATGATATCTTGCAAGGCATCTATTTAATCGAAATGTCGCGTATCGTAGGTTTTCTACAGATAAAATTAATAAATTTTACATATGCATTAAGTTTTATGTAAAGTTACACTGTATAAACATAGCAAATTAAAAAAAAAAAAAAACAAAAAAATGCTCATTATGGGTTATGGATGATTTTATTGTACACTATTTTAGGAAGTACAAGTATGTGAAACACAATGTCTCTTAAGGTTAAGCCAGCGTTTGAAATTTAAAAGTTTGTGGTTGTGATTTTAAACGCGTAATTCATGAATATCTATTAAACTACTTATCTTATATATAAAAAAATTAAGTAAAACACCACATGACAGCTATTACCTATCATGTACAAAAAACTGATAATTAAAAAATCAGACCACTAGGAGCGCAGTAACGAAGTAACATAAATAAAAGAACTTCTATTGGGACATCGGTCAAAAAATACTTTTGGATGTAATGTGCTAAACTTGTAATAAATTATCGACTAGATGAAAAAAATAATTATTTTTGTTTTTCGTCTTTATATCTAAAAATTTTATAAGCTGCATAGACAAAGAAAGATTTATTTAACTTTTCTTACTACCTTTTTCAATATTTTTCCGAAAAAAAAAATTCTCTCATTATGAAATATATTTGTGTAAGAAAATGTTAACCACTTAGGGGAATTTGTAACTTTGGTAATCTCATTGTGGATTTCCCACATAATTTATATGGCTTAGCTACTCACCTAATTTACGTGGCGTTAATTATTCACGAGACTTATTAAAGGAACCAAAAGGGCCTAGCAGAATACAAATGTAAGTGGTATCCCATAAGATATTTCATAAATTTCCTTAAGTGTTCAGATTTCAAAATATTTTGACATATATAAGCTATTTATTATATTTTAAAAAATATATCTATGAACATTCACGAAAATTAAAATTAACATTCACATCTTATGTATCTCTTTCAGTCCGTCCAGGTTACGCCCGTGTTATTTTTAGATTTGTGTAATAAATTTTCCTAGGTTAAAAAGAAGCCTATGTCACCTTATAATGATATATCTGTGCAGTAATGAAAGGGTAATTGAATCGACCCAATAGTTTTTAAGTTTGTTTGATACAAATATATACATAAAGCACAAATTTTTCTTCTTCATGATATTAGAAGAGATTACAGACCTTACGATTTCATTACCTACTTTAACAGTTAAAGGACTTATACTAAAATCGTATATTATGACCATTTATCCTAACAGACTCGGGGCAATATGGGCTGTTTTTCCGTGCCCAAAAAGGCATATCCATTTATTTTGTGTTGTTTTTAACATATTATTGAGATGTCAACCAAATTAGCAGGCCTTTTTTACAAGGGGAGCCGTCTCTAGTAGTACTGCCACATGACTATTTTCTGCCGCCAATCATTAGTATCATAACGCAACTATCTCCTGATTTGAAAGGCACCGTAGACATGTAATTATTGGATAAACGAGAGTGATATGTAATGAGATTTAATATCTCACGTATGTGTTGTGTGGATTTGCAACGCTTTACGCTGCACTTTTTAACAACGCCGTGTCTCGTAGCTCAAATCGATAAAAAAGTACCCTGCCTAAAATATTATGTATAAGTCAAAACTCTCAACTTAGTAATGGCTATTTTAACTAAAGACAAAGTTTTTAAAAATCTAGACTCGTTCATTAAACTTTTCCTTTATTCGTGAAGAGCAAATCAATGGTTTTTGCATTTTATTATTCTACTGGTGCAGATAAATTCTCTGCTAGAGGCGACATATATTTCAAAAAGAATCCAAACCGAAGAAGAAATAAGGGTACTAGTTAAATTTTGTTTGATTATTAACGTGGTGAACCGATGCAAAGTCATATATATGCTTGTCAGTTTCCCTCTGGTCATGAACATGTTTTAATATAATTAAGTGTCACAACTTTTAAATGATTTTCATTTCAACAATTAGTTAACTGCGCGTGAATAATTAAATTTTAATATAATAAATCCATGATCTCAGGGATATTGTATAATTAATTACAAATCGGGGACAAAAACATTCAGAGGTAACGCAAATTAGGCGAATAAAATATTTTTTGAGCCTCTAGTATAAATTGGAATAAATACTGCAAGGCACTTTATTCCTTTTCTTCTTTGAATATGTCTGTTTCCCTGAAGTGAAGCAGAGAAGCATTTTCGTCGGAAAACTTTCTCCACAGGGATTCTAGTAACATGTCTTCGCTTTTAATAATATGCCTTGCCTTTTTTACGAGCAATACCATACGTGTTATCAACGCAAGTTATTTTTGCGCCAAATCTAATTTTCTAAACATATACCATCATTGCACTATACATTTATGCCATTTTATTAATTAATACAGTTGTTCCCATTTACCGGATTAAGAGTACGTTTTTGTAGTTCGGAACGTTTTCCAACGTACATCGTTATCCTGTTAGCCCTCCGATTTTGACTAATCTTTATTTGATTCGGTCGGTGTAGCTGTCATATGAACCTATTTTTTTAATAATTATGCAATGAGTAAAATATTAAATATTCGAAAATTAAAATGAGATTGGCTGGAAACAGACTAAACCTAAAGAGAATGATTTAAACCATGCTCTTTTTTGTTGTGCTTCTAAAAACTATGTTTATGTTATTAATAATTCTCTAGAAACATTTCAATATAATTGTATAAAAAAATTCAATGAAATCTTAAAAGCTAATATAAGGAATTTTTTATCATAAAATGAATTTACAATAATTTAAAATCAATACTATTGCTTGCACATTATAATTCGTAATAGGCTGCTACCAGTTCTCAAACCATTTATTCATTGAGTATACACCATTAAAATATGTCATTTGCAATCTTTTATAAATCTACTTTACATTTACCAATCTGAAGTTTTTACATTTATTGAAACAGTGCCTTATAATTTCGGTCTGTACATTTAGATCTATTACATGTTTAATGAAGCAAAAACATATAAATTACTGGCCAGGCTAAAAGTATTCTGCTTAAAGGACTAATTTCAAAACGCAAGAATTAATATTGAGTATAGGTTTCCACACCTTATTATCAAGAATAACCTACAAAACTGATTTTGTGTCTTTTTGCAAGCTATCATGAGGTGCAGTAACTCGCATCTAACATCCATAATACAAAGAGTGAACTGTATTAGATGTATGGATAAGCTGTCAGCAAATTCTAACGCAGCATTTGCCTCTTATAACGATTGTGAAAGAAAACCTTAAAAAAAGGGATTAATCGGCTTTTCAAATTTTTTACACGTCCATTTGATGGATAAAATTACTTTGACAATGAACTAACTGAACCTTTTAATTTTCGAATCACCCGGAAAATACCAACTATAAAACAAACTTTTTCAGCTGTAATTGAACCCACGACTATGACTTCAGGATTTGAAAGAAAATGCCTGTAGGCTACAGAGGCGGACTTACCAGAGGCACAGTAAATTAATGTACTGAGGTTTTAAAACCTTACTTGATATTATTTTCTCCGAGCCCTTCTGCAAGTAGTTGTTTTCAAAAAGGTGTTTTCGAGATAAGATTTATAATAAGAAGGCAGAATCAAGAAGTAGTCACAAATCGTTGTTAACCGCTTAGTGAGTGAACATCTTGTATTGGATGGGCTATCATTAGCAGTTTCTCACCCTTTAGGACCTGGTTTTATCGTAATGATAGGGCTTAGTACGTGTGGTCTGGTTCATTTAAAAGGAGCTTAGGATGCGGCCTGGAAGGTGCAGGAGACAGGTATAAGAAGCGAAGGCCATTCTTCCTATCCTTCGTGACTCAGCTTGGCCATACCGCTAAAGCGATAATAAGGGAAGGTAGTAGAGAGGGTTATTCAACATGGTGTCGTCGATCTCTTTTTTTTCATGGTTGAAACAGTGCTTGTGGTGTAGTATTTCAAGGGAGCTACCACTGGCGGCTAGCAGTCTTGTTTTGCAAGCATTTTATGCTCTCATAGTCTAGGCGTAATGGATTCAGGTGTATCCGTTGCCAATGTAATGATACTGAGACGTAAAGTGCGCTATTCCTAACGCACCCCGAAGCAGAAGGAACATAAGTCCGAGACGGGGGTATTTCAGCAGGGAACACAACTGAGCCCGTCTCATTTTACGCGCCAGAAAGAAACAACGTGGTGGTTTTAGTTGTTGCGAGTCTGTCATAGCTTGTCCTTGTGAAGGACCGTGACGCTAAAAATAATGTATTGCCTTTAATTGTCTTATTTATATTTAAAAAAAAAAAACATCAAAATGGTAACTGTGCGTTATATTTAGAAAACTTACTACTAATAAGCAATTAAAACAGATAAGTTTTCATTTAAGTCGAAAATACCTCCCATGGCATTAAATCATAGTTTGAGACGTCTGCTGTTGACAGCGCTGTCTTGAAATTACTTAAAATATTTTTCTTGACAAATAATAATAAAAAATCTAATCGTATTTGCTCAGAAAAATTGATCATTTGAAATGTTTTACTTCCGATCTCCTGAAAATCACGGGATTTAGTTGTTATTTCTTCAAGTCTCTCTTTACGACTCTCTTGGAACTGGTGAATTGATACAACGCCGCCATACACGAGTTTCAGTTAGTTGGAAAATACAATCACTACATGTTGTTTTCTTTTTCTCAAATTTGCTTTTTTAAACATGCTTTTAACAATTGAGATAAAATAATTAGATCAATTTGTATTAAATATGGTTACAATTACAATTTCACTCTCTGCCTATCCGCACTGACCAGTAAAACGATAGTAAAGTTTATGTATTACAGTATAAATTAATAATGAAATGTTAGTTTGGATTACATTTTATTTTCAACCAAATTTAAAACTGCAATAGCTAATCATGAAGGTGGATAAATTAAAATTTATGTTCGACAATAAAACTGACTTTGTAACTTCTTTTCAATAAAAATCCAAACTAAATTTTTAAACGGATTTTTTTTTTGAATAATGCCACTAAATGTCATTTTCGAATAAACTGCTAATTAATCATCCTCTCATTTAATACTTTGTCTATAAAACCTTTAATTTACATAAAACAGAAAAAGTAAATATTTCAGAGCTTGGCTTATGACAAATTTCAAACACTTATACTGTTTTGCTTGATTTTGAAGACAGGCATATTGTTGTTTAATGAATTTTGAAACGTATATTTTTAAAGGGTAAATTTGAAAATTCTATTACTATAATATTTCGTACGATATTTTTTTTTTCCGAACTATTTTTTACATGCAATAACCAATTTTCTCTGGTTATAAAGCAACTGGTAAATAATTAAATTTAAATTTGTCTTTTATAAATTTGGTCAAGAAATTTATCACTTCCTTGAAAAAGGAAATTGCTAATGGAAATTTTTTTTTATTTTTTTTAACAAAGAAAATTTTTAAAAAAATTAAAACTAATGGGAATAAAATCAAATCAAATTCAAAAACATAAAACAAATTTAAAAATTTATCTGTTTTCTTCCGTAAAAATAAAACTTTATCAGAACGTTGAAGTTAAAAAATTAAAAAAAAAAGTTTTTTTTCCCAAATCTATAAACTTAAGGGTTAAATTTAAACCATTTATTTTTTTTGAAATTTTTAAATTAAAAACAAGCCTGGTTTCCTAAACTCATTTTCCAGGGTAATTTTCCCCCCAAAGAAACAAAGGAAATAAATAAAAATTAAAATTATTTAATTTGCTTTCCTAAAAAGGTTTTTTAAAAGAAGTTAAGTTTGTACAATTTTTGGAAAAAAATTATTCAATTTACAAATTTTTGAGCATAAAATGAAAGGAAAAATTTGTTTAGTTTTAAAAAAACCCTTTTTAAAAAAAAAAGGAAAATTAAATAAATTTTTATCAACCCTTAATAAGTTTTAATTTATAATTATTAATTCCATAAAAGGGGACCCTGAATTAATTTTTCCAAAAAAAAACCAAGAAATTTGATTGGTTTTAGTTTTAGAGTTTCCCTTTTTTTATTCCCTTTTTCAAAACTTACCAAAAACTTAATTTCCCCAAAAATAATTTTTAAGAGTTTTATATAACTAAAAGCCTAAATCCCTATAGCTAAGAACTTAAGGGGAAAATTCCCAAACTTTGGGTTTGGGGGAAAAAGGAAAAAAATCTTCGAAAACAAACCCATTAAAGGTTTAAAATGTAATAGAAGAAATTTTAAGGGAATTAATTTAAATTAAAAGAAATGCTTAATTATATTTAAAAAAATTTGGTTGCTAAATTTAAATCCACTTTTACGTTTTTATAAATTTATTTAACCCAAACCTGTCAGGGCGCCCTGTTCCCGTTTATTAAAACCCGAATTAAAAAAGTTAAAAAGGTTAATAAAAAAAAGTGACATATATAAATAGTAGAAATTTAAAATCTTAACCCCAAATTTGGCAAATTTTAAAATTCTTCAAAACAATTCTTTTTTTCCTGTTTTTTTAAACCTATATCCAGTGGCCCGGGGAAAAAAGGAACGCCAAAACCCTTTAAACCAAAAAAAAAGCGCCGGGGCCTCCCATGGTGGGGTGACCAAATCCCCAACTGGCCCCACTCCAGAACCTTTTGGGATATCCGTTTTCCGGACCCTTTACCCCCCCCAACTTTTTTCCATTGGTTTTCCCTAAAAAAGAGGCAAAGCGTTTTTTTAAAAACCGGCCTGGGACCAGTCCAACAAACCCTTTTGGTTGGTATCCCGGGAAGTGGAAAAAAAACCTTCCCTTCCGGGGGAAGGTGGTCCCCTTTTGGGGCTGGGAAAAGCTTTCTAAGTTGTTTTCCCCTAATATTGCCGAGGGAACTTTCTTGATAACTTGAGATCCACCAAACCAAACTTAGGTTTTCCTGTTTTTTTCCAAATTCCTATCCCATGTGGACATTGTAGCTGGGTTTTTAAAAAAAGGTAAAGCCAATTAAACATAAAAAGTTTTAAATGTTTTTATCCGAATTTAAAGAGTTTTAAAATTTGGTGGGGTTTTGGGAATTTAAACCCCCTGCCCTCCTCAAATGGGATTGTTTTGTTTACCCCAATAAATGGAATAAAAACCCCTATAAGAAAAACCCTAGTATGAAAAAAAAACGGAAAATTCCAAAAATTTAAAGTAAAAACTTTTTAAAGGGAAAAAGGAAAGGACGGGATTTTAAAAATTTTTTTACCCCTTGGGAATTCTGGTGCAAATCCCCGGAAATCAGTGCCGGGGTGGAAACCATCCTTTTATTCAAAGGATTTGCAAAACCCAAACCGAAAAAAAGGGAGGCTAATTTTAAGGGTTTCCCCCCTTAAAAAAGGATTACCCAGCCAAAAGGGGAAAACCTTTGAAAAAGGGTCCAAAATTAACCCCACCAAAAGGGGTTTCCCCTGCGGGCTTTTAACTCCCGAAGTTTTCCCCCTTAAAGGCCTTAGGCCCAACCCCCTGGGCTGGGTACCGGGAATGCCAGTAACCCCGTGGATTAAACACATTATCCAAACCCTCCCATTCAAGGTTTTTTTTTTGGCCCCCTGGGGAAATAACCCTTTTAAGGAAAGGCTTCCAAAATTGGCCAAAAAAAGGGGAGATAAATTCCACCCTTCGTGCAACAAAAATTTGGGTTTGGCCCAAAAAAACCCCATGCGGAAAATTTCTCGCTTATGAACAATTTGGGAATTAAATTTGCAACTTTAAAACCCAGGCGGGTTGACCTTTTTTTTGGCCCTTTTCAAAAAAATGCGTAAAACCCTTGTTATTTTTGGTAATTTTTTAAAAAGGGTTTTGAATTTTTTTTTTTTTTGTTCCCAAAGAAATATTATTATTTCCCCCCGGGGTAAATTTTTAAAATTTCCCTCCCAATGCCGAACTTTGGTAAAGGCCAGAATTTTTTCCCAAAAATTTTTTTTTTAATTCAGCCATTTTTAAATTTAAAGTTTATTAATTTTTTGCGCACCTTTTGGTTGGGCCCAAAAAGGGCAAAACCCAACCCCATGTGGGAAAAACTTCCTTTGGGCCCGGGGTTCCAAGTTAATAAAAGCCCGTTATCTTTTAATTCTCAAAAATTAAAAACCTTCCCCAATTTTAGGGGTTTGAAAAAAATATTTTTAAAGTTTAAAATTTCTAACCCTACGATATATTTATTTTCTTTGAAAAAAATTTGCCCTTTTAACCCTCAATTAGCCAGTTTCAATAATTCCCCCTTTTCCAAGGGTTCTTTTTTTCGTCACTTTATTGGAATTTGCCATGAAACTTGTTGACCTCTCAGAGAAAAGTACTACACCTAATTACCTGCCTGACACGAAAAGGATTTCAGAAGATTTTGAAGATTATGATGAACGCGGTTCTGTTGGTCCTTTACTAAAGTGTTCTACATGAATGGGGTGGCAAAAAACAGAAAAACTAAATACTTTTGTCAAAAATGCGAGAAATACCTGTGCCTTAATAGGATATATTTTTTTTTGTTTAATTTCTAAGAGTATGCAATGTCATAAGACTGACAAAGGCTGATTTTAGTACAAAAAGTTAAATACTGTTACTAATTTCGAAATTTTTATAATATATGCGTAAAACCATAGTGTTTTTTAGTGTTTTAAGTATAATTGTTTAATTCGTAACAAACAAGCTGTGATTTAATTATTTTTTGTGTTTTCTTGCCAAACATATGTTTATAATTAATTAATTAATTAAACCTAAACTAACTAAAAGTAGTATAACTAGTTAATGGTTGGCCAAATCATGGGTCTGTGAGTCCGGCGTCACCAATGTTGTAAGTGAAACTGACGTCACCAATGGCGGGTTAATCAATTTGCCCTAGCGTGCTTTGCTCTTAATAATGTTATCTAGCCTTAACTGTATGTAAATGCATCAACTTATACGTTTATTGTAACATTACGTTTACAATATACGCCCACCATTAATTGGGTACGATGGTGTTTTTTTTATTTGCATACGAAGGCAGACGAGCAATCGGGCCACGTGATGGAAAGTGGTCACCAACGCCCGTTGACATGGGCAATACCAGAGTTATTACGACGAATACCGTCAGACATAGGTTCATAGAGACTCTTCAATAATAAAAAAAATGTTACGAAAACTTCCGCACATAAGGGTTAATTAATTTGGAAAGGCATATTGTTAGTATTTCTTGAAATCTGTTTTAAAAAAAGTAAAACTTTTTTTACAGCAGTTCTGTTCTGTTAGAACTTAAATTACTAAGTTTGTCACTACAAATATATTAACATATTTACATTGTGATAAAAAAACAACCCAAATTTTAAAAAGACGATTATTTAGCTTTACTTGTATTTGAGCAAGATCACGTCAAGTGGACCCCCATTTACCACTTGATCATAAAATTAATCAATATATATTTTCATAAGTACTTATGATTGAATTTAATTAATATTTAATTATTTAAATTAAGCTTTTGTTTGTTCTATTCAGTATGTTATGATTATATTCTTTATGATATTGTTAACAAAAAATAAAATTTTATTGATAATAATAATAATAATATAGCGTAAATAATAATAAAATTTGTTTAATAATAATATTTTGTATTATTATTTGAAATTATCACTAATAAAAGCTTCAATGCAGTACGAGACGCTCGGTAGCGCGCGCTTCCTCAGTGCTCGCCGCTGTCATAAAAAATTAATTTTGTTTAAACTAATGGCGAGCAGTGAAATTTTCTTCCGAGTCTTAAACTTAAATGAATAAAGCATGTGACCGATGAAAAAAATGCATTTTTACCAAGAATGAGTTAAATTTTCGTTTGTTAACTTCAAAAGTTTGTTAACAATACGAAAATAAACAAATAATCTTAAGTCGTTAATATATTCTTAAAGTAAGACTTCGACCAGGATGCGAAAATTTCATGTTTATCTTTACGGTTGATTTTAATCCATTTTTTTAATTAAAAGGAAAATTTTCATTTAAAAAAAAATGTTGGTAAAATCAAAATTTTAAAAATCGTTTGGGATCATTTTTTCGATCATAAGTACTTTGAAAATATATAGATTAAATTTTTGATCAAGTGGTAAATGGGGGCCCGGTGATCTTGCTATTGGTTTTAAATATCAATAAAATTAACCCAAACTTACGACTATTTTAAATTTTTTTGGGGGATTAGCGCCTTGTGCAAAATAACCTAGAAGATTTTTTTAAAGAGGTTTATTTAGCATTAATTTATATCCTTATCTGTAATAAAAGGTGTCACAGAAGATAATGTTATGTAATTAGCTCACTTCGCAAAAAATCTTATAAAAACATCATCTAAAATAAATATATTTAACTGATGCTTTTGCATTATTTCTGGGATAAAAATGAAAATAAGTAACTTGCTTATTTAGGGGCCAGAGTCAAACATGAACAACTTTTTATTTGGCAGACATTTAGTAAAAATCTGATGAACCTCTGAAACAATAAATACATGTCTTACTTTATATTCATATAAAAAAATATTATTGTCTGCTTATTGTATAACATATTTATTTTAGTGTTACTTTAATATTCTATTTGAATTGATTGACACAAAATATCTATAATTTTGCAAGACAGTCCAATAAAACATAAATTAAATAATCTTTATGTACCTTGTTAAATACCTGATTTGCGTAAACATTGTACATAATTAATTTACACTAGATTCATTAACCAGAAGGTAAACCCGGGAAATTTAAACAATGAATACAAATCTAGAAGTCAAATTAGTCTTGCATTCCGGGATTTAATAGATTTCACAGTCAAAATTTAACTTTGGAACTAAATGGAGGTGGAAATGGGGGTCAAAATTTCATTTTTTTAGTGATATTTTGAATGAACTCTAAAACGCTTTTGATTAAATTCACAACGTTTATATATTTACGCGTTATTTAACTGGGGTTTTTAATAACCTGAAAGGCTAAACTACTTTCCACAATCTTCTCGTATAACTGTATATGGCTGTCAGGATTTTGGTTGAATAAAGCTTTCATCTGCCTATGATTTCAATTGGACATGGCCTCCCTAATACATCCTATTAGGGGGCGGACTAATCCCTGGTCCAATGCGGGTTGGGATGGTCAACTTTTCATTAATGCATAATGATCGCGTTAATAAAAGAAATAATTAGTAGCTTTATACTAATTAAGTAGCTAAATTCTAATTTTAGGTCAAATTAACCCTCTAATATTTGAAACAAATAATTGCTACAGTTAATTCTATCAAAACATATATCTTATTTTCTGACAGCTCAAAATTTTATTATGTCATCATTTTCATCATAATCAGCCTTTATCAGTCCACTGCTGGACATAGGCCTTTTTAAGTTAACGCCAAGACGGCCGATCCCCTGCTACTCGCTGCCAACTTGAACCGGCTACTGCACGGAAATCGCCATCCCACCTGGTCGGGGGTCGACCAACACTTCGTTTCCCTAAACGTGGCCTCCACTCCAAAACCTTATGGGCCCATCGGCCATCCGTTCTTCGGACCACGTGACCGGCCCACTGCCACTCCAACAAGCTAATCCTTTACGCTATGTCGGTAACTTTCGTTCTCAGACAGAGAGGCTCCGAACATAGCGCGTTCCATAACACGTTGAGCTACGGCAAACTTGTGGACCAGTCCGATAGTCAAAGGCCACGTTTCTGCCCGTTGGTCATAACAGGAGTACGTATTGGTTAAGACTTTTGTCTTTAAACTCTGCGTATCGGCAACGTGAGAATGTGGTGTAGCTTCCTGAATGCTGCCCAGCCCAACTGAATCTTCCTATTGGCTTCCCTCTCGAAGCTGTGTCTTCCCAACTGCAATATGTGCCCGAAGTAGACATATTCATTGACAACTTCGAAAGATACACCATCGACATTGACCGGACTTGGGAGAACGTGTTCGTTGAACATGACTTTCGTCTTGTCCAAGTTCATCCTTAGTCCGATACGTCGGGACGATTCATTTAAGCCGTGTTACATTTCCTGCTAGCACTCCAACGACTCAGCCAATATGACGATATCGTCAGCGAATCGTAGGTGTGAAAATTACTCGATGTTAATGTTTATGCCACGTCCTGTCCAGTCTAGGGTCTTAAAGAAGTTTTCCAATGACTGGAGAGTTTCGGGGATATTACATCCACCTATCTCACTCCTCGATGCAATGGGATTGGTCGCGTTTGACCCCCCGGAATCAGAATGGACATAAACGCAGCGCTATACAGACCTTTCAACACCTCGACGTATCGATAATCGACCTGAGATCGTTGAAGAGCTTCCAGAACAGCCCAGGTTCCTACAGAGTCAAAAGCTTTCTCTTAGTCCACAAAGGCAAGGCACAGTGCCTGATTTTACTCATAGGTTTTATACAACTTGCCTTATGGTGAATATATGGTCTATGGTGCTAAATCCTCTGCGAAATCCAGCCTGCTCCGGTGGCTGGAATCCATCAAGCTTGTTGATTCGAGATTGATTTGTCATGAATCTCGAGAACAGCTTGTATATGTAACTAAAAGTGAGATCGGTCGGTAATTTTTAAGCAGGTATTGTCGCCCTTCTTAAAAACAGAACGACTTCACGCCACGCCACGCCTGGAGAATTACCCTGTTGAAGAACGAGGTCGAATAACTTCCATAACTCACCTAAAACGGGGTTACCCCTGCTTTAAGGAGCTTGGTAGTAACTCCTTTCCAGGAGCTCTTTCCCCTTGAGCTGCTTAAGAGCCA
The DNA here is from genome assembly GCA_029286875.1 of Lamproptera curius. NCBI lineage: Eukaryota > Metazoa > Arthropoda > Insecta > Lepidoptera > Papilionidae > Lamproptera > Lamproptera curius. The sequence goes on from JAGSMT010000079.1 coordinate 23,180, forward strand.
GACTAACCTCATCAATGCTGACTGTGGAAGCTCACCGGAAGATGCCGAGTCAGACTGGCAGTGGATCTAAACACGATTCAGTGCCATTTCCTCCTATTCGAGAGGGATCGTTTTTCTCTCGCTCTCGCTCTGCCGACTCCTTGCGGAGCATAACACTTTCACAGAAATTAGTCACAGTCTTCCATACCGTATCGCTGCCAACCATAGCTGATACTACAGCGCGCAGAGATAAATTCCACCCTATCGTGTCAACTGTCAAACGTGTCAAAATTTGGCGCTCTTGTGCCCAAGCTGCGCATACTCCCAGAGTATGTTCTGCAGAATCTTGAGCTCCGTCATTGCAGTGAACACAGTTAGCTGAGGATTCCCGCCCAATTCTGCATAGGTAATCTTCAAAACAGCCATGGCCAGTGATGACCTGTGTTTTCTTTGGATCCATTGTTCAAAACCGGCACAATTGCAGATACAACGCGCTTGTGCGCGTACTCTTCTTGGCTCAACCTTTCATGCCAGGTTTGAAAGGCTTTTACGCGTTCTTGTTTTTTTACGTCCTCCAAAGACCAATCTTGGTTATTATCTCTCGCGTTCTGGCGTAAGGTTCTTATTCGGTTAAATACTCTGGCATCCATATCCGCCAAGATATCTAATGGTGGAAATCGGGCCAGAACTGTTGCTGCCTCAAAAGATATTGTACGATATCCACGTACTATTCTAATAGCCACTTTGCATTGCACTCTATAAAGTTCGGATCTACATCGTTTGACGGCTATCCTATTTGCCCATATTGGAGCTCCATAGAGTGCAACAAAACGAACCACACCCGCATAGTGCCGACGACTTCTTCTTTAGGGCCCCCGAGGTTCGGTAGCAACCTGTGCAAAACGCTCGCTATCTTTTCAATTCGTGGCACCAGCTGATTAAAATGCTCTTTGCAGCTCCAACGGCTATCTAGAGTGAGGCCTAGATACTTCATATACCGTATATATATATAGTTTTACCCGGATTTCTAACCCACCTACATTGATACTCATGTCTAGGGGTTCTCTGTTGCGAGAAAATCTATGAAACCATAGCGCCTCTGCCTTTTGAGGCGCTATCTCCAATCCCTAGCTCTTGGATCTTTCTGACTATAATCGCTACACCTTGTTCAGCGAGTTCTTTTGTCCTCTCGAAAGTTTTCTCTTTAAGCAATCACTAATGTATCGTCTGCATAGCAGATTACATCTACGCCTGTAGAAAGTTCAGCTTGTAGTACAGTGTCGTATGCAATATTCCATAAGATTGGGCCCAGAACAGAGCCTTGCGGAACGCCACTAAATATCTTCCTTCTAATTTTTGACCCGTTTTCATCAATGTAAGTTATATAAAGGTCTTGTAAATAATTGACAATAATTCCTCGAAGATATAGTGGTATACATGGGCAGCTAAACCATTAAAAATCTCTTCGAATGGTTTCAAACTGGCGTGTAATGGAAGATGTGGAGACATTATCAGACCATCGATATATATTCTTCGAGGTGATGCTTCGTCGTACCACCGACCTCCTCAGCTCCTCAGACAGCAAACATGCTCGTCGGTGGAGCTTAAAGAAATTAGATCGTGACAATTTTGAAGCGGCTCTCAACATCGTGGCATGGCAGCCAGATTTTGAAACGGCTATATCTAACGCAGAAATTGAAACAAGATGGTTTCGAGATTCAATTACTAAAATTTGTGACGTATCTACGCCACGCATTGGCCAACCTAAACGCAAATATCACCGTGAAAAGGGGCCCCGTGGTGGGATTATTTAAATAAGACAAAAATGAAAAAAAAAATTTTTTTTTGATCTTTTAAAATTAAAAAATTGGGGGGTACAAAACAGGTTGAGACCCCCCCTAACGGAGACCCTAAACCTGCTTTTTTTAAAACTTTTTTAAACTTTTTTTTAAAAAAGCCAGTTTTCCCCTTACAATAAGGCGGGGATTTTTTTTTAAAATTAAATGGGTTAAGCTGCAGATCCGGGCCCGGCTAGCTTTGGTAATTATATTTTGAAATTTTAAAACTATTTTTTTGTCAGGTTTCCTTCTTTTTGGAAAACTAATTATCCTTCTTAAAAAAGGGGGAAATTCCCCCTTTGCGGGCCCAAAAAAGGGGGTTTTTTCCCCAAAAATTTTTTTCCCTTTCCTTTTAAAAAAAAGGGGGTTTTTCCTTTCCCTAAATCTTATGGTTTTCCAAACTGCCTAGGGAATTTTCAGTTTCTCTAAATTGGGGATTTTTGGATTTTAACCAATTTGCCCTGGGTTTTGTTCTTTTTTAAAAAAAGAAAATTTAGCTTTCCCTTTATTGTAATTACCTTAAACGCCCCAAAATAAAAAGGGAAGGTTTTTTTTTATTTGCAAGAACACAAACGGGCAGGAGGAAAGTGGTACCACGCCTTACGGGACGGTTTTTCCCCCAAAAAAAATTAATAAAAAAAAGTTAAAAAACTTCCCGGAATTAAGAAAAGGATTATTTTTAATTTCAAATCCCTTTCTTTTTAAAAAAATCCGCCGGGAAAAATTATTTGGTACAAATAATTTTTATTTTTAGGGAAAAAAAAAAATTTTTGAGATTATTTTTTAATTTTTAAATTTTCTTTAAAAAAAAAACATTAATTTTTTCTTTTTAATTGGAAAAAGCGCCAAAAATAAGCTAATGAAGTTTTTTGGGTTTATTTAAAACTTTAATATTTGTTGAAAACTTTTTTGGGTAACATTTAATTTCAAGGTAATTTTTAAAAATATCTTTTTTAAAATTTACCATCCCAGGGTTATTCCTCTTTTTAAATAAATTTTTTTTTACTTGCCCATTTTAATTTTGGTTTTTTTTTTTAAAAAAAATTTTTAAAAAGTTTAATCAATGAAAAATTTCCCCTTTTTTGGGGGAAAGGTCCAATTTTTGGGGAAAAAAAACGCATTTTAATTTTTGTAGGGCAAAATTCTTTTTTTAACTTAAACCTCCAATTTAAAAATTGATTTTTTGCTTGTTTCAATTGAAAAAAATTATTTCTTTCCCCAAAAATTTTTTAAAATAAAAGGGGTTAAAAGAAATTAAGGTAATTAATTTTTAAAAAAAATTTATAAAATTCCAAAATAAATTAATTTAATTGTTTTTTTGTTTTTTTAAAAAAAAAAATTTTAAAATTCTTTTTGGGGGGATAAATAAAAATTTTTTTCAAATTTTATAAAAAATTTAAACCTCCGAAAAAAAAAGACTTACTTTTTTATTTAAAATAAATGTCCAAAATTAACTATTTTTTATACTTTTTAAATTTTTTGGGGAGACAAAAATACTAAATAAAATTTTAAAAAAAAAAAATAATTTTTTTTTTAAACCTTAAATACGGGAAAAACATTTAATTTAATTAATTTACCTATTTTGGGTTAACCCCGGGAAATTTAAAAAAAACAAAAGGGTTTCAAATTAGTTTGCATTCCATTTTAAAAATTTCAAAAAAAACTTTAAAAAAATTGAAATTTTTCCCCAAATTTATTTTACGAAATAGATTTTAATCTAAAACCTTTTATTAAAAAATTTAAATATTTTATTTATTGTAAATTTTTTCTGGAAAGTTTTAAATAAATTTTTGAATTTTTAAAGACTTTAGGAAACTGTTATTTTTATTTTTTTTTTTTTTTTTAAATAAAATTATTGAAAAAAACCCCAAAATTTTTTTTTTGGCCCCCACCATTTTCCCATAAATCCAATTTTTAATGCCCTCCCATTTTATTTTTCCAAATTGGTGTCCCCAAAACCCAACAACAAGAAAAAAATAAAATTTGTTAGCTTCCCAATTTTAAATAATAAATTTTTAAAAAACCCCAGGTGGAATTTAAATTTTTTTATTAAAAACTTTGGGAAAATTATTTGATAAATTTAACCCAAAAATTTTTAAATTTAGAAATAAATACATTGGAGGCACTAAATTTTTTTTTATAATTAAAATTCAATAGCAAAAAAAATGGGTTTCCCTCCCTTTAAAAAAAACGGTAAAGGCCTAAAATTCGGAAAGGGGTTAATAACCCACATTTGGGAGGGGGCAGGGTTTTTAAATGCAAAAGGGAAACCTTCTTGGAATTATTTTTTAACTTTATTGTACCCGATTTTTTAAATAATTAATTATTCGCAGTTTTTTCTATAATCAAATCAAATGCCAAACCCGTCCTTAAATTTTAAAAAATTTTAAATTATTTATATCCTTTTTTTTTAATTAAATCTTTTTAAAAACCGGGCCATCTAAATTTGAAAGTTAAAAAAAGGGAAAAGGATGAAAACCATATTTTTTATTTTGTCCATTGGTTAAGACGATTACCATTTGGGCGGGAACCTTTGAACTTTAGACATATTCAATTTTAAACTTTAAATTTTTTTTTTAAACTGCCCCGGGGGGAAAAACCCCAAATCTAATTCAAGCATAATCATTTAATGAATAATAATTCTAAACAGTTTTAAATGCACCATTTTATTTTTATTTAATTATTTCAAATCTTTATAATAATTAACGAAAACAAAATTTACAAAAACTTCAAAACAAAAACTTTTCAAAACAAATCAAATGCTAAAAGTAAAGAACCCTCATTTCAAACCTTTTCCATCCTTTGATCCTACGTATTTCGGACAGCCTTGTCGATGAAATTTGAGATTATTATTTATTATATATTTAAGTAAATTTAGTGGATTAGATAATAAATCCACTAAAAAATAAAAAATTAAGTTGAGTATCGTTAATTTGCTAATAAAAATACAATACACATAATATTAGTCACTCGTAGATCTAAGCTTCTTCCGCATGTTCTAAAAGATTTTTTTTATATCGACGTTAAAAGTACTAAGAAATTATTTGTAATAGATTTTTTTAGATAATTCTAGAATTAGTGAAGTTTTAGTTAATCTTTTTTTATAAATATAGTCAGTTTTAGTCCTTAAAATATACTATCTTAAATATTATATCAACAGAAAAGTATATATTTTATTAATTGATGTTTAATGATCCCCCACAATGGCCTAGCGGTATCGGCCCTTGTTTATAAACGGGAGGTCGTGGTTGCGAAATCCTCGGAAGCAACGTCGTGTTGTCTTTGTTGTCTGGTTGGTAAGCACAAATTAAGCCAATCTCCCAATTGTCTGGAAAATAAGATGATCGATGCGTCGGATAGGCATGTAAACAGTCGGTCTACCCACTGACCTGCATTGGACCAGCGTGGTGGGATACGGTCCGAAAACTCTTTACTGGTGAATGCATGCATAAGGTGAGGCCTATGTACAGCGATGGACTAACAAAGTCTGATGATGATGATAAAATTAAAGTTTCAAAAGTAACGCACACTATTCATGAATAGTATATATATATATAAAAGAGATTCCCACCGATGATATTAATTTTAAAGGATATCTATAATAGGTAGAGTATTTAAAGAGAAACGTTTATAGTATAAACCTTTAACGTATAAACTATACGTATAATATATGCAAAATATTGTTGAGAAACTAATGATGTGATGTCGAAATAATCATTTATATTTAATGTCATATTGCATTTGTTGCGAAGCCAGGCAGGTCAATTAAGCAAAAAAAATTGCAGTTGCAAAATGCTACGTTAACCTGTTAAAGTTTTTTATTCAAGTTTTACTTTAAATTAAGTAACAGTTATATATATAGGCCTCATAATAAAATTTTATTGTAGGTTAACTCTGTAAACAAAACGTTTTAGTATAAATCCTTATGTTATGTATGACATATATATCAACTCGACGTAATATACTTTATTGAATTCGCTAAAACTGCCTCCATAGCCATAACATATATAAGGGGGTGTATTTCATGAATCGAAAGTCATGGCTTCGAATCCTGTAGACACTCAACAAATTTTCATTGTTGTTTCCAATCCAATCCCATTTTCTACAAAGTAACATAATCCATACATCGGTCATGTTAAATGTCCGTCCATCCACCAACCCACATTGGACAATCGTGGTGGATACGGTTTAAAACTCCCTAATGGAGGAGGCGAGCATTAGGGGAGGCCTATGCCTAACAGTGGACTAACACAAGCTGATGATAATGATTATTAAATTCGCAATATCTGAAACTTTTTGTCAGTTGTTTCAGTTTATATCTAAAATGTTAATTTTCTTGTTACAGATATGTCAACACTACTTAATATATTTTATTGAATTCGTTAAAACTGCCTGTGGAGCCTAGTGGTAGGGACGTGTGCTTTAAAAAACGGAGCACGTGGGTTCGAATCCTGCGGGGGCTTGATAAAGTTTCCTTGTTGTTTCCTAGTTGGTTAGGGCGATTTGGACCGATCACCCAATTGTCTGAAAATTAAGATGATTTTCATGATATAAGGTAAAACCATCGTTACTTTACTATAAATAGTTGCATTACCAAATTAAAGTTACTACCTTCAATTAACGAGGGCTGCTGCCATTACGAAGAGGTCAGAAACTTAATAGATCACTCTCAACTATTATTGGAAATATATACGGTACACGAGAATGCCTATAATTTTACTTTATAATGTGTCAAGGTTTCTGCACACTAGGTATTCACTTATTTTATTTAGAGACCCTAAAATCGAAAAGTTGTAAAAGTGAGTTTTCCAATGAAAATTCTATATACAATATTGTATAACCACCAAAACAAACATAAGAAGGGAACACTGTAGATCAAGGGAAATGAAATCTGAACAATTCTATATCGTTAAAAAGTTTTCGCACACGACAGAATAAACAAAGGACATAGCTCCCGATCGTCGAAGTTTTCGTTAAAGGTAATATTAACAGACATATATTTTATATCATCTGTCCCTGTCTCTCTCTCATGATCGATAATCTCTTTGCTGAGGATCGTGACTCCCTAATGAGTAAATTAACTGCCTCTGTTCTTGGAGGTCTTAAAGTGATCAGATATCTGGCGGAACCTACTGATTACATAAAATGACTACTGACCTGACTACGAATTACATAAAATGTATTTATATTTAATATACATTGCATGTTTTCAAACGTTTATCTCCAGGTCAAATACAGATTTTTCGCAAATAATTAATCCATCATATATCGTTAGAGCGTGAAGTAACTAATCAAAATGAAATCTAAAAAACGAATATATGCCATATTTGCATTGGCTATGTATAATTTAGTACAAACGATGATATCTTACCACCTTTTTTTCATTAATATCCGTTCAATTACTATATCTATTGTAACACCATTTCCTCTTTAGTGATAGTAAACAAAAGATCTTCGTTCGAGACATAACCAGATCTTTCTTCTGTCGACTCGTATTTTCTTTAATCTTTCTTTATTCAATCCATTCTTCTGTGGAATGCGCTACCATTGGAGATCAGGATGACTAAGACAATTCTCAATTTAGTAAAATACCATATTGGATGCGTCATAAATTACTATCTATGACAACTTATATAAGTATATATATAATTATATAATTTGTATGTATTTTATGTATTTATTTTATAAATTATTTCTTATATATTATGTTATATTATTTAATGATATGTTTGTTTATTTATATAAAAGTTTATATATGTACTTCCTTATTATTGAGTTTTTTTAGTTCGAAACTGTTATTTTCTTTCATTATTTTGTGCACCCACATTAACATCTCTGAACCACCCTAAGGTTGGCTGGTAGAAAGTGCCTAAGGCATTAAGCCTGCCTTTTGTACTTTAATTGTGCAAATAAGTATAAATAAAATAAAATAAATAAAAACGAATATATGCCATAATTTATTTATATATGAACATTTAGTACTAAAATTATGATATTGAACCTCTTTTAATTTATAGTATCTGTATTAGAATCTATTTAACAGATACATTTCATCTATTTTATTACATCAAGAAGTCAAAATTTAATAAAAATGCGAGACAATTCCCTATATTAGCTCGAACTTTCTAAACTTACTTTGAGTTTCCGACTTCGCTATTGTAGTGTTAGCTCTTTATATTTTCTCTGTCTCTTGTTCGCCTAAAATTCATATGCAACTTGTAATTGGATATATGTTCTCAACTGAGTTATACTTTACGCAAAAATATAACAAGTCAATATTACGTAACACTCTCATTAACATACTTTGTACGTATTACATTATGCTAACCGTATCAGAATGTTACCAATACTAAATACTTATTAATAATTAATAATAATTAAATTTTGTACCATTTAATTTTTAAACAGTTTGGTATAATTTTATGTGCCATTATTGAAATAGACTTAAACAAGTCTATCTGCAAAGGACATCAGAAATAGAACATTGTTTAAACTTTATCATAGACCACTTGATGTATTTAAAACGAAATATGCAGAAAAAATACTTTAATAATTCATCAATGACACAAAGTATATTTATGTGTAAGAATAATATTTATATTTTAACCAAACCTACTATGGACCAGCAAGGTGGAATACGTTCCAAAAAATGGAGAAGGCGTGCATTAGGGGAGGCCTATGTCCAGCAGTGGACTAACAAAGGCTGATGATGATAATGATGATATCAATGTATACAATAATAGTTGTAGGCGATTTGCTATATTTTCAAAATAATTTATCTTGCAGTTATATATCGAAAAATTTTTAACGTCGACAAAGAAAAAATAATTGTCATACAAATCATACATTTTTTCCATTTAAGTAGCGACAATACGGATAAGAAAACCCTTGTCATTGTGTCAGTGGAATAATGTAACACGGCACTCAATGGGTGTTTGTTGTGCTTTACTTTATTCATTCCGATTCGGTTAAACCAAAAATATAAAAGGCGGACACCTAGATTAGGAGTGCAGACAGTGGAATAATTTAATAAATTAGATAGATTGTTATGTGTGTCATTTATTCTTTGTTTTACAAAAAGTATAGAAATCATAAGGGCTCAGGTCGTGGTTGTACAGAGGATGGTCTAAGAACTCTATGTTTTCTTACTCTAAAAACTCTTTTTTTGTGTGTGCGGTGTGAGAACTCGCCTGTCCTGAAGGATGATGGGGCGGTTGTAGTTCTCTTTACGAAGTTCAGAAACGACCTGTGGCAAATAAATACTAGTATACCATTCTGCATTAAACATTATTTGTCCCTCAAAAGGAATAGTCGCAATATGGCCGCTTTTGGAGACAAACGTGGCCACCATTTTTTTCGCAACACTCCGTGAACGAACAATTTTTGTTGATTTTAACTCATTTTTGAAACGCGTGTCTAGTTTTTGTTTTGGGTTCGTACATGTATATCCAGGATTCGTCACCAAATATGATATTGAATACAGCATTTGAGGGTCCTGCGTGGAATCTTTCGAGAGTTCTGACGCACCAAGTAACGCGAGCCGCTTTTGACTTTGATTGACTCATTTGATCATGCCAATGTCTAAAGTTGCCTGAATTTCGCGGTATGTCACACGTCGATTTTCTTCAGTAAACTTACGTACAGCATCAACGTTTTCTTGTGTGACTACGGTTTTTGGACAACCTTGACGGGGATCTTCACTGAGCTTGATACGTCCACGTTGAAATTCAGCAAACCAGCGATGAATTGTGGTTTTGGTTGGGTCTTCATCATCAATTGCAGAAATCATCCGGGCAACACACTGTTTCTGTGTTAGACAACTTTAAATTTTCTCCAGTCAATTCCATTTTGTTAAGGACTAAAAAAGTTTGAGTAGAACTAGTGACAAGACCGAGAATCTTTTCTTAAATAAATAAATGAGTTTTTTAAACCTGGGTTTTAATTAAAAGTTTTAAAAAACGGGAATAGGAAACCTTCCCCGTTTACTTTTCTTTTTGTGACTTTGTTTGACAACCCCAAAGGGGGGGGTGTTTTAAATGCAAAAGGCTTATTTTTTGTTGGCTTACTGAGGGCCCGGGAACCTTTGGGTTTACCATTTTTTAAACCCACGTTAATCTCCGGGCCCTTATAGGTTTTATTTAAACCCCAAAAATCCCCCTGGGAACCCATCACGGTTTGGGAATTTTAAAATTTTAACAAAACCGTTAGGGTAAAATTTGGCCGGTTTCGTTTTTTGTTTCGGGTGGAGTTTCCCTCACCGGGGAAAAGGGTTTGGGTTTTAAACGGTTCACTTTTTTGTCCCTTCCCAAGGGGGGCCCTTTCGGGCTGCCTATTTTACGCGTTTTTTGGGGTCGAAGGGGCGCTCCCGGGTTCTTGGATTTCAACCCGGGAAAAAACGGATGAGCGTTTCTTGTGGGGGGAATTCGGTCCATCGGGAATTGCCCCAAAATTTGGGGCCCGGTAGCCTTTTTGAGGGTTTGGGTTGGTTTTTGGAGGGAAAAAACCTGGGTAATAGTGGGACGATCGTTTTTGCCGGTTTGGCGGGTGCTTGGGGTTAAAAAGGGCGACCCGGAGAGGGCCCCCCTTTTTTGGGTGCGGGCCAAGTTGGGGTTTTGTGAGGGTGCCCGGGTTTTTTTGGGGTTTGGGGTCAGCGGTCAAGGTCGTCGGCACGTTTGGAAACGCCCGCCTTTTGGAAAGGTTAATTTGATTTCAACATGAAACCACCCGGTTTCAAGTGGAATTTTTAAAAGACTGGTGAAAAATGCGATTTGGAACAAGGCGGGCCCTTTGGTTTTGGGATTCTTGGGGGAAAAGGGTGGCGGGGCCAAGTTTTGGCCGGTATTGGGGTAGTTGGATTTCGATCCTGAGGGTTCGGAAATTCTTTCGGAAACCGATGGGTAAGGGGTTTAAAGAAACTTTCTTGAAAAGCCCGGTTTTTTCCCTTCGCAAGGGCGGGTCCGTGGGCCCCGTATGCGGGGTTTTGGGCCCTAGGGTTTTGGGGTGCCCGGGTGTGGCGAAAGGACGGACATTGGAAACCCAACCCCCAAAGTGGGGGGTAAAAATCTTTCTTTTCCCGGAACCCCCAAGGGGCGATAGGAAGGGTTTTGGGGGGGTTTTCCCGGTTTGGGGCCATAACTTTGCCCTTCAAGTGGGAAAAAACTCTGGGGGAAATGGAAATTTTTTAGGGGAAAATCTTTAGAGGGTTGAAGCCACGGGCGGGATTTTTTTTTTTATTTGACGGTTTTCCTTCGTTGATCTCCGGGGGTTTGGGTAAGGTCAATGCTTTATTCGGGGAGTCCGGTCGGGACGGGCCCCGGAAACCTGCCAGAATTGGCCTTTTTCAGAAACCGGGGGGTTACGGGTTGGTTCCAGGGAGGCTGGCCCCTTTGGGTGGGAATGCGCCGGGCTTGGGAAAGGGGGGGTTGCTAATGCGGGGTTTTTTTCCAATGGTCACTGATGTTCGGGGCCCTATCCTTCAATTTTGGTTGGAACCCGTGGGCTGGGGGCTCTCTTTCCCAAAGGGCCGAATCGTTTGGCAAAAGGCCCGGGGTTTCCCCACCGGGTTTTCCCGGGTCCTGAGTTTTAACGGACTTTGAACGCGGGGCGGCGGAATCGTGAGCGGTGTTTGGGGTTTGGGGGTTTGGGAGGGGGGGAAATTTTGGGTTTTTTTTTATTTAAAATTTTTGGAGATTTGAAGGTCCTGCAAGAGCAGGGGTGATCGGATGTTGGTCGTCGATGACCTCTATCCCTAAGGCAGATTGACGTTTTGTACGTTATCAAGCAATCCGGTCGTTGTCCCACTTTGGGGGTTTGCATCAACGGCGAACCACCTGGAATTGGTTTTCGTAATTGTTGAGACCCCCCGGTTTTAGGTGAGTTCCATCGGGTGTGTTTTATTAAATCCCGGCGAGGGACGGCGTCTCCCAAATATAGCGTCTCGGAAATCGGTTGAATTATGCGTGAGGTGTCTCTACGGTAAAATCCGGCTTATTTAATCGGCGCGTGACCGTCATGGTACCTGCAGATCGAGGTTTCTAAATGCTCTGATTCGACGGCGTCGTTGCTACGATGGTGACTTTTTTAATAAATAGAGTGCCCCGTGTAGCGCCGGTCCGTCACTTATGATAATAAAACAATCTTCGGATTCCTCTTGGGCTTTAGGAATGTCTCCCACCAGTAGAATGCACGTTTTCCGGAAGAATTCGTTGACTTGGTCTTTGTTCTGAGACCGTTGCGTTAAAAGGAAATTAAATGGCTGGCTTTGGGCCCGGGCGTTGTTTCCAAAATTGGGTGTAATGTTTGTTCCACGAATAATTCGATTAAGTTTCTGTCTTGCGGAGTACGCTAAGCGGGCGTGAAGCCAACGGTGGCATCTAACCGGGGTGATATCGACTTCTGGAAGTCTGCATTAACTAAAACATCAGTGTTGTCCAATTTGCTGGCTGGCTTGCTGGGGAGGTTCGCGGGCCTTTGTTGGTGCGGGCGCGGTGCGGCCCGCCGCCGGCGCAGGGCGGGGGGCCCGCTGGCATGGGGCCGCGGGCGCGGGGAGCCACGCCGGGCAGGGGAGGGCGGGGAAGGTGAGGACACCGGTGGGCCCTGGGATGGTGGATGGTGGGGGTGGTCCCTTGGGCGCCAGGGCACCCTAGATAGTTGGCCGTGGCCTGGGCGCAGTTTACGCTGCCGGCGGTTCGTCTAGCAAGGACTTTCGGTCCCAAGTCGGGGCAATCTGGGGTGCTGGTCCCCGGGCACTTCACCAACGGGGCGTGCGGGCAAATTGCGGGCCGTGTCCGAAATTGGATTGTGGGCCCCTGGGGGTGTCAAGGACGCGCTCTTCGGGAGCGCGAATGTGTGTAATACCGCTCCGAGCAGATATTTAGTGACGTCGCGGGCGCGCCCTTCAACAATTTTTGATCCCGTGGCGGAATCTTGGCCGTGAATTTTACTGGTTGGAAAGGGCGACCGTAGTTCGGCCCCTTCTTTGACCAATTTAATGGGGTGGCTTCGTCTCTTTGGGACGGTATTGCTGTGGGCGCGGGCGGGGTTGCTGGGAAGCAGCCGGGTTGAGGGCCGTGATGGGGGCAAAGCAGTGATGGGGTTACCGGGGGCGATTTTGCCGGGCCTCCCGTAATTCGTGGGAATTTCCGCTTTGTTGGCGGGTCCGGTTCGGCGGTTGGCTGGGTGACCTATTTTTGCCTTCTTCTTGCGCGATTAATGGGCAGAAAGTCCCGTCCTCTTGGTTCTCCGGTTTGGGCCTAACTTCAACTTCGCCCATTTCGGTCGGAGATGTTCGTGGTTTCGGTGAGTTTCCGGACTCATCCACTTTTACGCGGCCCCTTTGGCGGTTTTTGCCCTTCGTGGGCGCTTTTGCCGCGTTGTTATTGCGGCGGCGAAGGCCGCGTGGCTCCGGGTCTTATTTTCATTCCTCAATTGGGGCCTATTCGAGGGTTCCCTTTGCAACATCGTTGGCGATGTTGCCAAATTGGAAATTTGCGTTGATAACGCGGGCAAGACCCCGGGAGGCCGGGGGGCCCCCTCCCCCCCAGTGGCAGGGGGGTAAACCAACGTTAAAGGAAAACTGGCCTTTGGGCGCTGGTGAATATGTTGCTGCCTAGTGCGCAAACTAGCATTAAATGATAGAATACCACGGGGTGTGTGCGTTTGATTTTAACTCTACGTTCGCGGTGAAACGTGGCAGATGAATTATTTGCAAAATAACTAATGAAAGGTCCTAATCTCAACGAAGGTGTCTGAACGCGTAAAGGGAAAATTAAATTGATAGGCAAAATCGGAGCGACTCACCGACCGACGGCTAAGCTATCTGCGCGCGGCGCGTCCAACGCGTCGAACTGTCACTTCCGGCACACACCGCCTACTGTACGACGGCATGATTACGATGACACGACGCTCGACGTCTTCTCTTCTGCCCTTTAGGCGTCGGGGAGGCGTGGCAGGTGGCCAAGCGGATGGCGCAGGTAGCGGAGCGGATCGAGCGGCTGGTCGTCGACCGGAACAAACACCTGATTCCCAATACTTTTAGTGCAGCCCTTAAACTAATCTTACTAAAAGTCTCGCCCTTTTAGACTGGATAAATAAGCCAACTCACTACAATTTATGTCAAAATAAGAAAGGTAAAATGTGTGCTAAGCTCTTTATAATAAGTGAAGTTGAAATCCAAGTTTATATAAATCATTTAAAATCAAAACTTCGGGAATAAATATCATCCCGACTGACGCTGCACATTTTTAGTACAAAATATAAAAAAAAATCTTTACTGGGGTAGAGTATTGTCACCCTTCTTAAAAAACAGAACGACCTCACTTTCAAGCCACGCCTTGGGAGAATTACCCTGTTGAAGAATGGAGTCGAATAACTTCATCCTTTTCATCCTTTCCAACATTTATCCACTTCGCACAAGAAAATAATTATGACACTTGTTAGATACCGGTATCAATAAACTATGTCAATTGGCCTTCTCCTCCTCAATTACCCTTAAAAAAGGTCTCTTTTTTAAAGTGTACTAAAAATATCATTATGTTAGACTCTGTGATGAATTATTTTTAACAATATAGTGATAGTATATTTTTACTTGCGTATTTGAATTTAATTTATTGATAAAAAGACACATCGTTTTTCTTAATTATTAACTAATATCTCCTGAAACCCTAAATTATCAATGTAAAACGGCCTGCCAGCATGGCAATTATGAGCAATTCTTTTAATGGACGTCAACGAAAGGCAACTGCCCCTAGTTCCCGGTAGTCCCACTATTCCTGGCCACGGTAGCGGCCATGGTGACGGTGGGACAAGGGTGCTAGAATCCCGGACTGCAGATAGCTACCAAAAACTTGACCTGGCTGCGTATAACGGACGAACGCTGAGACTAGCGAACACCTGACTGAGCTGGAGGTGGAACTGGGTAAGATTTGATGGCACGTTCTAGGGTTGTCAGAAGACAGGGACAGGACGCCGTAACCTTGCCATCGGGTCACCTTTTCTACTCCCGAGAGGGTGACCATCCGTCACAAGGCGGCGTGGATTCCTTGTCAACAAATCCCTTGCTAACAACATAATCGCAATCTCGAATATGTCGACTATGGTGGCATACCTTGTACTTAGGCTCACTAAAAGGTGTTCCCTCAAAGTGATACAAGTGTATGCGCCCACTTCAGCACACTCTGATGGCACATACGAAGATGTTTCCCGGGCCTTGCATACCACCTATAAGGCCCACTATAATGTTGTTATGGGAGATTTCAATGCCAAAGTGGGTGTACGAACTTATTGTGTTTAGGCCCTCACGGTGTCGGTAGTCGAAATCGCAGGGGACAAATGCTAGTCAATTTCCTGTAAAAAGAAGGGCTCTTCTTAATGAACTCATACTTTAAGAAGAAGCCCCACAGGAAACGGACATGGCAAAGTCCCGATACTGAGACAAGGAACGAGATAGATTTCATCATGACGTTCCGGAAACACATATTCAGGGATGTCTCTGTGATCAAAAGGTTTTAAACCGGTAGCGATCACCGGTTGTTGAGAGGCACCGTGAATATGGGTTTCCAGCGAGAGCGGGCCCGCCTAATGAAGTCTACTCTCCGACCTAACTTCCGACAAAACGTGATGGGCTAGTTGTACAAAAGACCTATGTAGCAGTACAATCAGCCGCTGTGCCTTGCCATTGTGGACTATGAGAAAGCTTTTGACTCTGTAGAAACCTGGGCTGTTCTGGAAGCTTATATGCGTATATTTTCTGATTGAAATATTTTAAGTCAATTATATGCATTTAAACTTATATTTGTTAATCTATACAAATATATGAAAGAAAAAAAGGAAAACCGTTTATTTGGTACATAATAATAATAATACGTGTTTAAAAGTTACAAATAGAAACAAAAAAGAACACAAAATATTAATGCACTCAAATGGTTTCCACTCAACGTAATATCGTGAAGTTATTCACTTCATGAAAGCTGATTTTAGTTGAACCAGTGGAGGATAGTGCGCACATATGTGTCACAGGTATATAGTACGTAAAACAAAGTGTCATTTACATCGTTAACTTTAAAAATAGAAAAAAGTATTATACATTTAAACATTAAAACATAGAATCAAATTAACTAAAAAAACAAAAGTTATTATTTTTAACACAATAAATAGAAATATAGACGCAACAAAAACAGTGCGTGTTTCTTCGTGTTTTTGTTGTGTTTGTGTTGTGGTAAACAAACCCTTGTAACAATGCAAAATTACATGTTGGACTTCTGTGCCGAAAGTAAGCTTTATTAAATTACTTTTAAAAGACCTAATAGATATTGAGTTCCGTATAGGTGGAGGGAGATCGTCCCAGCACTTTGTAGCAGCAAATCGGAAACTACCCCGAAAATCTGCTGTATATAAAATAACTAAAGTCAAAAACCGATTTCAAATAATTTATTACATATTTTTAAAACTTTTGTCTGTTTTTTTGTTCGTTTCTCGGGTTCAGCTGGTCTAATATTTATGGAAATTTCACTGAAAAATAGGTGAGGTAGCTGGAAATAACCTATTCTACCTTTATAAGGAAAAAAAAAATGATAAATTACCACGCGAATGAAATCGCGGGCAGCAGCTAAGAGTTGTATAAAGTACATATAACTTACACGTTAAATATATTTGTCACATAATTTATTAATAAGTTGCTGAATTGTTGATATTATATATTACGGTAAAATATGCAAAAGAATTTTTTTTATGGCATATGCAGGCAGACGAGCAGTCGGGCTACCTGATGAGTAGTGGTCACCGACGCCCATAGACATTGGCAATACTAATGGAATAGCCAACGCGCTGCTTACCGTGAGACATAGGGTGTTAAGTCTCGTTTACCCAGTAAATATGTCTTTCATGAAAAGAATTATAGTTTTAAAGCCAATAATAACCTAAATAGTAAGTTAATAAACGTTTTCAGTTCTTTAGTTGTTTTAGTTCATAGATTATCTGGTAATTCTATGTTCAAAAGGATTTTATTAAATAATGAAATTATTTCTACATGTTCTTTCCTGTTATTATTGGTCAATATTGTATATAATTACATTTTTTTATTTATATTTTAGATCATTTATTGGAATAAAATTATGCCTACGCATATCTGTCCTCAATAGGGCCAAGATGGGTTAAACTACTACGTTCCACGTACACAAAGGTCGCCAATAAAGTAATAATCCATTTGCATCAATTACATGCGTAATTACATAGAATAACAGGAATAAAAAGAGTTTTATTTAATTTGTATATAGAAAATGAAAATTTTGTTATGTTTAAAAACGATGCGTTCAATTTACAGTAGATACAGTGACTTAAACATTGCGAAAATGTCTAATGCTTGTTAATAGGTTTATTTTTACAGTAGAATTTGTTGTATGTTATTCAGGAATGTACTATATTTACTTACTTTGTTTCACCAATATTACTCACAGACTTGTTCCCAGTGATACATCAACCCGAATACAGCTTGTTCTATTGACAGACAAAGATAAATATTCTTTTCAACCCTTGGGGCTAAAAATGTATGTGTGTGCATAAAATAGCTTACAGTTATAGTATGGATATGTAGTGTTAAATTGTCAAATGTATTGTTTTCTTTTTTAATTCAATATAATAAATATGATATGACAGTCATATTAAAGAATAAAAATATACCATAGTTGTTTGCTAACAAATGCATAAGTAGCCGTATATAATGTGCTAAAAATATCTATAACATCTTATTGCATAATTATAATAAACAACATATTAATTATTAAATAATAATTCTTATCGAATTCAATATTAAGGATTGTAATGTAACTGGTTTAACGTCCGAAATAACGTATAGCTCGTTTCCTTACTTATTTTATATTATTTATAATTTTTAGGCTGTTTATTAAGCAACATCATTAAACAATTGACTTAGGTTGTCTGGTTGGCAAACCTATATTGGCTAAGTATTTTTTTAAAGATCTCACAACATCAACTACGTATTACATCGGTCAAAAGTTATTAATGTTTTTTCTACAATCCCATGAAAATAATATAAATGTGGGATTTATAGCTTTAACGGTTTAGCGTTCAATATAACACATCATTTGAATGTGGTTCTTACTCTTTACCACTACTCTCACGAATATAGGCCATTCATGCTTTGAGTTTACAATAATGTTAAGTGCGTTTATTTTAAAATATTTATAAATTAATGAAAAGAGCAATAAATTTACTTTTACATAAATAGTTATTTGTGTAATTGTGATAATAACATGACTAATTAGATGTAATAATAACCATAATAAGGACTTAACATATTTATACAAAGGGCTGAACTCACGTGAAATCGTGTTGGTTCCGACTAGTTTCGCACCTATCGGAGATCCTTACCAATTTCGCGACAGTTCAGCCGTTTGTAGTAAACTTTATAAGTGCAATGTCTCACAAAATTTTAAGTTCTTTAATAATAAGGATTTGTGATATTATTAAATCAAATGTCAAAATGTATTCGAAGCCACTTTATCTTATTGTCAACTTTATTCCTAAACATATAATTTTTTTTGACAACGAGTTAATAAACTCTGAACAAAAGAATTTACGACAAATATCATTTTAATGTTAGTTATAATATATTTTAACCTTTCGTTCAGAATTTTCTTCTCGGAGTTAAACTCAATATTCTGTTATTAAAAGTATATGAATGTACAGAAAAAATGCTTAAGAATGAATGCAGAGTGAAATGCTTTTAGTTATTAAGTAGTTTTGTTACTTAAACGTTAAAAAAGTAAAATAACAATTTAAAACATTGTTGTGTGTAAAGATGAGGTAAAATGAATGCATGTAGTAAGTAAATGGTATATTTTAAAAACAGCGTAGAATCGTGTAGACTTTAAAAGGACTATCACGTTTATGAGTATACTTTCTTTGTCAAATGACGTCATTGATAATCGTTTAATTATTTGTTTTTGAATATATAAATTTGTTAAACGTTACTTCAATTTAATATCTTCAAAAATTTACTACCTGCAACTAAAATAACAACACAACTAAATTATATAACATTTTAATATGACAGATATCAAATTATATTATGTATAATAACTATTATGACGTCATCGCCTGCGTAAGGCTAGTTTTAGCTTATTCTTAATTATTTCAAAGATATTTTTAGTAACTGTACTTTTTTAATTTCAAAACTGGAATCTTGAATATGTTTTGTAATCAAATATATATATATGATCAAGCTGTGTTAATTGCAGATTAATTCGAGATGTACAAATATGTGAAATATTTAAAATGTACTTTTTAATATCAAGCAATCGTTATAAATTTACCCATATGGCGTTTTAATGTAGTATTCCAAATTAATTTTTAAACATTTAAATTTAATACTTTTAATTCAATTTAGGCTGCAGAGTTTTTATGAACGTCAATCTACTACCGATTTGGAAGTTTTGACCTATCCAGAGAAGATCCGGCAAGATACTCTGCGGTCATTTCCTTGTTTATATGTGATAAATCAATACATTACAAGGTTTAACTTAACTTTCATCACGTAAGTGATACGCTCGCCCAGTTAGAAAAACAGCCTAAGATAGCACTAATCCACTCACCAACTTGAGACATGAGATGTTAGATATCGTTTTCTTACTAATTCCAATAGCTACAGTGCCTTTTTAAACTGGAAGACAGTAATATTAACAAAATTACCCTTTTTTGTATTTATAGAACTAGGCATTTTTATTTGTTTAGTAGCTATTATCTCCCCGTAGTGAATTTAAAAATACGGTGAAATGCATGACAACTTCTATATCTGCGTAACTTTTTTAATTATATTGTGTTTTATTGCGTAAATATGCTAGGTAGAGTAATGTGGCTTTGTCTCATTTACGTTTTTGTGGGCGAGTTAATGTTTTTTTTTAAATAAATACATTCACTTTTCCACAATAAAGTAAATTTGTGTTGGAAATTTCACACGTTTTGTTATTGTAAAGAACAAGTAAAGATATTTTTTATAATTACTTATGTATAAAAACGTAAAGGGAAAACTTATATACTACTTATCTACAAATATGTTAAATAATAGAGTTTCGTTACTTTCTAGGTTCCATACTTACAGGACGGAATAACGACAATAATTTTACAGTAACTTAACGCTATGGTCACCCTCCTACCCGCATTGGACCAGCGTGGTGCGATACGGTCTAATAACCCATTAACGGAGCAGGCGTGCGTTAGAGGAGGTATATGTCCAGCAGCAGGACTAACACAGGCTTATTATGATGAAACGCTATGATATTTACAATCTTCTATTATTTAATAAATAGTAGATATATTGATATTAATTCAAACTTAAAGTACTAATTGCAATATAAAATGGCTAACTAAAAATGTAGTAAATCGATACTTAATGGTTAACTTGCTACACGTACTATTTAAAACACGCTCTCAAAAACATTTGCGCAGATCTATATATTATTTTAAGCTATTGTGATAAGAACTAAAATAAATTACTTTCAATGATAATTTGGACTCATAAATTGTGCATTAAGGGAAACTTTATTTTGATATTTACAACAACATGAGTGAGAGGCATCGAAAATAAGTATAAGTGCCTGTTTTGTTTTGTATGATTCCACGTTGGCAGAGCGAACCCAACGAAGCTGAAGGTTTGTGCAAGATTAAGCGTGCACACAATCGTGACATCCCTTCTATATTTGTTGGCTTAGCTAGGCTTAGCCGCTAATCTTGGTTCTTGTCTAACCCGTTAGCAACATGTATTGAGAGCACCCAGGTGGACTCGAACCCGGCTCGATCACTTACGTTAGGTGCAGCATGTTTTTGTCGCATTGTTTTCACACGTGATTGCGTGATAGTCGTTTCATCAGGGTCAGTGTTTTAGGCGCTCGCCTGTGTTTATCATGATAACGTGGTGATAATATTGGTTTGTATGCAGTGGCGCTTCGTACCAATTCGTTCCGATGCTGCGAAGCCGAGTAAAAGGATCTATATATTTAAATATTGTTAAATGCTGGGCAAACTCAGATGCAGGTGCAGGTCAAGATAGGGCACGAACCAAGGTGCACCCGTGCTTAGCTTATGAACATGGCCCACTATCATGTTCACTTTGCGTGTGCAAAGACGAGACTGGCGTGGGTAACGATGTAGCGGACAATCATTTTGTATCGCAACACCTTATTATGTAGGCATAACTTGCTTTTGAAATTGATTAAAGGAAACAGGCGACCTTAATCGGATGCCGCTATGTTTTTAACCTTCGTAATCTGTGAGCCAAATGAGAAGGATTTTGCAACGGTTATCCTGAGGTATTGAGTTTGATCAACCCCTGGAATTGGACAATTGAGAAGCGGGTCAAGGAGAGAAGCATCGACATTCGTCGTGAAAACAGAATGGCCGTGCTTTTGCAATGGTTGACTTAAATTTTCCATTTCCGAAACCAATCCCCTAAGGTCTTGGCCGCGGATTGGAATCGTTGACAAATAACGACAAGACATCTACCGGATGTGAAGATACAAGTTTCGCTTGCGAATAAGGCGGTGCTTACATGTCGATTTTGGAGAGATACGTGAATGACCTTATACGGAGCCCTGCTGATGTCTATGAGCGTCGGTGACTACTTCCATCGGGTGGCCCGACTGCTCGTCTGGCTGCGTGGGCAATAAAAAAAAGTTAATTCATTTAAAAAATCTTCATTATATGTGCATAAAACGTTTATACATGACATTTTGATCAAACTACAGTCACAGAAATCACCACGAAGTGTCACCGTTTTGCGCAAAATGGTTATATACTGTTTCAAGTCTCATTTTTTAAAATTTTTATAGTTGTAAATATGTATTTAACTTCGTATCTATATTATTTTAGCTATTAGACTAAACATTTCTATGAGAGATGATGTGGTTAGGTTTTCATCCAAATATACTTTTACTGTATGCTGTAGAGGCTTATTTACTTTAGTGTATTAATTGTTTCTTTTACGTTACTTTATATTATTGATGTACGCTATTAATTGTAGAAACAGTGAACTTAAAAAATAATTGATAAAGCCGATTTCGGGATACGACTTAATATTATCATCATTATGGTATGATACATTTTTTTGTATAATATTTTGATGTCTGTAACTTAATTTCACCCTGTCTTGACCAGGATAATGTCAATATTACGTTAATGCACTATAGCATTTTTGTTTCTTTCGATAACATAATCACAGACAACATAATACATTTAATACCGATGATTATAAAAATTGTGGGTATAACAAATGTTTATTTTTCATGTTGTCGTATTTCAATAGTTATATTACAAGAGCCTCAATAGAAGAAAATAAAATTTCCTGTTTGTGAACGAGTCAAATGGTGCGATATTTTAAAACGAGGTTGCTGGTAACAACTATGTGACTAAAAAAATAAACATTAAAATTCGATCCATGCGAGTACATTTTGTAAGTTTTACCTCATTAGTAAGTCGTTACTTGGCAGCTTGAACTTTTTATATCAATAGTAAAGTCGGAAATAACATTTCCTCACATTAAAAGAGGTAAAAATGTGGGCATAGTATATTAAAACTCTTTTAATCTTTAGTTACCTATGCTTAGTACAATAAAATTATTATTTCTGAAGCCTTATAGTAGTTAAAAGCGGGCTGTTTTATAAAGCATTTTCTTTTTATTTCCTAAACTTCTTCAAAATTTTTAAGTGATAACAAAACAATGTCATTCGCTTATTACCTGTAACGTTACTTATATGTATGCGTTTTTTTCTGTAATAGGAATTTATTGACATACAGCAAAATTTTCTGCGCCTCCTTTATACCTCTTCCGGCTTGTTTGCCAGCCGACTCATCAGACAAGGAAACAAGGTGAAGTTGATCCTTAATTTATTTATTTTTATTTTACTTTATTATGGCAACGAACGGTCATTGTAAAAATATTATACAGTTTATATTACCAAAAACAAAGACAAAGTAGTCCCGAAAAAAGATAACCAAACATTTCTTAAATTTACGCAAGTATAAAATTTTTGGATACAATGTTTAACAATATATTCAAGGGTATAACGAATCGCAAACATTGTAAAGGTTTAACAAACGGTTTTTCTAACAAATAAAAATTATAGTATAGAACTATTTATCAACTAATTTCCTATAGTATATAATATAAATGTATAATATGTATAGTATATAGTATATTCTATATGTGTATAGTATATAATATACTCATATTCCACATCTTCCTATATGCGCTGAGACATGGACCCTAAGAGCAACTGAAGAGCAAAAGTGAACGCACTGGAGATGTGGTGCTGGCGACGGATGCTTGGTGTATCATGGACAGAATTCGAACCAACACATCGATCCTTAAGGAGCTCGGAATTAAAGAACGTCTGCTGTCTGTTGTTAGGTCCCGCATCCTCAATTTCTTTGGGCACGTGCCTCGACGAAACGGAACCTCCATAGAGCGCCTCGTTGTTCAAGGAAGAGTGGAAGGTGCAGAGCTGAAGGAAGATCGCGATGAGATGGACCTGACCAGATAAAAGCCAGTCTGTCAAGCACTGTTAACGAATGCTCATAAAAACAGCTCTTGCGAGTCGAGTGGCGACGTATAGTCCAACGAGTCTCTCAGAACCCTACGTAGACATAATGGTCACGACCGCTCTGTAAAGAGTGTACCGAATAAGAAGAAGAAGATATAGTATATAATTAGTGTCCGACCGAACTTTCGGTTTCGGTTTCGGTTTCGGCCGAGTTTCGGCCAAAAATCAAGTTTCGTCAGCAGTTTCGGTTTCGACCAAATTTGGCGAAACTTTCCGAAACCGAAACTGGTTTCAGATGTTTTCAATTTCAAAATAGTAGCGAAAGTTAAATGTATCATTTCTACAATCGATTCAAATATCTTAATTCAATATTGAAGTTTATACTTGATTATTGATTGTCAAACACACTACCACCGGTTCGGAAAAGGACGCCTCAGACCTGAGAAGAACCGGTGAAAGAAACTCAGCGGCTATTTTTGTCATCTTTAAAAATAACAAACAATTTGATAATTCGGCATTACATATTATACAATTTTGAAACAAACCACAAAACGACAGACCTGGAGCAAGCATGCAAGCATTCCATTACCAGGCTGTGTTATCATTTAAAATTAATTAATGTCGTAATAACCTCTAACACATAAACTTTCCTTGACTGCCTTTTTAAATTTGTTAATAGTTTAATTCTGAACGTTTACTGGGATTTTATTGTGAAGACGTATACATTGTCCCATAAAGACTTACTTATTCTTCACAGTCTAGTTGCTGGAAGAATTAAATTATGTTATACTCCTTGGTAACCAAAAGATAAATACAAATTATACTGGAAAGTGTAGCAGATATTTGTTGTGTTAATAAAAAATATTCTACTCTCTTCACTTTTTTCTTAATGTAGTCATTTGTTTGCTATGTGTGGCAAATGTTCTCAAAAAAAGAGAAAACCCAAGTTTGACCTTGTCATAAAACCACTGTTATAAAAAGTTAACAACGCAAGAGATTTATTGCGGCTCAAAGGCAACATGAGAAGAGACTGCTCTGTCATAATCAATTGTCAAAGTGGAAGCTTTAATTTCCAGTAGGAGAACGTAGACGGAAGACGAACATGGTTGCAGACGTCCATCGAAGCCAGTAATCAACAAGAAACAATAAGAATATGCTGCCATAATCGAAAAACTGTTTACTACTTAGCGATTAAAGAATTACCATCTGATACCTAATCCAAGAAACGAGCATTTCATATGAGGTAATCAACGCATATTGACACAAATTTTGAATATGAGAAAAGTCTCCGCAAGATGGGTGCTGAGAATCGAAACAAAATCGACTTCGAAGATATCGTTGGACAAGTTTTAAGAAGATTCCAAAATTTTAAATCTAGTTTTGTGGCATTGGATGAAACACGGGTTAAACCTGAAGGATCTTCATGCCGTGGCCGTGGTATATGGCCTGGCTGGGTATGGCCTCAATAGTTTGGGACTCAGAAGTGATATTGTTGTTTGATTACCTGGAGCATGGAACCATCATTACAGATTATGCAGCTTTAATACCAAGGTTGAGAAATGCCGTCTACGATAAAAGAGGCAAACTTTGAACGGCGAGCTGTTTCATCTTGACAACGTACCGGCGCATAGGTTGGCATTAGATGGCCACCGTTCAGCATGCTAGCTTACAATTGGTTGAGCATCCCCTATTCACCAGATCTGGCGCCAGCTATTTTTCATCTTCTCCAAATTGATACAATACTTAAGAGGATACATGTGTTAAAACTATATATAACAAGTAAACGATGCCGGGTGACCTATTTGCAGGACCAAGACAATCCTTTTTAAAGGAATTGAAGCATTGGAACGCTGGACTTGGTGTGTAGGGTGGACTCGGAGACACAAACACAAACCAAAGTATAAATTAGTAATAGTTCAAAATACCAATACATAGTTTTTAATGCAACAGTCACAATTATTAATTTATTTATTAATGACTCATATTCTAGAAGAAATTTATTTAAAGAAATTAATGTATTTTTAATATTTTGTTACATAAAAATATTATTAGCAACTGAAATAAACGATTACCACACGTTTAATATACTATCTCCATTCCATGACTAAAATAAAGCAAAATAATAGGCATAAAGCTCCATATTTTTTGTATTTTAAGAATTTTTATATTTGATCACGTGAGTTTCGGTTTCGGTTTCGGTTTCGGCCGAAACTAAAGCACACCGAACTTTCGGTTTCGGTTTCGGTTTCAGCTGGAAAACAGTTTCGGTCGGACTCTATATATAATATAATGTCGTATAATGTGCATAGTATATAATATAATGTCTTAAAATATACAAGTCTTATGTTTAATGTACGAAAGATGAAAGAGGTCAACATCTGAGAAATTTTGTTGTACAAGGGCGGTAGTCGAGAGGTGGAATAATTTCTTGTACAATTTTTATGGAATACATGAGGAACAAAATTTTTTTTGGGACTTGAGGGGCCTAAAGGTAATCTAGACCCTGCTATGAACGATATTTATGACAATGAGGAGTAATTAATTTTACTATTGAAGAGTTTAAATAAAAATGACAAATCATATTGTTGTACGACAATTTTGGAGGGACAACATTTTAATTTAGTTTCAGTTTCAATGGTTGAGCCCATTCGGTAGGTTAAACTATTCAGAAATTTTCTCAGTACTTCTTTTATTCGCTGAATATGGCATCCATAAAAGGGACCCCATACGACACAGTCGTGTTCAAGGATAGGTCTTACAAATTAAATATAAAGTAATTTGAGTGTATTTGGATTCTTGAATGGTTTACTCATTTTGTTAATGAAGCCTAGTGTTCTAAAAACCCTTTGGTTCAATAAGTCTAGATGGATACATACGATGGAACAAGAAGTCTCCCCTCGGATCCCTTATAATGCCTGAGATCTTTAATCAGCTTTAGTAGTTATTAGAAGATTTCATGAAATTATTATTCTGTAAATAATATATTACAATCGGGTATCCAGATATACTTAAAGCATTTGTGTTTACCGAGTTCACGGACTTTTATGTATAATACCTTATTGGAGAAGCGAGATGGTCATTAAGGAATAACGGTTTTGATTTAGATCGATAATCGATTCAGATTTAGGTCAGCTGTTGTTAAACCTCTGCTTGCGCGTACTACCGCCAAAAGATTAAGAAGAAGTCTGCAACGCAGAGATTCCTCTCGTATTCTAGTTTGGAACTCGATGAATGTCGTCGATATCATCTGAACATATTTGGAAGCTGACTTTTGCTGCGATTGTATTAATTAATATATGTATATAATTTTATTATGTAAATTTTCGCTCATCAAGACTGGTACTCCAGTGATTTCAACATTAATTATTTGTGGCTGCCGATCTCTCGAGCGCAGTTTATTACACAATTTATAAAAGTTTATACAGCTGTCGCCTAAGGTATTTATAATATTTCTAAATTTATTTTTTGTTGCTTTCGTTATATCTGGCAATTTGGATTTGATCACATTTTGCTCTGGAGTTAGGTTATCATTTGAATCTTTTAAAACTTTATTAAGTCCGTCGACTTCTTATTTTATTAAAGTGTAGTCACGTTTTAATTCAGTAATTGACTTTTTAATATCGATATTTGTGTTTTAAATTTGTAACTTAATTTCAGCTACTTCAGATAGCAGCTTAGTTATTATCGCACTTTGGTCCGAAATCATTTTTGGAAGGGAGGGCCTTGCTCATTTTTCCATGTGTACTACATTTTTATAATTTCTCTCTGAATCTTTACAATTATCATTAGAAGAGAAACACTCGTAAGAGCTCGTTTTTGCAGCGTTTTGTCTACAAATAACATTTCACCATGCTGTAACGCTAAGCCAATATCAGTTGTTGGAAAAAATGGAATTTATTCTTTCTGCCATATAGATATTAACTGTTAAATATAAGTACTTATACCAATTTTTAGCGTAAAACCATAGACGAAATTTTAACAGTTGTGATACGTGCTCGCTGGGCGACTGATTTATATTTAATGAAATGAAAAGCGGTTCTGCTTAAAACCTACGCTTATGAAAATGCCTGCAGCTGTTATAATTTATGTTAATCATACAGTTATAGAGCTAAGTTATATATAATAAAAAAAATACGCCGTTAAATTACTGTCAACATCGACCCAGGCATTCAGACATTAGCCGAAGCAAATAGAAATATAGACTCAAAAATATTATTTTGGTATGTGTCTTAGTGTCATGCCGGATCGTCAAAATTGTAGATCCGCGAATACGGATATGGATCTTTCTTTTATTAAATAAAATGACTTTACGGATTTTATCGCGTTTATTTTACATTTTTAAATTACCGACGTTTCGAACACTTTCCAGCGGCCGTGGTCACGGGGTAAACTAAGATATCATGCGTCTTGTTGCCAGTGCTGAAGCGGGGTTTCCAGATCTTAATTGTAATCAATTATCTTAGTCTGTACTCCAACCTATGCAAAATGAACTGGTTTTATCATTAGAGCCAGCAGTTGTATTATGCTTGGGTTTAAATTTTAATTTATTAATTATGGAGTCCCAAGCAGGTGGTTGAACCCAACTATTTTCTCTATTGAAATTTGGATATTTTCTAATCTCAATAGCCTCACGGATCATCCTTGGTAGGAATTGGTGTTCTTTAGTGAGGATTTGTGGTCGATCAAATCTGATGTAATGGTTTGGGTGATTTAAAGTATGGTCACACACTGCCGACTTGTTGGGTCTTTTATGTTTAATGTCAGCTATATGTATTGCTCGCTTTGTTTGTCAAATATAAGAGAGGTCGAAGTCACAATCTAACTTGTACACTCCTGGATCTTGTAGAAGAATATTGCACTTACAGGTGGTAAGAATTGACCAATCTTTTACAGCCGCTTGAAATAAATTTTGACTGAAGCCCGTCTCAAAATGTAGCCAGACTTGTCAGTTACGCCTCTCACAAAAGGTAGAACAGCAGGTACTCGCTCCACTGAGGCTGCCTTCACTCGGTTACTGTGACACTAGCGTGGCGCAGCAAGCTTGTTGTTTCGCAGTACTTGCTTAACATGGTGTAGCTCAGCTGCCAGGTGTGCATCATCACAGATCCCTCGTGCTTTCTGAAACAAAGATTTGCCCACGGTTGCTAACTGGGATGGATGGTGGTGGATCTTTGTTTTCTTAATAAAACTTGATATTATAACTTTTTAAATATATAATCTTATTAAAGAGCTAGTTGATTTAGCATTTTGGAGTTATATTCTATTAGTATGACAACTAACTATGACAAATATTGCAGCATAAGGATCCAAATATATGAACACAACACTTTAAGACATACACAAAGATCAAAGATACAAGATCTAAAAAAGTATCTGTATTAAATTCAATAGCTTTTTTACTTCTACTTAATCACGTTTTACCGTAATGAGTAAGGCGCAACGCCAATTGCTTTAAATTTTTAACTACTAAACCGGATCTATTTTAAATGTTTGTCCATTGTCAGAATATCGGCAATAAGTGTTTTACCCTTCGCCTTAAAGATATTTATCTATAAATATAAAATTAATATGGTAAATAGATCCGTAAAGGTTCGTCAAAAACGGATACGGATTATACGGATTATTATAAAAAGGCACTCCAGCTTTAATTGAAGCGTAAAAATTGTATTTCTCCGTCGTTTTAAAAAAACAAAAACCTTGTGTTTCGGTTTCAAGGGTAATTGTACGTAGCTTAATTACTGAGTAAACGATAATTAACATCTCAGTAGCGTCTTACGCTACATTTCCCATGGGCCAAACGTATTACTTACTATCAGGTAAACGTCTTGCTATAAAAAAAAAAATAATAAATGTCAACATAGTGTACGTGACCGCAAAATTATTTTTAAATTAATTAAGACGGTAAAACATAAATTTAGCCGACGTAGCTTAAATTAGCATTCATTAAGTAGCAGACAAAGTGTCAGATCGTGACTTTGTGGTATCAAACTATACGGTTGAGTCTAAGTAGTATTTTATCGTTAATCATGTCTACATTTTGTACCTTCACTTAATATATACAAGAATACGGTACAATTTTTTATAAAAGTACTAACAGTAAATAAGCTGGTTAAAAATTATAACAAAACGAACAACACTTTAGTCTGTTTCATGACGATGATCTTGCAACTAATCTGAAACGTCGGCATTAAATAAATTAAATGTTAAAATTCAGTCAAGAAAACGTTACTATATACCGTTAATATATTTTTTATACAGTATTTAATTTGTAGGTATTGTAAAAATAATATTCGAAAATTCGATATTCGCTTGTTATTCCAATATACGGTAAATTTCTGTTACTCTACAGGTATATCAATTTATAAATGTTCTGTTTAATACACAGTATTAAACAGAACATTTATTAAATCTTTAACAATATTAAATTTAATTTTAACAACACAACGAAATTAAATTGAACAACACAACGAAAAAAAAAATACATTAATACGCAATAATAATAAAACTAGTATTGCACGCACTGGAAACAGCTTTGCAGTCAGTTAACTGGAGAATTATGCTTGCAACTGTGCCAATATCTGTAGAACTATAAATTTTCAGCATTTGACCCGTAACCATAATCCATAGCCAGATTTCAAGAATACATTTATTTGTAATCTCAACTAATAATTCATATTCCGAATATTGTTAAAAGGAAGACAGATCAGATATGGCTCAGTTTTTTTTTCTCTAAGTAATAATTAATGATTTTAAGGCTGTCTAGGTATTTTCATGTAATTTAAAAATTTTCAGGTGTTATTGCTTATTGAAGTTATACTTCTTTAGGCGCGTTATGAAAAAATGATGAGAGTGAAATTTTACGATTTGTCACACAAAATTAACAGTTTATAATGAAAACGGTGAAAATGTAATAAGGTCCATATTACATAGTGATAAGGTTGATTTTTGTGTAGTGATAATGGAGTTGTCGTTTTTTATTTGCGATAGTTGTTGCATAATGTGCTCTATGAGTTAGGATTAAGGTTCGTTTTTGGTATATATATATATATATATATATATATATTATTAATAATATATTTTATATTATTTAAATTTATATTAAATATATATATTAAATATATTATTATATAAATATATTAATATTTGTAATGATGTTTATTCAACTTGATATAATGGTAATATTTTTATTCATTTAATATATCAACATTGTGATTTATCTATGTAATACGTTTTAGATAAGCGCCATCTAGTCACACATAATCAAAGCTTCTGATTTATAGTACCGCTGTCAAGTAAACCAACATCTCTTAGGAATTCTACATTTGTAAGCAACAGATGGCGCTGAACTACCAGTTATATGATATATCAAAGTACGTCTTGTGAATCCATAAATTCTTAATCGAATTATTTATGATTAGTTCTTTAAATCTATCAACTTTAATTGTCTTAATTATTTTTGATTGATATTACTTACTGTTTGTGAATATTAGTGAAAAAATTGTGCTATATACTTTTCAGTGTCTCGATATAATTGAGGTTAACTATCCGTATGTATTATTCATTGATATAAATTAAAATACTTTTATTTAATATAATTAACACTAAATATTATTAAATTATTAATGTTAAATACTTTTATTGGTTATTTAATATTCACAAAATAAAGAAATAAATTTAATAAAACATTTAATAAAAGTTTGTGATAAAAATTAAAATTGAACATCAAATTATAATATTAATTTTTAATACTTGCTATTAAATTGAATAAATAATAAATATTTATAAAAATAACTAAATACATTTAATGAAAACTTTTGATAAAATGATAACTGAAGTTCCGATTCAGACATTACAGGAAGATACTATGGAATTGGACATCATTTAATTAAAAATACAATTCGAATAATAAGACAATTTATGATTAGACTTAATGTAAGAAAATAAATATTTATTTATTTAATTTTCAAATTTAAACTGAACTTCAGTTGATTATCCTTTTCCAATCCTTCTATTATTTTATTGTATAATTATTTGCATGCAATTAAAAACTATTTTTAATGATGCCAAAGAAGTATAACTTCTCACGCGCTACATAAGTACACGCACCCATTTTATTTAATTAGCATTGATGTTTATGAGGTGGTTCCACTTTGGAGATAGTAGATCTACTTCCGAAACATTCATACAAAGTTAATATTTTGAGATATAAATATATGATCTTAACAATATTTTACATGTTATCGGCCTACAATAACACAGATAATGTATATAGAAAAATAAACTCATCGGCTTAAAACCACTGTTGCCTAAATTTGGGTCTGATAATTTTTTTACAACAAATAGTTTATTATTGTTTTGCAATACGAGTGGATATAAATAATAAGAATATTAGTGGATGAAAGTGGATCAGTCTGTGATAGTCCACTGCTGGACATAGGCCTCTCTGATGCACACAATCTTCGGCTATTCTATAGGGTAGGACGCACGATTTTGATTTGTGGTACTTAGAATGGGTGACAAGAAAACTTAAAAAGCTTATAAAAGCTGCATATTGCTTAAATATTTTTATATCTACAATTACTTTACTTGTTATCTGACTTCAAAAAAGGAGGTACGTAATGCGGAGGACATGTTTTTTTAATTTATATAAGTTACCTCGTTTCTCCGCTATTAGTTATTCAATTTTGTCTATTACTTCTCTTAATTGCAAGGAATACCTTACTAACCAACCCACCAAATGACAGCTAATAGGGTCAAATTGCCCCTAGAGCTACCAGATTTAGACTGACCTGAACCAAAAATCTTTCATGTATAATAGTATAAGAATGTATAATAAATTAAATGCCAGCCAAACACAACTGAATGATTCGAGCTTCGTAAAGTTAGTCAAAACAACGCTTATAGAAAAAGCTTACTATTCTGTAATAAATTATATTGAGGACCAAGATGTGTGGAAATAGTTTATATTCTTCACTTGCAAATCCCCTGGTAATTTAAAAAAAATGTATTGGTCAAATTTTGTAAACACTAATATTTAAAAAAAAAAAGCCGCAGAGTTTCTTGCCGGTTCTCCTTGGACGTGTCTGAGTTTGTGAACCGCTGGTAAATGGGTAATTATTAACTTTTATAAGTGCTCAGTAAAGCCTAAATTGAATAAATGATTTTGACTTTGACTTTGAATAAGTGTCATTTCTAAATGACAGTTAATAACTTGTCATTTGGTCCCATTTTTAATAATTTGGTGAAGCGTACTTTAATAGATAAATAAGTAAGTTAATATTACGGCGACAAAAGTCACAACCTCATGCGATTAAATTACAAACGCTGCCTCAACCTTAATAGACTTAAACTTTGTTCTACATAATTATAGTATTTTCATTGGCCTACAATTAAATTTGCAAGAGCGTATAGGTATCTATATTTTAAGAATAACTCACAATAACCATTTTAAGGCAAACATTTTTAAGACTTGCAATCTGAAATATTCAAAGGTCATTTTGTTGTGCGGGCGTGGTCACTCAGCTTCATCAGTCAATTCTAATTGGACCAACTAGCTCAAGTGACGGCAAAATGGTAGATCCTATTTAAAGACCAGAAGTGAGGATGCGGATTGAAGGACCATAGGCGCAATCCGGCTCGTGACGACGTTATGAACCGATTTGAAATGCGGAAAAAGAAGGATAAATACCTGGTCATGTCAATCTCAATACAACGATAATTTTACTTCTTCTTCTTTCTTAAAGTTTGTCTTAGTTATCATGATATCCTGTTTTTTTTATTTCTATTTCATTCTTTCTATTACCTGACAGGCAGTCCAGGACCATAAAAGGCTTGCAAAAGCATATAAATGTGCACCACCTTGGTCCGGAAAACAGGGTAACTAAAGCAGCCGGCAGTCTTGGTAGCTGCTGCTTGTGCCATATCAAGCCGTCGGTTATTTGTCACTGATCGGGTAACACTGATATGTTGTCTTCTGCTATCTTTTATGAAACGTAGGCTCACCCAACAGACCTACGAATTAGTGACAGCTAACGGTAGCAAAACCTATGGTCTACTTAAACTCAAACTAGATTTAGGTCTGAAAGGTAATTTCCATGGAATTTTAGTTGCCAACGTGGAAGGCCCTATCATAGGTGCTGACCTCTAAGCGCACTATACTCTGCTGTCAGATTGTGCTCAAAATAAATTACATGATAGTACTGACTGCGATTACACTCAGGCAACTTTCTCATTTATTGCACAACCTGGTATTAAATAAATTAGAATAACAAATGCAGAATTCGCAGAAAGTTTAGCAAAGCATTCTGAAGTAACCAGACCTTCAACTTGAACGAAATTCTTCATTTTATTAACACCATAGACAGTTTACCAGTGTTTTCTAGACCACGCCGTCTAGGCCCAAACAAGTTTCGCTCCGCTCAAAAGCAAGCAGGATGACCCGCTTACTACCACGAACTTTTGGTCGTGTATGAAAGCGTGCACCATTTCCAGCACATATCAAAAGCGCAACACGCAACTATTTACACTCATCACAATCTGCTACTGTACGTATTTGCGCAGCGATGTGAAAAGTTATTTCCCATACAGCAAAACTAATTAAATTTCATCTCTCAATTCACTACGGAAATAAATAACATCCAACAAAAGATAACATAGTAGTTGACACTATGTGCACGTAGAGGCAATTCGACTCGAAGACAACTTCGACACACAAGCTAAAGAACAGACCACCGATAGGGAACTAATGGATGCGCTATACAGATCATCTTTAAAAGTAGAAAAACTAGGATACGTTAAATTTAAGGTTCAGATTTTTGTGATATTTCATCGGGAAAACCGCGAATGTACTTGACTCATTCTTTTCGACGGAGTAACGCGTTCAGACACATGCTGTCAAGGCCCTGAAATTATTTCCAAACGATCGGCAAGATTTTACCATGTAGACCTATATATTATCAGACCACTTCCGTCGTCCCGCGTGTTTCAATACTGTTTGACAGCTGCAGACAGATTCATCATTTAGCCTAAAGTTTGGCCCATGGTCAGTATGACAACGGAGGAACGTGCCCACGTCTCATACCGCTGTTGGATTTCTTTATTTGGCGTACCAGGCATTTTTACGACTGACCAGGGACGACAACTTGCGCATGCTGATGCGTTTCGTTTTGTTACCAGTTAATAATTAAAAAACTCGTGACAGAAACATATTTTTTCTTTGCACTTCGTAAGCTCTCATGGAAAAACCAATACCATTTAAGATGATTATAATAATAGTGTTACAACTAAAAAGTTATAGAAATTATTATACATTCTCTTTTGTCAGTTAATAATTCTTTTTTGTAAAAATTTTACTTATTTATTTAATAATACACTTTTCACATTTACAAACTTATACAGCGGCCATTCCTTACTAGGTATTTAGTTTGCCGGTAAACTTGTAGACTCTTGTCCGTAAGGGTAATCGAATTTTAAAAAGGTCTTTGGAGCAAGCGCACTAAGCCTTTAACAAACTGTATCGAGGGTGCCCAAAACTTTTCTGTGTGCCAGTAAAAAACTAAAGAAACTTTATATTAAATTCTATTTAAAAGTTTTTAGACGGTACAGTCTACTTTTAAAAAGGATAGGATTTGAAGGTGGTATGTGCCCTTATACAAGGAGGAAATCTGTGGTGATATCACCACGGTGCCTATTTCTGCCGCAAAGCGGTAGTGAAAAACATTTTCGTGTTCTGGTTTAAAAGGCACCGTAGCCAGCATGTTTAGTTGGTAAACGAGACTTAACAAGCTATATCTCACGGTAGGCAGTGCATCGGTGATATCCCTGGTATTGCCGATGTCAATGGGCGTTGGTGACCACTTCTTATTAGGTGTACCGATTGCTCGTCTGCCGTCGCATACAATTAAAGAAAGAAGAAATAATGTGCTTATTAAGAACGGTTAGAGAAACTTCTGCTTTGAATTTTGTTTCATAAAAAACGAAGGTTTTTAAAATATTGGACACGTACCTGAATATCTAATATCTTAGTTTTTTAAATTTTGCATAGTATGTAAGAAAAGTTTGAAAATAGTACGAAAATGAAACTAAATTATCGATATTTTTACTTTAACTAACTTGGCAAAATAGGAAGTACTATATACGTAGGTACAAATTTATTTCGTAACATACACAATCTCAAGTTTTTAGTTACATGGGAAGACACGGTTAGTGCTATGACTTTGGACACGAGTTGGACGAGTCGTTCGTGAAGACGATTAGACATATAAAGTCTAGTGATTTGGTGCAAAGTTAATACGTAACAAACCTTAAATATGTATATAGCTGTTATTTAAACAGTACCAGGTAATTCTTATTAAAAATAAACCAAGACCATGTTATTGACAAAAACAACCAAAAATGAGAAGTCCGTTTAAAGGCTTACATTTATGGGATACTTATTGAATACAAATATCTCTTACACTTTTTTATATGTTTATATGTAGAAAGTAACAGATCGCTGTAAAATTGTTTGGAGGATTTGTATTTTAATGTATATAATTGTCAATAGTAGCGATTTTATCGTTACCTTTGGGAAATTCGTCTACATTGCCATTGTCTACGTTATTCGATACTGTTTGCATAAATTTTTGGGAAAACTTTTTATTGTTAACCAACATGTAATAAAAATACGTGCGTGAATTCAGATATATCGCATAAAACTGTTAAATTGTTTCATTCGCTTGAAATAAATAAAGAGTCTTTCGCTTGATGATTGTTTAAATATCGAAATTTTAAGCTGTCTATTAGGTAATGAAAAATTTGCAGAGAAGAATATTAACAAAAGATAAAATGTGC
The DNA here is from genome assembly GCA_029286875.1 of Lamproptera curius. NCBI lineage: Eukaryota > Metazoa > Arthropoda > Insecta > Lepidoptera > Papilionidae > Lamproptera > Lamproptera curius. Next base: position 59,379 of record JAGSMT010000079.1, read on the forward strand.
ATCGAATATACGGATTCATACAACTATCTCGGTAAGCAAACTAGTTTCGATCCGAAAAATAACGAACTGAAAGTGAAAAGAAGAATACAGCAAACTTGGAACAAACAATTGAGTTTAAAAGAAATCTTTAATAGAGGCCTACACAATACTATCAAAACTCCAGCCTTCTTCCAAGTCTGTCCTATGGCTGCCAGACCTGGAAAGTCACTTCAAAAGTAAAAAGTCTTATCACCACCTCAGAAAAAGGACTGGAGCGTTGCTTAAGCATGCTGCTTAATATTTGAAATCAGATAAAATAGGATACACAATAATAAGATCGAAAAGCAACAAAGCAGAAGTAGGCCCAAAAACTTACCGGTGGTAGGTCCACTTTTTACAAGGGACCGTCTGGGTGGTACCACCACGGTGCCTATTTCTACCGCAAAGCAGTAGTGTGAAAACACTGCTGTGTTCTGGTTTGAAGAGAACCATAGCCAGCGTAATTACTGGGCAAACGAGACTTAACGTCCTATGTCTCACGGTAGGCAGCGCGTTGTTGATACCTGTATGGCTAATGTCTATGGGCGTCGGTGACCACTTTCCATCAGGTGGCCCCGACTGCTCGTCTGCCTGCGTATGCAATAAAAAAAATAATATAGACATGGGCTGGTCATTGGACCACAAAATGTACCTAGTGGAATGGACCTCTAGGCAAAAAAACTGAAGAAGGCCACAGATTTGCTGGGACGATCAGATTAAATAAAAGGAACCTTAATATTAAATTAAATTAATATTAGTAAAATGCAAATTTTACCGAGGTCTGTGACGTCACCATGAATGTAGCCAAAGGTTTAGAACCCTTTGGTAACGTCATATCACCTCCTTAGAGGCTCTCCTGATCACGGAAAAATAGAAGGAATGCGAAATAAAGGAAGGATTCACAAATTCAATTCATATGCGTTGGACAGATTAGATCCGCAATTGCATTGGAATGGGAGTCTATAAGGCATTTCACGCTGCCGGTGACCGCGTTAAGTGGAGTGCAATCATCCACAAGACAACTCATGGAGGTCACGACCCTCGCCAATGAATAATACAAGACAAGAAGGCGGTAATATCATGGAGTAAAAAAAGAAATAAACCTTTTGAATAATAAGCATTATTAATACAAAGTTATATGATTTTAAAAACATCTTATATTACTTAAATAAATAAACTTCTTTTATTTACAAAATATATTTTAAATGTATTTATGACATGAGATCTTACGTCTTGCTTACCCAATATTTACGTTGGCACGTAGCACGCAATAGGAAAGGAAGTGTTGTGTCACTATTCAGACGTGCCCATGTAAAAAAGAATTCTACTATCTTGAAATTGAGTTATTACGTTGAGTATTTTGAATTGTGGTATTTTGAAATAACTTCTCAAATTCACAATGAGCCTTAATTTAGCTCCATCTGTTACTATAGTTAATCGTTGTCCACTTATAGGGACAACTGCCAATGTTTGATGTTTCTTAAAGTTAACTTCGTTACGAAAGCGTTTGATGGTCTGTTAAGTAATTGTTAAGAAACACAAATCATAAACAGGGTTTATTAATGTTTCAATAAAGCCCAATCTGTAAAAGTATATTCCCACACAATAGACATTCCACACAATACTTAATTAAATTTACACGCCTATAAAATACAATTTTCAGAAGTACCAAGTTATTGCTTGCGTATAAATATGTTACGAAATGCTTGTGTGTGGTTTAATTATTTCACAACTTCAGGCAGCAAAATTGTATTCAGCATTCACTTCAACTTTTAGTTTGTTTCAGAAATGTTTTAATGAAATCTCTTATAGTTTATAAAAAAATAAACGTACATTGTAAGTGATACATTCTGTCTGTTTTTTGTAAAAATTGCTTGTAAAACATTACACATAAAACATGCGAATAAACCTAAGATGCGACTTACTTTAAATACTTGTAGTATTGTATAGTAGTAATACTGGTAGTATTTTAACTAACAATGCTTTAAAATATGAAATCGAATATTCTCTAGTTGTACTGTCTTCTAATAAGTTTCCCAGAAATCTTGGATAGGCTCTCACATAATATAAGCTGAAACCTGTCCTGCGTAAGGAGTGAATATGGCATTGGAAATGTGGTAGACAGGCCGAAGCCATATCCTTCACCAGGCACCTCAGGTTGGCCTACGAGTTGAGCTTACAGGACAATATTTTTATTGTCCTTATGATTATACCCATAATAGTATAGTATTTGATCTTACTATCTCCTAACCTATATTTAACATAAGGATAAACAGACCATATGCTGTATATGCTATACATTAACTGCATTTACTGCAAAAATTTTACGTATAATGTGGCAGGTTTTATTTTAGTTTAATCTTAAGGGATAACTTAGTTGCGTAGCTCGTTTGCGGTAATTTAAATTTTACACGACGCTAGAATTTCTCATAAAAGTGAGCACTCCCAGATAGAATTTTCGAGCTCCATTTCTTTGCTTTTAATTAAAATTTTTTCGTAAAATTTTTGCGTACCTAAAAGCGCTTATTTAAAATTTTCTTTAAACATCATATTTTTCTTCAGGTAGGCCCTCTTTGAAATAATAAAAATGTTCACTGCGGCGATCTATATTAGAAATCAGAAAATTATGGATGTTATTTTTACATGCTCAACCTTTTATTGGACCTTTAAGAAAGTACAAATAAGGTTACAAAAAACATATTCCAAATTCAGTACCTATTCAAAAACAATACTTCTTTTAGGAAGCTACATTAATGTAATAAAAAAAAATATTTAAAATATATATATATATACATGATAACTGAATTAAGCATCTAAAAACATATTGCGTGTCCATTTATATTATGCATATTTAGTTGAATTACAGTCCCAAAACCCCCTAGTGAAGAAGGCATGCATTAGGGAAGGCCTATATCCAGCAGTGGACTAACACAGGCTGATGATGGTAATTGGTGAACTTTACTCATTAATACAATAATTGAAGTTAATCTTGTGCAAAAAGTTAACATACCGGTTTGGATTAATTACAAAATTGTAAGTTATTAATTACATTTATAATCAAACTTTAGCGGATTCTCGATTCGAAGCGTATTTTTTTCTTCTTATATTTGTTAAGTCGTTGCCTCCGACGCTAATTATTTTTAGAAGAAAGACAGTAGGATAATACTGTAATATTCTGTCTACTGAAAATATTAAATTATATTCTAATTTAAAAACATGAACATGAACTGTAATCATAATGTTATGATAAATAATTTACGTTACAATCGTAGAAGAATTAAGACGAAGATTGCGTCACCCAGAACGTTACAACGAACGTTATAAAGTGCTTAATTTTAAAGGGGGTGATATATCATTTTTTTTATTTTTTTCGGGTAGTGACAAAAACGTCTACTAATTGTATATGAACTCGGTTTTACTTTGTAGTCTGATATAAAATTGAAAATTACTTTTTCATTTACTAGGGTGTAGCTGTCAGTCTAGTCAGTAGTTTTTAATTAATTAAATAATAACATACTATTAATACGAAAGAAGGAAACGTTGCTTTTTTGGATTTTCAAGGTTTATAAAGCAAAATACAATTATTTTCCTAATGAACTTACCAATACGGGAAACTTTATACGACTGGAAAGTTTAATAAACAAGAAAGATAATAAAAAAATATATACGACTTCAAAATACACAGTTTATAACTGTTTTGACATCCTGAGCGAAGCGCAAGCCCGGTTTAATTTCTTTACAAATTGAACCAATTTATATTTTAACGTACTCGTGTATTTTTATAAGATTTTGCTTTTAGCTCAGTTAAAGTAATTGATAATAACGATGACTATGTATTTATTTACATAACTAACAATCTGCCCGTGTTTTATATTTCAAATTTATTGTGGTTAAAAGTAGTTTGTGTTACTCAAGATCAATATAGCTAACTAATTGTGACAGAATTCATTTAATAGGCATTATCTTTTTTATTTCAATTATTACAAACGCACACAAAAATACAAATTTTCTCTCTATATAATTCTAGTTTATATAAAACTTTTAACATGTGCCCACATATCTCAGCAGAAATAGTTTTACATTGTTCGATTTAAGTAAAGCCTAATTGTTGTTTCACTCTGTACCAGTTGAAACCTTTATAAATAGACATTCAAAGTTAAGTATTACTTTTAAAAAATCTTTAAAATTGATTTTATAATGTGTTTAGTATGGTTATTAAGTAAATCACAAGTTTCGTATTTATTAAAAAATACAAGAAGTAAATGCAAATTGCTTAAGGTAAGTAAAAATTAAAACCGTTTAATTAGTGATGTAACATCGAAAAATTTAATTATTAATTGCGTAATGTAGTAAATTAGTATACTGATAACTGTTATCGACGACCAAGAATCCTAAAACATTTTTTAGGCTAGGAAAACAGAATGTTTATGAAATAGTTATTTAACTTTCATTTTAGTCACGGCGAAACAGTAATAATATTGTTTTATAAAGGAAAAATTGCAAATTTGAAGTAAGAAAAATATTTAAAAATTACTAACACATTTTTTTATCTTGAATTCATCTATCTGGTTTTGTAATTTTTCTAGTAAAAATTATACAGCGGAGATGAAAAACTCCGCCAGCATTCTTAAACAGATTTTTATTAATGCGTTTTACTAGAGAATAAAATTTGTTTTTACCATTTAACTTTGAATAAAGATATATGCAACTTTGATTATTTTAAAGGTGTTTGTCATAGTAATTTTTTATTTTTTATATACTATTATATTTAAAACCATAATATACTTTACCATAATATGAAGAGACTTTTGTTTTGGCAGCCGTTGATGATACGAAACTTGAACTTGAATATGCAGTCATCAAGTAAATTAGATAATTTAGGTTCTAATTTTTAAGTTCATGTGGTTATAATCAAAATAACATTTCAAAAACTTTACAAGATTTTTCAAATTATAAGTCTTACGAACAAATGTTAAAAAATACTGAAAATGATTTTGACCTTTATTAAGAAAAGTTTAAAATTCTCTTACATTTTTATTCTTTATTTTGTGGTTTTTTCATAAGAAACAAAAAGTGGAACACTAAATGTGCCTTTTCTTCAGCGTAATGGCAGGAAGCTATTTTAAAATAAACCCCACCAAATTGGTCATTTGCCAAATAAGTGTACCGTGCTAAGCGTTACTTGACCTCACAATTTCACAATGTCAGAACACAATACCGCAAGACAAGTTGAGTCTTATATAATGTTATTTATGAAACTTTTCCGTTTTAATATATTGTCACTTTAATCGCAAGTGACATGAACACATAATCCTTCTTTTTTAAACAGCCTTTACAAAACACAAGTTAAATAGTAAACGTTAGATTCCTTAATCTAAATAAATTTGTAATAAAAACACAACCTTTACGTTGTAGACATGAATTTATTGAAGCAATAAAAGTCACATTATGAAAACATAATTTCGTTTTATGCCTAAAGAAAATGGTAAATAAATATGTATCGAGACTTCTTTAGAAAAATCTGTCAAATCATATTCACTAAAAACCTAAGATCTAATTAGACTATTAGGCTGTAGTTTTAATAAAAATTGTTTTGAGATTTCGGAGATTAACTAGACGGACTAAAACAAAACTTATAGGTACAGGCTCTCTTGAACGTCTGCAACAGGCAGTGTCAAAAAAGACAGTTTTGTTTAAGAAAGAATGAATTTCGATTTCGAATGTGTACATTGACAAAAATAAGAATAAGTAGTGCATATTTTGGCCTTAAAAGCGGCTAAACTACGGCACACGAAAGTTTACATAATCAAAAAGTTGACTATCACTAATAATAATAGTCGAGAGTTTAGGAAAGCGTAAGATGCGAGTGCGATGACGTAATCGGGGCAAAACCAAGGGTAAACGTAGATGACACAAGACTTCGATCGTTTAAACAAGTAAGATCACTTAGGACAGATGGGATACAGACGCAGATGCAAGCTGTCGAATCGAATCGATTCATAGTACTTGCTGTTATAATTAAGTGATTTGCAGATATATATACATATATATTTAAATCAATAAAAATCATATGACTGACTGTAATCTGTTGCGATTTCAAACCATATTCCTCATTAAGAAGTATATTAACCATAAATGACTTTTCCTTGTATGCCTTGCGGTTTCTGATCATGTATCACTTACAATAAAATTGAATTGCAACTGAATTGAGAAAAATAACACTGGAGAAAATTTTAATAAAACCAGTGAAACTTCTCATTGGTATTATTTGCTCTGTTACGGCACCTTAACTTGTGTTGTTTAGGATTTTCAAAATAAGCAATCGCTGTTTTTTTTATTTAATGTACCGTTCTATCTTAGCCTAGTACTATTACCTATATTCACGATAGGTACCTGCTGCTGGCTTGATCTAGCTGCTTGCTGGGGAGTCTGTTACATATATATAGGGACCGAAATGAATGGTGCGTGTAGTCCGGCGCGCCCAAAGTTGCAGTGGGTCGTTGGGCCGAAGTAGAGACGCTTCGGCTGCCGCTAGCGCTGTTAGGGTCTCTGAAGACAGCCAAAGTGTTCCTGTGTTCTAACGCGCCAGGAAGGAAGGATCAACGTGGTGGTTTTGTTGGTTCCATTATTAATAAATTCCATTATTACCCGTCCTCGACCCGTAAGAGTCGGTATGCGTATTTACCCTGTAAAAAAGAAAAAACAATTACAAAACCTCCGCTCCACCCGTTTGGTGGCAGGGAATCTGTGAGCCATGTTCGAGTTAAACATGGCCTTTACCCCGTAAAAGGAATGAAAGTTATGGATAATATTCATAATTATGTGCATGAATAAAGTAAAATTGTTATAATTTTGTGTATTTAAACTAAAAAATTCAAGGCATCGCAAAAATATCTTGTCACAAACCTGCATAAAAATGTGACTAATATTAATTTGATGTATATGAGATGGTAGTATAATGTTTCTATTACAAGCAAACGGAATCTGTAGTTATCATTAATATATAAAATAATTATAGAAAGTTCAATGTCATATTGTCTCTTATATTTATTAATTAAAATTTGTCTCTTACTAAAATATTCGCTGAAATCTGTTACATAGATTACAAATTTAGATGTACATACGCACGGTGGGAACGACTCTCTAAAGACTCTTAATTTCACACATAACCTCATTTGCCGTTATGTTTGGCCTTTATCGTATTAAGTGTGACCTATTCTTTAATGTTGCTATTAACACAAAGTAAAGAGGTATAATTACGGTAGAAATAACATTACACGTAGTGTATTCCTCCTATTTTAATCGAAAGGGGACCTCTACAACGTTGATCTTTTGAATATAAGTCTGGTGTCTTGTAGATATTACTAACTTTTTCCTTAAATTTGTTGGAAGAGTTTAGGTTTCCTGGATTCGATTAAACTTGATTAGCAGCTATAAGCTAGATTTAAATAACTATATAATTTAATTGTCTTTGAATAATACATTGCAAAATATACTATATATACCGACTATTCTTTAGCTCAGTTACTGTAACTAAAAAATTACATATAGCAACTTTACTTAAGTTTCGTATACTGTTCGGTATATATAGTATATCTTGCAACGTATTACTTGAAGACAATTCAATATATATCTATAAGCGTATGGTTCTTTCTATAATTAGATTAAATTAAATTTATGCGACTAGGTTTTATTATATCTATATTATCAAATATTACTTCCGTTACAAAATATACCACATCGGGCCCAAGGGTTCAATAAGACATTCATCTTTGTCAGTCAACAGAACAATCTGTTTACAAAGTGATGTATCGTTACATACAAATTTCAACAGTAGCATAAGTGGGTTAAAGAAATATTTATGTTTTTGTTACACAAAAACAACAAGACAAAGAAAACGATTTACGCATAACAATTTTAAGGTATCCTGATGTCTAGCAGTAAGTTTACGTTTTGGTTTAATTTTTGGAATAATTGGAGTAGATGGCCTACAATCCGCTCCCATCTACATATCATAAACTCACTTGACACTTTGAAAAATATTGCTCATAATAAAAGTAAATGCTTTCTTAGCCACATAAATTATACTTCTTGAATTGGTCTTTGCTTGTTAAGTTTGTCAAAAATACTGGTCGCGTAAAACGAAAAAACCGGGCTAGAGCTTGAAAAAAAACTATTAGAGAACTATGATGCATTCTTTCTATCATACATTTTAATTTTAATTAATTTATTGGTCCACCCACCTTGAAAAAAACTATTAGAGAACTATGATGCATTCTTTGTATCATACATTTTAATTTTAATTAATTTGTTGGTCCACCCACCTACCGGCATTGGACGAGCGTGGTGGGATACAGTCCAAAACCCCCTAATAGGGGGTTTTGGACTGTAAAAACGCCCAAATGACTATGTTCTCTTCGTTTGTAAGGTTGATAATTTTAATACTATGTTTTTTAACAATACTAAATAAATACACAAAAATGTACTTATTTCTTCCAATAGAACAGTTAAATATTCCATGTACTAAGTGCATGCTACCAACGGGCGTGGGTTAAAATTCTGCGGGGATTCAATAATTTTTATTCTTATTTCCTACTTGGTTAGAGCAATGTAGTCGATCACCTGATTATCTGAAAAATAAGATGATCCATGCATTGGATATAAAAGGCCTTCCTGCTTCTGATCTCTCTCGGTCGTTATCTGTCCCACCGTACTAGAGAGTAAAGGAATAGTATGAGCACCTCCATCGTTCAATTTTACAGTATACAATATATCTCCTGCGCAGTAGGCTGATTTCTAATACCGATCAGCCGTCGTAATCGGCTTTGACTAGGAGGACATTATCATTGTGTAGTTTTTTGAAAGAATTTTCTCATCTAGCTGAGAGGAAAATTTATAATAATGAATAAAATATTACGTATATAAGAATAATATTGCAATAAATATTATAAACAATAAATATATAAATACATCTCAGCCAGACGGAAGCCCTCGGCAGGGGAGACCAAACGGCCGAGGGTAAAGTTGAAAGGGAAGGAAATCGGCGGACGATGTGAGCGTTGTCCAGAAGCATCGCTTTTTGCAGTTGAGCTAGAAGTGGTCGAGTCACGTGAGCCTCGCACAACACCTGAGACGGTGTTGTGCGAGGCTCACCGGGATTACCCGTTTGCAGAAACTACTATGGGGATAATTTCGGTCGGCATCCAACCCCACATGTCAATCACCTCGTGAGTCAGATCCGGATATTTTCGTTTCTTTCTGTTCCGGCTTTCACGAGGTTCTTGTTAAATGGGATCGTAATGTAAACCAAAATACTGTTGAGTGCTGGTCCATCAGCACGATATCAGGCTTGTTGGCCAGTATCGTTCTGTTCGTGATGATAGACCGGTCTCAACAGAGCCTAGCGCGATAATTTTTGAGCACGGCGTCTGGCGAGTACATATAATACGGCAATCTCCGTTCCACGAGACTGTTTAGAGCGAGCTCTTGATGGAGTATCCTGGTTACTAGGTTGTGCCTGTGCAAATACTTAGCGTTAGAAAGAGACGAACAACCGGAGATAACATGTCGCAGAGTTTTCCAAGAATGGTGACAGGCCCGACCAACGTCTATGATGCCATCTTTAAGGATGTATCTCCTGTTGTTGGTCTTAATAATTCGGACAGATTACCAAGACGTAGCTAGTTAACTGAGGCGGTAGCATCTACATGAGGCTCATGAAGAGCTTTGTAGAACTGCCCTTGTAATTCTTTCTCTTTTCATACAGTGTCACGGTCGGCTCAGCACTGCTTGGGTCTTGCTATTGCTCCATTGGCTAAGAAATATAGGTAAGTTCTTTTCCACTCTCAATGACGCCTACGTAGAATGCATCATCCTATTTCACCAGGAAGTACTAACGGAGGCCGAACAATTCACGATTATGCATAGCAAGGGCGCTCAATATGCCTCACTGAACATGCTTTCGTTCTAAGTACAACCTCATCACTGAAGATTTCGGGTGGTGCATCCTGTGTGTTGTCAAAAAGGTGCGGAGTTTTATATCCAGGGTGTTTAGCTCGGTTCTCTTTCTTTCGCCCTAAAATAGGCTTACAATGCGTTATGATTAATTTTTGCATTCCAACGCATGCGACGCGTTCCACCAGTAGAGGGTACCGTTTGGTACAGGTAGGGGCCCCTAAAGGCCAATTGTACTTTCACAATACCCTAGACATAATAAATGATTGTTGGAAGCCAACGTTTATTAAATAAATTGGATCTCACAGCCTTCCACCAATCAAATTCAATAGTCATACCATACCTTTCTGTGATAGTGTAAAGAACCTCGCGTTGATAATTGACTCACACTTAGTTGGAGACAACATTTAGCTCGCTTCCCAAAGAGTTACAGGTGTACTTAGATTCCTGTCGCTTCAAAAACATGTTTCCTGTAGAAACCAAAATAACCCTCGTGCAGTCTTTAATTTTTCCTTTGATCGAATATGGTGACTGTGTACTTTTGACCTGAATGCAGATCAACTCCATAAACTTGACCGGCTTCAAAATAACTGCATTCGGTTTGTATTCATTATCATCATTTCCATCATCAGCCTTTGTTAGTCCACTGCTGAACATAGACCTCCCTAATACACCCCTATCCATTAGGGGTTTTGACCGTATCCCACAACGCTGGTCCAATGTGAGTTGGTGGTGGACCGACTTTTACATGCCCATCCGACGCATGGATCGTCTTACTTTTCAGACAATTGGGTGATCGGCCCAAATTGCCCTAACCAACTAGAAAACAACAATGAAAATTTGTTGCGTCCCCGAGATTCGAACCCACAACCTCCGGTAAAAAGAAAAGCTAACACCTATACCACTCGGCACACACCTATACCACTAGGCTACGGAGGCAATCCTTCAGTCAGATTTGTATTCAATCTTCGAAAATATGATCACGTATCATAGTATCAAACAAAAATTAAATGGCTACCTATTCCACAACGACGAACGCTGAGCGCTCTCACTACTCTTTTCTCAATACTGCTTCTCGCTGTCGTCCTTTTCCAATATCTCAGTGAAACTAGTGTCAGAGATCTTCATTTGTAAAACTACCGTCTTCTCTTATGTCCACTCACCTTACTGATTTCGTTCAAAAGTCTTTCCATATTCAATCTATTCTTCTGTGGAATGGGCTACCTCTTGAGATCAGAATGGCAAATTGCGCAAACGTCTATATATGTATTTACATATATATATACATATATATATGTATTAGGGAGGCCTATGTCCAGCAGTGGACTAAAAAGGCTGATGATGTGTGATGTGATATATATATATATATATATATATATATATGTGGGATTTAGGCACGGAAACACTGTATTGTTGTATAATTAGCATTTATTTTACACACTCGTCTTATTGCGTCGTACATCTTTTTCTTGCTGTCAAACGTCACTTGCTCGTACCATAGATAACAAATGAAAAGAAAGTGAAGATAATAAATGAATGTAAACTAAATACTTATTAATTAAATTATAACCGCCTACATTTCCCACACGGCCATCCTACTCACTCATCTGCCTCAGATGAGTCTGAAAGGGCTGTAGTAGTGACCCACGGCTTCACCTCATATCAGCTGAGCTTGAAGTATCTATCGGTCCTTCGCCTTGACCAACTTTCAAGAGGTCATACCGGTCATTTCTCTTCTTCTTATCACCTGATAGGGGCCTAAGGATTTTGGGTAAAGCTTGTAACCTTGAACATATTGGGTCCTCGTAATGGCAACCAAGTCACCAATACTGTACTCAAAAGCCTTCTTTCTCTTCTTATTATAGTTCTTTCTGTTATCTTCTTGGATCTTTTGTATATTCTCTTTGCTTTTACTCTTAATTTGTTTCTTTTATTATTAAATTGCAGTATTTCTTCATCTTCAATTATTTTTATTATATCATCATTCAAATCTTTAATGCTCCTTTGGTATGTCCCATTAATACTTCTTTGAAGTGAACCTATCTTTCGGTACCACTTAGTAGGATCTTCAGCAGTCAGCTTAGCAAGTACACTAACTATAACTTTGTGTATACGCTCGACTTGTCCATTGCCTTCCTTCTGCTTCACAGAACTCTTTGAAAGCGTTGGACGTAAATGAGGCATTACGATCACTTATAATTGCCTGTGGCGAACCAAATGTTTGCTGTTGGTGTTTTAGCTTCTCCAGAACCTCTTCTGTTGACGTAGTCTTTGTAGGATAGATCCAGGTGAATTTAGTAAATCCATCAATTACAGTGAAGATGTACCTATAGTTTTATTCGTAGACGTAAGGGTCCAAGATGGGCTAGTGGAGTATCTCCTTTAGGTAGGGATGCAAGTAGCCATCTTTCTTACCTCGATTCGACGCAATTATCAATCACAGATTTAATCTTCTCCTTCAGATTGTCAATATGATATTCTCGTACCATCATCTCTTCAGTCTTAACAATTCAAACGTCCCATGAACTGAAACTTCCCATTGATCTGAGAAATAATTGTGCAGTACCAATTAATAGTCTCTTAGCGTAAATAATTTTCTCAATTGTATTCCATTGCATTAGTCCGGCAACATCCTCAAACTCGTGAATACATTTTCAATGGCGTAATTATTGTCTCCGCTAAATAAAGACATTGACTTTTCTAAATCACTAAAAGATATCCTTGGAGTGGCAGTTGCAGGTAAGAAGCAGTCCGCACTATCGTCTTTCTCATCATCTTTAGTCTTTTCCAGTGGCATTCTTAACTAATAATTCAGTCAGTCTTGTGCGTAAAATATTCTTCTTCGAGTATGAAACGTTTTGAGAACGCGCACAAACTCGATATTTCGTCGTACAATATGGAGTATGGAACGCAACCACGTGAAAACTTTGTTGCAATATTTTCAACGCTTGAAATCTTTCGTAATTGAATCTTCAATGTTTTGCACTTCAATCCCGGACGACCCCACTTTTATGTGGGATTTGGGCACGGAAACACTGTATTGTTGTAACAAATAAAAAGAAAGAGGAGATAATAAATGAATGTAAACTAAATACCTATTAATTAAATTATAACCGCTCTACATTTCCATATATATATATATATATATATATATATATATTATAGGGAAATGTAGGCGAGAGTATGTTATGAAAGCTATAAGTAATAAATATATAAAATTAAATTAAGAATAAAACAAAACATATGAATAGATATTATGTAAAAGACGTTGGAGTTACACAGATAAAATGTATAAAAGAAATATATTGTTTAAAATAGTCATACAAGAAACCCGTGATAATTAATACTAACACTGCTTTTACTGACTTTAAAAAAATGATAATAATAAAGTTCGAATCATTCAATAGGACACGAAATGTTACCTTAATTTCGGTAGTAGTCTCTGAACACAATTACTTAGCCTACTTTCCAAGTGAAGGAAGTTCTCAATTCCAATTAACAGTTAGAGTTACCTACTTTAAAAATAAAATACGCCACTAAATCATAACTGAAAATAATTAAATAATTGTAGAGTAACTTATCGTGTGCCGAGTAAGAAGTTTAAGCAATATCTACAGAAACTATTAAGAAGTTTTTTGTCTAGACTTAGGAGGTAAAAGTCAAAGAGAGGTTTCGCAAATCTAATTACAGTTTCTAAGATAAACAGAGAGTATCAGCTTAGAGTTAGTTATAAGCGATTTTAAAATAGTCCATCAATAATTTTGAGTTTTGTAAATAGATCATATTTACTTAAATTGATTATTAATGTTGCAATGTAGTAAAACTGGCAAAGAACGTACATAATTTTACCGGTAGTAGGTCCCCATTTTTACAAGGGACGTCTGGGTGGGTACCACCGCGGTGCCTATTTCTACCGCAAAGCAGTAGTGTCAAAACACTACTGTGTCCCGTTTTGAAGGGCACTGTAGCCAGTGCATTTACTGGGTAAACGAGACTTAACATCCTTTGTCTCACGGTAGGCAGCGCGTTGGTGATACCAGTATTGCCCAGGTCTATGGGCGTCTGTGGCCACTTTCCACCAGGTGGCCCGACTGCTCGTTTACCTGCGCAGGCAATAAATAAACATTATTATTGAAAGATGCCCAAAAATGCAATTTCTTGGTTAAATTAATTTTCTATTCATGTTTTTGTTGGCCTATCAATTCTTATGATAAGTACGGCAAAGAGGCGGTTTTTAAAGATCGATGAAAAACATAGCATTTAGTTATACACTGTTTCAAGTCAGCCCTATTAATTTCTTAAAATTTTCTTCTTTTCATTTTTATTGGAAAGATTGTGCCTCCTAATACATTCTGATTACCAACAAAAGAGGTTTTCAAAAATACTTATGAAACAGTCTCAGTTGCATTAAAACACTGCACTACTACGTCATGTGATCCGATGCCTCCCCGTACCGCCAAATATCACATTGTGTTTTTAATAAATGTGTATTTTTTTATAAAGACGATTTTTCTCTACCTAGTTTCTCTATCATGATTCTGATGAATAAATCAGTATCATTTCTCTACACTTTTTCACAAAATTTTCTCCTCGCAATTCAGGTATTAAAATAACCTATTGTCAATTTGTGCCGATCATCCAATTGTCTGAAAAGTGATATGATCCATGCGTTGGATGGGCATGTAAAAAGTCGGTCCGCCCACCAAACCACATTGGACAAGAGCGGTGGGACACGGTCCAAAAAACCTTAATGGAGGAGGAATATAATTTCACAGAACGTAAATTGGTGAACTAAAATGTACTACTTACTAACATAACTGTAATAATAATCTTATAACACTTGCTAAAGAAGTAATTTTTCTGGCATGTATAGGCTCAGAAGAAACATAACGTTTTTTATTTATTGAACTACTTTCGTATACAACAACAAATATTTACAACATAGAGACTATATAAAAAAAGCTTTCTGAACCTTGTAATATAACTATTTATATATTTTTGCTATTTTGTTTGACTACGATACATTGCCACCGCCATTGAGTCCGCTCTTGTACCTATTTAACTTTTTTGTGTAAGTTTAATAATAATTATAACAGTAATATATACAGAGTTGCATAGCGCAATGTTACATTTGGTCACTTGCAATAGGCTCAATTGTGGCGTATCACAGTGGTGAGAATTACCCACGGTATTTGTTTATTGATACTTAATGCACAACTAAGTACAATAGTGGACTTAATGCCTAAAGGCATTATCTACCAGTCAACCTTTGGGTGGTACAGAGAAAATTAGGTAGGTACATGGTGGTATCAATTTTCATAGAAAAATATTTAACAAAAAAAGCATTAACGATTTACAAAGTGGGCATTTAGAGAAGTATTAAATAAGCATTTGGTAAAGCCAATGCCATTATTACCGTCAGTTATGATATCCTTTACTGAAAAAGTTCTGGGCTGTTTCCATTCTTATCTTCTGGGGCGCCAGCATTCTATAGTTTGTCTGAATATTCAAAATGGTGTCCCTCGAGGCGGTCTCCTCTCTCAACTTTTATTTTCTATTTGATATTTAGAGTGCGTATCATCTGTACGTTGATGATCTGCAGCTGTATTGCCGATGCCCGAGTACTGACGATTCAGCAGATGCGATTTGTCGAGTCAACCAAGACTTGGCTTCAATTACGTGGTGGTCTGGTAGGTTTGGGTTAGCTGTAAATCAAATTGCCAAGCGATTTAGCTCGGAAATTCTAGAAGGTTGGCTAAGGTTGTTATAGCCCGATTGCAACAAATTATTTTTGACAGCTTGGAATTGGAAGATTCCGATCGATCATTAGATCTTGGCTTAAATTTGGACAACACTTGAGGATTAATATCGCTTTTCACTGATGCCATGTCTCTGCAGACTAAAGAATTTTTAGCCTCCACCAACCAAGGCAACGTTTGTGCAGGCTCTGGTTTTTCCTCTACTCAACTATACTGACGTGTGCTTCTTAATGCAGATAAGATCAACAAATTTGAACGCCTTCAAAATAACTGCATTGGACTCGTTTTTAATCTACGTCAATTTGACCATGAGTTCCCCTATCGTTCTCAACTTAGATGACTACTTATACGCCAAAGATGCTTTCTACGAGCTCTTACAACACTTTTTACTTTGCTGGAGTCTCCCTTTACTCCCACTTATATATCTTCACATTTTAAATACCTATCTGAAGTCAGTGACAAGAACTGTCGCTCATCGCATAATCGTCTATCACCTTTTAATCCTATTATTAATCCTATCCACCGTTCTGACTTAACCCACGATCAACTAATTCTCATCTGGAATGATTTACCTCCGGAAATCAGGATGGCAAAAACTCTATCCCAGTTTAAGAGTAAAACTCGTAAATACCGACTTAAACAAATAACCTAGAAATAGCAAAATATTTATTAGAATCTGATATGTATCGTTACTTTTATTGTATAGTCATAATGATTTGTATTTATGTAGATTTAAATTATCCTTTTATTGTAATTAGTGTGCAAGTTTGCTTTTTTTCACCTTTAACGACATTGTGTACCTATTTTAAAAAAATCTCCATATCACCCTATGGCTGACTGGGAAAAAATACCTTTAGCATAAAATGCGCCATTTTACGAAATTTTTACAAAACATTTTTAATAAATAAATAAAGCCTAAATAAAAAAAGCCAATAGAATGCTGTGATTTTGGAATGACGAGTTGACTCCTAAGTTTAAGTATTAATAAAAAAGGGAGAATAAATAATAAATAAAGGTAAAAGGTTTTTTCGGGAGTAAGCGTACTGGCAGGAAATAAAAACTTTCCGATGAGAAGCTTGGTCTTATGGAGAAATATCTACAAATTGTGGATAACCAAAGCGATTGAGCAGAATAAAGTGTCAAATGTGTTTGTGGAGTAGATCAGAAGAAGCCAGCTGAAGGCTCAGGAACAGTTCCAGCTCGATGCTTTCTTCTTAACCTGATACTTAGAGATGGAGCATTTCTACGGCAAATCGTATGTGGCCAAAGCTCCTCAACCCGATAACTGGGTTAACGACTGCGTGTTAGGTTAGGCTGGATTACGGACAGGATTCATCACCAAAGACAAAGCTAGTTGTAACGAGTAGAGTCAGCCACCGTGCCTTGCCTTTGTAGACTATGAAAACCTGAGCTGTGCTGAAAGCTGTTCAACGATGTCAGGTCGATTATCGATACGTCGAGGTGCTGAGAGGTTTGCATAGTGCTGCTCTTGTGTCTGTCTTGATTCCATAATATTTAGTAAGCAGCATTTAGGAAGCTGAGCCACCTTCTCACGCCCCCAATTCCGCAATGTATGAAGACTCCCAACTGTAGGTTTATTATCGTTTTGTTACATTGCGGTATCGGCGGTGTAATATTGGCGGTATAATATTTTGGGGCCAGCATTTAGGAAACTCAGCCACGTTCACGTTGCCGCCAATACCGCAATGTTTGAAAAAAAAGTCTTCAATTCATGCGTTCTCCTCGTAATGACCTAGGCCGAAAGGAGGAAACGTGGCCTCTAGCTGTAAGACGAATTGACAAGTTTGCCGTAGCTCAATGCGGTATGGAACGCGCTATTCTCGGAGTTTTTATGTCGGACAAAATTTCTAAAAATTAATCCGGCAATGCACTAAAGTCGCTGACATAATGCAAATAATTAGCTCGTTGAAGTAGCAGTAGGTTGGTCACGTGGTCAGAAGAACCGATGGTCGATGGGCCAAAAAGGTTTTGGAGTAGAGGCAGCGTTAGTGAAGACGGAACGTTGGTCGACCCATTGGGGACCTATTGGTTTAAGCAAAGTAAGTTAGATAATTAACAGACCGAAATAATCAAAATAAATAAAAAAATTGTGGCAGTTTTTGAGGTCGGTGGTATCTTATTCCTTAAGTTTTTGAAAGTACTTGGTTGTATACACTTCTGTAGACGTTAAAAAACAAGAAAAAATTAAAACCACTATTTTGTGCGTACTATATTACAAAGCTTGAAACCAGAATGTCTACTTATGTGCTTTTTTTTATTTATACATTTTTTCTCCACAAAGTACGGCATTAAGAAAATATCAACATTAAATCAACGCTCCGCAATTATCTTCTCAAGGAAATTTATCCGTAATTTGTCAAAATTTGCCGTATTCATTAATCAAAAAGGACAGAAGCAATCCTGTTTCGTAGAACTTTGCCTCATACGCTTTTGGGTACTTATAATGTACAGTATAAGAAAAATATTTTTGCCTCATACTATTGCAGAGTAATACATAAGTAATACGATTAACTTCTATTTAAAATTAATATTTAAAAAATATGAGAAGCCGCTGTAGTTTATCATTTTAATAACAATAATTATAATAATTCGTAAATACGTGGGTAGTAATAAAGGTGTCTTAATATATAGCTCTTTGTATTAGTTTTCAAAATTAATTAGTGGTCGTTTAAACGGGGCGGACTATGGTAAAATAAATATATAAAGTTAAATGTGGCTACAATCAACCACTAAACTTGAAAGTTTTAGAAGAAGAAAAGTAATGCGTATTTCTTCCCAGTATTATGTTCTTAAGGATAAAAGTAACCAAACTGTCAAGTATCAAGTTATCATAAAGTAATAATAACCTGCTGTGTGTTACCCTTAATAACTTCCCGTTTTCGATCTTCATCACTAAAGTTTGTGCGTATCTGCGAGTGTCCTTTAATAACAG
Organism: Lamproptera curius; assembly: GCA_029286875.1. Taxonomy (NCBI): domain Eukaryota; kingdom Metazoa; phylum Arthropoda; class Insecta; order Lepidoptera; family Papilionidae; genus Lamproptera; species Lamproptera curius. Next base: position 78,063 of record JAGSMT010000079.1, read on the forward strand.
AAAAGCTGCCACCAGACCACTATTTATTTAGTTTGTCATATTGCTATCGATTTAATGAATCCCATACGGATTCGACATTTTCAGACAAGTGAGCAAGAGTTGTGCTCTTTAACCTGATAACTTGACAGCGTCATAAATCTGTAATTTCTGCGAAATTTAGTAAAAGTTAGTCATTAACAGATTATAAGTAATCGTATCTATATTCATTATTTGGCGAATAATTTGCTATGCTTATTTCTGATCTTATTATATGTAACACTAAATTTGTAAATTCTCATTTTCATTGGGATAGCAGCACTAATTGGCTGTGTTTCGTATCTGTGGTGATGATATAAGTAATTCCTATTCTGTTTGTTATAATTATTGCTTACCAGCTATGTAATCATCATCATCATTAACCTGTGTTTAGCGTCAGCTGGACATAGGCCTCCCCTAATGCGTTCTTCTCTATTAGGGGGTTTTGGGTCGTATCCCCCACCACGCTGATCTAATGCGGGTAGGTGGCTATGTGTATGGCTATGCTATCTTATAGGTACTTAACATTTATAAACTTGTGCGTAGATTTCCTTGTATTTAATTTTCAAATTGGCAACAATCTTGAAAACTCTGTAAAATTTTGGACTACATTTTGTTTTACTTAATAGTAATATTTTTAGCAACGAAAATAATTATTATAAAAACTTGCAGATTTACGGTTTCGTAACCATAATAAGCTAATTAGTTTTTGTAAAAGATTTTTCTGCGTATGTGAAACATTATAATTTAAATATTTTAAAATTCGTATGATCTAGACAAAATAAAGCTATTATTTTACTTAAACTTGATGTAGTACCTAGTTTTACATGGACGATACAAAAAATAAATTAAATTAAAGTTTCGAAATGTCAGTACAATGAAAAATATAAAAAAAAACACGTAATATAATATTTTATTTTAAATTACAAAACAAGAATTTATTTTTACAAAGGTCAACTCTTTAACACTTCATTAAAATACCAATATTCATTAAGCTATTTGTTTTGAATCCTATGTTTTAATGAATCAAAGTGTAGAAGTGAACAAATACCGACATATTATGGTATAACATTGTATACAACATTTTATCAGAAAGCAAAAATAAGTAATTTATTCAGGGTTGCAGCAATGTCACTACAATTGATCATACAATGTGAAACTCAACTATTTATAAAGTTGGCATTGTTAGTTATGGGAAACGTTGTTAATTAGTAAAGTATGTCACTTTTCACCGAGGTTTTTCTGCGGCATTGTTGCAAAAAAGTATTACAAATGTAAAATAACGCATGTAAACAAATTTTGCTCAACCATTAGTAAATGGAATTGCAAATAGTTTATTTATAGTTTTGAAGGAAATATATTTTTGTAAGTAACGTTATGGTTTAATTTTAAGCATTTTTATAAAGAGACATAATAGTTAATTTGTTAAGTCGCCAGTAAATTTGTTTACTAAATCTTCATAACATAACAGCCCTTGACTTAATTGTTTCTATTGTTTATGCGAATATAATACATTATTAAATGAATTGACTTCACAGATTTTATCGCGTTTATTTTACATTAAAAAAATTCCCTACGTTTCGAACTCTTTCCAGCGGCTGTGGTCACGGGGTAGACCTTGGCTTTTTCCAAGTAGGAATCATGATAATTCCTTCACCATGCCTGAAAACTGTCCTAACACCTTAAAAGTAAAAGTTGTCTTAAACGTTGGTGCACTACTGCATGAAACGGAATCAAGTTAAACATTACATAAAAATATTTTATAAAACAACAAAATTGTGTTTACAGTTTGTTGGTAATAAAAGTGACCATTTTCTGTTAAATTCGGCATATTTTTTTAAAATTTGTGTGACAAAAGCCATTTACGATTAAAAAGGTTTTCATTTTTTTAATATAAGAAGTTCCAAACAGCCCTCGTATTCCTATTGATGAGCAACTCCCCTCACTAGTTTTTTTTTACCTTTTCATAACTTAATCCAGAATCAGTCACATTAAACATTTAAAGCGTTGAAATCATGATATTACTTTGGTTTGTAGCTCATCGAATCTTCAAACATAAAAATCTACGTTAAACGCAAAGAAAATATATAATAACATTTTAATGATTTTCTTTTTTACATGTTTTTTCTGAGTTTTACATAGGGTATATCGTAAGTTGAATATATTTTGTTGAACACTTTTGGAACCGACCGAGAATGAGGAACTCATTACGAACCGTAGGTTTTATTTGCGGGTTACCGCGGTGCTATTTCTTTGAAAACCGATTTATATAATCATTTTGTAAAAAAGTTTTTTGACTTGTTAATGTCCTGTTCTTATCTTAAAATTATGTTAATAGATTACGAACATGTAATGTTAACTTATTTTAATTAATATAAACTGACAATTTAATTTGAGAAATCCAGAACTAAGTCTTCATAAGAAGCTGGATATTATCTGTTCTCCCTGTCCCATGTCACTTTGATTAATGAGAATAGCAAATTTGATAAATTGCTCATAACCGCAAATAAGCGTGTAACCGAAAATATTAAGTTATAAGTGCACAGATATATTTATTGTTTGTCTTATGTTTTGTAATTTATCTGTGAAGATATTTTGCTTTATCCATACAAAGTTACCTTTTAGTTTTATTTTTTGAATTTTGATATTTTAGCAATAAGGCACGTACATTGCTTACGAGAACATGTGAATGATATTTCCTGGTTTAACTTTTTTTTTAGTTTATGATTATTCACACATTTACCAAAGTCTATTAAGAGTCACTTAATAAATTTAGACACACAGATTAATAAATTTAGACCTTCTAGAAGTCTAAATTTATTAAAAGTGAAGAAATTAAAAGTGACTGAAAGTAAGTCTAAATTTATTAGTAATTTTTTAACAAAAGGAAAACGTAAGCCGACCTCATTCAAGTTATAAATCAATCCTGCAAATAAAATTCTTCCTTAAATTAAAAGTCAATCAAACTAAATAGTATTAAATGCGTTTATTAAAAAATATCGTCACAACAGCTTGTACGCAAACAATGAACAACATAAACACATTCATGGTTAGCACAAATGAAAATTTTACTATATAAAATATGGGCGATTTCAAAGTTAACAGTGCGATTTATTTGTGTAGGTTAAACCATTAATCGCAATATAAACGTTTATAACACGCGCTTTTTTTCATGCCACTGCTCCGCGATTTCTGCCACCTGTGATTGAAATCTCTGATATTTTTTAAAAATGTATAATTTATTAAAATTTCACATTTTTAAAATAAATTGCGGAATTTTTATATTTTATTTTTATAAGGACTTACCCCGTATTCCCTTGAAAAAGCTTCGAAACCCACCAACCCGCATTACACCAGCGTTGTAGGATACGGATAATCCCGTAATGAAGGCGTGCTATCGAGGAGGCATATGTGGACCAGTTTACACCTTAGCTAGTGAACTAACACAGGCTGACGATGATTAAGCTTCAAAAACGCCATATTACCATTTTTCATTATGTCTTCCTTAAAATGATTACCAGGTAATGGTTATTGTTCAGATCTTCTTTTTTCCGTGTGGCAACCCTAAAACATTCTCGTTACAGTAAAGTCTCCCCAATAATTATATTAATTAATAATATTTTATGGCATAAACAGGCAGACGAGCAGTCGGGCCACCTGATGGAAAGTGGTCACCGACACCCATAGACATTGGCAATACTAGTGGCATCCACTGGAAAGCCTACCGAGACCCAGGTCTCACGGTAGCAGAAACATTGAAACGAGACCCAACGCCCATGGTGTTAGTCCTGTTTACCCAGTAATAGTCGAGTACCCAGAATACGCTGGCTAAGGTGCCCTTCAAACCGGAACACAGTAGTGTTTTCATATATTTTACTAACTAATAAACAATTATCGTGTCGGTCATAGCCTCCTTTGTATTTATTTAAGTCTGTCAAATTATAATAAAATGCACATTGTGAACGTGATTATTCTGTAATACAGTGTTTGGACGTCTAGCTGCCACTGCGCAGGTGTCTTTTTATCAGGTCAGGTGGTGGTCTTTTTGTTTAAATTAAGCGTATTGTCCCTTTATCCTCTTCAAGTGCTCATTTTATATTTATTGTTACTGAATTCGTATTTTAATTACTTCAAAAATGATGACCCGCCACGACAAGGCCCGTTAGGTTGAGCACAGAAACAACTCTGAAAGAGTCAAATGGAGCCAAAATGCAATGTGAGCAATTGCTGTGGGAAAGGGATGATAGCGGACAAGAAACTTTGCGAATTAGTAATAGAAATCTTAAATTGAAACAAGAACTAGCTCAATTACACTCAAATTAATTAACTTAACAAGTGCAAAATAATAATTTGCAAAGTGTAGTCGATGGGTTTGGGACGCACACCACCCTTTGAACGGACTATTGAAAAAGCCTGTGCAGAGCTGGCTTGTATGCGTATATAGACCTCCCACTGCGTTATATGAACCTTTTGAAGTTGTGTTAGAAGAAATATTATTAAAGCCATCTGAATGTAATAAGTGTATTATGATTTGTGGTGATTTTAATATTAATATATTAGATAATTGTAGAACCACAGTTAGATTCAGATCATTGTTAAGCTCACATAACCTTATCAATTTAGTTCTTGTTGAACCTACTAGAATAACAGAGATTTCTGCTACATGTATAGATAATAATAATATAGTTTAGAAGTAATATATTACAAAAAAAATATGATTTACAGTATAACGATAACCGACATGTGCTGTATTCAAACACATTATCCACTTTTATTATGAAAGTATTTAAATCAATATTTATTTCTAAAACAGTTAAATCACAGGGTTCTGAAGCTTTTAGTGAATGGGCAGCAGTTGGAATTCACAAAGCACACAGGCAAAGATTATGTATATTATGAGTCTTGCAGTGAAAAAACATATAACAATAGTAAGACCTTTGTTGCACATGTCAGTGCCTATTCAAGAATATTTAAAAAAAAATGTACTGTCACGAAATCTCTATAAATCAAAGAAAAAAATTAAAAATTTATGGAACAAAATAAAAATGACTTGGAATATTATTAACAGTGAACCTGGAAGAGATACCAAGAGCAACTTTAAAATAACTCTAAATATTGATGACCATTATATAGAAGCTGAGGAAGATTTTGCTACTTATTTCGAAAATATCTTCTCGGACATTCCAGTTTCTACCACCAAGTCACTTTTATCTTCTCCAACAGTTGCTAAGTCACATTTAAAGTATAATACCATTGAATGTACAGAAAATTTTAATTTTACAGACTTTAGTACCGAAGTAATTGCCTCCGTAGTCTAGCGGTTAAGGCGTGTGCTTTAGAAACCGGAGGTCGTGGGTTCAACAAGTTCAAAGTGGGGACTCAACAAACTTTCATTGTTGTTTCCTAGTTGGTTAGGGCAGTTTGGGCCGATCACCCAATTGTCTGGAAGTATGATGATCCATGTGTCGGATGGACATGTAAAAAGTCGGTTCACCCACCAACCCGCATTGGACCAGCGTGGTGGGATACGGTCCATATAACCCTTAATGGAGAAGAGGAGGCCTATGTGGACTTACGCAGGCTAATGATGATGATGATGATGTAGTACCGGAGTTGTTGTAAGTACATCGAAAACATTAGATATTAAAAAAACTACAGACCTATGGGGGATCCCTGTTAAGGTGATAAATTCTATTATCGATGTAATATCACCTCAGCTAACAGAAATATTCAATGTAAGTATCTCAAGGGGTGAATTTTCTGACCTAATGAAGCATAGCAAAATTAAGCCGGTATTCAAATCAGGATGTAATACGGACCCTTATAATTCAAGACCAATATCTATACCGCCTACTCTTAGTAAATTATTTAAAAAACTCTTATTAAACCCATTGTCTTTTAAATAACTAGCAGTATGGATTCCGGGTTGCTTAACAACTGACTCAGGCATTAGGCTACTTAAAAGCATTTTGAGGCTTGAGAAGCATCGCAGGATGCTTTAGGCATTTTCTGTGATCTCAAAGGCTTTTGATTGTGTACACCATGAGGCTCTGGTCAGAAATGACGTCACTATGGTATTAGAGATACCGCACTCAACCTTCGGTCTTCGTACTTGAGCCATCGAATTCAGAGGGTTGACGTGAATGGTAAAAGATCTCCCGGGCTTTTAATCAATTGTATTTCTAGGAATAACTGTAGAAGCAAAACTACAATTGGGCCCCCATATCAAAATATAGCAAATAAACTAAGCTCCGCAGCTTACGCAGTGAAAAAAAATTGCTTATTAACTGATGTGTGGACAGCTCGTTCAGTATATTTCAGCTATTTACATAGTATTATGTCTTAAAGCATTCTACTGTGCGTAGTGGATATGTGTGTGGAAATGCGGCAGATACTAATACGATCTTTGTCCTCCAAAACGTGCAAATAGTGCAGTCTATAACCTGGGCCCCAGAGAATCACTAAGAAAATTGTTCACAGAAATAAAAATAATGACCGTTCGTTCTCAACGTACCGCATATGTGCAAAAAAATAGGCATGATTTAAGACATTGTGATGCACATGATATAGATACAGCAACTAGACTGCAAAGAATAAATAAGTCTTTTATGGGATAATGTAAACGTTTCTCCAACAAATCCCAGTAAGCGTTCAGAATTTAACTATCAATAAATTAAAAAAGGTAGTCAAGGAACTTTTATGTGTTATAAGTTATTACAATACTCATGAATTTTTAAATGATAACACAGCCTGGTAATGTAATGCTGACCACAGTTTTTGTTTCAATATAATACGTTATGCCTTCATGTTGTTTGTTAACTTCAAAAGTAGCCCGCTGAGTTTCTTTCGCCGGTTTTTCACAGGTCTGAGGTGACCTTTTTCGAACCGGTGAACGAAGAAAACTTCTATATTGAATAAAGATATTTGAATTTGATTTTGATTTAATAGCTTTCCAAACTATTTAATTGATTTATAACACGGTAAATAAGGAATTTTAGTTTTCCTCTGTGCATGGCAACTAAATTTGTTATATAACTTTGTTTCAGGCTGACATTAATAATGAACGAAATTAAGTTTTCAAAAATGTAATAACCTTATGTTAATACATTGAAAATGTTTATAAATATTGAAGGTACATCAAATGTGACAAAGTATGTCAACTTATCATAAAAAGAAATTATCTGTTTTATGTATTCAATAGGTATCTTTTTAAAAAAATTCAAATAAATTGCTGTCTCCGTAGCTATAGGGCCGATGGACTTAAAATTTGGTACGAATATTTCTTGAGATCATCTAAGAACTTCTTTGACAAAATTCCAACCCCACCAAATATCTAAACATATTTAAAGTATGTCAGATATTTAAAGTGAATAAACATAACTGAAACAGTGCTAACTAGTCTCCTAACAAGAGCAATTTTAAGAACAAAAAATATAACCGACTTTTAACATTGTATGACTGATTTGCTCAATACATGGGTGGACTAGGTGCTCTCAGAAAAAAACTGTTTCGAGATTTTTGCCGCCGACTTTTAAATCTCTGACATTTTTGAAAAAAATAATTTTAATCAAAATGTCGCCTGTGACATGTTTTATATTTCTAGAGTAAAGATTTGCAATAACTTTATGTGAACTTAAACTGTTAAATCTTAAATAACCTTTGAATATGCCTGATGGCAATTTTAAAAATGTTAACATTAAAATGCTTATTGTGGGTTATTTTTAAAATATAGATATATGCTCTCCTGAACTTTATTAAAGGCCAATTTAAGTAGTACAATTATGTAATGCATTGTTTAAGTCTATCTTTTACGGTTTTGGCAGCGTTTGTTATTTAATCGAATTAGGTTGTAATTTTTGCCCGTATTTTTTTTATTTCTCAAATATCTATTAAACTACTTATCACAGATTTGATGTAAAGGGAGCTAATAGTAAGCTAATATTTATAATTAAAAAAAGAATGAACAAAATCAAACTACTAGGAGCAAAGCAATGAGGTAACATATAAATAAAACATACGCTACGAATTGAGTACCTCCTTCTTTTGTGAAGTTCGTCAAAAAACCTGAGCTCTGAATTGAGAATCTTCTTCTTTCTGACTTCCCTAAAAGTCGGATACAAACCACTTTATATTATAAATAATGTCTTAAAGGAACTTTTAGCATTTAGTATAATGTTACTTGCAAAGCATTACAATTGCTACATCGTCTAATTCATATACATAAATTTGCAACTTACATCGATTAAAAAATATTATTATCTTAAAAGTTGTTACACAATTTAATTGACGGGGCAAACAAGTAGAGAAAACAGCTTATATTAAATGTGGAAGCGATTTGAATCCTAATTTCAAGAAAATAATTGTAAGGCTTAATTTGATGTTGGTAGATTTCCCTTATAAAGGGGACCGTCTAGGGAAGCGCCACGTTTGTGCCTATTTCTGGCGTAAAGAAGGAGTGTATAATAAAGACTGTCTCTCGATTTCAAAGGAACAGTTAACACTCTGTTTACTGTAAATACGAGACGTAACATCTCTTGTTTCAGAACAAGTAGATTTGTACCGTCTAGCTTCACAGCCTGTTACTTCCATTAAGTTATTCACAAAAGTGTCATTGTCTTGTCGCTTTAATTATTAAATAGTTAATTGTACAATGTCATTTGTGTCACAAGTTTAGAACAGGCTGATCTAGTTTCTAAAAAAACAAAAAAATGACATGTATTCGTTTAAAGATATTACAATGTATTTCAAATAAAATTATAATGAGAAAAACAATTTTTTTGGGATTCTGGCTCTAAATTCGTTTTGTCATTAATAAAATGTTGATTTGAACATTATTTTAAAAGTTTAAAAAAATCGCACCTATGTTTTCACAATACAAAAATAATATTATAGTGATCATATTCAAACAAAATGTTAAGGATATATATAAGTTTACTAGCGGTTCTGAGAGACGTTGCCATGCATGATGCGCGATTAGGATAATAAATAAATCACGAAATAAATGTTCAGTACACATAAATAACCTAGATACCAACTGCAGCGCCATCTGCCGGGCTTATTTGTGTTTTTTATCTAGCCCATCCTCGAATCTTGAACAGTAACAAAAAACATGTCTAGCCGTACAGAAGAAATATATAATTTGGTGTAGCAAATAATAATAATAATTATAATATATACTTTATTGCAATAAATACAGCCAATGTACGTTTAAAAGTTTGTCAATCCAATTTAAAAGACAAATATTTATAGAAAATATTTAATATAATATCACGTTACTAAAATAAATTTATAATCCGAAGCTTTACTTGTTTGAGAACCATTAACTTTGATGAAATTCCTATTCTCTTTGATTTTATATTCCAGCAACGCCTGTTTTTCATTAGCATTCGATTTCTGTAGTAATATTTATAAGGCCTACGGGTGGCTTTATGCTTACAAGTAATGGCTTTAGAACCTGCATTGAATTTTAAAATGTAAAACAATCTGAGTTTAAATTTTGTCGAAAATCCTTTAAACAACCTGATCAATATTATGGAAAATAATATATTTTGGCATAAACTATTGAGATGAAAGATATTGTTTATTAGATAAACAATTTTATGTAAAAAATTACTCAGGAAATTAATATTACTTTATAGTAGGGTATCATCAATTGTACCATTTTTTGACCCACTTCCGAAAAGAAGGAGTACTCAATTCGGAGCGTTTGTTTTTTTGTTTTGTATATGTTACCTCGTTGCTCCGCTGCTAACGCTTTGATTTTGTTTATTCTGTTGTTTTAAAGATAGATATAAGCTTCCCATTTCTTTTTAAATTTATGATTAGTAGTTTAATATACACTTGAGAAATGAAAAAATAAGTGCGATTAAACTACTAAAGCCCCTAAAAATCGTGAAAGACAGTCATAAAATATGTATTAAACAATTGTTCAATCCGAATTGGTCTACAATAAAGTCCGCAAAAGCATATATCCATGGTTGAAGGATAACTCACAATAAGCATTTTACAATCGGGCACATTGAAAGCTTATTTAAGTCTAGCGACCCGCCCCGGCTCTGCATAGGTGCAATACTGATATCTGTAAAATGAATGAAAACATATATAAATTTATCAGCGATTCTCCACACTATTATGTATAAATTATACATATAAACCTTCACTCTTTAATCACTCAATCTATTAAAAACCGCATCCAAATCCATTACGTAGTACTAAAGATTAAATTTAATTTAATGATTTATACATAGGGATATAGGGACAGAGAAAGCGACTTTGTTTTATACTATGTACTGATAATACAGTTTTATTTCAAATAAAAATATTGTATAATAAACGACATTTTAATTAAATTAATACTTTAAAATATGCACTTTAAACTTTTAAAATTCGGTGGCAAAATTGCGGTGAATCCTTCTTTTAGAAGTCGGTCGAAACGGATTAAGCAAATTTTTATATTTTGTATAAAAAAACATCTGAATAAGTGGTTTCTGTTCTGTTAGATTGATATCTGTTTTGAAGCTTTTGAGATACATCGACGGCTTGACATATGTATTGAAGAAAGGTCGTTTAAAATATTAAGTCAATGATGTTTAATGACGATGTTTTAATGACTTATTCGTATATTGCATAATTACTTTAAAGGCATTCTAAAGGAGCACTGTATCTTTCGATTAAACAAAACTGAGTGAACACATTTTCCATTAAAATAATAACCGTAATGTTAAATATTTTATCAAATGACGTAGGTGAAATTTAAGAACATTGAAGATACCAGATTATTCGAAAGCACTAGAGAGGCAAAGTAACTAATAGTCCTTACGTATGAGATGCAACAAAGGCGAGCGCAAAAATCAGTAATAGTAATTTATATTTATGTATATACATTTTTTTGTTTCGATTTTTTAAGTATTTTATAGGTTTAAACAGTATTTGAATAGCCTTTTATGCTCCAGGCTATAAGTAGGTCGACTGTGCCTAATCTTTAATGCATTGCATGTAGTCTTTTGAAATAACCAAACAGGTAAAAGTGGCATATCATAAAGGTAAAAGGTTAGTTAAAATAAGTTTAGTTAGTTAGTTAAAAATACATGGGCAAGTAAAAAGTCGGTCCACCCACCAACCCGCATTTTACCAGGGTGGTGGGTAATAGTCCAAAAGCCCCATTATGGAGAAGGCGTAAATTGAGAGAAGCCTATGTCCAGCTGTGGACTAACACATGCTGATGGTGATGATGATGGAGAAATTACTGTATGGTATATATTTTGTTAATATTTTTAATAATATGAATAATGATATCGTGTATCAATTCTTACCGAGGCCATATGACACTCGTACAAGTAAAATTATAAAAATAAAATATGTCCGACTCCAAAGTATATAATGATTTTGCGTAATAAAAGCGGATTACAGCATGCTCTTTGCACAAAACTGACCTGTGATTTACGTCATCGCATTTCCAATCTCTGATATGTTGTAAGATTTAGTCTTATCTTTTAAGATTAAGTCATTGTTTGCATTTAATTGCACAAGGTTGTGATATTGGCCGCCTTAGTTTTTTATTCTTAAATTTTTATTAATCTACTAAACGCAAAATGAATAAAAAATATGGCGGTAATAGATACCACCATGGTCACAGTTCTTGTGCTAATTGGCTTCACCCATGCCTTTAATACCGTCAGTCACGACATTGTCCTTGCAGTCCTCTCCCATTTAATGATATCAGAGGAACAGGAAAAATGAAAATAAAATGGTTTTTTTTTATCGCATAGACGAGCAGTCGGGGCCACTTGATGGAAAGTGGTCACCGACGCTCATAGACATTGGCAATACAGGTATCACTAACGCGATGCCTACCGTGAGACATAGGATGATATGTCTCGTTTACCAAGTAACAAGTAACAACCAGTAACCAAGTTTAAAATATATCTTCAAAAGATATCCTTTTAAGCAAATTCTTGTGTTAATCTAAGTTTTTTAACATACAGACACGACGTGTATATTGTAACATATTTATAATATGTTCTGGTGACCTATACCTAGTTCGTGGGGCTTCTCGCGAACTCTGTGTTAAATGAAGCTTACTAAAGACATGAGTCTGGAAGCATAGCTTCAAAAATAAAAAAAATAAAAAAATGGTGACCTATACGGCTATACAAAAATTGTAATTCTTATTATATATTGGTCCATTTTGGTTTACGTCTTAGTAAATGTAGGACTTTTAATACGGAGATAACTTAAACTTAATATGATGAAAATGAACCTTACTGCAGCTACGCAACAACGCGTTATAATCTAATAACTAGGTCAGGTTTGAAATTTAATGAGCCATGAGTCGATACCATTACCTATTTTTGTAATTTAACCTACGCTTTCTTTTATAAACTACCGTAACTAAGTAACGTTATAAAAGAAATGATCGCATTACGAAACCATTTAAGCGTTCGTTTAGAATCGGTAAAGCATATTAGATTTTCATTTTAAGAGCTTTTTTCTAAAAATCAAATAAAAAGAAAATATTATTATAATAAGTAGGCCATCCCCACGATTACTGCCACCCTTTTTTATCCCTTATATTTTAAAAGGTATATTTTTTATAAAAATCCTTTAAGGGAAATCTGTTTATACATATTAAGTATAGTATATTGTACTTAAATAAGCGTACACGTTTTCCTTTATCGTATTCTTTAACAATGTTCATAGAAAACACATATTAGATAAAGAATAATAAATAATGTTCTACTTTTTTATTTACGTTACTTACACTTATTACTACCTTGGTCGTAGAAGATAAAACATTTATAGAATGAAAAGTTGACCATCATAAATAAAACAAAAGTTGGTATTATTAATTTTAATAATCTAATTGCTATTACTTGAAATGTTTAACGTGAAAGATGAACGATCATTCATGTTGTTACTTTTCGCAAGTCATTCTTTTAATAGCATTTTATTAACAATGCCCTCTGACATGGTTTTAGAGGAAACCCTAAACAAGAGATTCATGGGTAATGGTGCGTTAAATAGTACTCTTTCGTTATAGGACACTCTAAATCTGATTGAAGTTTCTTAACTGAACGTTTTGCTCTGATTACAAACAAAAAACAAAAAAATATGTGTAAGGTGGATACTGATGTAAATTTTTACTTATTTTAAGATAATATTATAATATGATTAGATACTGAATTTATTACCCTGTACATTTTTTTTGGTAGACTAGTAGAACCAGTTAGAAAACATTGCTATTTTATAAAAAAGCCGACAAATTTCTGCAGCTAAATTTAAGAATAATGATACATACTACTTAAATAACATAGTTACTTAAAACTACCTTAATAAAGTAGATGACGTATTAGTTCTTCTTAATAAATATAAATATATGAACGAAGCGTAGTTAGTAAATATTTTATTTTATTATTAGTACTTATTGCTGCCTCCATGTGCTCTTGAGACGGTGTTCATGCGGTTTGGCATGCTGTCCACTAAGCTACAGAGTGTACGGTGTTGGGTAATAATCACCCATCTTGTACGAGAGCAAGTTTCAGCTCTTTAAGGGTGACTGGAGAGAGCTTTGGTCGGTCGAGCCATGCTCTAAATGGGGGAACTATGGGTAGTGACTAGCAGCCTAGTGAGCAGCAGACCAACGTATCCTATATCCCTGATTCGCTCTTTTAATGTCCATTTTTGATAAAATTTTACTTTACCGATTTATTAATTTTACATCTTTGAACGTATGATCCGATCCCAAAAAGCTCCGCCCAAGTACAGAGCCACCGCCATAGGGTATTTTTTCTTGAATACACGCTTAAATGATTCGTTCCTTTGGTCTCTTTTATAGGTACTCTAGATATTCCGTCGTTGGTATACACCATGAATTTAGATTTGTCGAAGAGCCTGACCCTCCACTAATCTTCGGTAGTATTTAAAAAATACCCCATTTTGTTCGATTCAACGTAAATGTTTCATTATTGAGTTCTACACTTTTTTTCTTGATTTATCTTGTTTTATCGCTACTCCTAGAAAAAAAAAACAAGATTTATAAACAAAACGTTAAAATACTTAAACATAAGCAATTCGTTTGACATGAATCTAAATTTATTTTAAAAAACATTGTTTTACTAAAAATTATCGAAGTTTTTATTGTTTTGGAATTACTAAAAAATAGTTTTTTTAGCACTTGACATTAGTTAATACGGCTGTTAACTTAAAAAAAAACGTTACATAGAAATGTTTTTATGCTTTGCGTGCAAAAAAAACATATGTTATAAATCATCATCATCAGCCTTTGATAGCCCACTGCTGGATATAGGCCTCCCCTAATACACCCCTATCCATTAGGGGGTTTTGGACCGTATCCCACCACGCTGGTCCAATGCGGGTTGGTGGGTGGACGGCCTTTTTACATGCCCATCCGACGCATGGATCACCTTACTTTTCAGACAATTGGGTAAGGAAACAACAAAGAAAATTTGTAGAGTCCCCGCAGGATTCGAACCCACGACCTCCGGTTTCTAAAGCAAACGCCAATACCACTAGGCTACGGAGGCAGTTATAAATATGTAATATTATAATTAAAATGTATGAGATATTCTTTCGGTAATCGTTATTTACTCTACTATCAGATGTTTTCTTTCAATCAACCATTTATTAATATGTATGGTTGTATCTAATTGCTAATTATTACCAAGGAAGTAGATACAAACGTTTTGTTAACTTAATGAATATTTGCTTTCTTGTAACTTGTTCGGAATCAAGTAAACAAATCATTAATTAATAACAATATCACGTATCGACATAACATATAAATGAATAATACATAGAATAACACGTAATGACATATTTTTTGGTGCCAGTTTTAAGGTTTCTTCTACATTATAGGACTTTATATTTTTGATTACAGTTTTAATATAAGAAATTAGTAAGTTAATGAAAGTCGTTTGTTAGGAAATTTATAATAAATGACTACTCGGCAGAGAAAATAACATGCGCACAAGCCGTGCGAAGAAGTAAAATATCATCAGCCTGTGATAGTCCACTGCTGGACATAGGCCTCCCTATTTCACCCTATCCATTAGGGTTCCGCCTTTTTTTTTTGCCGTTGGAATAATCCAGCTTACGGATTCCCGCCGCCAAAGTGAGGGGCAGCGAGGATATGTGGGCTCCCCAAAGATGGAGCAGCCGGTATACCACAAACAACCAACGGTTGTTCCTTTCACCTGTCGCTATAGCCGGGCCGCGGGCGCTGATGACAGTCTTCGGCAACCCCGGCGCGACGTGGCCAAACCTCTTTCAGGCCTCTTCTCACCGGGTGTGTTGGGACACCCGGAACGTCCTAGGCGCCGTGCCGGAACAAACAGCACGGCGTTTCCTCTGAGCCTTCTCTGGGCGGCGGCACCTCTTGCCGGCCGCCCAGGGGCTCAGCTCAGGGGAAGGTTGCGCGCGTACGCCACTCTTCGGCGCCCTGGACTTCTTCTGCGGATAGCCAGGGCGCTCACGGCCTCCCTGTCCCTTTCCGCGGCCTACTTCCGAGCCATCACGTCCTCGCAGAAAGCGAGGACGGCGCCCACGACCTTTCGCTCTCTAGCATCCTGCGCACTACGGCGGAAGCGAAAGGTCGTGCCCCACGACACTACGCAGCTCTCGGCGTTGCTCGACCCAGGCTGGGCACTCTTCCAGCACGTGTTGGGCCGTCTCTTCGGCACATACGCCACAGTGGTGGCACTCTCTTAGGCTCCCTACCGGCCACGCGACAGGTACCTCCGAAACAGCCGTGTCGGAGAAACTGCGTCGCGCGGAACGTTAGAGCCATGTCCTCTTTCTAGCCAAGGGTTTCGGACCGTATCCCAACACGCTGGTCCAATGCGGGTTGGTGGGTGGACCGGCGTTTTACATGCCCATCCAATGCATGGATAATTTTACTTTTCAGATTATTGGGTGATCGGTCCAAATTGTCCAAACCAGTTAGATAATTAGAAATTCACTCTGAAAACTATTTTTAAAGTTTACTGGACGTCGTTTAAATGCCACATCACAGACACTTTTTGAACACAAAGAATAAATATGGAATGAGATCCGTCAACCTAGATTGGAGTACGAAGGCTATATTAAAAGTATCGGAAATTAAATATTTCCACTATTCCTGCATATTAAAATCTTTTAATTGCAAACTCCTTGGTTTTGAAAATCGAATTCCATTTATTTATTTAATAAAAATTCTCGGTCTTGTCACAAGGTCTTGTTAAACTTATTTAGTCGTTAAGAAAATAGAACTAACCACTGGGCTACGGAGCCAGAGCAATAAGAAAGCTTTTTAATTCTATACCATTAAAATGAAACGAAGTATTTCCTAAAAATATCCTCCAAGCAAAATCCTGTGTAAATCTAAGTTTTCTTAAAACAAAGACACTACCATAAAGTTATAGGGTAAAAAAGTGGAGCTCGAGACCGGATATATGTATATAAAAAAAACAACAAAATATACGCTTCGAATAAAGCACCTCCATCTTTTGGAAAGTCGGTAAAAAATATTAATGATACACAAAATCAATATGATTGAGCAGCGTTAACCTGAAAATAAGTTAAAAAAATCGCTACGAACAAATTTTCTCGTTAAGATTAAGAATTTCGATACTAATTAAGTTGAGAAAGGAAAACATGACAGGCATACCAATACATAAATAAATATGAAATCAAGTTATTAAGTCAGTGAACAGTCATGAAAAGTAATTGGAAAACTTGTCGTTGTAACAGAAATATTGAATTTGTTTACGGAAAACTGGACAAAAGAATTTAGCTGTTGCCTTGTAAGCTCATCGTCTGGTGTTTCGTCTTAAATTTCTTTCATAATAATATGTCAATATGAGCCTTTTACTGGATCTTAAAATGATTAGAAATACATGGGAACACTTATGCTGAAGACGCTTTCTGTCAATAAGGGTATTAAAAACAGTGCCACCTTTTAAAGTGTTGTACCTTGGGTACCTTACTTTTCATTGCTTACTCATAGTAGGAATGTATTTTTTTAAGAAAGATATATCAAAAATTTCTCCCATTAAAATCTAGGTCTTGATACGGACTAAAAAAAGACTTTCGTATCTTGTTTTTCTTTTACGGCATTCATTTATTTTTTGTATAAATCTTATATTTTTCCAGTACACACACGCAATAAATATTTATTTAAAATTAAATCAGATAAAATTAAACATATCATTACTTATAAATTAAGAACATCGTTATCAGAACCAGCCCACTCGATACACAACACGATTTATACACAAATATGTTTGATAGATCAAAAGACAGCCTTTACGACGTGTATAGTTTTTATAACCAATTACAAATTTACAAACCTAATCACAAAAATGCTGGCGTAATGCAGTTCATTCGTTGCAAATAAATTCATTCGTTAGTAATATAATGATATTTTTACATTTCGCTAAATTCAATAAAAAATATTCAATTACGTCGTAAGAATTCCTTTTTAAACTAAAAGAAATATTTAAAGCGTGTAAGAATGTACACTTCAAATGTACGACTTTAGAGTTGAATATGGTCACGGTATTTCAGTTACTCGCTCCAGTGATGAATGAATTTCGCGTCGCTAAGCTTGTACGTGATCCTGGACATTTCCTTTCGCTTATTGTATCACACATGGTAAATACACTTTGAAAAGCAGAAAACTCGTATGCGCCCTAAATAAAAGTGTCTACAATTCTTCCACTTGCAATTTGTGCCGTTTCTCGGTAACTACAATTGTAACATATTATATCAATGCAATTTTAATAATTTTTAAATATTGGAGTAGTTGTTAACGAAAAGCTTTAAAAATAATCGGGTTTAAAATTATATAATGATGCTATAACAATGAAGACTTATGATTGATACCTATAGCGTTTAGCGTGATAATTGTTCTTTGAGTTCATTTTAGTTTAGATTAAAAAAAATATGTCCGTTTACCTATAGAACAAGACATAAAAAGTAATGCCTTTGGTTGTAATTTTTTTAGATGTGCATACAATTTTACGCATTATTCAAAACTTTTTTAAAATTCATAATTTATAACATAATACATAAATAGATCGTAATTTTATTTAATAATTAATGTTATTATTTTAGTTTGTCATAGTAAGAAACGCCATGGATGCCAGCGTATTGTTAACAAAGCTGTTCTGTATTTTAAAACCAAAACTTTATAAGCCCTATCGTCACCCGGCATATTTTACCGGGCATAGTGCATAGTAGCAGGTAGGTCATTAGGTCTGGTAAATTGTTCTCACGGCAAACACATGTCTCTCTAGGGATATTTAACTTTTTAAATTGAACTCCTGCTAGCAGCTTAGTATATTCTTCAAGCGCTAACACTTAACTTGTTAGAATAATAATAAAAATAAAAACCTGTTAACTAATTTACAGGTTTTTTAAGTAGAGAAATGCCTAAGAAACCCGTCATTGTAACGTCCTTGACATTTGTTGTTCCTTTCTAGGACCTAAATGTTGGGTTCTGAAATATTTTCGCACTTTCCTCTTATCCTACCTGAGCTTACCGCCGCTTCGATTTTATAACCAGCTTGATCTCAGGGCGTATTAAAACCAGTGTACTCCTTGACACTTTTTATCTCGTGGATTACGTGAATTCCAATGTCCAAGTCCCTAAGCGCTATAAAACGCGTGTGATATTTTCTTACGCTTTTGCTTGAATAAATTCTTATAATTGCTTTATAGTAAGGGGCAATCCAAAAAATTATGTTACAGCATAATCGTGGAATACGTATTGGTGCTTCATATCCTTTATTTTAATTCAATTAAATCATTAGATAGGTGATGGATCAAAAATATAAATGCACCAAGTGACGCCTATGGTGGGCATCACATATCAATGTAGACTTTAACTATAACTTACAACATATAATTATATTTACATTTTTGTATATTTTTCAAGTAATTTACAATACGATGACAATGAGCTGGGTGAGGCTTCCATCGCTGAAGACCGCAAAACAGTTATATAATACAGTTGGTTATAAATTCGGTGGCATATTTTGTGTAAAAGTTTTACTTTTAGATCAATAGTATCCCAAAAGAAGAAGGAACTTAATTCTGAACGTTTATTTTCACTATACTTCGTGTAGGTCGAAATGATGATGATAACATTAAAATTAAAGCTTAACAAAATTACCGTACATAACCTCTTATTCAATTACTAGTTTGGGATGCCGTAAGTAAATTTATAATTTAACATAGATATCATATCTTAAGTGTTCTATCAGAAATGGTCTAATGACTCGTTGACGATCAGCAAAAATAAAAGGTTACTTAAGATAGTTTGAATACCTCTTAAAATAAAACGCAATGTTACTGAAATTAATTGTGTTTCATAGTCAATTTATTAACCTACCCAAAAAAAATCAAAAATTTTGGTGGTACCTAAATTAAAAGTATCAAAATTTAAAAATTATATTTTTAGAAAAGAAACTTCAATTTTGTCTATCTGTTCTATCAGCACCGAAATTGCTTTCTAACGAGAACTTACGTACTAGTTTAGACTTCTCGAAGATAGCAACCCAAGTGGATAAAATGTAAGAAGATGACTTGTGGGAGCTAATTTAAAACCATTCAGACCCGCAAACGACATAAACTTGGAACAAGTCATCACATTGCAAGACAACGATTTGCACGAGACCACATACACTGGGCTACTGAAGATTTGTGGAGGGTCAAACTCTCCGAAGAATCCAAATTTATGCTTTACAACGACTGAACATCCAGCGTATGCAGGAGACCAAGGGAATGATTTATTCATGCGTGTTTTGAAGAATAAGTACCCAATGGTGGTGGCTCTGTACCTGGGCGCAGATTTCTTTTCGGAAGTTGGACTCAGCTGATGCTAATTGAAAATGGTACTTTTAAAAGTCAAAGATATTTCGACAAGATCCTTAATAAAGACGTCGGATCTTTTATGGCCAGCATGAATGAAGATAGTATTTTTATGCATGCATAAAAATTCTCCGCCCCATACTGAACAAAAAATTAAATATTACATTAAAGAGGTCACCATCAGCCGTAATAAGTAGCATGCTAAGCCAATTAAAATAAATCAAGAGTTCGCACTAATAAATTCCATTATTGTCAGTTGATTGCAGTGATGTTCCATAATCCACAAATATTTTAAATACGTATGAAACAAGCAATGTTATTACTTGTACATTGGATTATTTTTCTATTTAATTTATAGTATTAAAATACTTTTTTTGGGATTTGATCATATGTTTAAAACTGTACAAAATTAACAAATCGGTACCATACAAGTTAAATTTTAACAAAGTAATATCACCAACTTGAAACAGTGTAAAACCATTTTATAGACCGATTTCCCAAAAGAAGAATGTACTCAATTCGAAGCGCATGTTTTTTTTTTAAATATGTTACCTCGTTGTTCCGCCTAGTACTCCGATTTTGTTCATTCTTTTTTAAATAATATGTATTAGAGATTATTTGGTCACATTTTTTTTATAATTTTGTACTTTAATAGATATTAAAGAAATTAAGATAATTTCGAAGTCAAAAATCACAACGTCGTGCGATTCAATTGCAAACGCTGCCGAAATTGTTAACTATCTTTAACAGTTAACTTAAACTATGTTTTACATAATTCAATTGACCTACTTCAATTGGTACTACTTCAATTGGCCTACCATTATATTTGAAAGAGCATATATATGTTTAAAGAATGACTCACAATCAATGTATTTTTTAAAAAAATCATTGATGCAGAGCTCATTTAAAGTAATTAAATGTAAGTTCACAAAAAAGTTCATGCATTCAAAAAAATCATTTTATTATATATTTATAAAACATGTCATACGAGGCAATTTGATTAAAACGCATCGGTGGAAAATGCGAGGTAGTTTCAATAAGAGAGACTAGGCTATTATCTGCGTATATTGCGCTAAATGGTTGTTATATTTTCTCCGAATTCGGTCTTATTGCTTTTGTTAAAATTTCACTTGTTTTATTCTTTAATTTTACTGTAGTAATTTGTAAGCTATTTTGCTATGCTATTTTATACAATGATGTCAAAGCAATACTTTCCATTTTATTGGTCTAATCCTACAAGGTAACAAATTCTGTATTAAATCATTTTATTTTAGTCAGTCGGTCCAGTTTTAAGATTTAATACAATATTATCTTGAATAAAATAAAAAATGTACACCAGTGTCTACCTTACACAATTATTTTTGTTATTTGTTTGTAATCACAGTAAAACGTTCATTTAAGAAACTTCAATCAGGTTTAGAGTGCCCTATAACTAAAGAGTACTACGTTACGCACCATTACCCATGAATCCCTTGTTTAGGGTTTCCTTGAAACCCGTGTCAGAGGGCATTGTTAATAAAATGCTATTAAAAGAATGACTTGCGAAAAGTAACGACATGAATAAGAGTTCATTTTTCACGTAAAATTTTAAGTATTAGCAATTACATTACTAAAATTAAGATGACCAAATTTTTGTTTTTATAAATATTTTATCGTCTTTGACACAGATTTGAAAACGTGAAATAAATGTGTACAATATTTTTTTATCCTTTTCTAATTATTATATGTGTGTGAACATTGCTAAAGAATACAATCAAGGATTTTTATCTCTATTATATTTTAAAGTATACTTCTTATCAAACTTAAATTAAATGTATTTTTTATTAAAAGGGTGTTATTGTAGTCAATCAAAAATATATTACGTCGCTTACGTACCTTTTTTTTTCATTCCAATTATTAGAAGAAAATTACAATATACTTAACCGATTCTGCACGAAGAAGATAAAATGCTTTAATAATAGTTTCATAACGCTAGGCATGTAAAAAGTTGGTCCACCCACCAACCCGCATTGGACCAGCGTGGTGGGATACGGTCCAAACCCCCTAATGGATAGGGGTGTATTAGGGGAGGCCTATGTCCAGCAGTGGACTAAAACAGGCTGATGATGTATGGTATGTGTATGATGTAACGCTAGTTACACATTTTCCTTATAATTTTTTTTAGTTACTTTAACCTATGAAAGAAGGCATAGTTTAAATTATAAAAATAGGTAACTCCATCGCCTCATGGCTCATTAAATTTCAAACCTGACCTAGTTGTAAGTTTATAACGCATAGTTGCGTAGCTGGTTAAAGGTTCACTTTCATCGTTTTAAATTTAAGTTAAGTCTTCACAAAAAGCCGTGCATTTAATAACAACACCTACACTAACAAATAACACATATGAAAAAAGATAGTTAAAAAATCATAACTTTTTAATATTTGCAAAGGTCATCAGAAAATTTTATAAATATGCTGTCTTTACTTTAAAACTTAATCTGACACTGATGTTTTGACTTCTTCTCATGAACACAGGATAATTTTAGGATATAAAGTGTCTTATCAGAAAACCACTGTCGACTGTTAAACACAGTTACAAAAGTTCCTCTTTTTAAAGTATCGGAATGAAAATTGCTTCCAGCGCGGCTCATGTTGTAACATCTCGTTCTTTTTGCCCGACCAAAAGAAGGACGTGCTTAATTCAGAGCGTGGTTTTATTTTATATATCACCTCGTTGCTCCACTACTACATCTCCGATTTTGTTAATTTTTTTTTAAATGACAGATATTACTTTCCCATTGATTCCATTTTTTAATGATTTCGTGACATGAGTACTTTAATAGATAATTGAGAAATAAAACAAATTACCAAAAATCACAACCTCGTGCGATTAAATTACAAACGCTGCAAAAATAGTAAAAGATAAACACAAAGTGTGCTTAACATAATTGTACTATATGGTATAGTCAACAATATCGTTTGCAATGGCATATATCTATGTTTTAGAAAAACGAACAATGAGCATTTTAATGTAAACATTTTTAAAATTGCAATGAGGCATCTTCAGAGTTTATTTAAGATTATATAGTTTAAGTTCACATAAAAGTTTTTGCATTAAAAATCTTCATTCTATGTACATAAAACGTGTCGTAGACGACTGATTTTGCTGAAATGAATACCTGAAAAGTTATCAGAGATTTAAAATGCGGTGGTAAAAAACGCGACGAAATTTCGTACGGAGAGTACGTTGTTACCTGCTTATATTGCGTAAAATACTAAAACTTGTACATTTTTGTTAAAATTTCACTTGTTAGTAGTTTATTATAATATTACATAATAAGTGTCTTTCATTAGCTTATTGTTTTTTTTTATATTAATACCGAATATAGATAAAGTCATTTTAGGAAAGAAACCGAAATAACTAACACGAAAAAATTGTCGTTACGTGGTCTCCTATCTTTTATTCATTTATATGTTTAGTTGATGTAATATTGTTATTTATTAATGATTTCTTGAGCTAATTCCGAACCAGTTCAAAGGAAGAAAATATTCATTAGGAAAAAGAAAACATATCCGTTGTTCTAGTTGCTTAATAATAATTAGCAATAACAGACAGAGAATACATATTAATAAAATGTTGCTCGAAAGTAACTATCAAGAATAAATAACTCTTACCAAAAGGAATATCTAATACATTTAAATATCAATATCACGTATTTGTAACATATGTTTTTTTTACACGCACATCATGACAAGATCTTAACGTAAAGTTAAAAACGTTACATTAAGATCGCTTTTGAGTTAACAGATTTTTTTTAAATTATTAAACAAGAAAATTTATTCACTAGTGTTAAAATAACAAAAAACTTGTAACAATAAAAGTTAGTCCTTTATTTTTTAGTGACATTTTTTTTTCTTAATAAATTTATATTAGTGTCAATAAATTGTATTTTATAAATCCAAAGACTTAGAAAGCATAGAAAGATGCAAATGATTAAGAGTTATAACGTTTTGTATATGAATCCCGTCCTTCATCTAGTCTATTTTTTGTGGCATTATTTTAATTAATGAGTTATTGGTAAAAAGCAATAACTGAATAATAATATATAGTTATTTTAAAGACATTTAGAAGAAAGTACGTAAAAAGAAGTTAGTTCATAAAAAGAAAATATGCAACATTATTGAAGAACTAGTGAATGTTGTACAAAGAATAATTTGTTGGATTAGAAGCTCAGAAATAATAGAAAAAAAAATTGTAATTTCACGATTCCTCTAAATCTGAATCCTTAAATATCATAAATTTGAGAATGGTTTTCATAGCAGGTAGCGGACGCGTCAGCAGAGCTCTTCACTACCTGCGTTCTATTATTGCCACCCCATTTATAAGTTCTCTTTGTTATTGTATGCGCCCCGCCTCGCACCTGTTCTATTGTATTCTAGTAACGCCTAGTCACATTTATAAAAATGTTACTTGTGTTATGTAAAGCAACTTGTACAATTAAAGAACAGGTTTTTAAAACCCGAAAATACTTATTAAACGTCACTACCACTGCACCAACCGCCTACAGTTGTCCCAGAAAACTAAGAAATAGATCGGAGGGGCCGTGTTTTGCTGAACTTTAATCTCACCAGGGGGAGAGGTTAGTTTTTAGTACCGATTCTAGTACGCCATCCCGCAGACTGTTATACCACTGATATGAAGGTAAATCAACATATGTATATATAATCATACCAGCGGTAAGAATTATTATTATCTTTCGACGGGTTTCTGAAAAGCGATACACTATTTATACGAAAGCTAATATTTTCGGCCAGCGTAATTTTTAACACTTGCGGACGCTATCTACGTGCTTTTTCATTTCTGCCTTGCTCATCGGCTATTTATTAATCATTTCGCTCGCTCTGAAGTCTTTGTATAAACAAAAACCTCAGAGCGAGCGATTGGATAACCAACAAAAGCATTGTAATTTTACAACTTTTAAAAAAATGACGTCTAAGGTCATATGGTATCAGAGATTACGGATTCTTGATACCCAGTATGTATTTTACTTACTTTAGTCCTGCTAGCCAAGGCTGCAAGGTCTAATTTCCTTCTTGATTGCGCGACGTTCATTCTATTGATCGATACGGCGCCCCCGCTGTACCCTGCCCGATTATCCCATATGCAGTTAATAAGAAAAAAAACACTTTTCTTTAACTTCATGTCTTTCTTCCTGAAAAAGCAAAATGAACCAAGATTTGCTGTTTTATGCCTTATACCATTAAGAAACACCTAGCCTTCGTCCTATTAAGACGAGCATAGAAAAATTACCACTTTTGTCGTGAATATAATTAACGACGAAAGAGGTTAATTTTCTATATTTTATACAGATTATAATCTGTATTTCTACTCAGACGCTTGACGTATTGATTAAGAATATAAAACACATTTAGATAGTACTCTAAGGAATGTAATCATCAACCAATTTTATCAACCATGTACTAAACGCCGCTAAGCCATTGTGCTTGTCTCTTTGATAAGTGAAAATTGATCAATTGTGGTATTTTTGAATGCTGCATGCAGACAAAGATAAAAAGTTCCTTTTACTTTTAAGTCCTGAGAAAACATAAATAGGCAAGTAAGTCCAAAATAGTCTAACCGTCCACAAATTACGTAACGTAGAGTTCTTGCATCCAATTTCATCACTTTCTAAGGCTTCCTCCAAATTCGTACTGGTTCAAATACTTGGTATTCTTAAATTAATTAAACGTATTTTAATTATAACCTAAAATTTATTTCACCTTTTTACTCTTTATTCATTGCTTCTTCGATTGCCTATTAACTAAAAATTTTTAAAAGAGGAGGAAGAACAAGTTATTTTTTTTTCTTGTTGCCTGTTGTTTGTGTTTCACTATTCATCCCATATTAAATGTGCTTTATCTTATACTACCTTTATTTTTATATTGAAGCGGATATTTATACTTCCAGAACTGTGAGAGGATTTTTATCTCCATGAGGTAAACAGCGAAATTAATTAGCTGGGGATAGTTCATATGAAATATTTAATACACATAAAAGGTCTGTTCTATATATAATCTTGATGAAAAGTGCTACAAGTAGGCGATGGATTTGTTTTGTCAAGATTCGTAGAAAGCCTGCTTGCAGTATAATGTATACTGTAATTAATTCCTAAGTAATTTAAATAATTTTCTGTTTTTTTTTTTAATACGTTACCTGTTACCTAGTTTATTAAATAAATTGTTGTTGTGACGTTGAGACTCAACAAAAAAAAGAAATAAAAGACATTGTAAGTGATCGTTTAAGACTTAATTAGATCTTAATTAAGAAGTTCAATAAGATCAGAGTCAAAATGACAAAAGACAGGTAATATTTAAAAGTTACAAACAGGAAAGAAAAAGTCTGCTTCTTAATTAAATTCAAGACAATTTCCATAACCGCGATGAAACATGTACTGTATCAATTTAGAACATAATTTTAAATAACAATATTCAAAGTACCTATTACTTAATGTCATACCTACTATTTACTGTGCTGTTTGATATATTTTAAGTACGTAGTTCATACTACATTATTCAATACTGTTTTATAGACTCTTAATATAAGGTATAACTGGTTGACATACTACTTTTAAAGAAAAAATTAAAAAATATTCAGGTGAAAACTAGAAAAAAATTGAGTAATTTAGATTTAATAATCACATATCATCACTAAAATATATCAGTATTATATTTGTATTTAACACCATAGCGTATATAATATAATTAAATCATATATATGCGAAAAATGTTATGAAAAAAATACACACGCTGTAAGTTGACTATGAAAAGCCTTCAATTAAGTCGAAATTAGGTCGCTTCTGCAGTCTCTTCAGCGGAAAAAGACCGCGTTATTCCTTGAAAGTTGGATCGTTGCTTGTTTTCTAGAAAAACGTCAACTTGTTGAAACATTATCAAAAAGTCCATGTTTGCGAAGTATGAGTGCTTGTTTTAATTACATTGATAGGAACTCAACTGTTCTAAATAACTGAATAGCTGTTGTTAAAAAAAATTTGACATTTTTAAAAATATGTCTGCATTTTTTTCAATATTACTTTTATATATATTGGTCATGAATAGTATAGACAATTATAAGCTCTGTCATCATAATAAAATTACATTTTACATACATAGTTCATACATCATCAGCCTGTGATAGTCCACTGCTGGACATAGGCCTCCCCTCATACATCCCTATCCATTAGTATCTATTATATAGTAGTATCTATTATATATTGGGGGTTTTGGATCGTATCCCACCACGCTGGTCCAATGCGGGTTGGTGGGTGGACCGACTTTTTACATGCCCATCCGACGCATGGATCATCTTACGGTACGTTCACACGGAGACACGATTTGCCGAATCTTATTTTCATCGGATCTGGAAAACCGAATGTTGTATTCACATGCACATCTTGCTTGGCTCGTATCCGACGGCCTCGTATCGGATCTCGTGGAACTCACCATCCGGCTTTTATTAGCAAGAGCGCGACAGTTCCTCACGTTGATTTGGAAGCGATGGACGTGAACAGTCTTGCTATACTATACTGGTATTATCGCCGTCAGCGTCGTAGAAAAAGATTGTGGTTAAACCTAATAGTACAAAAGAAGATCAACAGTTGGTGCCTTTATAACTCTAATGCAGCAGTTAAGAAATGATCCACAAAATTTTTTAACTACTTTAGAATGACTATACCTACATTTGATAATCTTTTGAAAAAGTGGAAAAAGATTTGAAAAGCGTGATACAAATAAGAGGAAAAGCATTAGACCAGAAGAAAAATTAGCGATATGTATAAGGTAAGATTGAAATACTGTATTTTATTATAATTAAATTATTTATTAAAAATATGATTAAGATATTATAGACAATCGCTTGGTAGGTACACAGTTTGAAGTTTCCAACCACATATTATGAAAGTCTGGTAAATCAGAAGCATTCGATTGAATACTTTGAGACTCTGGTGATGCTTGGTACTGCGATGTAAAATAGCCTTGTGATTGTGCCACATTTGGTTGATAGTTGTATGTTGATGAGTGTCAGGAGACCATTCATTTCGGTTCTTTATATTTTGCAATAAATTTAAGACGCCTGATTGAAATTCTAATGTTTGATTATCGTTTAGCGTTGCCAATGATGGAAGTAGACTTTTAAAGAAAAACAAATTACGGTCTTCTTTCATTTCTTCTTTCTTCTTGCATTCCATTTGATAATCTATAAACTCACTCATTTTCTTATCAAACACGTTTAAATTCTGCCTCGATGGTCTGCTTTTTTTTCTTTTCGAACCACCTACTAAATTTTCATTATTACTTTCTTGTTGACTTTCATCTGTAGCATCTTGATTATTTGCGACATCTTCACCGAATAAATTGTCCAGAGCCATCGCACTGTCATGGGTAACATCTGATGTAACTGTAGCGGCTGTACTATCGTCTGCTGGGTTTGGTGTAACAATAGTTGCACTATCATGTGTGTCAGCTGGCGACACAATTTTTTTTAAGAACAACATTTGACGATGATAAACGTAGGCTCTCGGACATGTCGCAGACGATCCTGATTTTTTTGATTTCTTTTTCTCATTAATACTCCTCATCCAGCTGTCTCTAATATTAGTCCACTTCTTTACGATCGATTTAGCTGAAAAATATAATTAAATTTACTTGCAGATATATGGCTTCTGGGTGTTCATACAAGGATTTACATTACGCCTACCGAGTCGGAGTGTCTACGATCAGTAACATTATTAAGGAAGTAACGAATGCTATTTGGAACAATTTGCATGGGGAGTTTATGACATTACCCAACACAATATCTGACTGGAATATATCGCCAATGGATTTAATACTAGAGCAAACTTTCCCCATTGCATTGGTGCAGTGGACGGTAAACATATTAGGATAAAAAAGCCAAACAACAGTGGTTCCATGTTTATGAATTACAAAGATTTCTTTTCCATCGTATTATTAGCAGTGGTTGATTCATATTATAAATTTACATACATCTGTGGGCTCGTATGGAAAGAATGCGATTCGACAATATTCAAGAGTGTACTTTTGGAAAAACTAATAGATGGTGATTTGTAATTACCGGCAGCATGTCCACTGACAAACGATTCCGATTTATCGATTCCGTTTGTAGTAATAGGCGATGAAGGTTTTGGCTTGCATCAACATTTGATGAGACCTTACGCGGAAACCATTTGGATAGAAACAAAAGAATATATAACTACAGATTAACCAGAGCTCGACGCTATGTTGAGTGCGCCTTTGGGATATTAGCTAACAAGTGGCGAATATTTCATCGTCCACTGGATGTTGATACCAGCACAGCAATATCGATTGTAAAGGCTTGCACTGTACTTCATAATTTTATAATAGATATGGAAGGTGTACAGTCGAACATAGAAACAACAAGCAATGTATCATCAGTGGTTAACGTGTTCACAGATGCAGCCAATGAACAAAATAGTACACGAGGTGGACGATGTGCTAATGTTATAGATCTGAATTCACAAATTATTTTATTTCTACAGCAGGAGCTGTGCCTTGGCAAGACGAATCAATCTAACGTTAATTTTGTAACACACTGCTAATGTACAAATACTTAACCTGTTTAACTTTTTTACTTTAAAAAATTACAAACTTACCATAATCCTGCCTGTTTTTCTCCTCCATTTCTTCAAAATCTTCATTCAAATTTATACATATTTCTGCCAGCCACAGGTTCTCAAGTTTTTATCCTTGTATTTCGAGAGTTTTGTCCCATAAAACGTGCCGATTTTGGACAAGAGAAATTAAATTTCAACGTTTATATTTTTCGTCGTCATAGCGAGCGGTCAGTCAAAGCGGGCGAAAAGAACTGGCGACTGGCAAGCGCACGTCAGTGTGAAACACTCGACGCCGTGTGAACGTACGTTACTTTTCAGGCAATTGGGTGATCGGCCCAAATTGCCCTAACCAACTACGAAAAAACAAAGTTTGGATTAACTATTTGTTAAAAAAAAACTAATTATATGGTATTTTTTACCAAAAGAGGTACTGTATTTTTTGTTACCTAGTTTCTTCATTTTAAGTTGACCTATTTTCGATGCTTTATTCTCTGTACATTAGGTTGTGTTTTTCGTATTGTCTTCTTGATTAATTATAAAAAGAAAACCCTAACTAAACCTTATGATACTAAGAGATATCTTAATTTTTTCAAACATATAATAAAATATTTTTTACCTGTATATGCATAGTCTTATTAAAATAAAAATCATATCAGGAGGAAAAGTAAATATCGAAAAAATATACCCATGTCATATTCTTTTTTACTATTGTAACAAAATTTTCACGAGTCTTGCGAAGATAATCAAATAAATAAAAAAATATTGTGCATTTCAATTCAAACTTCATATCGTTATATCATATATATAGCATATGTACGAATATTCGTATAATTTTAGTGGTGGGTTAGCCCCAGACGGCCCCCTGTAAATAGAGGACAGTTAACAGGGGAAAAACCACCGTTGTGCCTATTTCCGTCACAAAGCAGTTGTGTGAAAACACTACTGTGTTCCGATTTGAAGGGCATCATAGCCAGCGTAGTTACTGGTTAAACGAAACTGAACATCTAATGTCTCACAAAAGCCAGCGCGTTGGTGATATCCTTTGTATTACCGATGTCCATGAGTGTCGGTGACCATTTTCCATCAGGTCGCCTAACGGTTCGTCTGAATTCGTATGTGAACGAAAAGTAAATGCGTAC
Organism: Lamproptera curius; assembly: GCA_029286875.1. Classification (NCBI taxonomy): domain Eukaryota; kingdom Metazoa; phylum Arthropoda; class Insecta; order Lepidoptera; family Papilionidae; genus Lamproptera; species Lamproptera curius. Next base: position 108,712 of record JAGSMT010000079.1, read on the forward strand.
AAAGTACACATGTCAGAAGGGAAAGTTCTTTGGGAAACTAAAACAAAAATAATTATACCTCTCTGTTTAATGTTTATGTATAAAAATTGTTAAAATACATTTATTTTATGTTGCTAAAAATAATACCTCGATGATGAATTAAATTAAATATCCTCGTGATTTTGTAATAAGTAAAAATATATAACCTTAGTTTAAATCTAAAGAAAATCATTGCAAATTTATTAATACTTTTGAAATTCTATTTTAAATAAAATATCGTAATCCAAAATCTATAAAATAGTATTATTTTATTTTATGCAAAGAAATTTATTGAAATCTCGAATGCCTAATTTTAAATAAAATGCACATATTTTGTGTCATTTTGAGTTCAAAACTTTGAATGGCTAATTATCTTTCTTGATCTTTCACACTTGCTTGCTCCTCCTATTTATTGGCTATTTAGTTCGTGGTACGTTCTCTCTTCTCACTCTCCTCAATCAGCCTCAATCGCTTTCTCCCTTTTCAGCGACAAAAAAGTTTGCGGCTTAAGAAGTTTGACTTCATAATGTAGTTTATTATATTTATTCATGTAAAATACTTCCATTTACATGGCATTACCGTGATAGAAGACAGCATAAGAAATCAGTTATCGATTTAAAAAAACATAGTTTGGTCTTGTCGTAACTATTCGTAAATAATTTGTTAGTCCCAAATTGTCCTAACCAACCGAAAATCAACGATAACACAATATTGCATAGCTTCTAAATAAGTTTGTGACGATCTGGGCCTTACAATACTATAAGATTTAATTCGACGTGGCAGCATACCCGCAGGATGGGTTCATCCTCGTGACTTGCAAGGCAACATACACAAAAAGGTTCAGGATAAGGGAAAACATACTGCAAAAAAATGCACTGTGTTCCCCTGTTATCAGCAATCTGACCGGTTAGCATAATGTTCTATCTAGATAAGTCCTCGAAGAACAATTTCGTGTTTTAGTTTAGAATTCTGCGTCTTGATATTTCTACGTATTTAGGACACTAAGTTTTTTGTAAGCCCCGAAGGGGTGTGGTTATCAAATATCGCCTGACTTACCCGAGTCTACTTAAGGAATAAAATATACAATATAAAATTACTTAATGTTCCGGGCTATATACATGAAACTTATGACATACTGCCGCAGAAAAGTGACATTATTCTCCAATTCTCAAAAGTTCAGATTATGTCTTGTACAAGACATCGTTTAATAGATCAAAGTCCCCAAAAATATGTTGAATCGAATAAATTCAAAATTTCTAGGTAAAATGGTAGAAACGGCGATAGAAACGCTGGTAATGGTAATAATTAACTCCTTTTAATATAAGCCCATAACAATGTTTTCTTGGTAAGTTGTAAAAGAAACACAATTAAATTTTATTTATTTAATTTACAGATTTTTTATACATGTCGGTTATTTACGTAGAAGATCATAGATTCCGATTGAAAAGAAATAACCACATAATTGAGCAATTTTTAGGAACGTAACAAACTTTTAAATATTGTTGGTATAAACATAGGTTTAGTAACAAAAGTTAATTTGAAATTCTTAGCACTTCAAAATAATTACAATTTATATAATGTATATATATAGAATTTATTTCAATGGAAAACATAATTTAGAATAATCGGCACACTAGAAGTAATGGCAAAGCAAAAATAGGAACTTTTTCGAATAAAATTTGAGTACGTACCATTAAAACCACTACAAAAATATTTACTAAATTTGAGATAACCAATTTTTGTGGAAACATTATTTCTGAGATCAATTAAATAACATAATTAATAATCATCTTACGTTGTATTACATTTTGCCAAGCAAATCCTTAAAATATAAATTTCATTTTTGAAAAAATTTTGGTCCATTTTAAATCAAAATGATTTCTTAAACTATATTACTAAAAAATGAAAATTGTAAAGTAATAGTTTTACACTATTATTATTATTATAGAGTGTTTATATAACATGTGATTATACATATATCTTACATAAAATACAAGTAGACCTTATAACTTTATTTCATTATATTTGGCATAGTTCGATAACTTTCTTCGGTTTAGATATAAAAGAATTGTTTTATATTTTACATATTCATATTAAATTTTTAACATTTATACGTCACACAGCTTGTAACTTTAAATTATTATTTTTATAAAAGATGATAAAGTTAATAATGTTATTAGCTCCATAAGTATAATACTATAACTGCTGGGCCTAAAACTTATGTGTCCTTTGTTCCAAGTGTCGTGATGGACAGCTGCTTGGTTTTCACCTAAAGCACAAATTTTAATAATTAGTGGCATTTTTATTACTTTCATGAAAATAATTATAGTGTTTATAGTCATAAAGATTTATGCACAAATATGAACAGAAATATTAACTAATTTATCGAGTACTGCTTAACCACAACATCTGATAAAGTGAAAACGGACTCGAAAACGCAATAGGGCAACTTCAAAAATATGCATAATTAAAGTTACAGTTATTATATATTATTTAAATCGGAGATTTCACATAAAAATTTATGATTGCCTTCTTAGTCCATTCGGCTTGCAAAATGGAGGTCGTGGATTTGAATCCTGCGGACATTATACAACTCTTGATTGTTGTTTTCTAGAAAGTAGGTATAAATCGGGCAGATTATCTGATTGCCACTAAAGTAAGATAACTTGACGAAAGGAAGTATAAAAATTATAATCGAGCATTTAAACTCTTCCTGGTCAGGTCGTTTATCCATCCATTCTGTGTGTTCAGAAGAAAAAAATTAAAAAAATTAAAAGTATCGCATAACTATTTCTATTAAATTAATTTGAACTATAAAATTTATAATATGTACACTATCCATACCAATCAGAACGTGAACATTTGTAGTTACTTGCGAATGATTCCTCAACTGACATGTATACAGTCCGCTATCATCTTGAGATGCTGAAGTAACAGTTATAGTTGAACTGAAAATATAAGTGTCACTATAACTTATAATTAAAACTAGCGACCCACTCCCGCTTCGCACGGGTGTTATGGTTCGTAAATATATCTACAATAATAAGAATGTATTGACCATATAAATCTTCCTCTTCAATCACTCTAACTATTAAAGAAAACCGTATCAAAATCCGTTGCGTCATTTTAAATATTTAAGCTTACATAGGGATATAGGGACAGAAAAAGCAACTTTGTTACATAATATGCAGTGATAATTTTTTTTAAAATCAACGGTTGATTTTCACCCATATATACATATTGATGTAATAAATTTTATTAACTATACATATTTTATTTATAGTAGTACATAAATGTTTATACTAATTTATAGTAAATATTAGTATAAATCAGTACCCTTATATGCTATTGTACAAATCAGTACCTAACACATTTGTTGCAGTAATTTAAAATCTAAAAGGTAATGGAAAATGTATATTAACTATGTACAAAATATTTTTTCGTTAATCTGTTTTAAATTAAATAAAAAAGAACTACAAACTGAATTTTCATCTTGCATAACAAAAAGTTATGAAGAATACCTAAGTATAACAGACAAACTCATTTTCAAAAGAGAGTTACTAATTGTGGAAACTCGCAATAAGCATAAGAACGATTGTATCGATATTATGGAATTTCAAATGCAGACGCTTAACCAGGAATTCTAATTAATTTAGCAACATGTGTGCCGTTGGATTCTGTCCGATACCATAGCTACTACTTGATTTTATCTCATTCTTTTTGCTATAAAATATATGCTTTATAACAACATTACTCAATGTTTTTTATAACCAATTATAAAACAATATTTAGCTTTGTACCTTATTTTTGCTTAAAACTGGAGTTTATTTCTTAACCTTGTTTGCATACGGTCCTGTTGATTTTGTTTTTGATCAAGTTAAGATGTAGATCTGTGTAACCTTAAGACGAAGATTAAAACAATGTTGCATTGTTTTAGCCTTCGTTTTAAGTTTCAGGCAGCCCTTTAATTTAATTACACAAGGTTATAATTTATGACGTTATAGTTTTGATAATATTTCAGAAATAACTTTCTAATAGTACCTTCTTATGGAAAGTCAATCAATAATATCAGATTAAAAAGAAATAATACATCTTGATTAGCTACTTTAATTGACTTCATAATAAAGAGAATATTCTCTTCAAATAAACAAAATATTTAATAAATACCTGGTATTGTGCCACGAAACTTGACCAACGAACTTTTTGCCTTGTTTTTTCCATTCCAAACCATAAATGTTGTAAACTTCATCCGAAGTAGATACCGCAGTTACTGCTACGGTAATTTTTTCAGTTTCCGGTAAGTGTTTTGTAGTTTCACTTATTTTAAATGTTGGTATCATGGTGGGCGTCGCAATGCTCCAACTTTCATTAATCAATATAACCAAATTATTTCGAACAGTAGTCGGTTCAGTTATTATTTCTGTGGTCGATGTCATAGGAGAAGTAATAGCAGTTGTGGATAGTGTAGTTGGTATTTGGGTTCTTAATGATAATACGTAATCCTCAGATATAACACACGACAACTTTATCAAACTACCCGCCTTATAAAATCTATCTTTAATAACATGCATTTTATCGCCGTTGATCGTCAGCACGGGTGCTGCAAATAAAGAGACTTATAAATATTTTTTTTCGTTCCTAAAAATAAGCAATTAAAAAAATATATACTTACGTAGAACAGTCAAGTTTGCATATATCGTCCGGGGCGGATGTGTTGATATTTGGCACATGTATAGCCCTTCATCCGAGTTTTAATGGATTAATACTTATTCTCCAATTATTAGGGTATTGAAATTTACAGATATTCGGCTATCTCCAGAATGTGCCTCTTTCCAACAGTCAATAATTGTGCAGCCTCTGATGTATTACGGAGCCACATAACCTACAACACAGCAAACGTAATTAAAGAAACAACAAACGTAACATCTCTACTCAATACTACCTCATTACTTTAAGTCAATGTAAACATTGCTTTTATTTCTAATAACATTTATTAATACAGTACACGAATAGGACGCGTGTCTATTTAAATTAATTTTTAAAACAGTAAATATTAATGGTATTAGCTTGCACTTTAGAAACTGGAGTGCGTGGATTTTAAGCCTGCGGGAATTCTAGAACTTTTCTTTTTTGTTTTGTAATTCTTTAGAGAAATGCGTACTAATGACATGATTCACTTATTATTAAAAGTATATCGTTTTGGCTTATATTTATTGATCGAAATATTTTCTATATTACAATAATTTTTAATTTGGGATCATCATAAATTATGTCGTGATCTGAAACAGTAATTTCTTTTCACGTGCACAATGTAAATGCAATAACAAAGGGTTAAACATAGCCTAAATGAGTAGCAATAAACAAAGTAATAAAATCATATCACCGTTTTATCTTTTAACATAACGATTCTACAGTTTAGCAGAGCCTCCGAACCAACATGTGCCGTCATTTGTGTAACATTACTCTCTTCAAAATATGGTCCCCAATGTTGCTCATGATGATGATATCCTTGATATGGGGTCACATTACGTTGCTCGTCTATCTTTGCTGAAAATAATAATAACCCTCAAAAAACAATTTTCTTTTGATAAAGCGTTTTATAAGTTAAGTAATGAAATCATGAAAAACATTAAAACGTGAACCTTTTATTATGATTTATACAAGTTCTATAGAAAAAACTTAAATTTTAAACTGTTCAAAAAAAAACAAGAATTAATTTTGTTTTCATTTGGTGAGAGATTTAGGAAGCTTGCTTCTTATTCTCAAATATATACAGGGACCAAAAATTCACAATTTAAAATTCAGAAATATCCTTTAAAATATCAAAATTCTCATTTTAAGGCACGCGTGCTTCTCGTGTACTTTAATAATGTTGTGTCTTATTTTTGCAGTTAAATGACGATTTATTTTAATATATACATATATGTAGTAGTGTTGTTATTATTCTTTAATTAATTTTAAGATGTCCCTTGCAACAGGAGGCTACACTAAATATCTGGGATGCTACGATTTATTTCATTTTGTGGTTGGTGGCCAAAGACACGGCATTGTACGTGACATTTTGTCTGTACTTCTTTTTATCAATACTAAATATAAATCTTTATGAACCACATTTTGTACTGTTTATATTTTTAAGCTAACTTAAATTTTATAACACTAAAAATTGTTACTTTTTTACTTTTCTTTATTTCAGTCTTTAAACTTTTTTTTAATGATTTTTGAATCACTTCTGTGAGAGTAGTAAGTTCATGTCTCTGTTTATTTCTTTACTAAACGCCTATAAAAAATTCACCTCGTAATTTAGGTTGATGGGAATCTGTTATCACTTCGCTCTTAAAGTTTTCACGCAGTTTTTTCGTAATGTTTCTAAATATTTCTCTTGATATAGCAAGGCCATCTTTATCGGCAGTTCTTCTATCTCGAATATCATTTCCATTCAAGTCTTCTGGAATTTGCTGCGTGTCTAAAGAGTATAAATTCAGTTTAATTTTTATATGTCATTAAGGTCACATTAAATTATAATGTAAAGTTGCGAGCATAATATATATTTTATATAATATATACGAAGGCACTGTTTTTATATAGAAATGAATATAATAATTTTATCTTTAAAAAGTTATATAGTGTGTTCTAATAATAAACTGTGTTTAGAACACTAGTCAATAAGCAGATAGATTTTAAAGTTTTAATTTAAAATTGACGTTTTAATATACATTAACTGCGGATAAAAAAATTTAGATAAAAATACTTAATTTCACATGCTAATATGATCTTTAACGTCGCCATATTAGCTAATATTAAATAGAGACTACGCTACAGGAAGGAGAGTCTCTTCTTTTACTTTTATGCAATCTATTTCAGCACGCTATATAATTAAATTTATGTCAATATTCTCTTACCCGTTGATGCGTGCAGGCAGCATAAAACGAAACATATTAAGTTTATCTTGCTACGATGCATGGTAAACGGCGCATAACAATCCTTATCTTATCATTTCCATCCTTTCTTTTTCTTTTTTAACAATGACACTTGCGGAACACATGTTTCACTTCAATTTAAATATTAATCATGCAATTGACGCTCCATAATTTTTACATCTTCAATACATATACTCTGCAAATTACAAGAAATGTTATATCAAGATAGAAACGATCTTCATTTATTTAAGCTTCATGTCAGCTTGTTAGTAAACTAAACAATCTTAGAGTGCACAGTAACCGTTAAATAAAGTTATAGGATTGAATGTATCATTATTTCAGCAATTAATGTGATATTGAAAATCTGTGATACAAAGCTTTGAATCCATTTCAAAATAAGCTCCAAGCTTTTCTCATTCTGAAAGACGTTATCTACGAATATCTAAATCGATCAGTACAGGTAAATCCTAACAAAGGCTTTGCAAACACACACCCATCTATTTGTATTCTGAACAGATAAAGGAATTGAATTAAATTATTAAAACTATTATATGAAAACTATATGCTAATCATTTACATAAGCTAAACTTTCTAATTGTGTAGAAGTTATAACGAAGTTCAATCGATAGTGCACTAGTTATATAACAAGCTGCTTGAGTCTCACCGTCTATTTATTTAGATAAGAACTATTCAAATCTAAATAAAAATGTAATATAAATAAAATCTCATACAAATGTGTTATTTTATTATGGAATATTAAATTAATCAAAATAAATTTTGATGTTTATCGTATTATTCATTATTAGTGAACTATCTACTATCTATGGTTCATCGATAATAAATCTATATATTTGATATGGTAATAATTTAAAAAACTTAAAACATTATTCATATGCTAACAATCTTGGTTATATAATTTAGATGATATTGAATATTTAGGCGTAACTTAGTCTTTACATCTTCGGTATTTGAATGTTACTAGTTTCTCAATGTGAGACATTGTTCGTGATCAGAAATTAAACTTTAGATCCATAATGGAGCTTATAATCTTAGAATAGGAGCAGAGCCTCTAGTGGAACTCTCTAGAATCTTAGAACTAGAAAAGAAACTTCAATTTTTTTATTAAAAAAAATACATAATGCTTGCAAATGAAAAAACAACTTGCAAAATTGCATTACTATATATAAAGGTTAAAAGTGAACAAAAGCAAAATTTGAAAGGCAATGATGGAATAAATCGTAATTTTTAGTGTGAGTAAATAACCATAAGCTTAGTGTTTGACTGCTAGCGAATCTTTTAGCCAGTGATTGACCACGATGTATAAGGAATTATGTGGAAGGGTCACAATAATCATCCACTTAATTATTTTTTTTATAAAATAATATATGACCTATAAAAATACACACCCTACAAAAGTCATACAACACGGCTGATCAACTATTACTTTCGAAAAGATACCGCAATATCGATGAATTTGAAAAACTTCAAGCTTTAAGTTGGAAATTTAAAAAAAAACTTATTTCCATATTTGATAACACGTAACAGATGTCACACAAAAGCACACAAGAATTTTCGTATGGACATTCGCATCTGCATCTTTTGCAAAATTTTCACGTAATATGTGAAAAATATGAAACGAAAACGTGCGAACTTTGTACGCCATAACGTTTTATGTTTCCGAAATTTATTGAAGTACCTAACTTTTCATGTTTAAGAACATCATTGCTTAACATTAAACCGTTTATAGCTTTAGAGTAACGCTACAATTTGGCAAAGTTTTTAATATCATATTAATAATATAATGCTTGTACGCAAAATCCAACAATGATTCGCTGAAACGGAAAACGGAGCGCGTATGTGTCAGATAGAGCCTTTAGAATTATTCTGCTTTGGAGTGGGTTGAACAAAAAATGTTAATTATGTAACCGTTTTAAAATATCTGCTACGGAATAACATCGGCTTTCAGAATTTTGTAATGACCACTTTGTAAAAAAAGCCTACAACTATGTTATAATTTTTATTAAGGAGCAACATGTGTGGAAATGTTTTATTCCCTTCTTTAAATTTGTTATAAAGATCTTTGCAATATTGATTTAACTGTTATTAAAAAAATATAATTAAAAAATTACAAGTGCAGAGTTTGTTGCCAGTTCTTTGTTGTCTCGGTTATAACTTCCGAACCGGTGGTTTCTGAGGTGGGAACAGTAAAATAAAACAAAATAATATTCAATAATATGCATTACTTTACAGTAAGCTGAAATATACTTTGGTGTAATTTGCTTGCGAAAAACCCTGTTAATCTTGATTATTTTACAAAAAAAATATTTACAATACCAAAGGCATCACACATGTTGCCTCAAATGAAGAAGCTTATTCTTAACTTTAATCAACTTGCAATTTATTGAAATTTTTCATATTTTCTTGCATTAGTTATTCTTTAACATAAACATATTTTAATTAAAAAAACCTTTATTCTTTGTAGCTATTGAAGAGGTTGTATTGATAGATTTTCATAACGGTGAGTGCTGAGACTTTTATACTAGTATGAATGTTAGATAATTCAAGCAAATAACAAAATGTAGTTTGTGTATATCTCCCATTCCATTGTGGCTTAGATTTACTTTGTTTTGAAGATACCAAACATCTAACTAATCCGAAAAGTATCAAAAGGACTGTTGAGCATTTATCACATATAAGAAATTTGTTATTTAGTTAACCTTTTAACGTTTGTTGATTCCAACATATATTTTAAAACAAGGACCTAAAAACGGAGGTCTTAAATCGTAAAAAATAAGATAGTCTGTACTCTACGTACGTCTACGTATTCTGATGTACGTTTTTTTATATTTATTTGCATGTACACGCTTCTAAATAAATCGGTGTAATTATACATAATTTATGAAACATTCTTTGATTAGGATATTTTGTACAATTGTAACTATGTCTAAAACAATAGAACATAACTTTAGCAAATTAAGCACAAAATACAAATCCTTTAGATCCGTTAATACTGCTATTCGGTAGCAATAATGATTTGTAATTTGAATTCAAATTGCAGTTGTAAAATAAAGCATTGTGGGTTTTGAATTCGAGCACATTTGGTACGCAAAATTTTGACATTAAAAACATTCCCATTGCTGGATTGATGTCCAATTAGATCAGGAGCATTTAAAGGTCAAAGCGATTCTGTGTACATCTACTTAGAACCACATTAATCATCGGAATATTACAATGTACAGAAAGAATTAAGGCTAAGGAATTGGTTTATTTGTTGGCATCATTAGTCAAACCTTAATATAGGTAATGATTAAATAGTATATCAAAAATATTACATCGACTTTCTAAAACAAGAAATAAATATTTTTTAGGTACTTTTAATTTTGCGTTCGATTTTATCATATTAAAATGTAATAATAAAAAAGCTTTAAAAAATAAAAATTAATGTGGAAAAAAACATTTGTGTGTTTTTTTTGTTAATTAATAAAAGATTAAAGCATATAACTATAATTCAACATGTTTTTTCTTTTTATATTATCTCTTTTATTCATTGCGATATAAATTGCGCCAGGTATTATTTCCGGACAAAACTTCCTCGAATAAAGCCGGCAGTTAGTGATACTTATCTTTACATGAAGTAAATGTACTAGCGTTCATTTTTTATTTTCTTTTTTGCTTCCATAAAAGATAGCGGCTATTTCGTTGAGAATGTTATGAATCAAGATCTAAAGCGGTGCTTAAGTTTGTGGTACTTGCGTGAATATATAGTCAGATGTAATATCAGAGAAAAACGCCTATACTCCTTGGAGGCAACAACCGCCTATAAATACTATTTTACGCTACTCCTGACATTGTTCAGAGGTTACGGGATGAATAATATCGGAACCCTTGCGTCCATTTACGCTTTTACGATACGCTCGGGAAGCAAAGGAATATTCTGTGTGTCTTTCTCAGTCTTCATGTAGGGCGGATATTAGAAAGCTTTTCTTGGATATTCACAGTAGCTAGATGTATAAGTCTATGTTTTTTATCTGATAATATAGTTCTGTTATAAATTTCAAATACTTTAATTAAAATTTAAACCAAGCATAATACCACTGCTGGCTTACAGATAACATCAGTTCATTTTGCATAGGTCGAGTACAGATTAAAAATAATTAATAAAAATTAAGATCTGGAAACCCCTTCAGCACTGGCAAGAAGACGCATGACATCTCAGTCTACCCGTGACCACGGCCACTGAAAAGTGTTCGAAACGTCGAATTTAAAATGTAAAATAAACGCGATAAAATCCGTAAAGTAATTTTATTTAATAATGTATAATATTCGCAAGCAATAGAAATAATTAAAAGTAATTGATTGAAAAAAAATTAAATGACAAAAATTATTTGTACTATTTCTCCTTAATATTTTATTGACAGACTTCCCAAAAGAAGGAGGTACTAAATTCGGGCGCATAATTTTTATTTGTTAAACACATGTTACCTCGTTGCTCTGATGATCCGATTTTGAAAATTCTTCTTTTAAATGACAGGTTTGGGCAGTCCCATTTTTTAAAACTAACTTTATGTTCAGTACTTTAAATAGATATTTAAGAAAAAAAAAATACGGCACCTAAAATCACAACCTCGTGCGATTTAATTGCAAACGCTGCCGAAGCCGCAAAGGATAGACTTAAAGTATGTTTTACGTAATTTTGAAAATGGTCTATAATAAAGTCTGCGAGCGCAAATATGTGTCTTTAAAGAATAATCTACAAAAACCATTTCAATGTAAAGTCATATTCAAAGCTCTTATAAGGTTACAGTGTAAGTTTATAAAAAAGGTAACGTATTTAGTAAAATATTCGTTCTATGTGTATAAAACGAGTCATCCATGGCATTTTAATTGCTTGAAATATATTAGAGATTTCAGGTGCAGTCGAGTTAATCGCGGGGTAGTTTCTTGCAGATGGCATGTTGTTTGAAGTTGGTCATATTTTTTGGTAAAATTTTACACGTTTAAAGATTTAAAAATTTTCAAAGTATATTATGAAAAAATAAATACAAATTTAACATATAATACCTATGATTATAATTTTTAAAAGACTGATAATGTTTGGCGTGTACACTAACTGTTAAAAGAGCGTCTGCCTTTTAGTCTATTACTTAAGACTACTTAAAATTCAAGACGACTGCTCGACGTAAACTGTTTCAGTGCAATTTTATAATACTTTAAAACAGTCTTAAATTGAACTATTCAACTATCACAAAGTAGACAACATGCTTTATGATAATACTCTAAGAGCGTCATATGTTACCAGTACAGTTTTCAAATTCTTTACTTATATTTTCTTAGAGACTTTATATATAAAAGTGAGAATAGTATAATGTATATCTGATCAGCCGCAGGAAAGCTAAACAAAAAGACGCAGGAGAGACGAGAAAACGTATTTGAATAACTTTTTTGGTACTTTATCGTATGATTGCCCGCAAAGATATACTGAAAAGGGCCATTATAATGCACGTTCATCATCAACATACGGTCTATTTTGCTCGGCTTTACAGAATTGGAATTGTGGCAGAACAGTTATTTTTTTACTGTGGGCATCTACTGAATTTTTGTGATTGTGTTGTTTTGTAAAGGGTAAAATAAAGAAAACAATTTCGCATGGAATTCCGTTCTTTTTCATGTTGAAGTTTATGTTTTATTTGAGCAATCATGTACAAAATTATCTACCTCTATAGCCTAGTGGTATAGGCGTGAGCTTTATAAACGAGGTCGTGGGTTCGAATCTTGCTGAGACTCAACAAATTTTCATTGTTGTTTCCCAGTTGTTTAGGCAATTTGGGCTGATCACCCAATTTTCGGTAAAGTAAGATGATTCAAGCGTCGGATGGCATGTAAAAAGTCGGTCCAATAACCCCTATTGAACCAGCGTGTTGGAATACAGTCCAAAACCCCCTATTAGGAAGGCGAGCATAAGGGGAGGCCTATGTTGAGCAGTGGATATACAAAATTAACACAAATACAAACGAAGTTTGTTAAATATCCATACCAAATGTATTTTTGGTTTTAAAACTCAGATTTTCACTCAAACTTTGATTTTATTTAAAATATTAGTAAAAAATGATAAAATTGGAGAATCTGTATTTAAATCAAAATAACCAGTTGTAACAGTAAAATTCTGATACATAACCGATACAAATAACACAACATTTTATTTAAAATATTTATAATGAGTATCTGGAATCTTTTTTGAAGAAACTCTTATTGGAAGATTACTGATGTTACTGGGAGTACCTTAAGGTTATAATACCACCGGAATGAATTTACGGACAACATCTAGTTTTAAATATGGAAAGTATAGAATTTTACATTTTTTTATATTATATTAAAACTTTTAAGACAAAAAAGATTCATCTGATGGTTCGCGGCACGCCCTGTCCAAAAGAATTGCAGCGCTACAAGTTCGCTTACCATCCAGAGACATTGGATATTGCGTTTCATTTACCCGGTAATTACACTAGCCACTGTGCTCTTCGAAGTGGAAAGCTTTTGTCGGCAGTAATTCTCAGCTCAATCTTCCGAAATGTCCACTTACTACCTCTAAAAACCAAAAGCCTGCCTGATTTCATTCATCTCATCTTCTGATAGTAAATCATTATGGATATGTTCGTTTATAAGTTATGTTGCTCCTATAATTTTGAACTTTGTTATACACTATCAGTATCATTTAGACTTTAAAGCGAGTACTGTTATGCATTATTCAATTCTAAAATGCTATCGCTCACTAAGTAAGGCTCCATAAATCCTAGTTCGATGCGCCACTCCAGGTGACGTCGAGGTTATTGAAATTCTGAAAGCATAGCTAGTATAAAGTCAACACGGCACAGTTCACGATTAATATTAAATCCACATATTCTATTGAATGCATTTTATTAATTTTAAACTACGCGGTCTGAATGAAATTCGTTTGCCCGACGTGATTTATCGTGGTGATGCTCAAATATGTATTTATTAAAATGAAGCTTTCAATAAATTAATAATGTCTACAAACAAAATATCTGAAATACCTCTTTATATCAAATATTATGTTTACTGGTTATTATAATCGTGTAAAATTATAACTTTAGCGCGAACTTAATTTTGTATGCACCATTTCCAATGAATATGTTGAGCTTACAAATATCTGTTCATAGAACATTGACGTAGTTTTCAATTAGTATATAACAATTAATATTGGTTATTTTTGTTTATTTTTATTTATTTTTTAGGCAAAATATATATTTATTGCTATTTCAAAATACAACGTTATTTTACCAAGATATTTTATCATAATTGTACAAGTTTGTAATGTTTGGTTGGTAGGTGTCAACTTTACGGGGAATCAACTTGGAAAATACAACCACATTAAGTAATTATTTCCTCCGCAAAACAGAAACGAGCAAACACTACTGTGTTCCGGTTTGAAAACCACCGTCGCTAGTTTAATTACCAAGTAAATATAACGTAACATCCTAAGGGTTGTTGGTGGATTTGTGGTGTCCTCCGCACTTTAATTACTCTTGGGCATGACGTATCGTTCACTATAAGGCGACAGTTCTACTTACCCGATTACCTTGCAATAAAATAAAAGAAATAGCTCAGGTGAATTTACTTGGGAAGAAAGCGTATAATTGAATGACTGGCCATCCAAATAAAGACGTCGTAGTACCGTTTTGGAGACTCCCTGTAATAGCGAAAGGTAGTCAATCCGTAACATCAAACTTAGCTTTATGAAACACGAAATCAATTACTCTGAGGGATTTAGCATCTTAACTAACTCCTTAATTAAACTATAGTTGGTGACAGTTACGTAATTTGTCTAATCATCGTAGTGATAACAATATTATAAAATAATTTTGAAGTGAAATATTAACAGTAAATTACTCACACGTTATACATTATTTAATTGTTAATCTATTATGGCAATTAACATAATTTTATATTTTCTAACACGCCATTATAGGTAATAATATTTTACGAACATATAAATCAAAGTAATAAATAAGGGTTAAAAATAAGATAAATCTGAAAAAACCTGCATAAGCATCGATCGGTTATGCATTATTGGTAAGTTAAGATTTATTTTTTAACCTCTATAATTGCCTTAAAATTAGATGTTGTAAAGTGACAGTTTTTCTTTGTGCTTATTTTAAATTTTCGTGGAAAATGTCGTATTTAATGTTCTTAGTAGTTGAGCATAAGTTCTTGTTCAACCTCAAAGTACATACCCTCAATCTGTTTTAGATAATACCGCAGAACTTTGTATAGCAACATTGTTCTTGAAACAACGCGCTATTAATAAAATCCTGAAGATTTATTATAATTATTATAATAAATTAAAATTGGATATTTATAATTATTATTGTAAACTTATAAGTTGATAAGAAAATTGAAGTACCACTAAAATACATTTAACTGTGTTTTTGTAATACATACAACAGTATATTGTAATATGATAAGGCGAGAAAATATAAAAATATCCACAAACATTGATGGCACTGCACACAATGTTTTTAAAATTAATTTTCCTTATTACTTAATGCTCCTGAATTTTCCTTCCTTAAATAAAACATTTAAAGAAGAAAAATTCTGCCATAATTGAATGCTATTCGAAAAAACGAAATTTTTCCTTGAAAATGTTTGATAAACAAAATTTGAGTTGAATGTATATTTATGATCTATCAAGAGATTTCAGCTTTAATAAAATGGATTTAGTTTACGTTTAATAATATTTAACATTTTTAACAGTTAGTTTAATATTATAGTCTTGTGACAATTGTTTGACTGCAGTATTAATGTAAAAACGTTTAAAAGGACGACCGAAACGCATTTTTTTCAATATCAAAAATGATTAGACATTTTAAAAATGCATTAACAACTTTGTGACGCGAAAATTACAAATAAATAAAAAATATGGACTTATTAGCACTAACGTTTAAAGAAAACTAAAATATTATAATATTTCAACGTGTCTATAAATTCATCAGGAAAAATATGTGAATTAAATTAAATCTCTAATAGTTCAAGTTAAAAAATCAACCCCGATTACATTTTTTTTATTGGGATTCCACTTTGTCCAATTATAAAAGTATTCCTGGTTTCAACAGGTTTTTTTGTTTGATATTGTTTTTTAGTATATTACTAGTTAAAAACGCAATCATGACGAATTACGCAGAAGAGATGCCATATAGTTTTTTTTTCCCATAGCCTTCATATCAATTTATCTGATTTTATAATATAAAAAATTTTACCTTTAACTTCAGTTTATACAGACATCGAAACAATGAGTTATATTTTACAGTAGTAAATTTTTGTGTAAAATAACTTTCTCGTAGGCTTTTAAAAATAAGGGCCCCAAAAATACGAATATTCATACGTACGTACGAGCTGCAATACGAAAAACTCCAGAAAATTCTCTAGTTACTACATTTCAATGGCCTTTTTGTAGATTTTTCAAAAAACTAGCACGAGCGATTGTTATTTATGAGTTATGTCAGTGAAAGCACTGAGTATGTTTTCTATGATAATAAAAATAATACGAACTTTTTCTGGTTGACATCCAAAGTTGACGACACAACAAAAAATTTCTAATCACTTATTAAATATTCACTGCACTGCACGCGGTTTAAATGGAAACAGTGACGGATTAAAAATTTCGGTATGGACCTCTCTCGGAGAAATGCTGGTTGGCACTGAATCGGGAGGGAGAGCGGGTGCGTTGTGACGTATGCGAAACTGTGCGCAAAACAGCGTACACTGCTGTGTTATATATTAAAAAAAATATATTTTTATCACTGTTCACTTAGAAAACTTGATGATTTACAAAAAGTAACTTGAAGACCAATATCAGTTTTAAAAAGGAGCCTGAATGTTGATAAAATTTTTAAATATTTTGTTGCCGTATTGGCTATTAAAATACATTGATTGGGATTGATATGAGACTCCTTTGATATATATTTTAATTTTTTTATAAATTAGCCACATCTACTTTAAGTCAAAGAAAGAAACATAAAACAAATATATTATTTAACTTTGTTAATTATTAAATATTACTTGCGTTTGTTTATTTAAAACAAATCTCAAAATATAATTCTATTGTGAAAGCTTTTAGTTTAGGCGGATATATATAAAAATAGATGACAGCAGCAGTGTACGCACTTTGTACTATACGGAGGAATTGAGTTGTATAGAAGTCGTAGATGTCATTTGGATGCGTAAAAGACTGGAAGCGTGTTCAATATTCTTTTATATGAAACAAATCCGAGAATAAAATAAACAACGTACAAATTTGTGGCTTTTTTTTTCAATCCGTTTCAGTAACATTAGGATAATACAAAAACTGCCTCCGTAGCCTAGTGGTATAAGCGTGTGCTTTAGAAACCGGAGGTCGTGGGTTCGAATCCTGCGGGGACTCAACAAATTTTCATTGTTGTTTCCTAGTTGGTTAGGGCAATTTGGGCCGATCGTCCAATTGTCTGAAAAGTAAGATGATCCATGCGTCGGATGGGCATGTAAAAAGTCGGTCCACCCACCAACCCGTATTGGACCAGCGTGGTGGGATACGGTCCAAAAAAAAACCGTCTAATGGATAGGGGTGTATTAGGGGAGCCTATGTCCAGCAGTGGACTATCACAGGACAAAAAATAAAAAGACCATCATCTTAAATCATGTTTGAAATAGCCAGTAATAAATCCTATACATTCTTTACAAAGACCGCTATAACAAATACTGTTAGATAGATGTAGAATAGTTTCTTGACTGAGTTACGGTATCGTTTTCATGTTAAATGGGAAACCATATTACACGAGATAAGGTTATAAGGAAAATATATGTAACGTATAAAAGAGAGAAAATGTTGTGATGACGATCGAAAGAAACGATAAGCGCCATTCTTAGATAATTGGCAAACGGTAGGGGAGATAACGATGATGGGGTTGTACTAAAGTGCTATCTAATGCTCAATGATGGCCATAATCTTGTGATAGAACGCTTTTATGTAAGTGATATTTACTTATATAAGAGCTTACTTGATGAAGGTTTAGGAATGTAAAGTCTCTTTATATTTTAAAGTATTTAATATACGTTTTGCTTTGTAAAAAGAAATAATTTATTATAAAAAAAATATTTATATATGCTAATATTCTAATTAGAAATGATTTGTGTTTTTTTGTGTGCATGTTTGTAATTAATTGAATTGCCGATGCCGGTGCCGATTTAAAAAAATCTCTTTTTATTAAGGAGGTACACGAACCTTGAGTAACATATTAATATACTTTTAACAATCCATTTTAATAATGTAACATTTATCGTTACCAAAAATTATCGGTAATTTTAGAATATACTTTTTCTGATGTAATTATTAACTTTATAATAAAATGAAGAGGAGATATATAACGAATGATAAAAGTAACATTTATTTAGAGTTATACACAGACTCATTCTTTGTGATTAAATTATTATTATCAAACGTAAATAAAGTCATAATATTACATATTATTATTCAATATTTATACATTTATTTTGAGTTTTGACTTTAGAAGTGAAATAATATGTTAACGATGTTTTAAAACGCCATGTCGATAATATTTGACCTCAAACTTAAGGCTACAATCTTTTTCCAAGCAATATAACTTACTAAGTAATATAAATTACTGAGCTGCTGATATTCGAACCGACGACCCTCTAATAAGTAAACGTATCTCCTAAATAGATTTTTTATTACAGAACACTATTTATGATATGAAAATTATGCATTTAACATTAACATAGGCTTTAAGGTCTTTCTCATTTAGAAAGTTCACTTTTTGTTTATGGCTACAAAGCAATCGAATAATTATTTAAAAGCCCTGACTATTTAAAAGTGGTTTTTGCGTATGAACTAATTACATAAATTTGTAATAACGTTATAAAAATTGTATGATATAGATCAAATAAATGTCGAAAGCCTTTAAAAGTAATAAAATAGTGTACTTTTAATCTAAATTTAATTTATATCCAAGTATGTTTTAAGAAGCAAATATTGGAAATCGCATTTTAATTATTCTTTTTACTTTAATTTAAAAACTAATGGTAAAAGATTTAACAATTTTTGTTTTAGTAGTTACTACTCATATAGAATTGTAAAGTATTTCTTGAAATACTGTTTAATGTAAATAGTTCTAAACCTCCTAAATAAATTGCACGCCCATACGACAATAAATAACTGTTTGTTTTACCTTTCTTTATGTATATCGCAGTAAAAATAAAAGCGATTGTTTGTCCTTTCGTTTGAATAATTGTTATACAAGTTTTTTATTCAATAAAAATGTCTATTTATTTGTTAGGTCCACTAGCGTTGATATATTTTAGTATATATTTGTTCTAAAATATAAAAGTGGAAAAGACCGTTGTTCAAAATTCTTTTCGCATGAAAACTTCCTGTGTAGACTGAGATTTTCAAGAATAACGAGTGGTATTAAAAGCGAATTTTCCGCCATCTACATTGACACAGTGGTGTGCGGAGCTTAAACGCGAAATAACAATGGATAAAGATAATCCGCGTCAGACGCTCAACATTGTTCAAAAAACTCAGTATGAAAGATTGTCTCATGGTAAGCTTCTGTAAAGGGAGCTACTGCGAAGATTTGTTTTTGGTTTGTACAAAGCATTTAGAACACAAAATCGTCTCGGTGTTGAGAACAATATAGAGATTTTGATAGTGAAAATATAATAGAATAAAGCAGAAAAAAGTGAAAATAGTCAAACGGTGAACAATAAAAAAGGCTTTTAATCTTTTTTGACCGACTTCCTAAAAGAAAAGAACTCAATTCCTAGTGTATATTCCATTTTATCTTTGAATATATGTTACCTCGTTGCTCAGCTCCTAGGGGTCCGATTTAGTTTATTCTTTTTTTTTTTGATAAGTAGTTTATAAGATATTTCGGAAATACATAAAATTACAGCGTCTAAAATTACAACCTCGTCCGATCAAATTGGAAACGCTGGTTCAACATTAAGAGATAGACTTAAACTATTTCCAGTTAAACTTGAGTTGGCCTTTTTCACCGTGAGGAAATGCCTGCGCATACCTATCCTTGCGAGGACAAAGACGGGTTACATCGGTCGGCCACCACCGACTAAAACCACCATGTTGTTCTTTCTTGGCACATAAGAAATGAGGTCACAGGAACTTTTTCGCAGTCTTCTGTGGCTCTACCAGCGCTGGTCACCGAAGCAGCCCCATCTCGGCCCTACGGCCATCTGACTCCCTCTGGGCGCGTCGGAACTAAAGCGCCCTTCGTCTCGGCCCCTGTAGTTAGGTAACAAACTTCCGGGTCTGTAACTCAGGGGCCATAGGAGCTAGGAGTTCCCAATCCCCAGTGGCGCCCCGATGTTAAGTTAGGCCGCTAGCTCCATTTTGGTCGCAGAAGGAGGAGAGAACGACGAAAACAAGCCGAATGTCCCTCCTACCACGTAATCAGTTGTGTTCCTCATAGCTTCCCCGTGGCTGAGCGGCCGCATGTGGTGAGCCCCACCGCTACGACAAAGCGAGAACCTGTTCG
Source organism: Lamproptera curius (assembly GCA_029286875.1). Lineage (NCBI taxonomy): Eukaryota > Metazoa > Arthropoda > Insecta > Lepidoptera > Papilionidae > Lamproptera > Lamproptera curius. The sequence continues at coordinate 129,212 of JAGSMT010000079.1, forward strand.
GGGTGTACTTGAGTTGGCCAAAAATAACATATATCTATTTTGTAAGAATAACTCACAGTAACTTGTTTAATGTAACCATTTCAAAAAATAGCACTTTGCCACATTTACAGCTCACTTAAGATAATACAGATTATTAGATCTAAAAAATTCTTCATTCATGTACGATTGTTAAATTTTAAAATTCTTCTATCCATTTAAAAATATTTGACTTTTCTCGCGGATTACCGGTTTTTTTAAGACTATGAGTAAAAATGCACGGCTATCTGATTGTTTTAGTTTCCTGTGGTACAGAAATTCTAATCTCTTCATAATTCTAACTAAAATAGCCTTCATATTGTAGGTCAAGCAGCTACCAGGGGATTTGCATGAGTAGGACATAAATTATTTCCACACATCTTGGTTTACAATGTACTCTTTTACAGAATCGTATGCATTTTAAATAAATGTTGCTTTTATTTTTACCTTAAAACGGAAATAGCTTAGTATTGTATAACTTCGTTAAATTTAATTTAAAAATACTAAGAATAAAAAAATACACCGTTGCAAGAAAATAAATAACACAAAACTTAGCATAAATTTAAATACGTTGGCGGATCAGAGTCTTCAGAAAAAGGAAAAAAAATATGGTTGACTCATATATCAAGCAGTATATTTGTTATTAGTTGATGTCAATGTAAATTTAAAGGTTATATGACGGTCAAAATTTCGATACAAAATTTGTATCATAAAATGTAATTACTTGCTTAAAAACTTCGTTTAATAAGTTTAAAATCTTTATGTTCTATAGTACGAATAGACCATAAACATTTTACATTTTTAAATTCCCGAAGTTTTGAACACTTTCCAGCGGCCGTGGTCACGGGGCAGACTACCGACTAGAATCACAGCCGCTGGAAAGTGTAAAATAAACGAGATAAAATCCGTAAAGTCATTTTATTTAAAGACGAATAGACCAATTTAGAGGTGGTAGTTCCACTTTTACAGGGATCCTGGGTGGTACCACTGCCGTGTCTATTTCTACAACAAAGCAAAATACTACTGTGTTATGGCTTGAAGGGTACCGTAGCTAGTGTATGTACTTGGTAAACGAGACATAACATCCATATGTCTCACATAGGCAGTACATTGTTGATACCCCTGCTATGGACGATGTCCATGGTCCTCGGAAACCACTTTTCACCAGTTGGGTCGACTGCTTATCTGCCTTCGTTGGCAAATAAAAAAAATTGTCCATTTCATACAGAATAAAACTGCAATAATAACTGTATTCTTAAACTTCAACAGTGCGCTTATTATCTATTTTACTCGTATTATATGATATGCAAATTTATATTATTACTGTGTTTGCTTATCGATAATTACTTTTATAACATTTGTATAATAGCCATTTTCGATATAATACTTTCAAAACGTATGTTAACAATTTTTGTGTACATACATAACGTACAGTAGTTAATTAATTAGATTTTCAAAGAAGTAACTACTCTTTGTTGCATAAATAATGTTTATTTGAAATAAAGCTAAACAAGATATGTAAGCTCAGATTATTAACAGCATAAAAGAGGTCGAGCGTGATGCTTATATCCACTTAACCCATCTTTAACTAAAACGCTCCGTTTAGTTATCCCGTCATATATTAAAAATATTAAATGCATGAATGAATAACAAAGCTTTTAGTAATGAAAACTATATATTTTAAAACTTAACTGGTATAAAATTCTTTTAATTTCGAAACATTATTTATTTAATTAAAGTATTTAGATAATAAAATTTGTAACCCTGGGTAAGCAATTGTATGTTTTCTTAGGATTTATTTATAATATATACATTATTATATTGAATCTAACAATTGATGTGTTATATGTAAACTTGTATAATAAAATATATTACGCAAGTTTACTAATAATAGATTTGATAATTGCTGTTATATGACGATATAAGTAGAGATTCCTCAATAAATTTATAGTATCACCAGAATAATAATTTTACTTGTTATAACAAGGAAAATTATAACAAAAACCATTTGACCGATTTCAAACAGCGCATAACTATTTTACGCAATATAAGCAGGTAACAACGTTCTCTCTACACGAAATTGTTCCGTGATATCTGCCACTGCATTTGAGATCTCTTATATCTTTTAAGGTATTCATTTTTTTCTTATGATTACGTGCTCATGGAAAAAACCGTTTAGATCATACCGAGTATGGGAGGTTTGTTGTCACAGATGCGTCTTCCCATCAAGTGACTTAACTGCACCAAGGGCCCCTGATAGCCTCGGCTTAGGCCGTCACTTCATGGTTCCCGTTATCATGCTAAATTAAGGGTTGCCTAGATGGGCCGTAGCCGTAAGGACATTTTTCATAGCTTGGAGAGGACAAACTAACATTACTACCACTTCTTAAAGCGTTGGCGCCGGGAGAAATGGCACAAGAAATTCCAGCAACGCTCCTATCTAATGTGGTGCTAAGCTACAGTGTCATATAACAAAGGGTGTGTAAGTTCGGCCTCACCAATGGGGCCGATGGTTATGCGTTTATTATATACACGACTAAGAGTACGCTTTGTGTGACTACTGCGTGGGTCACAAGCTATTTAACCTTAAGGGTGGTAACCAAATTCTTTATATATTCATTTAACAAGAATACTTACCCTACCCATACGTTGCTAGCGGTTATATAAATAATGCCGCGCCTAAATTCGCTATTTAGTCGCGGCATTATTAAAGTAATTTTGAACTTTGAACTGCATGCAATTAATGGATTAAGTAACAGTGCATATGACTGCACTAATGCATGACAACTACTGTTAAAGAACACAATTTTTTTGTAAATCACGCCTGACGACATAGTTAACTAAAATGTACAACTTTTGATAACTCAACAAACAAACTTTTAGGAAGTTCTGCAGATATAATAAGAAAAGATCATCGGGTTATGGCTTATTTACATAATGGCGCGGTTCCAAACGGCCAATAGAATAGACGATACATATTCGATGACCCAAAGTATATAAAATTCATTAATTTGATAGTACTAATAAACAAAATACTAAACACAGCCCCTAACACTACTGACGAAATAATATCCTTAAAGATTCTACTATAATAACAATCAGACAGCATCTCAGATGAAAATACATAGTTTTTAGTAAATATTGTTTAAAAAAAGCAACTCCAATCTAGGAAATGCTAGCATATGATACAAAATGTAAGTAAATGTGGGTTTTTGTTTGTTTAATCAATTTAACGGAGGAGAATACTGCCAACGTAGATTTATTTAGGCTTTTGCAATATTATTACTGGTATCATCCACTCTCCACTCTGTGTTGGATATTGTGGAACCTATCGCTTTCATCGATAAACGGAGGATGTAAACTAAAATACTATTGAAATCGAGCCAATTGTTTCAGTGCTCGATAGCAAAATAAAATGTATGCTTTAGCGTCAATAAACTGTTAAATTTTGTCTAACTTGTAACAAGAATTGTTACGTAATCGTTTATATTTTTTTTGGTGTGACAGTTTTTATGTTATTATCTTAGTTCTTGATACATAAGAATATTTTGATTATGCGCTCTCAATGCTTAGTGTAGTCCAGTCTGCGCATGCTTTTTGGAAAAAAATATCTAAGCTTTTAAAGTATTTAAATTTATGGTGACATTCGGACTTTTATTTCCAGCAAATTGGTTCTGGCCAAAATCTGGCATAAATAAAATCTTGAGCTCTATTCAATCCGGCATAAATTAATTCAATATATGATTTGATACAAAGGGCTAGTTTGAATTATTCTTCTTTTGGTGCGTTAGAGATAAACGACTGAATTGACATGGACAACCTGAAGTTGAAAATGATTCTAATAGATATGGTAAAAGATGATTTTTATCTCGTTACGCGAAAGTTACTAATAACGCTTTTTTTTCTTAAAAACATAAATTAATTGAAATCGATGACAACACTACCATCGATAAGAAATAATATAAATTTCTTAAAACAACTGAGAGGATAGTCTAATTCTCAACAACCACCATTTACCTTATCGCTAGAGATTCTTGGGGCACTTTTCCCATATCTTAGTTATTAGATAGGTTTAAACCAAACCAACTGACCAATTTTTTCACGTTTATTTTAATTATACACTTTTGAAAATGTGATTAAAGTAAACTTTTAAATTTTATTTATAATCTGTATTAACATTTATGTTAAAAAAATACTATAGCTGCATTTTGTATTAAAATTCTACAAATAAAAATCGATAATTCTATAAATTCAATAGACTATCGGATAACTATTTTTAAAAAATAGTGATATTAGCTAAGATTTGTGGTTTACGTAATCTTTAAAATTATTAAACGAATGACTACAATATCGTGACCTATTAGAAGTTATTTTATTAATACGCTATGATTATGTTTACGATATTTCCCTTGGTTGAATATAATAATAGTGCAACCACAATCTAGCTTCTTCCTATATAAAACTTGCAACAGGATTTTGAAATTCACTTTTCTTTTTTTTTAATTTTTCTTGCTAGTTTTTTCTATCGTACTTTCATACTTTCACAAACGTGTAAACTGCATTACGTGCTTCTCTTTGTCTTCTTACAGTCATCTACTGTGATTTCTGCGTGGCGGTTTTTTTTGAAAGGACTAAAATAAGAAATAATCACACTACAATTTCAAATTCATAAAAATGTTTTATTTAATGATATTATAAAGTGTTAGTGCAAAAATTACATGTATTAGGAACAACAAGTCCATAATTAAAATTATAAAGCTGACAAACCCAATAATAACCCAGCTAGATGCCGCCTATTCAACACTGTAACAAAAAATATGCTTAGCCACAAATGAAACGGAGGTTAACATCCTGTGATTCCAGTTGATAAAGATAAAGAGATTAATTTAGCGTATTAAAAGTATGAGTAGGTTTTAATAGATTTAAAGTCAAAATATATTGACGACTTTAAATCAACCCCACTGTCATAGCATTTGCTTAGTTAAAAAAAGTCATAGGCCAACCGAACTACCAAAAGGTGATAATTACACCACTGCGCTTCATTTCACATTAATTTTTGAACGCTTGTTGACCAAGTGCTAAGCAAAGGCCTCCCTAAAATCTCTATATTCATGTCCGTTTTATGTCAATTGTTGTAGTGATAGAGTTCGTCTTTCCATTTAATAGATGGTCTGTCACGTTGCCTTTTTCACACAAACTTCAACAATTGAATACAGAACTTTGAACGAGTATGTAATTATTACGCAACGCTAACATTTTAATTAACAGTGTTGTCTTTTCATATAATTAAAAAAAACGAACGTGTTTGATAACAAATAAGTGGTACGTTATTAATCAAAACGAAATAAATTGGAACGGTATTATTTGTTTACGCAGAACACGTGGAGCGTATTTTGAAACATTAATATCAACTCAAAATTAAAAACCTCTGTATAAAATACACGTGTTGTCAATACAAGCAAATATTTTAAATCACTGTAAATTAATTAGAGCAAGAAATGTTGCAATTTTGAATTTAATAAAATAAAATATTTTAATAGAAATATTTTTTTTTTTACAAAAGTTTAAGATTTTTGAATAGGTTTTTACAGAAACATGATTGAAAATTATTTCAATTATAACTGGTTTTCATTGTTATACCAGATCGGCACTGGTACATCAGTTATACATCAATATATACGTTCGTTTACACAAATAACGAGTCGTCCTCGTTACTCTAGTGCTGTTGCGTTTGTTACTCGCCGTGCAATCAACTTTAGTTGAGTCTAGAAGTAGTAAGTAACGAATTAGGTCGCGTTGCAGCCGGTTCGTACTTCGTAAATATGTTATCCACTTTTAAAGAATTTAGTACAAATTTTCACAGATTATGTTTTTTTATTTTAAAAAGTAGTAAAAATATTATCATACATTATTAATTGCACAAATATATATTTAATCCGTAGTCTCTGTTATTTTTAGTTCAAACTCGTGGCAATTTAAGTCACGAAATTTCACACTCGTTTACGTAAATAATACACATTATTGAATAAATGGACTTTTTACGGATTCACCCAAACCATTACATCAGACTTGATCGGCCACAAATCGCTCGCTCGCTAAAGAACACTGATTCCTTCCAAGGATGATCCGTGAGGCTATTGAAATCAGAATATATCCAAATTTCATTAGAGAAGATGGTTGGGTTTTACAACCTGCTTAGGACCCCATAATTAATAAATTAAAATTAAAACCCAAGCATAATACCACTGCTGGCTATAATGATAAAATATATGTAATGATAGAATATGTTCATTTTGCATACATGTAAAAATAAACGCGTAAAAAGTCCTTTAATTCAATAACTAATTTTTTTGACTTTACATTTAAAGCGATAAAAATAAAAATCAAAAATTACATGTTTTTTTGTCTTCTTTAAAAGAATTCAGTCTATATCATTTACGTGTGTACACATATAGTGTTAATGATACATATTTGTTTAATTTAGTTACAACAGGACGTTATTAATTTCAGTCAGGGATTATTTCCCTTTTCATTACTTTCTCTTGGTACGAAAAAGTTATGATTAAGGGTATAAATCTGGTATACTTTCACTTTACGACAAATATGACAACGCCTAACCACGTACGAATAAGAAATGCTGAGCGTAATCCATTTTGCTCTTAAATGGTAACCGCTCGTGCGATAAATTCTGTGATGTTAAATATTTTATGAAAGATTTCAAATATATTCCCTTCTAAGAATAGCTAATTTAATCTATACACTTACATGAAACTGTTAGCTTAATTGTGGTATTTACTTTTGTACTGTTTATTTATTACAATGGCAATAAATATCATGAATAATATTATTAAGTATAGATGTATAGATTTATGAAATGTCAGAAGCTTATAAAGTTAAAATCTTTACATTATAAATGTCATCATCATCATCATCAGCCTTTGATAGTCCACTGCTGGACATAGGCCTCCCCTAATACACCCCTATCCATTAGGGGGGTTTTTGGACCGTACCACGCTGGTCCAATGCAGGTTGGTGGGTGGACCGACTTTTTACATGCCCATCCAACGCATGGATCATCTTACTTTTCAGACAAATGGGTGATCGGCCCAAATTGCCCTAACCAACTAGGAAACAACAATGAAAATTTGTTGAGTCCCCGCAGGATTCGAACCCACGACCTCCGGATTCTAAAGCACACGCCTATACCACTAGGCTACGGAGGCAGTTATTATATATGTAAAAATTTTAAATAATAAAATATTCTACAACAATGTGCGATGTTAGTAAATTTTTACAAAACGTAAGAAAATGTTGTCATCTTAAGTAAGCGTTTCGTGAATTTATTCTTTTTGTATGAGAATCCATAGACTTAAACGTAAATGAAAAACTAATATACAGGCAGAAATAGGACGATGAAATATTGTAAACAGCTAATAGCAACATCTTGTTAATTCTTTATAAGTAGTAGTGTTAATTTAAAAACATATATGCGAAACATAACTCAATTTGTACTCATTTATTTCTTTTATTTACTCGATTACTTTACATATCAAATCCATGCATCATCCATGCTTAGCTGCTGGTAAGAGCCCGAAACGTCGAGAATAAAAATATATAACTAACGCTTAAAATGTTGGTATCAATTTTTACCCTTTAAAGTTATAAAAGTAAACGATTAAATCAAATCTCCCACCTGGTCGAAAACTTGGAAATACGACAAATAGTAGATGATAAAGATTTCTCACAATTGCAAAATTAAAAGACAATTCTTTTTTTCTACTACATTAAATATTACTTTTGCTCTTCATAACGCTACCCTAACTTTCCAACATTCAAAAGCCTTTTGCTGCTACGCTAAGCTTAATGAAAGAATCTGGCAGTAATAACAACATAGTTTCAAAGAACAAAGATTACAATAAAAAGTAATGGAGGACGGGCTCATTTTTAATTGCTTTCTTTAAAAATAATTTATATTAAAAACAGGTACTTTCGATTAAAAATTCAATGTCATGTAAGCAGTTACAGATATCTATAAAACATACTTGGTCTATACAGCAATCGTATTCTCTTTCTTATTAACTCAAAGTTTTAAGTATTGGTTATTATACAGGCATTAGATAAAATATTATGCAATACTCATTTTTAAAATCACTAATAGAAACCTAATCTAGGGTCTAGAAAAGGTTGGATTCATACTAGTCTTATCGATCCATATGTAAGATATTTTTTTAATTCTATTTATGTTACTTTTTGTTAGTCGGTGACAATAACTAGATCTACATCGTTTTCGAAAACGAAAATCAGTTTTTGAAAATATTTTTAGCTGTTTGAATGTGATTTACAACATTTTATGCCAATTTTTGTTTATCTTAAGTTCATTTTAGAAAATTTATATGATCCATGTGTGATAGCCTAGCTTTGTAGTGGCAACATATTATTCAAAATCGTTATTGTAACATTAGAGTTTATTCGTTGCATATCTAAAAAATAAACATACAAATATTTCTTCCTAATAATAATATCTAATAACTATTACCTGCATACATATATGTATAAGTACTAACTTATATATTATCTAAGGTACATTGATCTTACTGCATCTGTCCCTTGATAAAATAGTGCATTTTAATGTTACAACGTCATTACGCTTTTTCGTGGCAATATAATTTAAAAATTATTTTATAACTTGATTGGATACCATATCCAATTTTATATCCTACCTTACTTTTTCTTAACAAAATTTAGTGAATTGGGAAACTAACGTTGTTTTAGGGATTTCAAAACACAATATTATATAAGCGAGTACTACTGATAAGTATGTACTGTCCGATTTTATTGATGTTTTAAGACAGTTTTAGTCAGGTATTTGATATAAAATTATGGTCATTATCATAAAATATAAAAAATACCTTATGTTAATTAATTTCATCTAGCAAAATAAAAATATGTTTAATACATACTAATATGTTTAACTTATAATAGATGTTCGTCGCATAACAATTAATACTCAAAAACATTTTGTTTTAAATAAAAATTATAAGAGTCAAAAGTATGTTTACGTTATAGAACGAAACTAAAAAAGTTTCTACTCTCGAAGGCAATTTCCAATTATCATCCTGACAACTGAGACTGCTTCTTAAGTTCTTCTTCTTAAGTCGTTACAAGTCATCACGACCTTTGAAGGTTTATATGTCTTGTTTTTTATTGGCTTTTCACTAACGATCAATGAGATTACTTAGCAGATATGCATTACCGTCATTTTAAACGGTAAAGTAACTTTATTACATGATGAAGAATACAACGATCCATTACGTACAAAGTTGCACCAGCATGTCTAAGTCTAATTCTGTCTCTGAGTTGGAAATTCCAATACCAGCATAATTTATGTGCTCAAATCAAACACACAGTTAGGTACTCGAAGCTTCCACGATTAACTATTCTCGGATCGATTGAATGGCACATTTGCACACATGACGATTACCCAGTAAAATGTAGCATTCAATAGGATTATAAGGAACAAAATATTTTATTCTTAAAAATGTATCCTTTATTCTAGACCAAGTTTTATTTAAGATGTAGCAGATCCTTTTTTACATGGTTCGTTTGCAGCAGTACCCTCGTGATGCTTATTTCTACTACAAAGCAGTAGTGTGAAAACACTGCCTTGTTTCGAAGGGTACCGTAGCCAGCGTATTTACCGGGTAAACGAGACGTAACTTCTTATTTCGCAAGCGGACTTGTGACGTCATACGCTACATTACTTATACCCAATGCGAGTTACTTATCGTTACTTGCTCCATTTGCTCGTCTCGGTGCTTTACTAAATTAAAAAAAACCGTTTAAGAGCGCTATATGTAAAATGATAAGACATAATACTATACAAGTAACAAATTATATTTTTACCTGGTTCAAAAGAGATGGATATCTACATTCATTCTTTTTTTTGCATATACGACCTATATGAAAACAAGGAAAACTTTTAAGAAATGAAGAAAGCCTTGTCAAATAAACCGAAAAGAAAAAGCCTTCCTTCGATAAAAAGTCTCTTATCCTAATATCAAATTATATTAAGTGCTTTGACGAAATTTTGAACAAATGTGTAATCTAATCAATATATACGTAAAGGAGTACTATAAGATATATGTATATATCTTATAATATTTTTAGTATGAAATATAACACGAGCGTTTTAACTTTTTGGACTTAATTTAAAAAATAATTTAAAATGTTGTTGTCCTCGGAGTCAATTTGGACTACGGCATCTGATCTGTGTTAGAGATCAGCAATTACGCAGGAGATATTATAGTGCTTAAATGTGCGCAACAACACAGGTGCTTTTGGACTAAATATAAAAAATAGTTTAAAATGTTGTTGTCCTCGGAGTCAATTTGGACTACGGCATCTGATCTGTGTTAGAGATCAGCAATTACGCAGGAGATATTATAGTGCATAATGTGCGCAACAACACAGGTGCAGTCTCTCTTCCTAAATACTCTTATAGACCGATAGGATGGAAAACCGACACGTCAAGAGAAGGCGCTGAACTGACTTTTTACATGCCTATCTAAATAGTAACAGGCCATTGGGTCATCAGCCCGCATTGTCCTAACCAACTAGGAAACAACAATGAAAATTTATCGAGTCCTCACAGGATTCGAACCCACAACCTTCGGTCAATGAGTCAACCCATACCATAAGGCTACGGTTAAAGTTTTAGTTTCATATGTACTTAAATCATCATCATCATCAGCCTGTGATAGTCCACTACTGGACATAGGCTCTTAATACACCAAATAACCCCCTAATGGATAGGCTATTAGGGGGTTTTTTAGACCGAATTCCTTGAGTAAATACACCAATAATTAATTCTTTTGTTTACGCAAATACTGCACATCATTGAATAAAAGGATGGGGTATACCCGTGATCAAATTTTAATATTTAAAATAAACGCAAAAAATCCGTAAAAGTCCTTTTATTAAACACCACCAATCTCAAAGTCAGTACTAACATCATGACATTTACAGTGTCAAGTATATACAAATTGTCCGTCAATCACATAGAGAACTCGATAGGTGTTATTTGATGTTACATGCAGTTTGATTGCCATACTATTAGAGCCATATCAAACGTATAATCCCTTTGAATGGAATTAATTAACCTGACAGATGTTAATGTAAATTTAGCTGTGCTGTGTATTATCGGTTACTTACTGCGGTCATATATTTATAAGTAAGTTATTATTAAATGCTTACAAATAAATAATTAAATATCTTTGATTAATATAGAATTATTAGTTCTTTATAAAAACGATACTAACGGTACTAAATCTCAGATCAGATCTGATTAATACTTAAACTTGACACTGATTTATAAAAAACCGTTCAAATAACTCAGGCTTCGTAACGTATTTGTATGTTTTGACCTAATTGCTATATGACAATTGAGTACGATCTTTATAGTACTTTTTATATCATTTGTTTAATTTTCAATTAAAGAGCATTAAGTCATTTTCAGTAATCTGTTAATTTTTTAACCAGAACTATGTGCCCACATCTTAAAATCCAACATTGATTTTTGGCGGCGTAAAATAAGAAACGTTATTATCTTGTGGTACAACATGAAGTAGAATTATTCTAAAAGATGGCGTTGTGATGTAAGTTAACAAATAGTTTTAAGAAATATATTTTTATTTTTAAATATACATAGCAAAGTAAGTAACATTTATAAAATATCTAAAGTAACAATAATATCTTTTAAATAATATATAGTAACTCTTAAATGTAAAGTTGCTAAGGACCGCTAATAGATGGCATTTACATAGTTGTCACATTTTAGTATTTAATAGGTAGAAAAACAAAGAGATAACTATGACTAATACAGTAAAAAACTTAAAGTGCCGGAAATATATGATGAGCAGATTTTTTTTTTTATTAAAGCTTTTATGCCTGGCAAGTAATAGTAAGCGAACTTAATGCCAAAAGGCATTATCTACCACTCAACATTTGGGTGGTACAGAGAATATTCGGTAGGTGCAAAGATATATAACAAAGCAAAGGAAAGATTTTTAATAAGCTTAAAGTTTATATGTCTATACATTTAAATAATATCTATGTATCATTAATAAAATTACGACAGGAATATTAATATATATTCTATATTTACTTAAGTTAATACAAATACATAAATAAATATACATATATAAATATTTACATATTTTATAAAGTTTAAGAAAAAATACATTAATTCATACTACGCCTTTGAACTTTATTCGCAAAAAAAAGCAGACTTTTTACTTAGCTGACAGTTTTTTGAGCAAGTTTTCCCGAACTTTCTTTTTAAAAATGAGATGAATCTCTGCCATCCTGATCTCGAGAGAGAAAACGCATTCCACAGAAGAACAAATTGAACAAAGAAAGAGGAGTGCGTAACATCCGAGCTATGTGAAGGGCAAGAAAGTAGACGGTTATTTGTAGAGCGAAGATTTTGTCGTTAAGCGAGCAAAAGAATTGAAAATGGTACGATAAATAAGAAGAGTAGTAGCAAAACTAAGGAAAGAAAACAACATCGTCAACGCTCTCAGTGACCGCCTCTACCGTATAGGTAACTCACGACAGATTGGAACGATATGGCGAAACGTAGTCAATTTACGTAGATTAAAATGAACGAATGCAAATTATCGAGAAATCGTTCAATTTATTGAGTGATCAGCATTTAGGTCGAAAAAGCAAACGTCACCATAGTCGATTATAGGAAAAATTAGGATTGTACAAGTATACCTTGGTCTCGTGATTGGAAAAAGTTTTAAACTGTGCACAAAAGTCGCAAGGCACTCGTTAACTATTTGACTTACTTGTGACATTCGACCATTCCTAAACTTAAATTTTCATCACAATTAGCCTGAATTTGTGAATAGTTTTACCTTTATAGCTATAGTGAGAGTTATTATATAAAATTCATGAGAAAGAACAAAAAAATTCTTCGTCTTTCTTCCTAGTATATAACAAGAAATTGAAATAGATCTATGTAGTTCCTGTCCCACACTTGTTTTGAACCTTTGTGAACAATGCATATTTGTAGCCCACTATAAAAGACAAGAAATAGATCGATTATTTAACTTTCAAAATATATTTTGGAAAGGATTACAAGTTTTTTAAAGGTCTTTCGCCTTTTAAAAAAATACACAGCATAACTGACGTAGCCTTAACTTTCCCTTTACATTTTTAGCATATTTTTTTTATTTTACGGCATTTATTGGAAATTATAAAGCAATAACTAACTGTGGTGACTGAAAAGGTTGCCTTTGAAAAAAATATTTTGATTTTTAGGTTAGGTTAGGCCTAAAAATCCTAAGTTTTTTTTTCACCTAGCCATTTTCCTGACTTATCATTGGGTCAGCTTCTAAGCTATACAGATTTACCTGAATAAGAGTTTTTACGCAAAGCGACTGGCATCTGATCTCCGCAACCCAAAGGATAAACTACATGGTGCTAAGTATGTATTAGTAAAAATGAATTAGTATTCAGTAAATTTATAAGCTCTGTCATCCTATAACGACTGCCAGCGAACCGAGACCGACTTTTTATATGCCCATCCGACACATGGATCATCTTCCTTTCCAGACAATTTGGTAAACAGTATGTCCGACCGAACTTTCGGTTTCGTTTCGCTGTGAGTTTCTGGCCAAAATCAAGTTTCGTCAGAAGTTTCGGTTTCGGCCAAATTTGGTTGAAACTTTTGCCGAAACCGAAACTGGTTTCAGAAGCTGTTTTACCAAAATATTAGCGAAAGTTAAATGTATATTGCTACAATCGACCTCAGATCAGTCAGATTTTGAGTTCAGAAACATTCCAAGTTTGACAAAAGAAATAGATGATTCTTCTAGAAAGACGAGGAGGGAAACAAATAGTAGTGAGAACAAAATATATACTCCTTGGTAACCAAAATAAATACGAATAACACTGGAAAGTGTAGCTCAGATATTTGTTGTGTTCAAAATCTCTCTTTACTCTTTTTCTGAATGTAGTCATGTGTAGCGAAATGTTCTCGAAAAAAGAGAAAACCCAAGTGCGACCTTGTCATTAAAAACCACTGTTATAAAAATTTAACAACGCAAGAGATTTACTGCGGCTCAAAGGCAACATGAGAAGAGCTGCTTTTGCATAATCAATTGTCGCAAAGTAGGCTTCTTAATTTCGAGTAGTGAGAACGTACACGGAAAACGACGACATGGTTGCAGACGTCCATCGAAGCCAGTAATCAACAAGAAACAATAAGAATATGCTGCCATATTCGAAAAAACTGTTTTAGCGATCAAAGAATTACCTATCTGATACCTAATCCAAGAAACGAGCATTTCATAGAGGTACTCAACGCATATTGACACAAATTTTGAATATGAGAAAAGTTCCGCAAGGTGGGTGCCGAGAATCAGAAACAAAATCGACTTCAAAGATATCGTTGGACAAGCTTTAAGACGATTCTAAAACTTTAAATTTAGTTTTGTGGCAGTGGACGAAACACGGGTTTATCTCGAAGGATCTTCTTGCCGTGGCTGTGGTATATAGCCTGGCCGGAGTATGGCCAAATATTTGGGACTAGAAGTGAAATTGTTGTTTGATTACCTGGAGCATGGAACCATCATTACAGATTATGCAGCTTTATACCGAGGTTGAGAAATGCCGTCAATGATAAAAAGAGGCAAACTTTGAACGAAGGAGCTTGTTTCATCTTGACAACGTACGGCGCATAGGTTGGCATTAGGATGGCCACCGATCAGCATGCTAGCGTACAATTGGTTGAGCATCCCCTATTCACCAGATCTCGCCTAGCTATTTTTCATCTTTCTCCAAATTGATACAATACTTAAGAGGAAACATGTGTAAAACTATATATAACAAGTAAACGATGCTGTGGGACCTTTTGCAGGACCAAGACAATCTTTTTTAAAGGAATTGAAGCATTGAAACTTGGAATGCTGGACTTGTGTGTAGGTGGACTTGGAGATTATGTAGAAAATAAATAATTGTATCATAGTCATTATATTCTATTTCATTTTTACTTTTTGATCCCCTCGAACTAAATACAAACCAAAGTATTAATTAGTAAGATTTCAAATGCTAATACTTATTCTTTAATGCAACAGTCACAATTATTAATTTGTTTATTAATAATTCATATTTGTCTAAGAAATTTATTTGAAAAAAAATTATATATTTTAATATTTTGTTACATAAAAATATTATTAGCAACGAAATAAACGATTACCACACGTTTAATATACTGTCTCCATTCCATGACTAAAATAATGCATAAAAAGGCATTAAAGCTCCATATTTTAGTACTTTTAAGAATTTTACCTTAATCACGTGAGCTCGGTTTCTGGTTTGGTTTCGGCTGAAATGAGCCAACGGCTGAACTTTCGGTTTCGGCCGGAAAACAGTTTCGGTTGGACTCTAGTAAACAGCCAATATTGTCCTAACAAACCAAAAAACAACGATAACACAAAATTGTTTCCTCGCGGGATTCGAACACGTCGTGGGTTCGAATCCCGTTTCTTTAAAGCAAGTAAGTGTCTCCGGTTTTTAAAGCAAGGTATTTGCCCTTGCTGTGAAGAGTTTTGTGAAGAACACGTCACCTTGTCTAATACCTTTCTAAAATGGATTTCGTTCTACTGGACTGTGATTGGACAGAAATAATGGTATAAACCGGGTGGTAGGTCCCACATAATTATACCTTTTACAGGAGACCGTCTGGGAGGTACCACCGCGCTGCCTATTTTTTTTTTTTTTTATAGCATACGCAGAGCAGACGAGCAGTCGGCCACCTGATAGGAAGTGATCACCGACGCCCATAGATACATTAGCAATACCAGTGGTTTCGCTAACGCGCTGCCTACCGTGAGACATAGGTAGTCAAGTCTCGTTACCCAGTAAATACGCTGGCGATGAACACAGCAGTGTTCACACACTACTGCCTTGCAGCAGAAATAGGCTGGTGGTGAGTCCTCTGTTTACAGGAGATCAGATACATATAGATTTTAGATCTATTCAAAATATAGATCTAAAATTATAGTTATTTTTTGTATCTATTGTTTTATTTATTTTAAAAATTACTGAGGAGGTAGATGCGTGAATCATCCTATTGCTTTACAACCAGCATCAACGGAACTGAGCGGTTGTGCAAAGAATAAATTCGAATCTGTGAGATTTGAATTTACAAAACTTACGACTGACGATATGCATTTATGAGTACCATTTTGGAACATGCTACTAGATTACGCGTACGTTAATTAACTAACAACTTTTTAAAACATCAATGGACACATGTGACGCATATCGATGTTAGCTTATGTTGTACAACTTATATTGAAGCGCCATGCAAACCAAAATCTATTATTATTTTAGAAACCGTGATCACATGAATCGTAAATTGAACAATCACCTTTCTTTCCTAATGCCTTAATAAGTACTTGATTTATAGCAATATATCTAAATAACTAGTAGCTGAGAAACTAAACTTTATAATGGCAGACACTGTCAAGAAAATACCCTTCTATGTCAATTATATCTATGAAAGATGTGTCATTTTTTTAAATAAAAACTCTGACGGTTATTCCAAAACATTGAGATACAGGCATATACCAACTTAATCTGCCCGTGATCATGGATGCTGGAAAGAATCCGAAACGTCGGGAATAAATATATTTAAGTAACGCGGAAAATCCGTACATTAGTGGATTTAATACGTATAATAATCGCGTAAATAAAAGAAATAATTAAATACCCTTCTGTTTAAAATAATAACAATTTGAGTTTACAGGAATACTAAGTTTAATTAAAGTTGAAAGTGTAGAGCGAGCCCGATGTAAAGTGTTTAATTAAATCATACTCTGCCGTTTTAAACAGTTTATGTTACTTTAAATGAGTTCCTACATCTTTGTATACATTTAAATTCAATAGCATAGTAAAATATAGATATTACTTCTATTTTCTGTATAAGATAGAACTTCTATTTAAAAAAAATTAACGATACAAATTATATGGAGGCAGGATATATTGAGCGCAAGAGTTTACGCGAAAAAACGTATTTAACATTTCTACACTCTGAAAGTCCGATTTGGTAAAAACCGACACAACTGGAAAGAGATCGCCCGTGTAACGGCCTAACGGCGGCGTTTTACATACCAATTCGATGCATGGATCATCATATTTTACATGAAACCTTGTCCGAAACCTAAATTCCAACAACTTCCGTTTAGAGGCAGTTTAAGAGAATTAGTCATGCATTGCAAGCTCCATATTAGCTATAATTCCGTGAGAATATGTTGATTAATCAAGTCACTGCTGTAATGCTTTCGAACTTTACGAGTAAACATCTTATGTTTACACAATGTTTTCATCATGTAGTCCGTTATTACTAAGTATATTACTCAGTGTTCAGTGCTACATCTAAGATTACCTCCCCAAAATATTAAAGGTTTGCTTTTCTAACCGGTTTTACTGCTTAACATAGGATTTTACCTATTCCCTGTTTTA
Source organism: Lamproptera curius (assembly GCA_029286875.1). Classification (NCBI taxonomy): domain Eukaryota; kingdom Metazoa; phylum Arthropoda; class Insecta; order Lepidoptera; family Papilionidae; genus Lamproptera; species Lamproptera curius. The sequence goes on from JAGSMT010000079.1 coordinate 146,762, forward strand.
AGGAGCCAAATTATTGCCAATTTTCAAAGTTTCTGGTTAAGATTATGATGTCAGGACTATACTAACGTGTAATAATATGAGTAAAACCAAAGCATCGGGCTGTGCCTAAAGGCCTATTTGAATTACCTGAATACATTTAAGTTTAAAACATTTGTTTTTATAATTTTTAACCGTTATTTAACTTTATGAATGCAGTCCAACATAAAGTCTGTGCAGCTCCCTGTATGCGCAAGATATGTGAAACATCGGCAGCTCGAATTATCTCACGAATGAGAACGGTTTCAGATGATGTGCTTGACTATCACACGATAATAATCTTGCTAGTTTTTATTTCCAGGTAATTGTAAAGACTTTACACATATTTTGGGTAAATAACACTTTACAAAACTGCTGTTCAATAACATAATTCATGTATTTAAATTTCTTGTTCATTAGACTTCTAAGGAAATCTCTACAAAATTTATTTCATTTTAATATATTTCATTCTTCTGCATAAGTAAATTGGTAAATAACAAGGACGAAATTCTCATTATATTAATTAATTTCCTTGCACGAAGATTTAGCTGTCTTTTCCTGTTAAATTATTTTGAACAAATTTATAACACAACAATATAAAAGAACAAAGGAGATTTTTAGGTTCAAATGTTTTGAAGAGTAATTATAATGTTTCCCTTTGAAAAACTTAATTTAAAAAGAAGCTCCAGTCGAATTTGAGAGAAATAAAAGAAGTTATAACTCCATAACGATGTTACAGGAAGCATCAATTTATTTATAAAGCAATTAAATGAAATGTCAATTTAAAAAAAAAAAGGATTATATACAGTCATCTTATCATATCCGGTTAATGTGAGACTATTTCCGTAGCAAATTTTTTGTTGTATGTTTTTTACCATAAGTTACGGATGCGGCAGGTTCTTGGTTCAATTTCATTGTCCATTATTTTTATCGCCTCGGGGATAAAGGGTGAAAAACTCGTCGCAAGGGTTTTTGTAAATAACCCCTTCATGGCTGACAGACATCTAAAAAAAATCTATTTTTGTGCAAGGATCACAACAACATCGAAATTGTACAGTATCGATGACATGATATAATTTTTCAATAACTTTTCCTTCAATCCTTATCACAACGATTAAAGTGTAAATCAAGATGACCAAAAACACACAAATTTTCTTTAACTTTAACGCCCATATAAACGTTAGGGACTTAATAAAATATAGTAAAATAAAAAATAAATAGTAATTCAATCACATTAATGCAGAAAAACGTAAATCCTCTCATTAAAAACTTATCACAAATTTAATGTGATGACACATTTAGTTATTAAAGCATTTCAGAATTCACTTGATTATGCTTCAAACATCTTTTTGACTGTGGTTGCGCGGGCGCGTGGTCACTCAAGTTTCGTCAGCCAATTATGATTGAACCAACTAGCTCGAGTGACGGCGATATGGTAGATGCTATTTAAAGACCAGAAGGTTCAGTTCGAAGGACCATGTGCGTAATCCGGCTCGGACAACGTGGTTATAAAGCCGGATTGGAAATGCGATAAAAGGAAGGATAAATACCTCGTCTCCTGACGGTACAGCTGCAGGGTTTTTGGTGATGCGGTTGGGGTTTGCGGTAAACTTAAAACTATTAAAACGGAGCGTTGGCCGTTCGTCGCATGACTTTAAAATATGTTACGCTGCGTACGAACTCCCGAAGGCAATTGTTCGACTGCAGCGGCGCTGGCCGCCGACCGCTTCACGAAGTATTTTCCTTTTATCCTCCTTTTCGCGAGACGAGAAAAAATTAAAGGAAAGAGGAGGCAGACAAAAGAGAGTATAGTAAGAAAGGAAGGAAGATTATTGCATGAATTTGCGCTGTGTTGGGCGACATAGAAATGCGCGCGAACAGACCGACTTCACAGAATAAAAAGGTACTCAATTTGGAGTGTAAGGTACTCCATACGGTGCACTGCTCCTTATATCGATTTCGTTATTTTTTAAATAATAGGTACTCCCACTAACCTGAATTGGACCAGCGTAGTAGGATACGGTCCAAAAACCCCTTAAGGAGAACAGCAGTGGACTAGCACAGGCTGATGAATAGGTACTAACTATCTTGACCTATTTCTTTTTAAAATAATTACCAATTTTCATTACTTCAAAGAGGCTTAACGATAAGAGATAAAATTAAACTATGTCCTTCATTATTTTATTTCTTCCATTAACGTACAATAAAGTCCGCAAGAGCATTTACCTATGCTTTTGGAATAACCCGCAATATGTATTTAAATGTTAACTTTTTTATTTCTTGCAATCATGCATTCTAAACTCAACAATTCTAAGCTCATTTCAGATAATACAGTTTATGCATAAGAGTTAATGGATTAAAAAAAACTTCATTCTATGTACTTAAAACGTGTCGTAGACGACATAATAATTAAATGAGTATCTTGAAAGTTATCAGACATTTAAATTGTGGTGACAGAAATCGCGTGGAAGTTTCGTGTAAAGAGCGCGTTGTTGTCCGCTTAAATTGCGCGAAATGGTTATATTCTGTTTGAAGTCAGTCATATTTTTTTGGTAAAATTTTACTTTTTAACCTAATTTGTTAAAATCTTTCATTCTAAAAAAAGCCTTTTCATTAATCGAAATTCATATCAACTAAACATTAGAATAAAAAAAGATAAAATCTTGTTTTATAATAAATAGTATCTTATATTTTATATACTTCAAATTCGAAATAACAGTGATGATTTTGATTTTTTATAACTAGTATTAAAATACATACCTAAAAATATTAAGAAAAAGCATATTTTTCAAATACATCGCAAAATAAATAATAACATGCAATTGGACCTTTCTTTGTTTTGAACATAACAACGACACTGAGTATCAAAAACAATTTATCGTTAAAATTAGTTCGATGTAACTTTTTTAAAAATAATACATGTAGTCTTACTGATCTTGTACTCCTTTAATAAAGTAATAAAATTACCACTAATTATATAATTTAAAGACAAATCGACACCTGAAAGTACGAAGCTAATTATTTTTTGATATTCCTGTCTGCGTTAATTAGTGATGAGCTTAATTATTCTGGTACGCTTTTAAATAAAAGTAATAACGGATTTAGTCATAATTTTACTTAAATATTCTAAAACATAATTTTGGGTTAAAAAAATCTTTCCATTACCTCGGATTACTTTATGGACCTTGCATTAAGAAATTCGAGTAATTTCGTGCTCAATCATCGTGCAGTACTATATCATTATCTTTTATCACTGTCCGATCAGCATAGATATAACAATAAAAAGCCACAGTAGCGTAATTATCTTCTCACGGCCCTTTGACCAAGGAACCATCACTTTTTTTATAAAACTCGTTACTGCTTTCAATACTGTATTGAAGAAAATTAAATCGCTCTTTTAAAATAATCAAGACATAAATCCGTCATCGTGGTCTAGCGGTATCGGCTATTGGCTTTACAAACCGGAGGTCGTGGGTTAATCCCAAGGATAAACAATTTTGTGTTATTGTTGTTTTCTGGTTGGTTATAACAATTCGGGCCAATCACTCAATTATCTGAAAAGTAAGACGATCCTTGCGTTGGACGAGCATGCAAAAGGTCGGTACACCCATCAAGCTGCATTGGACCAGCGTTGTGGGATACGGTTCAAAAACTCCCTAATGGGAAAGACGTGCAGAAGGACTTGATGTAGAGCACAACTTGAGGGTATATTTCTTGTTTTTTCCTAGATGTTCAGAAAATAATTATAATATTAATATTTTTATTGAAAAGGTCAAGTCCGTGTGTACAGATGTTTTATTTAATACAAATTACTCAAAAGAAAAGTAAAACTGCTTTTAACTTCTGAACGGCGATTTTTTGTATTATCCTAAACATTTACCGTTAAAATACGTTTTATAGTGTTAGTAAAATGTATAAACATTTGTTAATTGTAGAACGCGTCTTCTGTTTCAATGTATTGTTGTCAAGGTTAGTCATCCATTGTTACCAGTTTATGTTATTTGACCGCTTCTACATTAACAACATATATCTGAAGTGATTGACTTGATTGTTGGTATATATCTGCTCGTAATCATGGATGCTGGAAAACTACGTAAAATTACGTAAATTATATATTATTGGGAAAAAATACGTAAAATAGTGGATTTGACATGTGTAATAATCGCGTAAATAAAAGAAATAATTATGATTGACCTGATTAAAGTTCTTCAAACGAGAAATGATGAATAAGGATCTTAAAAGTACAATTTTCTTTTTGAACACAAAATTAATCTTGATATTATAGGCACGGTACGCTTTAAATTATAAAACTTCATCAAAATTTAGCAATAGAATCTATCGTTTACTAACACAACATTTTTAAACTCAATATGTATCCAAAGCGGTTTTTAATGTATTAACAAAAATAAAACTTCATAAAAATGGTAATAATTTCAACCTTACACCAAATTTATTTAGATTTAATCATTAAATTTGTCAAGTTACAATTAAAACTATATAAACTTAAATCACGCGTAGCATTCTTTGAATCGTGCCTAATACATGATAACTAATCCTTTTCCTTAAACGAATGGATCTTAATGAAAATATTCAACATAAATAGAAGAGAGAAAACTGGGAAGAAAAATCACACCAAAAGAATGTGATAATTAACAATTTCCAGATGATAAAAGCGATAAAAATTTTATTTTTATTATGGCAAAAACCAACCAACAGAACATAATAATAATATAACATTTCTGGACGAATGTAAAAACATCAGCTAGTCCCCTAAGTTTGTACTATGGAAACCAGATGACTGATAATTACTTACTTTTTCAGTAGATACATACATATTTAATAGGTATAATCAACCAGACACGAGAAAAACATCTCCATCACACACTTTTTTTCCCGTTGTAGGATCCAACACCCTTTGGCGCAACAGTCTGACAAGCGGGTCGTCATACCATTAACGTGAACAGCACTTTCGTAATAAGCATATTGCGTAGAAGAATACTAATAATATAACCAAACTATATACAAGTTGTAAAGTTATAGCTTTTATGAGACAATGTTAAGTTGTGTAATGAACTTCTATGTCTTATGAGTACTGAGATATAGACAACAATTAATATTGTTTGCTACTCGTTAAAGTGACAGTGGGCCGGTCAGAAAAACGGATGGTTGATTGGCCAATAAGATTCTGAAGTGGAGGTCGCGTTTGGGAAACGGAGCGTAGGTCGACCTCTGACCTCTGGTGGGATCTGATCCAGCAGCTCGGTCAAGGTGGCAGCAGTATTGGATCAACGATCTTACTTTATTATAAAAAGCCTATGTTCAGCCGTGGATTGGAGGTTGATTGTGGTATAGGTGCCTGGAATGATCTACGTGAAGATCGATCATTTCTTAAAATACTGCATTTATAGACTCATACTAACCACCTTCTGTTTAGCAGCTGGCCTTGCTTTATAAAACTGGAGGTGTGGTTCAGATCTAGTGGAAAACAAATTAGCGTGATTATCGGATGTACTCAGCTGATGAATGTGACATTTTTATTAGCTGTGCAAAATTCTTTGTAGATAATACATTCACTAGGTTTGGTTGACGCATTTTTGAAAATATCTTAAATGACGATGTATTATACGATACATTATAACATGACGATATATTATAATATTTCTTAAATTTAGTTTTTTTTTTAATATGATACCAATAATTCTTCGAAGAATTTATTTGTATTTTTCATTCAATATGTTACTTCCAATACTTAAAAAGGTTCTTCCTGATTTTATTTTAAACCAAATAGAAGACGCACAATTTTGTGGGCGATTGTTTTAATCTGTTTAAAAGTTGAGCCAATAAGCAAATTATTTCACTGAAGAATGTCCATGGTTCCTGCGGCTCCGGCCAAAGCGACATGTGAAAAGAGTAAGCGTGGTTTTTTAAGTAATTTTTACAACGGTTTTTTATTTTTTTATTATTAGTGAACTAATTAAATACATTATTTTCAATAAGACCACACTACCCTTTGAATCTAATTATGAAAACGTTGAACAAGGATCGAAACAACCACGTAGCTTTTATTACAAAATCAACATCGCTTAAATTAACTATCTCCCACCGTTAGGAAATCAGTCAAAAGCAAAAGTCACCGATATAATACAATAGTATCATCGTTACGAACTAAGAGAAAAATATACAATTAGAAATACATTGCGAGGGAACAAAATTTAGAAACTGGATTACATTTCGAATTAATCAGTAGAAGGATTAATAACAAGAAAAGTAAAAACTGATACCGCGGGCGATTCTGTTTCTTGGAAGATAATTCAATAAGTAAGAACTTGAAAGTGAACTTTACATAATGTTGTATGAAACAAATTCATAGCAAACAAACTAAGCTTTAAAAGCATTCTGTTACCTTTAAATTTCATATTAATAATATCATAGTTTAGAAATCAAACTGTCATGGCTTGAAATGAAGATATTTCATGACATCCACGTGTTCGACCATTATAACAAGTGTCAAACTTCTATATTGAATAAAGATATTTGAATTATTTTTGTATAATAAGCAAATTTTTCAAAATAGCGCAGTCATCAATCATGAGTGCATTTATCAAATTACATTTTATAATTTTTATTTAATTTTTCATATCACTATCATACAAAGCTAAAACAACAACTAATAAAAAAAAAACACTACATAATATAAAACAAAGTAGATCTGTTCCTATATCTTGGGATATAGGGACAGTGTATGCTTAAATATTTTAAACTACACAACAGATTTATATGAGTTTTTTTTTATAGGTAGAGTGATTGAAGAGCAAGGTATGTATTTATAACTTATGCATAATATTGTAGAGAAACGCTGGCAAATCTAAATATTTTTCCTTAAATCATACAGATATCTGGTATTGCACCGTGCGGAGCCGGAGCTGGTCGCTAGTTTAATATAAAATAAGGCTAAAACTAGATTTGTAAAAAAATGTTTAGTTTGGCAGATTTGTTAATGCTAGGAATAGTAAGAATTATCGACATATATAAGTAAAAATCACGATATGAGATGGTTTATGCTTTATCAAAAAAAAAACCGTTACCTTGTCACGTTATCGAGTTACGAATGTGACAGATCAGGGGCCCGTGAAGACAAATGTAATAGTTATTTTAGCATAAGAAAATCGAAAAAAGAAAACTCGCTGATATACGTCAACCTGATTGGTTCTTACCTGTGTCCCGAACTCAACGTAAATATCGTTTACGTTACATTTATATGTATGGCAGTTACTATAACTAACTGGCTTTAACCTCTTGCATAACTTGGTAATCAAAATCTTAAAGTTTTTATAAAATGTTATATATGATATAACTGTGTATTTAATAAGGAATATCATTCACTTTTAATAGTATATAATAAAAATCATCTATATTCACTAAATTTAGCGATTATAATAGCAGAGTAATCTTGCAAGGTTTCTGTCAGGAGCAAAATTATCTATAAACGTAATTAAAGATTTTGTTAAGACATTTTAAAGGTTTAAATATAGAATAAAATAAAAATTGTTATTATTATAAATACATTAATTCTCTGATAAATTATTGAACGGAAGCTAATAACTGTTTAAATAAAGCTACTGTTTATATTATTTCTTCAAGGTTTAAGGTCGTTACAGTTGTTGCGGCTTCTTAAGTAACTGAAATATACCTCTTTTTTTTTAATTTAAAGTACTATTTTTAGTTTTTAAAATTAATAACATCAGAAATATTTGTGATTTTACTAGTATAGTTTAGTTTTTTATGTCACCTTTGCTATATATTAGGAATACTTCACATATTTTAAGTAAATTTTCAGGTTTAATAAAATTTATCAGAGATAAGATATTACATTGCTTAATTATAGGTATTAAGAATTTTAAAAAAATATAGACAAAATCATTACAAAATTTTGTTCTTCGTTAATCCATTTCCATCAACTTAAACGTCCATCAATTTTTTTAATGTGTAAGCGAATTTTTTATAATTCTGCACGTCTTGGAGCATTTATTTTTTTGTCAATGTTCTACGATATAATTGAAGATGGTATTCTTGAAAAGTAAGTCCATATTTAGATTATCTCTTGTATTTGTGTTAATGAGATTGAGCAAAATGAGATTACATAAATTATAACGCTCCAAATACATGAAAATTCTAAATAATTGGAATGAATCAGGATAAATTTTCAACCATTTGAGGGATGAGTTCTTAATTGCTCATGATTAATGTTACCAAATTTAACAACGATGTATTAATAAAAGTATATTAAAATCACCGTTCATTATAAGCTCCTTACAGTCTATACCGGTGGTAGGTCCCCTTTTCACCGGTAGTAGGTCCCCCTTTTACAGGGGACCGTCTGGGTGGGTACCACCACGGTGCCTATTTCTACCGCAAAGCAGTAGTGTGAAAACACTGTTGTATTCTGGTTTGAAGGGCACCGTAGCCAACGTATTTACTGGGTAAACGAGACTCGACGCCCTATGTCTTATGGCAGGCAGCTCGTTGGTGACACCAATAGTATTGCCGATGTCTATGGGCGTCAATGACCACCTCCCATCAGGTGGCCCGACCTATTCGTCTGCCTGCGTATAGGCAATAAAAAAATAAAAAACTCATAGCCATAACAACTTTGTTGACGTGTGTCCGCGGATACCAACTACAAGATTTTATATTAAGTGACATTCGAGTTAGACATTACACTTTCTTTTATCTTGTTGCAGGTTCTATTTGATTAGGAAATCGGTTATAATTTTATAAAGGAAAAAGATTTATTTGTTATGAACATGCTCCGAATTTTCTAAAGTGGCTTGAAATTTATTTTCACTAATCAAAAGCTATGCTATCCTTGGGTATCAAATTTGGATTACTTTTTACCCTAATAATATACACGTAATTTCTAAAAACAGCCGTTGACGGAATGTTAACTAAGTAGTAAGCTTTGCGGCTATGACTATTTTTAAATAGTTGATTATTATTATATATAATTTTCAATAGATATAATCTAACAAACTATAATAAAATATATGTACGTCATACTTCTAATGTTTAGTTTATTTTCAAGTGTCTTTTGTGGTATTTAAGAATTTATTTCTCTTCAAATATAGGAATCATTTTATATTATAGACTTTATTTTAATTCTATATATAATAGTTATAATAGTTTAATTTAAATCGGTGTCAGTATCATTATATTTGAATTAGATGCTATTGTGACAGATCAAAGAAGTTAATTAAATATTCTTATTTCACTTCCAAACACCGAGAATTTCAAATGTTGATAAGGGTCCAGACCCCTAACAGTTATTACTCAAATATTAATTATCGAAAATAGCCAACGGGTTTCTTGGCCGAAAGTAAATTAAATGCTAGTTTTATATTAATACTAACATTGCAAATGTCGGCTACAAAACCATTCAGGCTGTTTACATATGTCTTAGAAATGAATGCACAAATCAAATTGCTGGCGCTGAAATGTTGAAATTGTAATAATATTTTTAAGTATAACATCCATTTCTATATATAGGTACGTTTATTTTTTCATTTTTGATAATTTTTTGATAATTGTTGATATTAAAATAAAAAAATCCGTGTAATTTTACTTATTTAATTACGTATTGTAAATGTGCGTCCAATTTAAATGAGCTCCAAAATTGATAAATGGGTAATTAATAAACAGCGATAAAAATAAGCTTCTTCGATTTTAAAATAATCTTGATTTTACAACTAAACTAAATACCTATGCTTACCGTGGTCTCTATGAAGTACTTTTTGTCACGGAGAGATAATTAGGTATTACATTAAATAATGGGGAGTAAACAATAAATTTCATGCAAATTAGAACATAGTGTGAAGGTGATTCGTTGCCCAAAACACACGGTAAAGTTGTAAACAGAATTTGTTTATAATTCGATTCTTCAAATTTTAGAAGAATCGGAGGGTATAGATATAATATATTCACTCATTTATCTTGACATAACTTTAAGTTAAATAAAAATGCAGTACGTTTAGTAGTCATATCTTTATAAAATTTTTAGATAAAAAGCAATCCGTGTTACAATTCTATTTGTAGGCTTGAGTCATACATAAAAATTTCAATAAAAAATTCAATAGCCTTAGAAAACATTATAAATTTATAAAATCTTAAGGTCATCGTATTAATAAATGGTCGAAAATTGTGTATTATAACGTGAATCATGTGTAATACGCACTGAATAATTATTTTAATAACCATTTCATAGACACAATAAAGCATCTGGAGGAACACCTGTACTAATAAGTCAATACAAATATTATGAAGAAGCCACGAACAGTTTCATTTGTGGTTACATGAAGGAGTGAATTTGAGCGAGCGGCGTATTTGCCGGTAGTGTCATTTCGAAAATTGTGGCGTTAAGACGTGCGTTTTGCGAAATAAGTGAAAATCATATAATAATGTGTGGTTTAACTACAAGTAGTTTTTAGTGTGTTGCATGATTATTAGTGTAAATATATTTAAATTTACTTAGTACAATTAATGCCAAACAGAATTAACGAAACTTGATTTTTATGAAAATTGGAATATAAATGATATTGGATAAATGCACTTTTTGGAGAAGACAGTTGAACATTTTTCAGTAATTAACAACAATTGACTGGTAAATATCAAAATAATATTTATTACAAATAGCCTAGCATTATTAGGAATAGTATAAGCTTAGAAAAGCAAAAACTAAAGGTTTATTAACCTTTTAGTATGCTTCTAAAATATGTAATGGTAGGTAATAAAATAAGTTTAATACGTGACCCTTATCAATCATAAAGTAGAATTGTTATTTACGTTGTAAACATAAAATAGTAAGTTTTATCTAAAATGGCACACGCATAGTCCCTTCCACGTTATCTATAATAAAATGGAACAATTTATAGAACCTTCATTTAATATTTTGCTAAAGGATAGTGTATAATTTTTTTTGGTTATAGTTTATTTCTTTCTAATATTTACCTTTATATTTCTTTAGATTTAATGTTTTTGACATATTTTTTACCGAAGGCCTATTTTTTACGACATAAAGCGAAGTGGAAAACAAAGTAACGATTAACTATCATTAAGTTTTTTCCTTTAAAACGGGAATACTCACGCTTTGTCTCGCTAAAACTAATATTCCATGCATATTTGGTGACTTAGAATTTTGAATAGTGATATAAAAAATTGTAATATTTGTTAAATATACCGCAGATAAATAGATTCAGTCAAAAATTTGTGACAAACATATTTGGTGCCCAATTGTTGGGCTCCCTTGCTGGTTTACAGCGAACATATATTTCTATACTAATAATAAAATTGGAGTGTCTATTTGTAACTTATAAATAACTGATTTGAAATGTCTTAATGTTAAATAATACCGGTTCAAATAAAGAGAACATTTATTTTTTAAATTTTTGTCCGTTTGTTTGTTCTCGCTAATCTCTGGAACGGCCTGTCTAATTGTGACAAAAATAAAGCCGATGAGCTGGCAGTAACTTGGGCTACTTTAAAAAAAATCGCAGGAAATAATTTTCTTTAAATGTTACCATGCAGAGGCAGTCACGGTTTACAGCTACTAGGTATTAAGTAAATATGTGTGCAAGAGTATATATTGAACATGGTGGCAATCCAATAATAAGAATACATATACTTTTACCGCTATCCTATTTTACCTCTTTGTAAGTAAACTCCATCTTTAATTTGGCTGGAGTAAGAGTTGATGATTTCATTTGATAACAAATGAAAAACATTCATCAAATAATGCCTCCGTTGCCTAGTGGTAAGAGCGTGTGCTTAAGAAACCGGAGGTCGTGGGTTCGAATCCTGCGGGGACTCAAAAAATTTTCATTGTTGTTTTATAGTTGGTTAGGGCAATTTGGGCTGACCACCAATTATCTAAAAAGTAAGATGATCCATACGTCGGATGGGCATGTAGAAAGTCCGTCCTCCCACCAACCCGCATTGAACCAGCGTGGTGGGATACGGTCCGAAAACCCTTTAATACAGAAGGCCTACATTAGGGGGCTTATGTCCAGCAGTGGACTAACACAGGCAGATGATGATAATGTTGAATGCTCCCGCGATTATATGTAGTATTAGTAATCAAGTTCTGTATGAAGCATAACATGTTACTATGAAGAAGTTTTACTTGTAATTCGCCAAAATATTGTGGTACGACGAAGAATTTTTAATGTTTATTTTTATACACGCACGCTTTGAAATAAATTTCAATAAAACAGCAATACGGTTTCCATAAGGATTTTTCTAGAATATTGAATTTAAAATAGAGCGCCTGAAAGATGAGCTTCCACGACTCTATAATAAAACGGCTACTCAATCAAAAATATGGCGGAATACTGATGATAGATATAGCGATTTTAAAGTAAACATTCTAGCAAGATAGTAAATCATATCCAACATGCATGAAAAATTTTACATTTCTTCTTATAATTACATGCGAATTCTTGAGCTATTCTATCTATTTATATCAACACATAATACTTTTAATTGTTTACGCGATTTACCAAATGGTTAATTTTAGGAGTCTTCTGAAGTTTTAGTACACATAAAATTAAAAGAGGATGACAAATAAATTTCAAGATAGCGCAAACAGCCTCTCACTCGATCTGTTAAAACTTTTCGATAAAAATGCAAATAGTCAGAATCGTTTTACGTTCTAAAACGCTTTTATTATTTAAAGTAAATTGACGGTAAGAGATATATGACGACAAAAATATAATGTTGGCTGTAAAGCTCCACAAATGTGTTCGCTACCCTGTGAAGAAACTAATACAAATTTTTTGACCTTATCTAAATAATATCTAATAATAATAATAATAGATCCTTATCTAATAACTAACCTTATCTAATAATAATAGATAGTTAAAAAAATTATAGTTATTATTAAAAAAAAGCTTAACTTATTCATGAAAAATACATGTTAAAATAATTTATTCTTTGATATTAACTTCTAATGCTATTATTAGATATTATATTACATATAATAGAACTGAACGTCTGATATGACTTAACGAATTGTACGAAATCCAAATCTCATCCCTCGAGGAACGCGTCATTGAAACATATCAGAATGAATAAAAAGGAAATTGCTGGTTAGATTAAGACTAGGTTTGCGTTTCTCAGAGAAAATAGATTATCGCATATAAATTACTAAATTCCTTGTATAAGTAAAATAAGTGTTATATAACGTTATGTGTGTTATTTCTTTTGCATTGATTTTGTTGGTGCCATTTTGTTTCAGAAGTAAATGAATATAAAGGGTAATAAAATGTTTATATAATGTTCACTGACGAAGAAGATTTGGCGTGGCATGAAGAAAAAAGTGATAATTCTAGTCATATTGTAATAAACTATGGAAACCTAAATCCTAAGGTATGGTCCATAGAGCAATGCCAAGATGCCAAAATTTTAACAAATTTGTCGTATGAAGATATCAGTACAAATGTATATACATATAATAACTCTCAAATATTATGCCTGGAACATGCTCCGACCTTAACAAACGTCACAATAATGAAAGCAAGCGTGCTTTTTGTGTTAGCGACACTATCGTTTTTTGGAAATGTAATCACCCTAATAAGTGTTAAGAAAAGCAATCGCAATAGGGGACGCACGAGACCTACTTGGACCGCGATTTACCGATTAATTTATCAACTAAGTATAGCAGATTTATTTGTAACAGTATTCTGTTTAGCTGGAGAAGCCACTTGGTCTATCTCAGTTCAGTGGTACGCTGGAGATTTCGCTTGCAAATTATTTAAATTGTTACAAATGTTCTCTCTGTATCTCAGCACTTTTATATTAGTACTTATTGGTGTTGACCGTTGGCTTGCGGTTAAGTATCCTATGAAGAGTTTAGCAACTGAATCACGCAGTTCTAAATTGGTTGCCGTCGCTTGGATTTTAAGCATACTTTTAAGTATACCTCAGGTAAGAATCTTGATATTTCATTTACCTCCTTTTTATATAAAGTTAATTACCACGGGTTTCATTTTTATTTAATACATACTATACTTATGTTTTTAAAAATTATTTTCTTTCCATTTTTTGTCTAAAGTTTTTGATTAAAAGTAATCATTTAAAACTTTTAGGCCATCATATTTAGGGTGGCGAGAGGCCCGTTTGTTGAGGAATTTCATCAATGCGTAACACACGGATTTTATACGGAGCAATGGCAGGAACAAGCGTATACAACTTTGTCATTCGTTTTAATGTTTGTCATACCGTTGATAATCTTGATCTCAACATACGTTTCGACTGTGCAAACCATAGCTCGTAAGTACTTTGTTATATTAAAATTAATACGATGTTTTTAACTGGGATTTATGGAGTCTGATTTTAAGCTTTACCAATAACATAAGCTTAGTTGCACTCATTCTATATTTTATATAAGAAATCTTCTTATCTATGAAATTCCCGTTCATAAAACAATATTTGTCAACTTATATTACCTTTGTATTTTTATAACATTTCAATCCTTGTTGTCATAAGATCTCACAACTCGTTATTGGTTTTCCTAGTTATGTTCTATAAATAATCTGGTACTGGAAACAAGAAATTTTAAACTGAGTCTTTACGTACCACAACAATGGATTCTGCTTGACAATCGAAGTCAAGTTAGTTAGATCCTGGTACAAGACCAGAATAGTATACTTAATGGAAATTAGGAAGAGTTGGTGACTATGTGGTGATATAGCGAAGTCCTAATTTATCACAGCTCTTACCAAAACTGCACTAGTAATTCTGCGTATATGTACTATCATGAACTAAAGACAATGTTGAGAAGCTGTTCACTTTCTCATTACGAAAACACACGGCCCTGTATTGCAAAACAAAACAGACAGCCTCTTAGTTTGAAGACTTGGGGCTGGTAGCTCTACCTCAGCCACCAATCTTACTAGATATTGAGTCTACATATTAATAACTTTTACAAAAATTTGACTATTTTAGCGGGAAACAATTCAATACTATTCCGTAGAGACTTTGCTAAATAACTTTGATGAGTTTATAGCCTCACTTAAGTTTTTACTCAAGACTTGAGCCTTTAAAAATTAGAAATAAAAAATTCTGGAATAAAAAATTTTTATTCATTTCATACAAAACGGCAATATGATAGAAAAATGTATTATTCTCCAATTTTAAAACCAGAACCATTTCTATCGGTACCATTATCTGCCTTGGTTACAATTATTCGCTGCTATTGAGCCTATTTCCTGCCACTAATCCCCTTAATACATTCCTAAGCATATCCATATCGCCACCGCATCTATCAATACGATGAAAATTTTAACTAAGGCTAAATAAACTGTTAAACGTCTGTGAATATTCTGAACTAATATTTTGCAATAGATTTATAAGCCTGTATTCAACAAATAATAATGAATAGCAAAATCTAATTAAAATAGTTCGGAACATTTAAATAAATATCCGTTATTAAAACAGCTCGTATTCAACCATTATTATTTCAGAATAAAACCAAGCCAAACATCTACGTTCCCTTATAAAAGCTGTAAGTTGACAAGCTCGGAAAACTTTATATTGCTTAAGTACACAAAATTAAAAGCACCACTAATGAATAAGGGCTTTAAAGAAAAGTACATTATAGCTAGAGTCTTATGAAACATTCTTACAGTGTAAATAAATTTTGGTCCTTTTATATACATTTATCAATAAAATATAGTATTATTTTAGAAAAACATACGATTAGGAGCGATGCGCTCTGAAATAGAAGTGTATTTTTCAACTAAAATCAACTATTTTTTGCTCATACCAAACTTTATATTTTGTATAGCTAAGAAGTTCGATAACCTGGAATTCTATCGTATAAAAATATTATGACATAGCAATACTTAATATTCTTTTAGCCTTTTCTAATACTAATTATCAATTATTCAAAAGGTAACCTCGAAAAGTCTCGGAAAGTTAAAAATCACCCATTCCATCGTCCATTACGTGGACACTTTTTCTTTAATATGAAAATGAAATAACAACAACTGTCCGGTTAGACCCGTTCGTAATGGAGTAAGTGGATTTTCATTAACTTTAAACTTTTTAGGAAGCAAAAAGCTTTTTGAAAGGGATAATAAGTGGCAAGAGAAATATACCGTATTGGACATTAATAGAAGAAGACTGATGGATAGAGCAAAGATGAAGTCATTACGCATGTCTATTGTTATCGTAACTGCGTTTGTTATATGGTGGACACCTTATTATGTAATGATGATAATCTTTACATTTTTAAATCCTGACAAAAGCGTGAGTATTTTGCTTTCTAACTCTAGGTATACATTATATCAGCTTGAAGATTGTTACGTGGTGTTAGGAATAAATAATACCAACTTCCTTCAAATGTACCTAATCCAAATTTTAAATTTATGTTTATCCAACCACAGACTTAAATTCTACTTTAGATCGATTATCTGTCTTTTCTTATACAGTATTCACTTTTTTTATATTAAGTGAAAGAGAAATAAATCTAAGAGTTAAAACAAAAAATTTAAGCATTACATTGAATCTGCAGTTAAATCAAAGCCTTCCAAAGATGTTCTACCTTGGTCAATATTTAAAAGAAAAAATTTTTCTTGGCCATTTCCTAAAGCCTAGCTTTGTGATTATAATTACAGATTTTAAAACCAATCGGAATCATATATCTACTTCCTTTCAGGTGGTTGAAGACTTTTTGTCTGCAATTTTCTTCTTCGGTATGTCGAACAGTTTGGTCAACCCTGTGATATACGGCGCTTTTCATTTGTGGCCAAAAAGAAAACGCTTTCATCAAAGCGACAGGTAAGTTTATAATAAAAAAAATACGCCTTTAAAGTTGAAACGATGCGTTTTAATAGAAGGTCGTACATAATCATTATCATCATATCAGCCTAACAAAATCCACTGCTGGTACTTCATAAGTCGTAAAGCATGCGCCACCTGCATGCACCGTATTCCTGAACATTTGCATAGGTTATCGCTCCAACTCGTGGGGGTCGTCTCGTACTGCGATGGCCAGTAAGAGGCTGGCACTCAATAAACCGATAACCGAAAAAAGAAAAAAGTACTTCTTTCTCTTTCGGTTATCAGTACTACATAAATATATTTTTTTTATCGATGATATACAATTTTAAGGGAATCGGGAGGCATGCATGCTTCGGGTCGACGGGAACACACCTCTTCAGTGAAACTAACTACTATTAGATCAATAAGAACGGCGTCGAAAAATTCAAATGGTCAAAATGTTACATTCCTATAATATATGTACAATAAAATAGTTCTTTTAGCTATATTTTTCATGTCAATTAGAATTAATAATGTAAGAATTTGTTTAATTCAAGCTTATTTGTTGCTTAGTCTAGTAAATAATGAATTCGTTCCTCCACGTGCTAACAAAGCGATGTAATTACAATTTGTATTTGTCTATGAGATTGAGGAAAAGTTTTTTAGATTATAGTTTTATCCGCACCATTTTGAGCTAATAAAAAAACATTTCTCACCATTTAATGTAACATTTATTTTTCAGTAAGTTATAACAACATTATACTATAAGCGATCCATAACACTATACGCAATATAAAACCTTAAGCACGTTAAGAACCTGCTACATATTTTAAAATAAATGACTATCCCATACAGTAGCTGTAGTTTTTATTTTTACTAGTTGTTTAACTTTCCTTTTCCTCCATTAGTTAAATTGATGAGATGAACAAAACTTTTACCCATTGGTAAGTGAAAGAAACGTCCTACCTTTAGGAACGGCAGCGTAACACGCCGCAAGTCTTACGCTCTCCGCTTACAGACAAAAGATGTTTATTCTAGATAAGTTTTTTATTGCGCATTAAGTATTTAAATGCGCTGCGTAAAGTGCCCTTTAAACCAGAAGACAGAAGTGCTTTAACACTGGTTACTGATTTACGGTAGAAAAAGACAACATGATGATATTACCACAGACGATTCCTTCTAAAAAGGAGACCTATCACCGTTATAAATTACTTCATTACATAGGTCTTAAAGTTACATATACAGGGTGATGTATTGTAACTACTTTTATTGTGAGCTGTGTTTATTAAATTCTGATTACCGCCTGTTTTATTATTAGTTAAAGCACTCATAAAACTGATATTATAGCGTATATAATTAAATAAACTGAAGTAAACTATGATGATACGGCAACCCGTACAAAATTGTCGACTAGAGAAAATTGTAAGAGTAAATTTTAAAACAATTTCAGAGAAAACTACCTGAGAGAAAATTCTATACGAAGGGAAACCACCCTCGTATGTGAAATTGAATTACGTTTAACCACTTTACAGAGTACTTCTAACTACTCGAGGTCCAATTGTTAACTGCTTCTAAACATTGCCTTGTTTCGATTTAAACCGTAGTGATATTCTAGATCGAATTCTACTAAATAACGTTGCTGCAAGTTATAGATAAATAAACTATATTTTGTTTCTAATAAGTAATTGCGTACTAATATAATGTCTTTTTTATTTAAATTCTGACTCAAACTGAACAGTAAAGTATAAATTAAAAGAAATAAAAACTCGTTTCTGTTCAGAATGTAGATAAATTTAAAAATTATAATATTAATTAAATTTATATAATATATGTTCTACATATTTTTTGTGATTTTGTTTTTAGGTTAATATTTCGACTCGAAAATATGTTTTTAAATAATTCGTTGACGAGACTTAATTAAAAAATTATACCTAACATAAATAATATTATTTAATTTTATCAGAGTAGACAATAATAACTATACAATATTATTAAAATTTTTCTTAATATTCCTAGTACACCTATGTTACATGTTTGTGACTCCGAGTTTGACTTTATAAAATGCCACCGTATAAGCATTAAGGCATCCACCCAAAGTTTTATAGCACTAAATTAAATAATAATGATATTTGATCAGTCCTGTGCATAACACGTCGTGATAGTTACTTTAAACTCTCTATCTAGGGAACGGACTTTGGTCTTGCGTTAAACTAGTATTAACACCAATTACATTGCAGTCGTAGTCATGTGCTACCATTAAAACTTTCTAATGCAGCTTCCAATACAGCTGTTTGACCTTTTCTAAATGTATTGATGTCGGATATTCCTTTTAAATTACAACCAATAAATACTCTTTTTTAAAGATAATACTAAATTCTGGTTGTAATCGTAGATATATAATTAGCATGTAATAAATTAAAAAAAAAATAGTCCAATAATAGAAAGCATATGTAATTATATATCAGAGTTTTTTTCATGTTTGTTATATGTATTTTTGAAGAAATATTGCTTAATATCTGTTCGTACTCAGAAATCAGTTTATCGAGACAGTCTGGAACGGAGAAATATAAATCTTTAGTTATTGTCAGTGTGCGTGGAACGAAATAGAAGTTCATGGAAAAGTTAGAGTACTGAAACCTGCCAACTTTTATCGAATAGAAGTTGTTACTTTCAAACTATAATATATAAATAGGGCTATGGTATTTTGTTAAATAAACTAATAAAAAATAAATTGCAAAAATGAATTGTTAAGGTTTGATCAAACTTGACAAAAATGATTTAGTACCACCAAACGGTAAAGATTAAAATTTAATTTAAGTAATGATTATTTAATCGAAAAAAATCCCTTTCCCTTTATACTTAAGGCAAAGTCAGAATGATTTTAAATGCCAATTAACAGGTAACCACTATATAATAACATTGTATAAAAGTAAATTGACCTTCATAGGTACCTCGATCAAAGTTTTATATTGTAATTCCGCTTGCCCCGCGGTACATTTTTCTTTTAATTCTGGGAAACGCCGTTTTAATAAAGTTAGATATTATATGAACGAGAACATATTTTAAAGAAGTTGAATATGGACGGAAAATTATTTATTTTATTATTGTTTTATTATAGCTTTCATGTGATTTCCAAATACGGGAAGCTATGCTTATTTTTGTAATCCATGTGATGTACAATTTACCTCAAGGCAAACGTCCTACTCGTTTCGTCACGGCAATTAAAAGAAACATTCCTAAATGGACATGAATCAAATGAATGATAATAATTCAAATAATTGCTGTAATTTTATATAAATAAAATAAACATTTGAAATGGGAAAAGCTATAAATTTATAATTTTGTGAACACTTTGACAAAGAAATTTTAATAACCACAAAGACTATTTTTAATAGCTTTTCTACAATTAAATTTTT
The DNA here is from genome assembly GCA_029286875.1 of Lamproptera curius. Taxonomy (NCBI): domain Eukaryota; kingdom Metazoa; phylum Arthropoda; class Insecta; order Lepidoptera; family Papilionidae; genus Lamproptera; species Lamproptera curius. The sequence continues at coordinate 167,005 of JAGSMT010000079.1, forward strand.
TTAATATATACAAAAAAAAACATTCTTATATATATATAAAACTCTTCAAGGCTTATATGATTTTCGATCTGGACGACAACTCTGAATGAGTCCAAGGTTACACAATTAGTTCCACCTACGCAATGCTATTTGACAAATGCGGGCTTTTTGGCCTCTCCTGTTATATGAATTTAAAACTACGAATTATTCTAAGGCCAAATGAGTTTTAAGCAAAACAATTATTACGATGAAAGTTATAATTATTCCGAAAAGTATTAAATACTTTTCTAGATTAGGTAAGTCGATTTAAACCGTGTAGTAATCTTACAAGGTTCCAAACAAAAAACTTTGTAATCAAATTTACTCATTGCACATATAGAAAGAAATTGTTTACAGGAACCTAAAGTTGTATTTATAACCTTAAATACTTGAAAATGCTTGTCATATATTTTGAATTCAATAACAACAACGATTAAAAATACGTTTTATTCAAAAAAATTATTTCAGGGCTTCGCTGCTGTCAGAGGATTTTTGATCGAATAAATATTTGCAACGATGCCTTGTATTGTTAGAAACCTAATTAATTTACTTAACATGAAGACTAAAAACGAACTAACAAAATATTCTTTTATTACAAAAATAATAGAAACCTTTTACTGGTACCGTCTGGAGAACCATCGCCTGCAATGGTGTCTATTTCTGCGACAAATTAGAAATTTCTAAGCACTCCTGTCTTCCGGTCAGAAGGGCACCGTGCTAAGCGTAAGTAATGCGTAAAAAACACATTATTAGAGTTGCCTCGAATATTGTTTTGGCCAAATACTGAATGTTCGGCTACGCTGTCGGCCGAAGCGCCGAATGGTTGGTTACCGAGTACGTTAACAATAAATAACATGAGTGACAAGCGATCATAACAAATATTAGCTAAAGTTTTTCTTTCTTAGCCAGGAGTAACGTATATAATGAGGTAATTTTCTGAAGTTGTTATCCTGGAACGAGGCAAAACGTTATAGTATGCTACTAACTAATGCTGAAAAAGTTGTTTTAGCCATGACAACTTACCACCGATCAATTTTACTAAATAAAGTATTGTTATTTTGTTATTATTTCATAAAGCTTTGCGTAATGTTATGAGTCTTTTCTCCTGATTTAGTATTTTATACCGGCCGAATTAGCAGGGACTGCAATGTTTATTTTTATAAGTGGAAGAAACAAAATTATTGTGAAGAACCCTTCAACGTAGCTGATACGAAATAAGTGTTCACAATATGTATTTAAGATGTAAAAACGTAAAATTTCAAGCATAATTTTTCTTGGCGATATTTTAAGACTAGCATAAAGTATTTGTTTTAAAACACCATAAGTCAAGCGCCTCCCACTAACGCGAATTCAACATAATACAAAATTCAGTCATGCGTTAGATGTGCGGTTTGTACCTTATACCCCACGCAATAGATTTAAATTGTGGTAAAATTCAATTTGCAGGGAATTTCTATTAAAACCAAGCTAAGGTCCTAAAAATCTAGTAGTGAAGCTTTTATTGTATACTAAAAGTATTAATTGTCATAAAAAAACAAATAGTTTTACTTTTATTGTACATATCAATATGAAATGACTATTCTAGATCATTTTTGGATTTATATACAAATTATTTCTTAAAATTTTTGCATTAAGACAAAAAAAAGTTCGCTCTCAGGTAACCTAAGTCAGAAAAAAACACGGCAACACTGCGATTCTTCCAACACCTCTTCCCTAGTCCAAACATACCGCAGCGCACAGCGCCCAATCAGTTTCCTTGATCCTTTCGTCGCGTCAACTGATTTGATCTGCAAGGCAGAGAAAACAATAATAAACCATCTATAATTTTCGGTTGTAAAGTGAAACGAACCCCTCGTACAGAGTTTTTAGTCATAACTATCCCGTTTATAGTCCCGTTTCTTTCGAGACATAAAAAAAAGGATCGCCTTAAGTCCCTACAGAACAGAATTTACATACTATCGCTTTCCAGTTTGAAGGGCACCGTAAACAGCGTAACAAGCGACAAACGAGACGTAACATCTCATGTCTCAGGGTGGTAAGTGGATTTGGTGTTTCTTATGATTGGTGGCTGCGTTTCTTATGGCCAGGGCGTATTACTTAGCATATGGAAATGGTATGAAAAAGGACGGGCTGCGTAGGATTTGTGTCTATCCCCAGTTGTTACGATTTAGTACAAATACACTTTTGTCAGTCTTCCCGGCAGCCCTTCTACACCAGTGGTAGGTCCCCTTTTTACATGGGACCGTCTGGGGACCACCCGGTGCCACACCGCAAAGTGTGTTTGAAAACACCTTGCGGTTTGGGAAAACCGTAGGTATTTTTGGGTAAAGGGCCATCCGGGCTCACTGGCAGCGGTTGGGGATACCGATATTGTCAATTCTTGGGGCGTCGTTGACCATTTCCTAGGTGGCCCGACTCCATCGCTTCTGAGCAATAAAAAGAATTTTTCAAACAACGTTAGGGCGGGTTTTGCGCCGTTACACTTTTAATGTTGTAAACAAAATTTTATTAATTACCCGGGGCATCAACAAGAAAAATATTTTCAAACCCCAAAGAAGGGAATTACCGAGTCTGTATTTCAGCATGCTACTTAGCTTAACAAAGTGAAGCCCCAGGTCTTGAATTTAAATTTAAAGACCCAAGATTTTTGAAATTTCTTGATACCCTTAAGTTTTTGAGAACACCGTTCAGGAAGTGACTGTTAGATAAAATTCACAAATTACCCTATTTATTTAAATATTTTGTTTAAAGCGTTTCATCGTGGTATATTGGTTATTCATTGGAACTGGTATCTCTAATAATTGTTTTGGATAAATTAATTTTGGAAAATATTGATTGCTTCGTTTTAATTTAAAATGAGCAATAAAAATCTATTAATTTTTAAACAAATGTTTTTGAAAATAGACTTAAAACCAAATGTTCTGGAAAAACTTTAAATATAAGTTCGAAAATAATAAAAAAAACATATATCAAAAAATAAAAAAATAATCAAATGCGGGAAACGTCAATAACGTGTTGGATAACATTATTTTTTCTTTTGAACTAATGATGTAACTGATGTTTTACATTCTAAGTAGTAATAATATATGCCGTATTTTCATAAAAGAATTTTTAAAATAAATATTTTAAAGAAGCACCAAAGACGTACATCACGGTCTGGCGACCCTGCCATATCTATATAAAATTTTTAATTGATCCTGCGTTTGTAATATAACAAAATGAGAAAAAACTTTTTCCTTGACTTTTTGCCTCCGATTTTAAACATCCGGTCATTTGCCGCCCCTAAAATAAAGGCACTCAATTAAAACATGTATTTTTCTGCTGCCTCGAGCTAGTGGAGGGCGGCTTTAGTAACCAGGTCGGTTCCTGCGGAACTCAAAAAATTTTCTAGTTATTTCCTGTGATTAGGGCATGGGCTGAACACCCAATTGTTTGAAAAGTAGATGATCCATGCGTCGGATGGGCATGCAAATGTTCTACCCACCAACCGCATTGGACCAGCGTGGTGGGATACAGTTCATAATTCTTAATTAATTTGTGATGATTACATTAATATATTTTAATTAAATTATAAGTCGAATTTGAAAATATTTAAAATTTTTAGCATTTATTTTAAATTTATTTGCAATAGAGTCAGTGCTATATCAAGATATCTAGAATACTATATCATCACACAATAGAAAATCATCTCAAAGTAATGCCCAAAACTGCGTGTTTAGTAAAATGTAACAAAATAATATTTAATCAAAATCAAGGTTGTCAATCAAATTGGATTAAAATTACATGTCCTCATTGGCAGCATGCCTTAATAACTTTGAACTGTTATTTTTCATAATATTAACATTTTAATTAATCTATTATGATTATACACTTGATTTTGATAATGAATTTTGTGACATTGTGTACAGGTAATGTATTTCAAAGTTTAGCAATAATATAATGGGAAAATTGTTTACATTATAATATTCGTCCTACTTATATACTTACTACGTATATATTTTTAAGTAAATTACCCAAAATCATAATAGCAGAATTCAAAACTATGTTTACTTATAAAATAGAAAAATTAAAAAAGATCACGCGCGTTCAGTGACGAAGCAACATTTCGGTTTCATAAGGGTAGGCCTAGATTATATGAAAACGAAACAATTAACATTTAATTTAAAAAATTATGACCAACTTCAAACTAAATCCATCCATTTTGTCATCCTAACATAATCATGTGACACACGTGTCCTCACGCATTTAAAATCTTTTTGATCTTTTAAGGTATTCATTGAATTAGAATGTCACGTAAGACACGTTTTATGCACATAGAATAAAGAACTTTTAAATGCATTAACTTTTATATTTATTTGTTTAAACTTTATGCACATGAATGGTACAAAGGCGGACTTAATGCCGTAGACATTTTCTACCTTTGCACAAACTGACATTGCAATTTTCGACAATATTTCCACGAGATCAGTTAATATTGGTAGTCTTAAAACAGATATAGACGGACCTTGTAATAAACCATTTCAAGAACTTTAAATCTAACTTTTACAGAGATCTGCAAAGGTAATATTGTGCTGTAAGGGAAGGTTCTAGTATTGATGTAATCTTATTATGTATGGCAGCAAAAAATTGTATGGCAGCAATTTTTTGCTGCCATACATAATAAGATTGCAACGCTTGTTTTCACGTAGTAAACTTCCTGCCCTAATGAAACACAATTAAATTAATTATTTCTATTCTTGCTGCGAATATTATACATTATTAAATAAAATTACTTTACGGATTTTATCGCGTTTATTTTACATTTTAATTCCCGACGTTTCGAACACTTTCCAGCGCCGTGGTCACGAGGTAGACTGAGATGTCATGCGTCTTGTTGCCAGTGATGAAGCGGGATTCCAGATCTTAGTTTTTATTAATTATATTTAATCTGTACTCCGACCTATGCAAAACGAACTGATTTTATCTTTACAGCCAGCAGTGGTATTATGCTTGGGTTTAAATTTTAATTTATTAATTATGGGATCCCAAGCGGGTGGTAGAACCCAACCATCTTCTCTATTGAAATTTGGATGTTTTTAATCTCAATAGCCTCACGGATCATCCTTGGTAGGAATCGGTGTTCTTTAGCGAGATTTGTGGTCGATCAAATCTGATGTAATGGTTTGGGTGATTTAAGGTATGGTCACACTGCCGACTTGTTGGTCTTCTATGTTTGATGTCAGCTATATGTTCCTTCACGCGGGTTCTTATTGCTCGCTTTGTTTGTCCAATATAAGAGAGGCCGCAGTCACAATCTAGCTTGTACACTCCTGGGTCTTGTAGAGAATATTGCACTTGACAGGTGGTGGAATTGACCAATCTTCTTCAGCGGCTTGAAATAAGTTTTGATTGAAGCCCGCCTCAAAATGTAGCCAATCTTGTCAGTTACGCCTCTCACAAACGGTAGAACAGCAGGTACTCGCTCCACTGTGGCTGCCTTCACTCGGTCACTGTGACGCTGCCGTGCGCGCGAGCTTGTTGGTCGCAGTACTTGCTTAACATGTTGTAGCTCAGCCGCCAGGTGTTCATCATCACAGATCCCTCGTGCTCTCTGAAACAAAGATTTGCCCACGGTAGCTAACTGGGATGGATGGTGTGTGAATTGCCATTTAAATATTTATTTGTATGGGTTGGTTTCCTATACAAGTATGGCTCAAGGTGTTATCAGGATTGCGAATAACTAAAACATCAAGAAAAGCTAAAAATTATTACTTTCTAACTCCATAGTAAACTGTATTTTTGAATTAATGGAGTTAAGGTGGTTTAAAAATGCATTTATTTTATCATATGGTAAGATGGTAAATGTATCATCCACATAAGGCTTATAAAATCTTGGATGAATGGGAGCAGTGAGTAGGGCCTTCTCCTCAAAGTCTTCCATAAAAATGTCAGCAACAATAGGAGACACTCGGCAACCATCGCTACACCATCCATCTGCATGTAGAACTCATCTTTCCACAATAAATAGCCAGATGTTAGGCATTAGAGGATTTTTACTAAAAGTAGTAAAATCCTCTCACCACTCAGAGGACAAACAAGCGCGTTTACAAAGGATTCATACCATTTTGTTAGCGAGGTAAAACATCTACATCTTGCTGACAATGAAACTATGGTTAGTTTTGATGTTCAATCTTTGTTTACATCTATATTGCATCAATATTGTAACAAGAAAGTTAGAGGAAAATAACATCTCAATAGAATATGCATTTTTACTAAAACATTGCCTAACATCTGGCTATTTATTGTGGAAAGATGAGTTCTACATGCAGATGGATGGTATAGTGATGGGTTGCCCGGTGTCTCCTATTGTTGCTGACATTTTTATGGAAGACTTTGAGGAGAAGGCCCTACTCACTGCTCCCATTCATCCAAGATTTTATAAGCGCTATGTGGATGATACATTTACCATCTTACCATATGATAAAATAAATGCATTTTTAAACCACCTTAACTCCATTAATTCAAAAATACAGTTTACTATGGAGTTAGAAAATAATAATTCTTTAGCTTTTCTTGATGTTTTAGTTATTCGCAATCCTGATAACACCTTGAGCCAAACCATACAAATAAATATTTAAATGGCAATTCACACCACCATCCATCCCAGTTAGCTACCGTGGCAAATCTTTGTTTCAGAGCACGAGGGATCTGTGATGATGAACACCTGGCGGCTGAGCTACGACATGTTAAGCAAGTACTGCGACACAACAAGCTCGCTGCGCCACGGCAGCGTCACAGTGACCGAGTGAAGGCAGCCACAGTGGAGCGAGTACCTGCTGTTCTACCGTTTGTGAGAGGCGTAACTGACAAGATTGGCTACATTTTGAGGCGGGCTTCAATCAAAACTTATTTCAGCCGCTGAAGAAGATTGGTCAATTCCTACCACCTGTCAAGTGCAATATTCCTCTACAAGACCCAGGAGTGTCAAGCTGATTGTGACTGCGCCTCTTATATTGGACAAACAAAGGAGCAATAAGAACCCGTGAAGGAACATATAGCTGACATCAAACATAGAAGACCCAACAAGTCGGCAGTGTGACCATACCTAAATCACCCAAACCATTACATCAGATTTGATCGACCACAAATCCTCGCTAAAGAACATCGATTCCTCAAGGATGATCCGTGAGGCTATTGAGATTAAAAACATCCAAATTTCAATGAGAAGATGGTTGGTTCTACCACCGCTTGGGATCCCATAATTAATAAATTAAATTTAAACCGCATAGCAAATACCACTGCTGGCTGTAAAGATAAAATCAGTTCGTTTTGCATAGGTCGGAGTCAGATTAAATATAATTAATAAAACTAAGATCTGAATCCCGCTTCATCACTGGCAACAAGACGCATGACATCTCAGTCTACCCGTGACCACGGCCGCTGAAAGTGTTCGAAACGTCGGGAATTAAAATGTAAAATAAACGCGATAAAATCCGTAAAGTAATTTTATTTAATAACAATTAAATTATTCAAATAAGGTTTTCAACTATACAATACTAGGACCTCAATTAAAAAGGAAACAAATTTAAAGTACATGTATTGATATGTACATGATTGTTAACTTTCTCAAACTAGGTATGATTTGCTGTAAATAGAGATGCTTAAATTCTTATTGTAAATTATTATGAATTTGTAAATTATTGTGATACGCATAATGCAAATACTAAAAAAAACAGTCCTTCCGGTTACAAGATTTCCAATACAAACAAAATATTTAAAGAGGCAATTTCTAACTACTGGTAAAATTAGAACACACCCTGTTAATAAACTGCTGTGCTGTTCAAAATCGATAAAAATAGGTTAAATCATTTTGAAAAAAAATTCATTATCAAAAAAAAAGGAAAAATTTACTTTCCACTGAGTATTTTGTGCCAGTTCTTTTTAGAATTTCCTATTACCGAACCAGTTGCAGATTAATCGACAAACAATTTGAAAGTGTAATGCTTCTAACTAAATGAAAATATTTGACGTTGGCTTTAATTACACTATAGTTCTATGGCTTTAAATCATGTAGGCATAAAGGCCCTTTGTTGCCTTCTTTAACAAATATAACAGTAACTCAGAGCAATTCTCACTATCCTTTTTGGAAGACTTTAAACAGTTAAATTTTCACAGTTCCAATTTGCTGTCTTGAAAAAATGGCAGTTAATACAAGCTCTTTTATATTTTGAGCTAATCACTTTGTAGCTGTAGATTCCATATGAAAGTAAATAATATGTCTTGAAACATCTCAAATATTATTTATTAGGTCGTAGATGTAACCTTTACTTGGAAAATTATAATTAATATTGCGCTACCGTGAGCTTTACGCCTACAACTATATGTATCTCACCAAACTGTTTGATTAAATGTGTTAGAAAACTTTATCGCGTGTTCATCTGTACGCGTACTTGTGCGTCAACTCTCCTTTGTATTACTCAGTTCTCCTCTCCTCATAATATAAGTAACTTAATATAACTCCTGTCAAATATGAGGCTATAATTTCCTTGATAAATATGTACATATATAGATATGAAATACGAATATAAAGACCTAAACATGTATTGAAATGTTAACTATTAATTTAGAAAATAATTATGAACATATAATATATTTGTTATAATTTGATATGCATCAGACATATAAATATTTTATAGCGAGTGCAATTACTGCTTATTCACTTTTCTTTTCATTAATCGGCAACCCCATCGCAAGAACGTAATGAAATTACGACGCATGTATTTGGCTTTCCCAACACAACACAAATATTGTTTTAATAAGTAGGTAATGGTTTAAAATTTTATAATACAACAAAATACCTAAAACTAATTTTACATGAGTTTTAAATATTTTTCCTGACAAATAATTACATTTATAAGATAAAATATAAGGGACATTATAATGGATTTTTTATCCTTAATTTGAACGCAAACGTCATTGATTGAAATGAATTAATGTTTTTTTTTATTTTGTCTGAATTTACTCTACATTTGGTAAAAACAATATAGTTATTTGAAAAGTATACTGTGTATAACAGTTCTGCCTATAAGTGTATCAGATAAAGAATAATAAATTCACATTTCTACTTGATTCATATAGAAAATGTACACACCCATATGTATGATACCAAGGGCTAGCATTTGTATTTGCAGGGTGAACAAAAGTTGATATTTTGTACTTTTAAGGTGAAAAGACAAGATACATTGTTTTCATTGACAACCAAAAATAAATGAAAGCCAAATGGCCAAGGCTGATGCACGTGCGCAAGTGAAACATATAAATAAAGCTTTTCAAATTGAACAATATTGAAGGGTTGCATTTACTTACTTATTTTTGTTTGTTTTATAATTCAGAGAAAAAGATTTATAATCACCTCTAGAACTTTTTATTCTTGTTAGTTTTGATTCCGTCATAATAAAACGCTACATTTCTATTGCTCTAACTTTTTCTGTTTCATTTATGTCTTGTACATCCCCTTCCATAAATATGACAATATTAAATTATCACTGGTGAAATTATACACAGTTTCAAGTTCTGTTATATATCGAATAAATTTATCAAGTAAACACCTGAACCGATGTTATCAAAAACCACAATTCCGCTCAAGAATAGAATTCACGGTATACGCTTTTTTACCTTTTGTAGTAGAACTTCAGACTTCAGTAAACAAAAAGTTATTAATAAATACCCATGTCCAATGAGTCCTACAACAGATCTTGTTTGTTTCCCTATAACATTTCCTGATTAGCTGCTTATTTTAAAAATCTTGTGTTAAACGTTTTAGCCCCCCATCTAACAAGGTCGTGTAACTTAAGTATTAGTTCACATAATACTTGTGAATTCCTGGATTAAGTTAATACTGTTTACGTAATATTGTGCAAAATCCCAATGTTTAGAAACAAACTCTGTCGTAAGCAAAAATTCGTCTGCGCGATCTTTTAATAATATTATTTTTGTAGCGCATAATTATCGACATCTAATCGACCCGTAAAATAAAAGCTATTTTATTACTCCATCTTTTTAGGTTTAGAAATATAGTGAGAGAGAAAAAATTAAATAGACATAGGACCACTGGCATATGTTAAAAGTGTGTTTAACGGGTGTATAGTTACACATTATATAAGAACTGTATAAAATTACCGGTGGTGGGTAAAATTAAGGGGACCTCCCTTTACCGGTGGTAGGTCCCCTTTTTACATGGGACCGTCTGGGTGGGTACCACCGCAGTGCCTATTTCTACCGCAAAGCAGTAGTGTGAAAACACTACTGTGTTTCGGTTTGAAGGGCACCGTAGCCAACGTATTTACTGGGTAAAAGAGACTTAACATCTTATGTCTCACGGTTGGCAGCGCATTGGCGTTACCTCAAGTATTGCTAATGTCTATGGGCTTCGGTGACCACTTTCCATCAGGTGGCCCGACTGCTCGTCTGCCTGCGTTAAAAAAAAAATTACGCAGCGTTTGAGTAATAAAGACTGTATTACGCTTGTGTATATATGTGTGTATATATAACTATTCATCACTCATGCAATTTTTTATTTTATCAATACGTAACCCCATTTAGACAACATCGTGAAAGTTCATTATACGCATCTATTTTTTGAATTACGATTGAAAATATTCTCATTATGGGCAGGTTAATTTTGGTTCTCTAATTGTAAGTTTATTTTTGTTATTTTGACTTATTTATAACTACATCAATATTCGAACGGACTATGAATAGTTTAAAAACAGGTACTTTTTGATTTCATATGTGATAAACAAAAAGGGACCGCAATTGTGTCAAACTAAAATGGCAACGATTTTAAGTAAATTATTTTTGGGATTTTATTCTTGTTTTATATTTGAGTATATTTAGCTGTAATGAAAAATTATACTATTATTATATTGCTTGAAGAGTATGTTCATTCACGTTTCGAGGAAAATGGCAATAAAGGTATGTTTTGCCCCTGATGAAATGATGAACACTTTAAACAGTCACAGTATGGTGAGAACTTCATCATCATTATCAGCCTGTGTAAGTCCACAGCTGGACATAGGCCTCCTCTCTCCCCATAATATATAAGTGGTTTTTGGACCGTATCCCACCATGCTGGTCCAATGCGGATTGGGGGGTGGACTGACTTTTTACATGCTCATTCGTCGCATGGATTACTTTACTTTTCAGACAATTGGGTGGTCAGCCCTAATTATCCTAACCAACTAGGAAGCAACAATGAAAATTTGTTGAGACCTCGCAGGATTCGAACTCACGACCTCCGGTTTTTAAAGCACACGCCCACACCACTAGGCTACGGAGGCAGGTGAGAACTTATTAATTTATATTCTCAGTCTCACCCTATTGGATTAGAAGTGAAGATATCTAATTATTTGTCGTAGGTACCAGTAGAAAATTCTAATAAGTGAGTTTTTTATTTTATTTTATTGCTTAAGGATGCGACTGTATATGACATGAAATTCTGTTAATAATTACTTTCAGGGTAAGTAAAGGTCAATAATAAATCTATGACAAGCGAGATAGTTATACAACAATGCTTAAATGGACTTGAAGGGTAAACGCCTTTAAAAAATGTTAAAAAAGTTAAACATAACTTACGATTTAAGAGAAAAATAATAATAAAGAATCCTTACCAAAATCAATTGTTTTCAAAAATGTCTATAATTTAGAACTCATGATAATTTATCTTCTAGATGCTTGATCCAGTTGCTTTTCTTGTGCCATATCAGAACCTAATTGTTCTTTGACGAACTTCCTCTATATACATCATATCCGGTAATATCCTCTCTCATTTATTAATTGCAATGTTAATATAGTAAAGACTGAATCAGTAAAACCCACTCAACAAAACTGGAACTGCTGGTTTATACACTAAAACACAATTCTGAGGTCTTTCGAGTAAATGTATGACTTTTTTATATGTTTTTTCACTTTGTGATGGGATTACACACAGGTTCACCAACAGATGATTCATTTGTCATGCGTTCACTTTAAAACCATATATTTATCGAAACCGGTCAAAACCACATATTTCTTCGGTTCAAAATAAGTAATACGCACGTATATAAAAATTTTTCTCTTAGAGCTAGAAAGCTTTTCGGCTAAGCTACTCGGCGATAATTATTGATTATATTCACGTAGCTCTGCTGCATCGTTCTAGACTGCCGGTCTAGCTCTTTTCTACAGTAAGGACCTGAATCTCAGATAATGGTAAAGGTGATTTTTCAACCTACCTAACCCTAGTAAATGTTTATATACTTTTGAATTGTTTCTTATTATTTATTTGTCATTAATTAAAGATTGGAACCTTGTTATCTAAGGAATAATTTTTGGACGACCTTTATCTTCGACTAGCCGAGAATTCACGTTTCATCTCTACAAAGTTCAGAGAACTCATTCATTAACCAAAGCTATCATACTGAAAATCGCCATTTTGTCCATATACAACAATTAAACAAGGGTCTTAGGTTGTATAAGCTCTGTATAAATTTTTATAGCAACTTTACAACGCTTAAACCGGCATTATGCCAAAAAATGTTTTATTAGTAACAAATTCGTTGGAGGGTGTTAATCGGCTGTGTTACTTTTTATTCGTAAGGGTTACGCTGTCACTCTTATCCATTTTTTATTCAGCTTGAATAAGCTCTGTGTATTTTCTATAGCAACTATACAACGCTTAAACAGGCCTTATGTCTAAAATGTTTTATTAGTAACAAAATTCTTTAAACGGAGGTTGAACGGCAGACATCTTTTTTGTGATATTTTCTGAATGAGCTTAATTTTTGCAATTTTAAGCATGTTATTACATTAAATGAGTATATAATAGTATCATCTGCATAAGCTATGCTTTCTCATTAAAATGGTTCTTTTATATTGGCACCTGCTTTGTTAGCACGAATCCCGCACATTGCTTTATGTTAAGGGCTTCTGGTTCGAGACGTATCGCATATTTGAGTCATTGTGCCACAAAACAAATTTGCTTCCCTTTCTGGGCAAAATAATTCATCTATTAATATGGATTCTGGTCACATTGCTACAGTGGAAGACGCTTCGAGATGGTCACGGTTTAGTCGCTTAAGGCAACCGCGTCGCTGAGGCTGCGGTCTCTGTGGTTTATAATGTCACTTAAACAGCCGGTTGTCACATTAGAAGTAATAGGGCAATGATCAGATAATGTTACTCTCTTCTCTGCAATCCGCCAGCCAGTCACAAGATTTATTGTGGAAGGACTCAATTGTAATTGACTCTCCCTGCCATCGCACGCTGGGACTAACAGACCCTTGATTTAGAAGTCGGAGATCTAATTCATCATCGTCATCATCATCAGCTTGTGTTAGTCCACTATTAGACATAAGAATGAAGATATGACCTCAAATTCGAATTACTCTCTTGCTCCCTTGCTCGAAAATACTCAGCTTGCTGAGCTGAGTACTTATTAATAGAGTACACCGTCAGTGGCGCTAAAATCCCATTAGTCGTAGTATATTGCCCCCCTAACGTCAACTATTTCACCGATTTTGAATTGCTGCTGGAATCTTTGGGTTCAAGGTACTCTCACCACGGGGAGATTTTAATACCAAACTCCTTACCCCTGATTCTCCCCGTACTCTTAAATTCTTACACATCGTCCAGTCAAGCCTACCCATCACAACCCTTCCAGTGAAGATACTTGGCTTGACCTAATTTTTTTTTCTAATCCTTTTATGATAGCTTCTTACGGTCAACATCCTGCTCCAGGCTTTTCTCACCACGACCTTACTTTTTTTGCCTTTACCTTAAAACTCCCTAAACCTAAACCCAAAGTTCTTGCGATCGTTTGCAAAAATTAATATTGATCAGTTACACGAAAATGCTAAAAATATTTAATATTGAATTTTCAACCTTTATTTGATGAGGATTCGATGGACAATTTTTTTTTATATTTGACGGTCTTGTAAACAAATTATACGATCCATGCACCTGTAAAAAGTGTAAAAAGGAAGCGGTTACCAGCTCGTTGGTTGACTGAGGGCCTAAAAATGGGCATGAGGCGTAGAGACCGAGATTTCAGGTTTTTCAAAAATAATCGCTGTGAAAGCAATTGGTATAAGTACAAAATAGCCAGAAATCGGTGCAACCATATGATACGCAACGCAAAACGCCGACATATTCTTGATAACATTAATTCTTCAAATTCAATATCTGGAAGTTTCTTGAAACCCTAGGTATTGGCAAGTCGCGAAACAACAACACCTTACAAACCTTCCCAATTCAATCACTTAATGATCTAAATCATCATTTTCTCACCGTTTCTTTCAATACGTATCTGACAGTAAGCTATACAATCTATTATTTAATTAGTTTGTTCCGCTCCTTTACCAAGACTTTTTCTTATTCTTCAGTTTCTTCTGAAGAAGTCAAAAAAACCATCCTATCAATAAAGTCTACGGCAGTTGGACCAGACCAACTTGGTCGAAGAATGATTGTCCCTCTTCTTAATTATGTCCTTCCTGCAGTCATCCCACATCATTAATTTTTCCTTGTGGTCAAAATCCCTTTCCTCTTCACGGCGTAAAGCATTTATCCAGCCTATCCCAAAATATTGTAAGCCATCACCTTCTCGCACATTACAAACCTATTTCATTCTGCCATTTTTTCTAAAGTTCTTGAGTCTTGTGTTTTCAAACAAGTTTGTTATTTTTTTTTCGAAACACTTTAATCGGGCTTCAGACCTGGCTGATGATATTAGAAAAGGTATGGAGAATACCATAGTTACCTTACTTGTCCTTAATAGATTTGTCGAATGCCTTTGATAACGTCAGTCACGAAATCCTTCTTTCTATCCTCGCACATTTTATGGTTTCTGATGAAGCGCTGGAATGGTTTTCATGCCATCTTCAGGTGCGCCAGCAGTCTGTAGTTGTTGATGGCTCGTCATCTAGTGGGTCGCATATAAAAAGAGGCGTCCCTCAAGACAGCATTGTCTTCCCTCTTTTATTTTCCGTTTGATTTATCTTATTACTAATAATATTCAGAGTGCCTATCATCTATACGCTGATGATCTGCAGTAGTACGGCCACGCCGATGCTGGTAGCTTACCAAATGCCTTCAAATAAACCAGGATTTGGCTGCTATAAAGTACAAGCGAGAGCGAGTATAGAGCGAGTACCTGCTGTTCTACATTTTGTGAGAGGCGTAACTGACAAGGTTGGCTACATTTTGAGGTGGGCTTTAATCAAAATTTATTTCAAGCTGCTGAAAAAGATTGGTCAATTCTTACCACCTTTCAAGTGCAATATTCCTCTACAAGATCCAGCAGTGTTCAAGGTAGATTGTGACTGCGGCCTCTTTTATATTGGATAAACTAAGCGAGCAATAAAAACCCGCGTGAAGGAACAAATAGCTGACATTAAACATAAAAGACCCAACAAGTCGTCAGTGTGTGACCATACCTTCAATCACCCAAACCATTACATCAGATTTGATCGACTACAAATCCTCGCTAAAGAACCGATTCCTACCAAGGATGATCCGTGAGGCTATTGAGATTAGAAAACATCCAAATTTCAATAGAGAAGATGGTTGGGTTCTACCACCTGCTTGGGACCCCATAATTAATAAATTAAAATTTAAACCCAAGCATAATACCACTGCTGGCTGTAATGATAAAACCAGTTAATTTTGCATAGGTCGGAGTACAGACTAAAAATAATTAATTACAATTAAGATCTGGAAACCCCGCTTCAGCACTGGCAACAAGACGCATGACATCTCAGTCTACCCCGTGACCACGGCCGCTGGAAAGTGTTCGAAACGTCGGGAATTTAAAAATGTAAAATAAACGCGATAAAATCCGTAAAGTCATTTTATTTAATAATGTGTAGTATGTGTACGAATATATTTTTGTAATATGTGATTATATAACAGACTTTTTATTTTTTTTATGGCATACGCAGGCAGATGAGCAGTCGAGGCCACCTGATGGGAAGTGTCACCGACACCCATAGACATTAGTAATACCAGTGGTATCGCCAACGCGCTGCCTACCGTGAGACATAGGGTGTTAAGTCTCGTTTACCCAGTAAATAGCTGAGCTACAGGTGCCCTTCAAACGGAACACAGCAGTGTTTTCACACTACTGCTTCATGGCGAAAATAGGCACCGCGGTGGTACTCACCAGACGGTCTCCTGTAAACAGGGACCTACCACCGGTGTAAATATATTTAGAAATTTGATATAAGATAATTATTTTTCTATCATAGCACCTACTTCACTTTTTCTTAACCATCCAATGGTTGACTGGTAGAAAATGCCTTTATATTAAGTCCGCCATTGTACAGTTTTTGCACATGAAGTGTTAAAAAATAAAAAATAAGTCTCCGCTAATGCACGTCTTCTTTATTATGGGGTTTTTGGACCGTATCCCACCACGTTGGTTCAATGCGGGTTGGTAGGTGTACCGAATTTTAATCCGACGCCTGGATAATCTTACTTTTCAGACAATTGAGTAGTGGCCCAAATTGTCCTAACTAACTAGAAAGCAAAGATAACACGACCTCCGGTTTATAAAGCAGAGGTCATTATCGCTAGACCACGGAGGCGATCGAATCTATCGGCCCAACCTTTTCAATTTTTCATCACGTAGACTATTTTTAAGGCTTCCCACGCCCTAGCGTCAGCGTTGAAGTCCCCTATGACTATTTCTCCTAAGACATTGTAATGCACATGACATAGATACAAGGAACAAACATAATTGAATTCTTCCAACAACTACACTGCAAAGACTAAGTAATTCTTTTATGGGACAATGTACACGTTTTTACAACAAAATCCCAGTAAAAGTTCAGAATTTAACTATTATTAATTTAAAAAGGTAGTCAAGGAACGTTTATGTGTTAAAGGCTATCACGATACTAATGAATTTTTAAATGATAACTTATCCTGGTAATGGAATTCTCGCTCCAAGTCTAGTTTCAAAATTGCATAATATGTTACGGCTTCAAATTATTTGTTATTTTTAAAAGATGACATAAAAAATAGTCCGCTGAGCATCTTTCGCCGGTTCTTCTCAGGTCTGAGGCGTCCTTTTCCGAACCGAAGTGTAAACTTCTATATTGAATAAAGATATTTGAATTTGAACTATTAGAGGACGATCCACCAATTCAGTGTGCTAGTTCCTCGATGTACAATTTTAGTCAAAGAGATACCTGTTGGGTGAAATATAGCAGTCCATATTACCCCATTGTACTGCAAAAAATCTGCCTCTTTTAATCAAAGTACAAATTGTGCAAACCTCTGCCTATTTCAGGTAAACGGCTTATAGATTCAAGTTATCACTGAACTACCGAGGATGATCGAGTGTAACATGTGATTCCACTGTGATGGCGAAGCAATCTTCCGCTCTGAGATAGTCTGCATTAGCAGATTTTAAGCGTTATGGTAGCGATTAAGATTGACCTGCAAAACTTTTAGTTGCTAGTTCGTGTTGAATCACTTAGTACGTCCCCGGTTGCAACTTAAACTGGCCCTTTAACTGTTACTAAAGTATTAATTAACGTGATATGATAAGCAAACTCCTATTTATTATAAATTGCACTTTTTTTTTAAACAAGAGGACATTGTTTTCCTTATCTGTGCCCGCATGGCCGATTTAAATCTGAGCAAAGTGGACACTTTAGTATAGTAGCATCACATTTAATAACTGATTGCCCATATTAACTGCCAGCATATCAACAATTGCTCCGATCAACACTGTTGATACATCTTTTGCCATCGTGAGGCTTCAGGGCATCGAAAATGGCGTATAGGTTGGATTGTAGAACATCCACTCGTGCGGATCTCTAACCAATGTTGTCTCGTCCAATCGCTGCAAGTTTCTGCATTGCTGTTACGGGACATCGTACCCAGCATGTTCCTATTCTGGTTGGGGATCAGTAGACCTTTCCAACTTTTACGTCTCCGATGGAGGCGTAAAAGTTACTAATTTATGGGAAGTGACAGCGTCATCAAGGTCTTTTAATCTGATCACCTGTTTTTATGGCCTGACGCAAACGTTTAATTCCGGAAGTACTTCGCGAAGCTTCACCACCAGTTCATCTGCTTACCTTAGGCCAAGGCATTGCAATCAGGCCCGTTGATCTTCAACAGAACTCCCCCTTTTCCGAATTATGTTTCACTATGTCTGTGGCGCGCTTTTAAACTCTTCTCCGACAGAAGGTTTTGAAACAAAATTAGCTACCATAAACAATGAGTCAGTTCGGTTTAAAGTTTGCTGTCGTAATAGAAATTCTAAATAGTATTCCTTCTGTTAGTTTCTCCGCACGACTGCTCAAGCTAGCTAGTGCTGAGCGCAACTCTAAGTTTTAGCTTGCGAGCTTTGTTATAACTTCCTCCACCGTAAACCTCTTATTCAGCTCACTGGTTGCCACTTTAATACTACGCAAACAACGTCTTTCTAGTTTACTCGATTACGTTTTTCTTTTGACGATCGTTCCACACAAAATTTTAAAACCCAGTTCAGTTTTTGTAATAAAATAAATTTTGTAATACATCCAAGTATTTTTTCTACCCTTTCGATTTTAAAATGCAAAAGAAGTAACTTCATTAATTAACAAATATCATAATCGCTTTGACGGATTTTAGGCTTTGTTTTACGTCATGAATGGAATTTGAACATCGACTTAAGAAATAAACTTCTCACAACTCGTAACACGGAAGTCCGTATTCACATGTTCGATTCACGCAATATTTACTTGTAAGACGAAATAACCCCCGCGAACTCATCAAAGTTACTTAGGTTACGGATTAATTCAAAAGACGGCGACGTGTATTTATTAAAACTTATATAAATTTGTAATGGTGTCGTATCCACTTCACTATTGCCACTAACAGTTACAGGTATAGTAGGCTAGTACTTAATAAATATAGTCTGAATGTAAATATTTTTATGAACCATCTTGTACAATCTAAATTATATAACTAAAATACAATTACAGAACACTGAGGAAATTTTTACTATTATATACGCGTTTATTCCCTCTTGAAGGCGAATCTTTTACTTTTACTAACAACAATACGTCTAAAAATAGCACTAATAGGAGAATTCAAATTCATTGTTTACAAAGGATAAATTTTAATTAAAAATTTTCGAACGGTAAAGGTCTAATTACTAAAAAGCAGAAGTATTTTCACAGAACTAAATTTATTTCATACATTAGTTTAAGTATCAATATGCCGGCTATGCTAAAACCAAAAATTTTAAAAAGGGAGAAAGTTGTAACGACTGTGTCTGTGTATGTGTTTTTGAAATCTAACTTAAACCTTTTGGGACGGAATTTGTTTTGCTTGTATCCAAGTCTTTATAAACTTGAAAATGATTTTAATATGTTTAAATTGGTGATACAAAATAGTGTAATTTTTTCTAGAGACGTAGATCCTTTAGAAGGACACGGGATAACTATGTCCCAATAGGGTGTTGCTTCGGGACAAATCGATCCCATTAGTACTAGACGAACAAGATCAACCAGTACGTAATGCTCAAACCAAACTCCATACCACCCAATTCTGGAGTTGTATACGTATTTTTATATATGTTTTTCTAAATGCCACAACAAATTATAATAAACTAGCGGACCTCTGCCACGCGTTGCTGCGGCTAGGATTTACTTATTTTAAAATCATAAAAAACAATTTAAGGGCTTAAGATGAACGGAAAAAGGATATCAGTCATGAGGACCACCATTATTAGATAATGTAATAAAATAAAACAAAGTAAATAAAATAAAGCATATAAATGTCATTTGTAAAGAAACAGTGACCTCGATGATGCTACCGTTACACCTGGATACAATGAAAAAATAACACTGGTATAAGAATCGATTGGATTGGTATTTAAAGTGACCAGACTGAAGACAATTAATTCAAACTTTTCTTCTGTTGACATCGTGCGAAATTCTATACAAAAGAGTTAATTTTTAATGTTTTTTTAATTCTTACTTTTCTTTTAAAAATGTTATAATTTGTATGGATACGGAGCACTACCACCAAAGGCATAATTTTAAATTTTAGTTACATGGTTATTAAAAAACAAAGAATAAAAATTTATTATATTCGACGCAAGCGTGAGGAAACAACTATCGTTAAAAATAATAAATAACGAATATACAGTACTTTCAATCGTATCCGCCGTTGAATATGTCATAAAAATAGTTCCTTTATCATAATTTAGGATACAAAATCACTTTTATTAATTTTGCTATGTAAAAATTCATTTCTAATTTTTACATTTTATGTTGTTGGCGCATTTCAGGAAGCTATTTTGTTCATTTCTTTTTTTATTTGATGGCCTGGTATAAAATAACAGCGTTATTAAATTGAATTTTTGTTTTTAACAATAGATAAAAATTATTATAAAATTAACTGACCAATATTAATTAATTTTTAGCAATTACTTTTTATTGTCCCAATACCCCTATTATCAACAAAAAGTTTATTCTATTGACAAACAACGAAAGCTGTCGCCAACTGTCACAATCGTTCTGTAACTAACATTTTGCATCAAATAATAATAGAAAAATAAATTGTTATTAAACATTATTGCGATTACAAATTAAGATGTAAGCTATTCTGTATGTATCTATTAAGTTTGATTAAACTGCACATAGTGGGCAACTATATCTTAAAATCGGTTAAGTATTTTAGGAGTTCATCCTGGGCAAACATCGTGATACGAGATTTATATATATTGGGATATGATTATACTATTACAAGCATCCTTATTATCGTCGTCGTCGTCATGGTCATCGTCATTTCACCGTTTTAGAGTCCACTGCTGAGCACGGGTCTCCCCCATAAGTCGTCAAGGGGCACGATCCGGTGCCTCCAGGTATATCCTTATTATAAATTTTTAAATTGACAGGGTCTTGCAAGTGAAAACAGTAAGTTTTTTCAAGAAATCATGATCTTCTACTTAACCGTACAGTAAAAGGTCCTCTTTTTCACACTACTATTACTACATATAGAATTAATTGAATAATTAAGCTAATTACCCAAATAGACTGACCCCACATGATTTTTTCAGCAGCTTCTAGTTTAAGAAAATGTGGACGATTATTTGATAAGACTTTCAGTTTTTGTTTAAAAACAATTTTATTCTAACTTTACCATCGCCCTTTACTTTTGAAACTCTTTGAAGCGGCTTGCGAAGTTTATTTAAAAAATAAAATAAACGCAAATGCGATTGTCATTGATCATGCAAGTAAAATAAAAATTTGCTATATAAGCTGCAAGATCAACATACTAAAATATAGCAATCCGATTCTTTTTAAATTTGTTATTATTACTACTGCAATTAATATTACAAATTAAATTGAAGATTGTCTTAATACTGATCTTATATTTAACTGCTGCTGTAACGTTGAAATAAGAATTTGCGTTTTAGAAACCCGTGGGTTCAAATCTTGCACAGTCTTAACAACTCCTTATTGTTATTTCTTAGTTGGTTTAGGCAATGCAAGATCAACCAATTTACTGTAAATTATAATGAGCCATGTGTCGGGCGGACATGTAAAACGGATATCTGTCTCATCAGGCATTAGAAGTGAAGGGAACAGAGGGTGCCCTTGTGTCTGTGCGTACATTGCATAAAAGTCTCTAGTATAAATCGATCTAATCTCTAGTATAAATCGGCCACCAAAGTCGATTCGACTGGGCGCACATTGTATTGCTAAGCACAGAATATTTTGTAAGTCAGACAAAAAGACAGATTATTCATAATTTTTTTGTAATAACTTTACCAACACCAACTAAATGCATGTTTTAAGAGAGGGCATTTAAATTGAAACACATTTTTAGAAAATACTACAGGTCATATAATCGAAGTTACACTTTCATTTCATTAACAATGATCACAAAGTTTTCTTTTTTGATTAACTTTAACGCACCGTATAGATTACTCTATCGCATTTTTTAAACTATATTACATTCTGTTAACAATAATTTAAAAATAAATTTACAGAATCGTCCTACTTAAATTTTTTATATTACGCCTAATGTCGCAAATATCGTTTCTAATATAATATTTATACACTTCTTCTATAAGTTACAAAACTTAATATATTTACAAAATACACATACATATATGAACCTTAAACCTTAGTAACATTTGGTCAAATCTTATCGTTATATATTTCTTATGGATTCTAAATATTAAATATATGACAGATAAGCAATATTATAGGGTTTTTCATTTCATTTATTTAAATACATTCTAACTATTCCATTTCAACTTTATTAACCTACATTATTTCAATAAAGCGTAGATAATTGTAAAAAGCACTTATACTGAGATCTATGAAACGCTCTCTGGATTTCCTGTGTTTTTGGATCAAATGGTACCTTTTTGGATAGTTTAATTAATATATTTTACTTCGAAAATCGATATTCAATATTATTGATCACCTTATAATATTTTGTCTGCTAATCTCAAGAATTCGCCTGTTTTTTTTTTTTCTAATCAGCCAATATATTTTGACTTTTGACTGCAAAATAAATAAAATAATGCATTGATTAGCTACGCTTCTCATACCTCTTTTTTAAATAAACGAAAATCTACAAAATCCTATAAAAGAACTGTAAATATTTTTCAGGGCTAAACGATAATAATACCTATCACACTTTTATAAAAATCGAAGGCGTAAACAAGTACAATTATAAGTTAATAATAAATTAGCGGCATTGGTGTAAACATTTCATTTATAAGCGTTATTAGCTAGATCTTTAGTAAAAGTAATAATTAAATCCCTATAGATGCCTATATTACTCTTACAATACTAATATATAATAATTGGTGTTTCTTGCAGCGTTACATCTAATTTTAATAGAAAGTTTACAATTTTGGGAGAGATTTTAAGCAATAAAACTAGATTAGTTTACATACTATGCATACGTAAACATAAAATACCAATAACTCACGTGTTATGAAAGTAACGAGAGAGTTATAAAAATATGACTAGTATAAAATGGTTCAGTTAAATTAGATATTCCGCTACGAAATTAATACTTAAACGTTTGATTAAGTGCATTACCTAAATTGATACAGTTTTAAAATATTGACGTTTTACATTATTACTAAACTATATTTAAATTTTAATAAGAATATTTATTGTTAAATTTTGTATGGTCAATAAACTTACAGACTTTCAGTGGCATTTTTTTTTCATTAAATAAAAACATATATCAATATTGATATAAACCTCGAATGCCTCAAACATTATAACTAAAGCTAGGAGAAAATGTTTGATCCCGCCACACGTCTCATGCACGCACAAAATTTACGTACATGTTAAATATTAAAATCGCCGATATCATATCCCTTTATATAATATACACAAGTTTAAGATAGAAAAACGAAATTTTTTCTTAGTGTTTTAGGCACTATTTAGACAGCCATCAATCTTAACATCTTATACAAAGCTTCTTACATATATAATAACTATCTAAAATTTAACAGGCAGGTTTTACAACTAATTTCTCTAGAAACAGGTGTAAACAGTTTGATAGAACCATTAAATCGCTGGTGGTGAATGAATCAAACCTTTTTGGTGATAATCGTAAATTGGTAAGTTTAAAGCTGTGATGTAAATATAATAAATTTAATCTGCTTTTAATTTTGACAACATATCGGTTGTCGTAAAAACTTGGCAAGTCCTTTATATATCAAATAAATCTTCACCTTTATGATGCTTATTATCGTTGTATAAGTTTAATAACAGTAACGAATTTAATACTTATAAATGTATTTTGTTATATTTATAACAATAATAAAACAAAATAAAATCATGATAAATTAATTTAATATCTACAAATGTTTGTTTGCAAAATAAAACAGTAAAAGTTATGTGACTATTATCATTAAATTAACAACTTATTTTAAAGGTCTTCAAAAATTTCTTACAGCTTTTGGTCTTTTCCGACTAATCAATATATACAAGACAAACAATAGTCTACTCTGAAACTTTGACATTGAAGAATTAACAGCTGACCTTTTTAAAGCGGATCTTGTCCATCGTAACAGAAACTATCTTACCTTCCAGCATTAGGTCTTTACCGACAATAATTCTCTTCATTAACTACTAAAAAGGTCCGTGACATTTTGAAATTGAAATGAGAACAACAATGAAAAATGGTAACCTCGACACGATTCACATCTACAGTAAACTGACTCATTTGCACTCTTATTATATGTATTTGTCGAAATGTAAATTCTTATTTAATACTAATGTCAGTGAAACATTTTCGATAAGAAATTAACTAAATACAATTGAAAAGAGTAGAGATGAGCGCTGACGTTCCAGTCTACAAAGAGTTCCATGGACATTAGTGGTACTAGCTTGTGTGAGTTCCCTATAGATGTCGCTATTGGGCTGAGTGTTTCCGATGAGCAGGCTAGAAGAGTAAGGTGACTTAAGAGGGTCAGAGGATGGGCGCCGAGTTTCGTAATTCAGCAGACGGGGTTCACGGAGTTGGAAGGCGGTACTAAGTGTAGTCAAACGTATTGTTATAGATAGTCTGGCTCGACGTGTCACTGACAGGGCTAGAGTAGCGCCGTACTCTCGAGCGGCCGAATGGCCCTTGACAGTTGTATCACGACTGAGAGCACTCAGCAAGGCGGAGCTTAATTGGCTGAAAGTTATACAGAAACGTTTGGTTGATATATATATACCTGTGAAAGATCATGTTTCCATATTTACTGTCTGAACCATTGAACCTATTTCGTTGAAGTTTAATACTTACTTAGAATAGACTCCAAGAAAGGACGTAGGCTTTTAATTTTTGCGTTAAAAGTTTATACAGAAACCGTCTCTGTTGAACTCAAAATGATGAAATGTAGTGTCAAGATACTCGAAACAAGATAAAAGTGGTGTTTTACTAGCAATTTTAAAGTTACAAACTGTACTGGTATGAACTAGAGGTTGAAATGGGGATGAAAGATAATATGGAAATTCGTCGTAGTCAAAGCAAAAGACATAAAACTTTGGGTCTAATGATAGGCACATACAATTATAACATCATATTTATATTATACTCCCCGAGGTTATAAATACTATATAGTATTTATCACCTCGGGGACATCTCTTTTATTCTACGCGGACGAAGTTGCGGATAACAGCTTGTTTAATATTTTCAAAATTTACCTTGCGTAAGGGGTAATAGTTGAAGAAGGAGGGGTAGGTGCTGCAGCCGTATCAGGATGCAGATAATGCCTGCGTTGCTCCGTCTATCCCAATACTGTTGTAAACATCGCGCCATGACATCTGGCAGTGTGTTCATTTGCTCCTAAAACATGATTTACTTTAAAACACTAATCTAAATATTCTTGCATTTTATTTAAGATTCCTCGTTTGAAACCTAGGGCTTTTCATTTGTTTTCATAATTCAAAAATAAAATTACTTTTGACCTGTATTTTTACAAACTTTGATAAGTTATAGATAAATCGAAACTTTATGATGTGACTGAAAAATATTTATCGGCCGTACCTGTAATGATGTTAGTTTTTCTTCTAAACTAGTTAACCTTTCTTCTATGCTGTCTTGTCGAGTGCTCATGTCCGAAACAATTTCGTAAACGGTATTTTGAGTCTGCAACAGAAAAGGGTCCTACAATCAATCGCTTTGCAGCTCATAATGGATTGTCGGCTCTAAGCGTGGCGATTTGTAAAGTGTTTTTCAATGTTTTATATAACTTCTCTTAAGTGTGAAATTTTATTAAATATGTGTTAAAATATCTGTTTGTTAGTATGGTATGTAAAAACTAATCAACTGCTAAATATAAGCGACTCTACTCGCTATAATAAGGCAAAGATGAGATACTATGGAGCGCAAAATCTAAACTATACTGATAAATAAGGTTTCTAATGTTAGCATAACTCGAGTAATGAATTACTGAATATGACAATAGTTCATAAGTGCTATCTACTAAATGAGAGTGTTATAAAAAAGCGGGAACAAAAATAATGAATATAGATTTACCTTCGCCATATCCGTAATTGTGTTGGCGTTATCCATTAGCTTCCTCTGATCCATTTTGACTTTCCGCAGCCTGAATCAGAATATAAGCAGGGATCTCGATTAGTTTTATCCTAAGTATTTTATTAAACGCTGGCTTAGTCTTTTCCAGTAAGTATATTAAAGGATCCTCTCAGTTCAAATTAGTTTAATATGACGTGCATTATTTTTATTACATGATTTCTGTTATTTACGCGACTACCTTACATGATAAATAGTACAGTTTTTCGTCCTTTATCGTGTTTAATTACTTCAAAATTTTTATTACATCAGACGTTGTGTGAAAGGGGGAGTTCTACACGCAGAATAATACGAGATTTACATCTCGTATTATTGCTAACCCTTTAATCTGCTCCTGTTCATCCAAGGTTTCGGAAGGGGTATGCAGATGTAATTTTTACTAATAATGCATTCTCAAATCGAATTAATTCATTACATTTCAATATCGAATTTACTATGGAGTTTGGGGCATATAATTCATTGGCCTTTTTTGATGTTAAACTTGTTAGAAATCCGAATGACACCTTAAGCCATACAATATTTATGAAAAATGTTTACCAAAAATAAATAACTTAAAAATCCTTTATAGCTTTTTACTGTAGGTTACCTGTTTCAGAAAACAACAAAAATCTGCGACGGCCACCTGGCAAAAAAGCTGCGTAATATCAAATAAGCGCTACTTAACAACAAACTCCAAATCCCTCGCTTAAATCACAGTAACCCATAGAAGACAGACTCAGCCGTGCAAATTCCTGCGTCTACACTATTTGAGTGAAGTCACATACAAGATTAACACATACACAGCCTACATCGACCACTTTGCGAATGTTGTCGCTCACTCTTGCCGCAGAGCGTCCCTCACTACATTCATTTACAGACCGAGCCTCGGTCTTTGCGTTTTTGTTACGTTAGGTCATGACAGTTAAGAAGTGCTAATCAAGCACTTTCGATTTGAGGCCCTGTGGGATGGGTGACGAGAAAATTCGACGAACCTTAAGAATAGCTGGCCAACCTAGCTGAATTCTTCTGTTGGCCTTTCCCTCATTTAAAATATCGGGTATGTTTCAAATATAATTGTTAAGTAGTAAAACAGCAACGATATGCAGACTGACTGGCACTTAACCATCACAACTGAAAGGCTGAACTGTAATCGATAAACTAATCAGTTGTCATTCAGAAGGAACTGACGTCCTGTAACTTTCGCTAAAATAATCTCAATCACTAGGACCGACTTTTACATCCAATCTATCTGACGTATTGATCGTCTTAATTTCTTGACACATGGATGACTAGCACATATTGTCCTCACGAGCTATAAAACATATGGTTGTTTTACACTAAATTGTTTTCCCGTGGCATGAGAACCCCGATCTCCAAAGTTTGTAAAGCAAGGGATAAAATCGCTTGTTCACGGAGCATAAATTAGAAAATACCATCAATTACTCACGCATATATGGCCAACAAGAATTTTCTTTGATGTGTCCTTACGCGGCCGGGGTGGACTCTCTTGACGAGACGCGTGTGCTTGTAAATAAGCCAGGTTTCTCTCAAAACGTTGGCGGCTGCATTTTTCAACTGAAAGTTCCAAATTTACAAGGATATTGATGGATATCATGTATTTTAGATTAGATCTATTGTTAATATAACACTACGACACCCCCGATGGTTTTATTACTTTAAAAATCCTAAGCAGTTTACACAATTGGGTTTTATAATTATTTCTAATTTAAATAAAATTTTTGGAAGAAATTCTACTGTATGCATGGTTATTTTGTGCGTTTACTATAATATAAACCAAACCAGTGTTAATTATTTTATTCTATGTGGTCATGTTAAAATTGTAGGTACTACGTAAGACACAAATGTAGGAAAAACTATCAAGAGTCAATTAGTTAGTCGATGCTCATCGCACACTTCCTTACCTTTTCTCGTCCTAACACTTCAAAGCGGACCCTTACCTTCTTGGTGAGTTGAGTTTCCATCATGAAGTTATGTACGTGTTTCTCCGCTCTAGTTAATTCTAATTTTCTTGAAGCAACGGTCACTAACAATGCTGTACATCCCGCACCCTGTTAATTAGATTAATAATAATTGTGATGAACTGATGCTGATGGAATACTTACTCTCTTAGTAAGTTGTGTATCCATCATGAAGTTATGAACGTGCTTCTCAGCTCTAGTTAATTCTAACTTTCTTGAAACAACCGCGACTAATAACGCTGTGCATCCAGCTCCCTGTTAAGTGAATACCTTAATGTAAAATGTAAGCGATTTGTGTAAAGCATTATTTTCTTTATACATTCCTCAAATAAAATGATGCGGTTTAAATGCTGTAACTGAAAACAAAACCAACTCCGAGCTAACTGCTACTGTTTAGCTTAAAACGGTTAATGTTACAATTAATAATGCATCTCTGTAATATTTTTTCAACTGAAGATTTTTCAAATTTTCAGTTTAACCTTACTACAGAATATTCTAAAATTACTACTATAGAAAGATGTTTAAGTAAGTCATTTGCGCTTATATTTGATTTTCTTCTTACTATTTTATTTTATATTTAAAATTACGTTGAAAAAAAAATCAATCAAACTATCATTTTATTTAAGAAATCAATGTTTAAAAGTTATTTTAATTATGGATAGCATACTATATATGATATATTTCAAAAATGCATCTTGGTCTTAATTATTTTACAAGAACAACCAAAAAAACTACGGAAAAATTTCAATAAAATATAGCAAAGGTTCACGCTTTATGTACATAGAAATCAGTACATTCTAAATGATCTATGTGACAAAAAACTTTATCATTAAACAACAATATAGGATACCATTTATTTATCTTGATTAATTATAAGTCTTTTATTTTTATCTCATGTGTTTAAATATAATTACGCTAATTAGGGTGCAATGTAGTTTTTTTGTACTTTATAGTAAAATAAACTGTAGGAAAAGTGAGCCATTTTAGAAATCAATATACAGTGCAATCAGTGAAATATCAAGAGTGTGTATAGAAATCTACTGATAGAAAAGTCATTTTAAGCATTCCATACTAAAAAAATATAGATCATCTAATAGCTGGACTTTAACAGGGAAATGGACGTTAATTTATCAATAAAAGTATCGTTTCAAGAACATTCTGTATAATTCACAAAAGTGTTTATGAGCTTTTAACCTTTTTTTTTTTTCACATAGAAAAAATATCGATCCGTGTAAAAAATAACAAAAAAACATCACCAAACACACTTAAAGCCGTCAAACAGTTTGCATTTAGTGTTCCATGATATTCACTCGGTGAAAACATCTATAAATATTTGTACATCGTTTACTTGTGTCTTTTTAGTATATTCGGATATCTTCTGCTTAAAGTTAAGGTATACGATTTCGTACCATTATATTACTCTCCACTAGAAATGTTGACTGACCGAGTACATTACATATGTAGTTATTTTTATTTACAAAATTGTTGTGCAAAATTATCTTTAGGCTCTAGCACCACGTAAGTATAAATATAATGATTATAAAAAGGCATAGCTTAGAAATAATCGAAGCTACAGTTATAATATATATATAAAGGATTAACAGAAAAATAAAAAAAATATAAGTATAAATCTTTAAATTATTTTCATAAACTATCATTTTGAAATACGTGGTGAAAGAACTTAAACAAACAATATATTACATAATTCTTACGTATATTATATTTACATTTGAAAGATATTACACATTTATTTTTTCTTATCAGTTTTGAATATAATTTGTAGTTATCGTATTAGATCTGTGTACTATGAATACTTCTAGATAAAATTCCTTGTGGCCAGTCAACACTTATAGTTTGGAAAGACTTACCATTATACCGGTGCTTACTGCGATACCCCTTCCGCAATATGTGTTTGGCACTATGTCTCCGAAACCAACGGAGAGAAATGTTATGGCTATAAGCCACATCGCATTGAGAAGGTTAGCGTGTTCTTCGTCGTGAAACCTGAATTGTCAATAAAGAGTGTCCCTTGACTATTAGAACCCGAGGCAAGACGTCTTTGTACAAGAAACCAAAAAAAAGCAAACAGTGAAAACGAACAAAACAAAATTGCCTGCTCATCAGTTTTGCAGCAGAATAAAAGAGAAAAAATAAAACGTAAGGTAAGGTTAAGACAGAGCGTTGAAAGAGTTTGACTTTGATCGTGAACTTGAATATAATATATATTGTATAATATATGATGTGTAACGTATTACGCATAAAATGGCTCACCTTTACTAACCTATGTAATATATCACAATAATATAAAACCGTGTCACAGCACTTACGACGTTGTGTTGTTGTATATCAATAATATAACAGAATATAACGAAAGCAATAACGTCCACAGAAGCCTCCTTGTATTTATACATACCACCATGCCGCAGGTAAGGGTAATGCCACGTCCGCAGTACGTGTTGGGAACAATATCACCGTAGCCAACACAGAGGAAGGTAATAGCTGTCAGCCACATTGAATTTAGCAAATTTGCATGATCCTCATCGTGGAACCTGGGTGGAAATACCCGACAAGAACCACAAAATAACCGAACGTTCTCATATAATCAATTCAATTATTTATAAGATACGAATCGAAATGTAACATCAGTATATATTTTTTTTATCTTACATCAGACAATGCTAATTTTGAGTTTAGTCACATCGCAGTAATCATCTCGATAGAATATGGGATAATTGTGTTATCAAAAATACTAATAAACTGTCAAGGATTTGAAAATAATTTAAACAACGTGCAATCTAAACACTGATATATAATCAAATATACTTTGGCCATGCGCAAAAATCCTTACAGGGTATACACAGGCTAATAACACACAATCAATAACAAGGTGTACAATAGATACGCAACAAGAAGAAAATACAGATCTTAAAAGCCCTGTATACGATATATACATGGGTTGAAACATGTAAATGGATGAAGTGATTATTGTGCTGTGGTTTATGGATGACGGTTACAGTTAAACAGTACCTTAACTGCTTTGCATCCTTGAGCCATTTTGTGCGTAACTACAGCTGTTCATTCATAAAAAGCTATTTTCAAGGGCAACATTTTCTTTATCAAGGTAGTGGGCTACCTTAAAAATCCTTTTTTTTAAATGTAAACGATTATTCTATGAAATAAATTGCACACTTCATGAATAACAATTAGATAATAACATTAAACAAAGTATTCCTTACTTCCTTAGTTTGTCATTGCTTGAGTACTTTAAACGGATTTAACGTGGGCTTAACGATTTTTAAACATTTACAGTTCTACAATTTCAAAGTCAAACTCTTGGTCTAATATAATGGTTGTGAGCGAATTTTTTGTCTCTGTTTCGTACCAATGATTACTACACAAGGACTTAAAAAAATCACATAACAACGACAAAATACTTAAGCGGTTGCATTCCCACCGAGGCAGTACGGGAAGATTCACACACAAATAGGTTCTCCAATTAATTCTGACACGTCTATTCATTAAAAAAAATAACAAAAAGTACAAAAGCTGAGCTAAATACACTTTACATATACACGTAGCTTAAATAAATAATAGCGAAATGAAAACATAATAGCCAAATTACAATAGTTTACTCAACAAAAAATACGGTTTGAATTTTTTTAATAAACCGTTTAGTTTTTAAAATTCATTTTATAGTGCTGCGTTGAGAACCAGATCCAGTTCTTTGGGAAATGGTTCACTATTCTTTATATTTAATTGAGAGATATTTTAATTTTTTGATATAATTAAACTTCTTGGTACCAACCTTTCACACTGTCGTAACGTCCAACTTGCGATTATCCATAAAGATACCATAAACACTAATAGAACTGTACCAGGACAAATCGTCATTAGCGTTTTTAGAACAAATCTGAAAGAAGTAAAGGAGTCATATAATTCAAAACATACATATAATGCAAAATATAGTGCCGGTAGCCGCGTAATATACAGAAAATTTACAGGGTCGCAAAGTATCAGAGTTAAAAAGAAGAATGTTATTGTTACTTTGTGACGTGGTAAATATCTTATATCTGCTGCGGATGTAATATTTTTTTAAAGAAGTTTTTACCTAGTGTTAAAATTAATTCTATTTAATGCTCCAATGCTTCGTGACGATGCATCCGTAAACAATTTACTATGTAGTAGCATAACCCTGCATATTAGGTAAAGACGAAAGAACATGGGCAACGAGAGAGTAACGTCATACGGAACCTGAAATCACAAATATATATAAGTCTTACAATAGAATATCTTACGATTTCAATGAATTATTTTTATTTATTCATTCGTCCTTTGCAATAAAAGAATAATGATATTATACGTAAATTTTTAGTTATTTTCACAATTACATTATTTTATTAAAAGGTTAATTTTTGATTGTGTAAAAGATACTTGTATATTAGTAAGGCACATATTATTTATGGTTACGATTAACGATGTAAAATTGTGTAAAAAGTTAAAAACCATTCATTGAATTGACATCACAATAATTTAACATATAACACACGTGCGTCCTAATATAATCAGTTATAAGATTGTTACAGGTCCATTATGCGTAGTGTAAATTATAATTTAAGCACAACCTTTACGTCTTAACTAAAAATATACATATAAGAACTGTCCTTTTTAAACAAATAATTCGCAAACGCAAAGCTTATTTAATAAATGTGGTGATCTATTTGCTTAAAGATGTTTTGAACAAATTGATGGTTACGAATTTGTCAGTAGTAAAAATAATTTAATTAGACATTATGCGACCATTATACCAGTTATTATTTAGGGATTTTTAACTTAACATATTTGTTATGGCTCTCCGATATGCTGTGTTTAGTTTTGTCGTGTTAATATTGGCATTGCCCGCGTATATAATATGCATTGGATTTGACTAACTTTGAACCCAGTTATTTAGTGGGAACTTAAAATAGGTGTTTCAAAGAGTTTGCTGCGCTAAATATTTTTTCTTAGCTATGCTATTTCAAATAATACCAAATAATATAAAAGAAAACATGAAACGTTACTCTGTATAATAGACCTGTAAGTTTGACGAAATGAATGAGATGAATATTACTAATTAGTCTGTTGAGTGAATTGGTAATTAGAACTATAATTGTTAGATGTTTTTTTTATTAAATACATTGACCAGTCTGATGCTAGGAAATATGTAATTTCTTCATGCTTTAATTAGTAAAAACACGCATATAGATGTATGCAAATGTATCATATATTGAGATTAATTTTATTAAACAGTCAGTGGAACACAAACAAGCAAAGGCTCATCAAACCATTCATGCGTGATACATTTAATGACGTCACAATAATCTTTCGATCTTTATAATTAATGAAATACAGACCTGAATTTGCTTATAGATTGTTTCCTAAGAAAAAAATTGTGTTGTAAATATTAACAAGGTACTTGAATTTAATTAAGTGTATGTTTTCAATATAGATATGTAGATTTGGCGATTTAATTTTGGTTTTATTATGTATTATAGCGTCTTTTATGATAATTCTAAAACTTACAACTTCTACACCTATGACACCCCCCTTATTCGCCAGCTTTGTGGTCCAAGTGAATGTGTATTGTCCCGGTATGGGATGGACGGCGCATATGGCAAGTTCTAAAGCTATTTGTGCTATTCGTTGCCAAGTCATTGCTATTCGCCAATCATCTGCGCAGTTGTCAATCATAAATAACTGAAAAAAAGCATGCAAACAATAAATACTCTCGTTTTTGATGAATACAATCATAATTCTTTAAAAATTTAACAGTCACTTCATTAAACGAAAAAAAGCTGTCAAGTACTGTTTATTACGATGATAATTAAAACTTAGGAAGCGAATACTTGCTCCAATGTTTTGTAAATTATAATATAGGTACGCTTATAATTGTGTCAATTTTTTTAAAACATGAATTTAAAAAAAAATGTTCCGCTGAGTTTATGTTGCAGATTCCCCTCGGGTCACAGGCGGTCTATTCCGAACTGATAGAAGCGTGTGTGATAGTCAATAAGCAAGTGTTATATTTCTGAATTAAATAAAATATTTAAATTAAATTGAATTGGAATATAAAGAGTATATTCTGATACCGTAATGGCAGCTTGCAAGTGCCTTAAGGCTTAAAAACTCAAGTTTTTTATTCAAGTAGTGATCCAAATTTGTTTCCTTTTCTGTTTTACTATTATAATGTAGTTGACGTTATTACCGAAAATAAAATACCTGTTTTGTCTATTATATAAAATTAGATATCTTTGCTCCGATTTCTATACTTACATTTTTCATGTTATTTACATGAAAAAAAATGTATATCTGTCTGTTAAAACTTGATGATTTTTAATAGACATCATCTTTAAATTTAAATTTTCCCCTTCTATTCAGATATACTTTGACTTATGTGAAAAGTACTTTTTATTATTGTTTAACTGTACCTTACTTGCAAGCATAATTATTTGGCGTAATTGCCCTACAGTATTAAGTAGTAAATAAAAGACGGAATGACGACAAGGCAGCTTAGCTCTATTAAATATTTAAAAGGACTGTACAACTTCTGTATCACAGTACAACCTCTGGCGTCATGAAATAAAAGAAACACTTTAAAATAATAACCATAGAAATAATATTTCTGCAGTTATCTTTATTAATCAATTTTTTTTAATAAACACGGAACTAAGATTTTTTTTTCAACGATATTTTTTTGTTTTACAGTAATAAGCTCAGACCGAATTATGAAATATACTTACAATTTTATATCCATATATTTTAACTACGCACAATGTAAATGATATCTTGGCTGTCACTTCGTTTAAATATTTTAACTCAATATAGAAGTTTACTCTTGCTATTTGATTGTCAAACACGCTAACACCATATTCTAATAACCTTTAGCACATTAACGCTACCTGACAACCTTTTTAAATTTGTTCCTACTTAAGTTCTAATCGTTTACTGGGTTTTGTACGTAAAAACGTATACATTGTCCAATAAAAAACTTATTTATTTTTAGCAGTCTAGTTGCTGGGAAAATTTAATTACACTTGTTCCTTGTATCTTGGTGAATATTTTTATTTCTGTAAAGAACATTCTAAGTGATACTTTGGGATCCATAGACTGCATAGATTGTACGTTTTTGAAGTACAAAGATCATATTAGTATATCTTCCGTACTATGGAAATAACTGATATATACTAAACGAGCCGTCTTCACGTCAGTTTTCAATCTAATTTTCGTAGTAGCTTTCCGAATTCTATGTTAGACGATGCTTACCTAAGAAAATGGAGGTTTAAAAAACGTTGTCTGTCCATACCTGCACTTCCAAGGCGTGGTACGCAACTATTAGGCCAAGTAAAATCACAGTCGACATGGATATCAAAGTCTTTAACGCTTGCGAGTATATAGACGCCTGGAAAGAAAAATCGATATTAATAATTCGGCCATTCACCAACCCGCACTGGAGCAGCTGGGTGGGATACGGTCCAAAAATCTCCCAATGGATAGGGGTGTATTAGGTGAGGCCTATGTCCAGCAGTGGACTATCACAGGCTGATGATGATGATGATTAGTTATAACTAGGGATTGTTTCTAGCTTTAAACGAATAGACTTTTTGAAAACATTTCACCTTAAACTAATATACAACAGGGATTGAAATAATTTTATGCTATGTCTTTTTTTCATATTGAGTTGGTGTTAGTAGATTTTAAAAGATTTAATTTCTTCTACTGTTAACTGTAGCCTATGTTACTCAACGATACTTACGAATTGCAATCAATCTAGTATTTTTTAGTTTTTTGTGGCACATAAAAAAGTGTTTTTTTAATAGAAGTACTAATCTTTCCTTTTAATACTAAATAATAAATTAAATAAACAAAATAAAAAAGCGCTACCTTAGTATATACACCGGCACTGGAAAGTTCGTTCTCTATTACCATTATTATAATACCAAACATTCCCATCACGAGGGCGTAGTCGCTTATTCGTTTTCGTTTTTCGAATAATGCCTTTCGTCTACCTAACCTGAAAAGAATGAACGTGCCTTTTTAATTATTAATAGCCGGAAGTTACGAAACGAGTGTTATTACGGAGGGTTACGGCAACATGGTTATTTTCACTCACGTTTTTAAACTTCAATGTAATAAAGCGGAAATGTAATAGGCGTTTATTATATTAAATATTATTTATATTTTAACGATCGTAATTGACGTAATTATAGAACTAACATTTTATTCAATTCCTGTTTGAATTATTTGCGACAATCCAAAGGTAAACACTTGTGCCACATAATCTTTGTATAAAAACGTACGGATACTAATCTTTGTCGAGATCGATCCGCTCCAATAAAGATATTTCCGTTTGGTCAAGGACAATGCCGTACTTCATCAAATATCTAATTTATTAATGCAGTTCTCATTTATCACAGTTTCATAATAAATTTATTCATACTTTTAGAATTTTTATAACAGTTTCAAGCATTTATAAACTCTATCATTATAGACAACGTATTATTCACTTTAATTGCATTATTTCTGAGTCTTTGCAGCTTGAAATTTTTAAATCAGCAGCACTAAAAAGTTAGTTTGGTATTTTGTTTTAAGGTACAGCAATAGTTATCTATATAATATAATCATATCGAAACTATGTATGGATCGTTTCATAGACTCCATTAAACAAACAAATAAAGCGTGATTGATTTCTTTTATCTTAAGTGTTGACTACATTTCTACAATTTACGAACTGTAATCATATATATTTACAAAAATATTAATTCAATAGAGAATTAAAGAGTTATTTTAATATATTTTTAAGATTCTTCTAATCTATCATTGGTCTGTAATTTGAGGTAGATGGTAAGAGTTAGATACCCACCGTCTTAAAAATTATGTGTAGCAAGTATTTTACATTTTAAGTGTCTAGTTGCATATTATTAAAATCAGTTCTATTAAAATTTAACAATCTTTTTCGATATTGTTTCATTTGCGGAAATCGCATAAATAGGATTGGCCGAAGTTGTTTCACCGCATCTTATATATGTTGAGATAAGTATCATTACTTGTCTCATGTAATCGAGTTGCAAATCGATTAAGATAACATCATTCAAGATTCATCAATTGATATTTTGTTTCCCATCATAATCGAGTTGCAAATCGATTAAGATAACATCACGTAAAGTTACAATTTCAATTAGCAATAAAGCTGCTATCCAGACCGTAACGATGGATGTACGAATGGTCGGACATTTGAATTAAATTTCAATTCGATATGTTAGCTGCGAGATTAATCGACCATGATCCTATATCCTATGTTGACGCTGCTTGGCTGTGCCCTTGCTGACGTGCCGCCTCGCTGTAACTGCCGCCCCGTCGCGAAACGCGGGTACTCGCTGTGGACGCCAACCAACGCGACCCCTGCCTCCTCGGTCGCCGCATCCCTACCGCTCGAGTAGGACTTCATTGCGCCGGGTATCGAGACAGTCGATACCGGCTTACGCAGCTGGAATTGCCAATGGTTTACAATTAGACTTTGTAGACAGACCGATTTGCTCACTTAGGTGCTACAAAGACATTTCGGACGTGATATTATATTGGAAATGTGTATACATTTGTAGACAATCATGCCCAATATTGTACGAATAATAATACGATAAATTTGATTTTTCTGTATCGTACAGAAAAATCAAATTTCTCTTCATCTGTTTCGAATTATGATGTTCCAATGTAAGACCATTCTTTAAAAATTTAATTTGTCAATAAAAGCACAAACGTTTTTTTACATAATCTTCAGATGCAATTCTTTTTTGAAAGATGTATCTTCATTATTAATAAACAAAATTTGGCTCCTAACGTATTCCGTCTCAATTAATTGTTCTAAGATTTTAATATTGCCAAATTCATAAAACAAAATTGAACGTTCGCCATTAACAACTTTATTTGACAACTCTTCCAACATAGCAATAGGTATTTTAGTATATTGTTTTATTAGCGCAGTTTTCAAGCAAAGAACAAATAAAAAGATAACTTTTTGAGTACTTACAATTCTGAAACATTTACTTTGTACAAAACATGCTAAAACCGTAAGACGATATTAAGCAAATTCTCGCGGCGATGCGGCAATAAAGATAGATCTCCAATAAAATTACTAAGAGAACAAGGTTAATAATATTTCTCCGTTCGGTTATTAGTATGAAACTAATTAAAGATGAAGTTATTAGTATTAGAGTAGACCAGGCTAATTCTAAACTAAACTAAGTTACTATAATAGATTAAAATAATATTTGTCTTAAGAAATGTACCTAAAACTTTAATTAAAATTTCGTCATGCATAAATTTGCATGGAGGTAGGTACTGATTAATCAGATTTGTACATAAGACTTTGTAACTAATATTCATTAAAATCACTGCTTACATATATAATACATAACTGGATCCTTACACGTTTAGACTTGCAATTTCGAAACATGTATCTAACAAGAGTTTTTAAAACTACGATTTATTTAACCGTATTTGTTTTGTGCCATCATTATATATTTTGAATTGTAATGATAATATGTATTATATTTATTTATAATCCAGATAAAAGTATTTCTTTGATTTTTTCAGTTCGTGATGAAATGATAAGTGATAAGTCAACTGTTTCTTCTATTTAATTCCGTGCCCTCTGCGAATGGTAGTCGTTTATCAAGTATCATACAACAAATATTAGAAGGTAAAAAGCGTTTGATTTCAAATTTAACGCTTTGTACGTTCCTTGTACCTAGGAAATAAGACAGTTTTACGGATTTTATTGCGTTAAATCACGAACATGGATTTAAAACTCTGGGTATTATTAAATGACTTTTGGTAATTAACGCGATAACACTATGAAACTGTACAAAATATTATGTATAGTATTCGCTTCAACAACTAAGAGGTTTTTTTTTTACATCTTTTATGACTTTTATTATTAAGTTACGTTTTTTCAATATGCCTATATCTAAATAACTATTGTGTCTTAAATTAGTTTTTGTAATAAAAATATAAAAAATAATATTTCTCGAGAGTGTAAAGAAAATTAATGTTGAAAATTAATGGTTATGCTAACCTTCAATTAAACTTAAACTTCAATTCAGCGTTAATTACGTGGTAAATTCAATGCGACACTTACAAAATAAATGTTTTAACATTTATATATTTTGAACCTAAGCTTTGAAAAATCAACATCAATTTAGAAATAAATGACCCCAAAAACGTAGCTTAAAGTAAATTTGATCAAACTCAATCTGTAAGGGTATTTTTATATTTTTTTATATTAAGTATGATAAAAATATAAAACTCCTAAAAATTAATGCCTCATACAGTTTTTAACTTACTAAAAGTATATTACTTTGCCGTTTATAATTTTCCAATTCTCAAATGGATTCTTGATTTATAATCTAGCAAATTGTTAATTAGAATTGGATGAATATATCATTACAGTCACCAGTATCGTTGTCTATTAATATGTACACCGTGTGGCAAATCGGTACACAAAATCGATTACGTAGTGACATCTAACACCGTGATCTAATTTAAGAATCCGTAAACAGTTAACCAAGACTTAGTCAATAACTTGTCTCGCACGTGAAAGGTTTCATGCCAAGATTCTATTCTATTCTTCGAACACGGATAAGTGTACTCTCTACCCGCCTATATATAAATGGATTTTATATTTTACATTATTTTTGCGTTTTTTCATGGTTTTATCTTTATTATTGCAGCTGCACCCTGACAGTAGTATCCGGTCATCTAATATTGTTAAACTTTGTAAGCGTTTTCGTAATTTATGGTGCTTAAGTACCATTTTCTGGTAGTGACAAACCCAACAAAAAAGAATTAGCTTAATCGGTTCAGCTGTTCTCGAGATTTGAGCATAGCAACACATTCAGCGATTATTTGTTAGTCTATTGTTCTTGTTTTAGTCGTGTAATCAATCAATTGTTAAATAAACATCTGCTCCAACGATTTATCAATATTTATCCTAACGCTTATTTCATTAATCCGATTGCCTCGTGATGTGCGTACCATTTATAATGATTAGCCGTCGAATCTTCTCGAAGCTGGTAATTTGTGTCATTCGATTGTAA
Organism: Lamproptera curius; assembly: GCA_029286875.1. NCBI lineage: Eukaryota > Metazoa > Arthropoda > Insecta > Lepidoptera > Papilionidae > Lamproptera > Lamproptera curius. The sequence continues at coordinate 207,188 of JAGSMT010000079.1, forward strand.
TCGATTCAATTTTTGTAAATCAACTAAATAACATGTTTTCGACTATTGTTTTATCACAATATATTTATTGTAAATGATAAATAAAAGTCTAAACTATAGAGTGTAACAATTTTGATAGGACAACAAAAAGGACAAACAATTTTGGAGCCATTATTCAATGTGGTTAAGTCTATCGGTAAAACTAGTGTTTATATCTGCAGTAAAGTCTGCAAACATTAAAGAATTGCGGTCTATACTGCGTCGTTGTTAATAAAGTAACTAAGGTAAAATGGGCTCCAGGTGATTAAGACTCTTAGTTGGTTTACTAAATTTACAGAATCCTCGTGACTCTCCGCTCTATTACCCCTAAAATATTTTAATGGTATATTTTTAAAGAAACCTTTACAATAATGTAAGACAAATTACTGTAAAAACATCGTCGTTTTGATATTTTAACATAATTCCGAATACTGGTATATAAAGTAATAAGGGAAAAAGTAAACATTGGCACAAAGGTATGAAGAGCTCTTAACTTAAAAGCTTTTGTGCTCACTATGTTTAGTTTCCAAAGAGCTAGAAATAAACTAGTTATAGCGTTCCATGGAGTAAAAGAATTTCATATGCTTGAAAAGATTTTAAGCATATCGAGCTCAAATGTTTTAAACGGAAAACTCACGCAAAATACTTGGTATTATCTTTTTAAACTTACGTTTTGTCTTTATGTAAAATCCTGTAAGCCATTCGTAATACATTCTTACCATGAAATATGTGTTATTTTTTACCGTGGAACGTTCACAAGTGTGTGCAATGTAATGTATTCAAAAGTGCCCTACATAAACCGAGAGTTTCTTTTTATACTTTGTGTTAGAATTTCTTTGCCTCATTTGGTTTTAACCTATTTTTCATATAGCAATTAATAATATTTCTTTTTCTTTAAAATAATTTCCATTTTTCGTTAAATTATGCAATTTTTCAAATTATAAAATTGTTTATATAAACTTTTCTAAGATTTTTTTTTAAATCTTTGCTACTGTAGCAATCTTTTACTTGAGTAATAGAACCATATTTACAATTTTGTCGTAAGCTGACAGGCAAATGACCTTTATAACCCAATAGGATTAGTTGCAAAATTCTTAATGTCACTGTCATCCTATAAGCCACTCTTTTTCGGCACAAACTTTGTGCGGACACGTATCATCCTGCGCGTTTTGTAAGACATCATGTTGATTTACTCATAGTGCCTTAACAAAGGAGAAAATATTAAAAATACAGTTTCATCCTCAAGAGGTTCAATACTGCATGTGTAGCTCGTTGTTGTTACCCAAACCGCTACAGACGCTGTTCTTAAAAAAAAAAACAATTAATTTAGCCGAACCTTAATGTACGATTAACCATCTGTTGTTGTGATTAATAATTCTATTCGAAATATATAAGTTTTAAAAGCGAAACCAATCTCTTACGATATAAACATAAAACTAATAACCTTAAATGGAGCAACTAATATGAAATCTAATGGAAAACGAAGCAATAATCGTAGCAGTGAATAACTTCGCAATACTGGGTACAGTGCTATTGTTCAAGCTTTCGACGGTTAATTATACTGAAAGTAGAATAAAACGGCGGGTATAAGTTCAAAGGCGCATTCAACTGTGTGATCGTAGATAACTTTGTGACCACGGATTTACATTTTTGTAACAATAGCTTTCGTAGCGTGACAATACAGACGATACTTTTAAACTGACTTAAAAGGAGGTTTAATTTTTGATACATGTTTTGAGCTAACGAATTTTGATTGACATGCAAAATTTTATAATGAAACGAAACTTATAATTATGACCAGACTCAAATAAGCTATGCAATCCATATCAACAATAGGAGACTCACTTTTATTTATGTTGGCGTGATTAATTCAAACATTTAAATGTGGAGCATAGATACTTGACATTTACATTGTAAATATAATATATGACGAAACATCTAATGAATAGTCACATTCTGAGTTTAATTTTTTTTTTGTATAGAAACGCTGATTATTAAAATTATATAAGAAATTTTTTGTACAAGATAAATACTGAAATCTATCAGATTAGGAGCATATCTATTTGTTTCGTTATACGTTTTTGTATGGTTTAGAAATTGTATCGAGATGTAGGCCTAATTTAGTTTAATTACGTTTTTGGAAGCAAATCCCGTCGATTCTCTATTACAGATTCGGAAAAGATCCAAAATATACATATATACGTGACTCTGTTTTCTGTACTGAAACTTCAGCAAAGTTCGGATACGTACGAATTTTTGGTACCATGTGCAAAATAAGGAAAAGATCAAACATACAGTTTTGTATCTGTTTTATATGTAACTTCAGTAAGTTCGATCACGATTCTTAGTAGTTAGAAATTTATATAGATTATTCTAAAAGTCTTTATGTTCTTTTAACTAAGTCCTCCTTATTTAATTTAGATTTTATAGTATGTCTATTAAAGTGCTCAGTTCAAGTTTTAAATCTAAGTCAAAATTATCGATTTAAATCAATTGAGTTTATTCAGCTAGTGTGACTAACTTAAATTATGCTCATGCTTCGATTAAAAATCAAATGAAATATAAAATGTACAAACAAGAAAATAGCATCGAAAAACAAATAGTATTAAAATTCTTATTTAAAATATAATAATTTATCTGAGACTGACGAAATAGTTTATATCGTACAATCGGAATCAAATTTAAAAAATAATGTCTTTACTTGTATGCATCGTATTAAATTTTTTGACAACATTAAAATACTGATTTTAAAGCTTGAATTAAACACGGCTGATATTTCTGTAAGTTTAGGATATACAATATAAAAACATATTAAAATTTAAAGCTGTAAATTGCTAACACTTTATATCGTGCTGCCGTATGACCTTACCACAATGAATAACACTTAATTGTTTGCATTTAATAATATACGTCTACACTCCGTCTAAGAAAATTAGCGTTTACAATAATTAGTGCTTTTTGTCTTTTGAAACAATTTTAAATTTACCTTACTAGAAAATAAAAAAAAATTATTAGCTTATATACAATGGTTAGTTAGACGGACTTACCATTGTAAATTAGGTATTTAAACTTTTTTTAATATCATCCGTTCAGATTTATTTAAGTCATTTACTGTCAGTACTATTTCTAGCTTCGTTTTTTTAATAAGTTAGGAATCGTCTTTTTACAATACATCTATCTGGAATTTTGTGTTTGTATACACTTCGTATATAACGTAGTTAACCTAACGTACAATCATTGGAAATTAATAGGTCAATAATATTAGAATAACGACTATTGTCTAATTACAAGTCGGTACCATTACCCGAAAAACAACTTCCCTCTCCTAAATAAATTTTAACAGATTCAAAATAGACACTAAGCCCATTTAGTACTTGATATTTGCTGGCAAAAATCAAGAGACTTTGATTTTATTGTGTGTTTTAATTACCATCAAACTCGTACGTATTGTCTGCTGGCTATGCACGATGTACAAGGTGCCAAAAATATGCACAAAATAAATTTTGTACATATTATACGATATGTATCTAATACATATAAATCGAACACATTATTACGTCACCGAATTATACTCACAAATAAACCGAAACACGCAAACGTATAATAAATAACATACCTCATGTTACTTTTCTCTGTGCAAAGAAGTAATATAATTTTCAACTTGCATAAAAAAACAATCGCTCACGAATGCGACCTTAAGGTATCCCATAGGGAGAATTGTACACACATGCTTACGTTGGTAACTCAAGGGCCGTAATTTCAAGGTTTTATTAATACACGTATACGTCAAATGTTCGTTGATTCGACCATGAAAAAAAGTATACCTTAACATAAATATTCACATTCTTATAATGGTCTCTTATTCCTCTTATCATTTGTAATTACTGAATTGCCGTGCATTGAATTTTTATTTTATTCATTATTATTAAAAATTTGATTTTTACCGAACGTTAACTCCCGAAAGAAATAATAGAAGGTAGTACATAATTGTATGAGTTATCAGGATATTTCAAGTTTTTGTACTGGCTATTTTTCGAATTTATCATGGCTTCTCATCCATGCAGATTTACGTGAATAGCAATTTTTGCCTAAAGTGACTGGACTTTGACATTATCACCCAAAAGGAAGCGGCATTCGATAGATGATTAGATGATGTCAGTTAATTTTAAGACTCCTATCACTATTGCCAAAGATGGTCTTGACAACCTTACATGCCTAAAATAGGATATTTGGCTCGTAAATCAAATCCACGACTTACGGTTTGTTAAGGAAGATCAATACCACTAGGCCACGGAGGTAATTAAGGATACTTTTAAAGTACTGACGCAAAATCAAGATAGTTCTGTCTGCCTATCCGGCTCGAGAATCATCTTTCTCTTCCTCGAATGGAGATATAAAGTAAAACAAGAAAATAAATTGTAAAAGTTCTTTACATACAAGATTTGAGCCTCTGACCTTGTTGTTAAAGTTTGAAAATTAAAGTTGTTCACCGAGTATTATAGTTTAACGAATTTATGATTTATTTTTCGTAGATTGTTAGCTATTAACTAACTGACCAGTTGTTCTGTTGATTTTTATTTGAGCTTAGGTCATCCCATATTTGTTTAAATTATAAAATCAGAATACTTCGAAAAATTTATATATTAAAAATGTAGCCTGCGAATCTGCAAGCCTAACACCTACGCGTACCTGTCTTTGGGGGTAAAAGGATGGGTTAGAATGGCACTGATTAAAACCACCATGTTGTGTCATCCTAACACAATATGGCACACAGAAAATAAAAATTGGTAGGCAATAAAGTCACTGGAAATAACCATCAGTTTTATTAAATAACACTAATGCAAAGAGTAGCCCAATTTTTTGCATTACGAATATGATCGAGCTACTATATTTCTAGACATCTCCATCCAATCATCCATCCATAATAATTAATAGCTACATGGAATACTTTACCTAAAATCTTGTCAACAGCTCTATTGTACATATTTTAAAGAACAAATATGACAAACAGACCACACTGAATAGTGATAAATCTCTAGCCTACTTATAGACATATCAGGCATTTGGTGTTTGTTATAAAACTTATAATAAAAATATATTTTTATACAGGACATACAGCAAAAATGCACACAGCGCAGTATTTCTTTGTAATGTTACATTACGCTGTGCTTATTTCATTAATACTTTAACAATTGTAATCCCTCAATAAAATATATTTTACCCTACCCTTTTAATGTTCCCAAGCCACCAAGGTTAAATTTTGTACACCGTTCTATTTACATATTTTTTGATTCTTCCAATTTCTTATTTATTTGCGTCTGAATCTATCATAAAAGTTTAGAAACCAAATAGGCGTTTTGTGTAGTATAGAATTTTTAATATATGATTTTTTCTTACTTTTTCAGGTAGCTTTAAGAAGTATATTTTTCGCGAACAAAAGATTGAGCTTGTTAATGTCTCTATCTACCCAAAAGTTCACAGCGAGACAATGCCTTTGGCTTTAAATCAGCCACTGAACGATCACTGTAAAAAAAGACTATTAAATAAATAGTCAAAAGCAAGGTCTGATATAACAGCAGACGCAAAAAGAAAACTTGAAAAAAAAATAAAGTGAATAAAGACTTCCATATGATAACTTTTAAAGTAGGGAATTCTAAATAGAACAAAATTCTTGTAATTTTTTTATATAAAGCTACTAATATAATATTTTTCAACATTTCATACATTAAAGCTTTAGTGATTAGCTATGACCCTCGTTACATTAATTGCTTCTAGATTTATTTCCTGAACTCGACTGCGTGATGAAACATTTTGGTATAGCGTTTTCGAATTTCTCTGTACGTTGATTAAACCTTTTGCGACAAATCTGATAAAATCTGGCATTGTACATATAGCATTTAATTGCATATGCCATGTCAATTTTAAATTTTCGTACTTGACTTTTGTAGTGGTTTTACTGTGCTTCAAAATTATTTTTTTAAAACTGTTAGACAATAAATAACACGTTCAACATAAGTATTTTTATTTTATGCTAGTCAAAATAATTTAAATGTGCAACGGTTACCGTTATAAATGAAAATCTAGCCAATGGGTCCATCGGATAAAAAGTAGTTTGCAGCCAACTAAAATTTTACTGACTTTGTAAAATGCTTGCCAAAAACAAACTGCGGCACGAAAATACGAGATAGTGCACATATTGAGGCATAAATGTATAAAAAATGTGCATATTATTATTATAATAGTTAACAAATAAAAGTATGTATTTAAGTAACAGTTATTTTAAATTTCCCGTTGATCCATTTTTATAGCAAAGATAACCAGAATGTAACTAAATTTAAATTTGCTCATCATAGAATAATCGTTGAAATAAGTGATTTTTTGTTTTTTGTTTATTTGCACCTAACTCAAAAGATAAACGTAGAATTAAAAAAATATATTTTTATAAATATTGGAATCTTTTTCTGTAAAGTCTGCGAAGTTGGCTATTAAAGCGAAATGTTGCCCAATGTTTGAAAATAAGAAAACTTAAACGACTATATGAGTAACTATTTCTTGTTCCTCTGCGTGACAACTGCTCTCTGATAATAAGCTTAATCTCGTTATTTGAACTATTTGCTTTAGATAAAGTAGAGCTTTCGTAAGGAATGACCTCATCGCCAATTTTAATATTTTGAAAATCCGGCAACTTATAAAGAGTAAAACGTAAGCATTTGGTTTTGTTCGCGTTAAGCACCAAGTTATTGGACTCAAACCAGTTTGACACAATATCAATTGTCTTATTTGGTATCTCAACGTTATGGTCATTTCTTTTTACCCTCAGCAGTAGAGAAGTGTCATCTGCAAAAAGGACAACTTCTGACAGCCTCTCCACTACCAGAGGCAAGTCATCTATATAGACCAGGAACAGAAAAGGTCCCAAAATTGATCCTTGAGGAACATCCATCTGCACAAGGCAGTAAGATGACCGAGTGTCATTTACGTTTACATATTGCTTTCTATTGCGTAAGTAAAAAGATCAAGACCAAACCCGCGTACACCGTAGTACTTTATCTCATTGATTAATATGTCACGATCCACACAGTCGAAGGCCTTGGAAAGATCACAGAAGATTCCGATAGAATCACAGCGATCTTCCCACGCCCGTAGAACATGAGAGGCCAACTTTATACCAGCATTTACTGTTGATCTACCTCTGGTAAAGCCAAATTGGTGATCACTTAAAATATAATGTTTGGAAAAGTGTACCAACAGTTGTTCTAACAGAATTTTTTCGAAAATTTTACTAAGTGCTTGCAATACAGAGATTGGTCTATAATTTTCAATATTAGCTGTACAACCCGATTTAAAGACTGGTACTATTTTACTAAATAACATTTAAAGACTTGGTATCAAGGTTAGCACATATCCTCGTGGGACACCGGCGTTCACATGTATTTTATCAATGAGTATCGATGAATAACATGTTGTTCCTCGAAACCTGTATATCCATCTGCATAGCTTAAGATACTGTAACCAAATATTTTTAAATAGGTTCTTGAATGATGCATTACTGGATTCAAAACTAGACTTGCCCCCTTTAAAACTGACAATCGTCCATCAGTGTGTTGTATGAAAACCAAAACGAGGGCTGGTAAAAAAAATATATATGATTCAGATTTAAAACAAGGCCAGAGGGGTTTTACGGGTCCGGTTGAAGTTCAACAGAATATGTGTTTGTAGCTGTAGTGAAAAAGGTTGTTATTATTGTCCCTCTTTTATTCAACTTATTGAAAAATTTTAATACCTGTTACTTTATTTTACTACATACAACGCTTATGATAAACTACGATTATGTAGCAAATGTGTTATTTAAAATAAAAAAAAATATTAAAATATTTATGATGTTTTGTTAACATAATAAATATTTTCATATTTTTTAACATAATAAGAATTTAAAAATTAAAGTTTTCATGATATTAAAGGAAATACTAGTTAAAATATTGATTATAAAATATCAGGTACTGAGGAAGTACCTAAAATTTTTAATTAAATACAATACTAAATTCTAACCTCGCCCAAATACGTCAGGTTATAGAAAGGTAACTTAATTTATGTCACTAAATATAAATGAACTAAAAATTTAAATCTGTATACAGTCATGCAAACAATACACCGTGAATCGTTCTATTTTCGAACACAAGCAAGCTAATCAACTGTGAAAATAAGCGAACGTCAAAGATTTATCAATGTTTCCGCTTTTTGAATTGTTCACCTGGCATTCAATGCATTTGATATGAATTATAATCGAGATGGAAAAAAACTGTATTTTTAAATGAAATTTGACTAAGCAATAGTTTAATGTATTAATGTTTTTGTTTCTAAAAGCTTTGTAATCTCTGCACCAAATTTTGATATCTTTTTGTATCTAAAACAACATCAGCTAGTATTTAGACAAAATATAAGCATAACCAGATACTATGACCCACTGCAAAGTTTTATCTATTTATTTATATAAAGAATAAATAAGTTCAAAGTGACGAAACTATTTATGTATTTTCTGTACTACTAAAAATGTGGCCACATTTACGCTCAAAAAGATTAACTGTAACTAATAGTTTAATTTTTTAATACTATTATTTTCAATTATGTTGATTAAGTTAAAGAGTTCTTGCATGAATGGTGCAGCTTGCTTTGGAAAAATATATTAAATTATCTGACAAAATGAATCCGACAGCTCAAAATTAAGTGGATAATTTTATAGTATAAATACTTAGAGTAGATACTGTCTTTTATACACGATGTTAAAGAAAAATGTTAAACAATTTCAATTTGAAGGCGAATTTGTAACATAAAAAATAACAAGTATTGCTTATTATAGCATAATAAGCAATTATTTAGTAAGAACTTTTAATTGGCCTTAACTCTGCTTGTTAGTTTATATAATACTATTTCTGGCTGTAAGTTTTCGAACATTTATAAAATAAAGTAGTAATTACATATTATAATGCATAAATTTAAGGGTAGATTTCCTATTTATGGTGGGCTGAGCGGTTATCACGTACCGTTAGCTTCTACTCCTTAGCTTTTTCAGATAGACTTGTATTAACAGTAAGTACAATATTAACAGTAAAAACCTTTTTCCTACAATAATTATATTACAATTACCGAACTAATTTTCAACAGCTTGTAATTCATTTAGTCAATATTTGTATAACTAAGGCGCAGCAACATTTTACATATTGATGCATAGGAATGGGTTATATCCGTTTCAAGCAAGACCAGGATTTTTTGGTTAACTTTGAAAGAGGGTGCTTTTGTTGTGTTCGAATCAGGGTATTACTATTATGTAACTCGGAACCTTATAAGCTTTATTTTTTGTTATTACTCCCGTTGATTTTAAACTATTGTCCTTTAAATTTATACGCATTTTAATGGTTATTTGATCTTATGGCTTTTAATTAATTCACTTATGTATCGTCTAATAAGAACTAACTAAGACACATTCGCTTTACATATTGATGGATGCCGATGGGTCTAAGCCGCTTAAAGCAAAACAAGGGTTATGTGGTTAATTTCGGTTGCGGGTGCTTTAATCGGGTTTGATTTAAGACTCTATTATGTTAGGCAGCATCGTGTGGGTTTCCTTTTGAAATTGGAAAATAAAATGAACATTGAATTAAAATTACTTTCCCTACATTAATTCGTATATATCAATATATTTATAATAACTGTCAATATGTCTGTATCTCGAGGTATAGATATAGCCCATCTAAGTCCGACTGGGATAATGGACGTTGAAAAGAGTTTGAAACATCAGGAATAAAATGTGAGGTTTAACGTCAAAAATTTTATAAACGTCGGGTTCAACATGCATCTGGTTGAATTTTAAGTCACTAACACACGTTATTTAATTTTGCTATTATTTGGCTTTGCTTACTGAACCAACTAACAAGTTACATGAAATTTTATGTTTCGAACAACTGCAAAAAAATATAAACTGTGGTACATTGCTTTTATTCTGCTTGCTGTGGTACTTTTATTTAGATTTGTAAAAAGTAAATAATCAACATTGTTAAGCTACACTACAACATTGTTTCGAAATAATAATTAAATGTCTTTAGTTAAATAGAACTAAAAGATATGTCAATAAACTAAAGTACTCAAAATGACGCAAATAAAATAAGCCCAAGTAATCACTATCTTGATATTCCGTCTGTCACAAAATAATTACAATTTTCATACAAACTATTTTTTTCTTTTTTACACAAGAAATATATTTCATTACTTACAGTGTATCTTTATATAGCATAAACGTGAATAAAAGGAAATGAAGAAATTTCTCGCCAGCGAGGAATTTACAACTATTTTGCTACATAGGTTATTAAGTGGCAGCAAGCGAATAAGCCATTTTTCCCATTCCATAAAAAAACTACCACAATATAAATTTCCGTGTATTTTATGTAAAGTGCAATGAAATTATTTACTGTTTAATAAATGTTTTTGAAAATAAAGCGTTTTAATGAAATCAATAGTAACGTATTACCATCAATAAGTTTATATTACTTCTGATTATGTGTTATAGAAAAAAACGAGCAAAAATGGACAAACGACCAAATTCTTTGAGTTTACAATAAAAAGTGAGAAATTTATGTGAATTACACTGCTAAGCAATGGAACCAAAAAATGCTAAAACTAATAGATTTTACTGTTTTTCTTTCTAAACGTATCATTAATTATGAATAACTAAAATTTCTTTCAACATTTTTTTAATATTTTACTTCAATATTCCGACAAACAATACCTATATAATTATTAACGGTGTTTTTAGAAATAGTGCGCAAAATTCAAAAGTTATGTATCATCAAAAAATTTCAAGGAAAATAAACATTTTTAACACAGATAATACTGCGAGACTTTACCTTGGGTCTGAAGAGATTGTTTTAATAATAAGTGGGATGTTATGTAAACAACTAAGGTAATTGCTACGATGAAGTAGGGACGAGAAACAGACGAAAACAAAGTAATAATCTTAAAATGTAGGCCAGAAATGTTGTGAAGATGACACTATATAGAAGTATTGAATATTGCGATTGTATAAGTTGTATAATTATTTCAAAAACAAATAGTTAAAAACCGATTTTGATATTAATAATATATGTTTCACACTGCGATAACCTGTACACACTTTTCTTTTATAAGTAAATGCATTTTATATGGATACACCTCTATGACACCTAGATACGAAAAAACATTACTTACTAAACATTAATATCGAAGTTACACCCTTTGGCGTAAGAGTCGGGGTTACTAACCGGCACGCAAAGCGGTTCCTCAAAACATGTCAAACATAAGAAAAGTAGCTTTCTTTGTCGCTATGTATGCTTAAATCTTTGAAAATACGCAACGGATTTTGATGCGGTTTTTAATAGATAGAATGATTAAAGAGGAAAGCTTATATGTACAAATCATACATAATATTTCACTGATATCAGTATGGCACCCGTGCGGAGTCGGGCGGTACGCTAGTCTTAAATAAAAAAATCTCCTTGGTAAAAAGGAATACGTGCAAATAGAAAACATTAACCCACTTTGAGTATATCTGTTATTTATGTTGACAGCGACTGGCTCAACACCTGCCATGCTGATCCAAATAAGCCCTTGTAAAAAATGGTTCGGCGAGCCAACCCATTCGAAGTCAGATTTTTAAGAGTATTGTGCACATTATTTTTATGAAGCCGTAAATGAAATTGAAACGTTATAAAATAAATGTTTAATACCACGGACATATATCTGTGTTGTTACTTGCGAAAATAATGTAAATTCTAGTTTCTATTAGTATTATAAATGTGAAAGTTCGTCTGCACGGATGTATGTTATTATTTCATTTTAAAACTGCTGTATTTTAATGAAACTCTAATATAAAATAGTTTATATATCTGAATAAGATATAGGTTATAATGTATGATTATATAGTGTTATTTAAAATATAAAAAAAGTGTCATGTACTATTCCAGCAAAACCGCAAAAACCTTTTGAGTTATAAAAATATAATGTGTGATAATTATTATACAAATTACAAATATCGCGAGCGGTTTTACCGCAAGGCAAAGCTAGTAAACGATTCATTTACATTTTCCGAAATTGCATATACGTAGTTTTTCGCTTATCTACATCTACTCCCAATCTATCGAAAACAGCATTTTACTTTTTATCTCTAAGTTAAAAGTAAACGCCAACTAAAGTCATAACATTTGTTATGGTTACGCGATTTCGTTAAACTCCCTTATCAACCAAAGTAACTTTAAAACTAACATAAAAAAGTTATTTAGATAAGTGTTCATTCCTATATTATTCTTTTCACCTATTCTTTTACGTAAAAGTAACTAATAAAAAAAGTTATATGGGAATGTTATTACCTTAAAACATAAATTTTGTCAAACTTTGTTGTAATTTAATAGAAATACGGTAAAAATATTTCGTGGGAGACAAGAAAAAAATCAAAATACACAAAAAGCGCACAATGAGTTCGTATAAATTTTTAAATTATTTCGTTTATTAATTCCGTCATATAAATAATATCAAATTTTATAACGTCTATATAAATTTCGTCAAATTATTTAACATTAGTTCAAAATAAAAACAGATTCATTGTCATCTATTCGGAGGCTTAAAGTTTTATTTATTTTATATGCAATAAGTATTTTATTTTAAGCAAGTAAGTTGAGTTAAATATAAAAATTACAATCCGAATTCACTGTAGTGTAACGAAGTGTTTGGAGGCCTTTTGTAAGAGATACACAAGGGATTTGGGGACAACAAACTAGGGTAAGGACTGTCCTTGCCTCCTGCCTAATTACATCAACTGTTCTAATAATATTTATGTTGAAAATACTAAGTCAACAGATGAATAACGAAGTGAGCTACCTTGTATTAGATACTTGTTTAGTTACAATTCATGTAATACAAATGCTTTATTCGAAGAACCAACTGGTCCATGGCGGCGTTTACAAGGTTATTCCTTGAGCAGATATAAAGATTTTGTTTTGGAAATTTGCCAAAACTATTGAGTCCGTATGAAAGTTACTTAACGTAAGTCCTTGATACAATACTCGTCTTTATTTGTCAGTGACTAGACGACAATTAACGTTTACCTTATGGTTAATAACCCACCTAAAATATTCACTGTGTAAACAAAGTTAAGAGATGATAAATGGTGATTTTTGTAAGTACAGACTATGTAGTATGCCCATTGAACGAACGCAATTTCTGTCGCAAGGCAATAGCGCACGAACACCACTGTATTGTAAACTGAATTAAGCTGTAGCTAGTGAAAATACTGGTTGCTAGAGACGTTTTCATTTACATGTAATGGCAGAACTACACCTCCTTTATCTCGGACTACCTCGCAGTAGAGAGAATTAGTTCTTCTTTACCTATTATTTATTGTGTACGCGGATTACCAATAAACTATTTGCCATATACGATACAAACGTGTATGATAAAATATGAAGTTATATTCCATAAAATGATACAAAATTTGAGTGCTACCAAGGTTGGGCAACTCATCACTCTTCGGTGTAAGATGTAATATATTATGATAGGGTTCTGTGACATAGAAGAAATTTTTGATGTATGATTCTGTACAGTCATGTCAATCACAGTACGGCATCACAAATATTTATTTAACACTTTCTATTGTTTACGCGAATATTATATAAATTTAAAAATACATTATTTACGGATTTTATTGCGTTTAATTACTTTACAATTATCTAAAATTATTCCCGACGTTTCAAACCATTCCCAGGGTAGTCACGGGACCGACTAAGATGTTGGGTTTCATTATAATTTGGCTACGGTCAATTTTATATAAAAAATTATGAGATCCGATTTATCCATACTGAAATGACTATATCACGAAGTCTTGCAGTAGTTTTGTGCTTGGTTTTAAGCCGGCCATAGCGAACGGGTACCTGCCGTCGTGCCCAATTTGAGAGGTGCTAAAGACAAGATCGGCTTCATCTTGAAGAAAGTCTGCATAAAAACATATTTCCAGCCACTTAGCTAAGATAAGCCAGTTTTTACCATCGCCTAAATGCAATATTCCTCGGCAAGACCCAGAAGCTTATAAGGTGGACTGTGAATGTGGTCTCTCTTACCTAGGCCAGACAAAAATATCTGTCAGTACACGTATCAAAAAACACATAGCTGATGTGAAGCACTAACAGTGAAAGAAGTCTGCAGTTTGTGATCATATTTTGGACCAGACTAACCATTACATTATATTTCAAAAATTCTTGCAAAAGAATACGGACTCCTACCAAGGTGAATTCCTGAGGCTATTATAATTAAATTTCAACGTAGAAGATGGTTGGGTACTACCACCTGCTTGGGATCCAATTATTTCAATTATTAAAACCAAGCACCATCAAAAAAAGCTGCAAGGCCTACTGATACTGTCAGCTCAGTATGCATGAATTGGATCACATAATTGCACCCGTAGCTTAGTGGTAAGGGCGTATGCTTTAGAAGTAGTTCCAATTCTGCGGGGACTCAACAAATTTTAATGGTTGTTTTCCAGTTGGATACAGCAATTAGGGCTGATCACCCAATTGTCTGAAAAGTAAGATGTTCGGTTCACCCACCAATCCGAATTATACCAGCGTAGTGGGATACCGTCCAAAAACCTCGCAATGGAGAGGGCGTGCATTAGGGGAGGCCTAAGTCCAGTAGTGGACTAACACAGGCTGGTTATGTATGTGTGGATCACATAATTTATTTGAACAGAAACGGTTAACATTATCAGTTTAAGATCTAATGATTGTAGGCTTGTAATGGTACCAATTTCATCCAATGTTATATTATCTAGTTCATGTAAACATTTGCAATGTACATTCAGCTTCTAAACAGTTTGACTCTTAACAAGCATATAGTCATCAACTTAAATATTTCTCTAATTTAGAATAATATTAAATTATAAATACATTAACACATAAATAACACAGCAAAATATTTAAAATTGGATGTGCCAAAATATAAAACGTTTAATATGCATAGCCGCTTTCAACTG
Organism: Lamproptera curius; assembly: GCA_029286875.1. Classification (NCBI taxonomy): domain Eukaryota; kingdom Metazoa; phylum Arthropoda; class Insecta; order Lepidoptera; family Papilionidae; genus Lamproptera; species Lamproptera curius. The sequence continues at coordinate 222,255 of JAGSMT010000079.1, forward strand.
AGCAGTTGATATTTTTGTTTTATTTTTATGTTTCTACTTATCGGAGAAATGTACCGGAAGAACTGAGTAATTTACAAAGTATAAATTAAATCAAAGTATTAATGCTGCATAAGTTGAGAGTAAACACACTATTTAATCAAAGTAAACTACTAAACTATTTAAAGAGTAAACCACTATGCTTTTATCCTATAATTGCAAATAAATAACAATTTATATCATCGATTTACCACAAAGTGCATGGCTTAAAATGTCATACGAACACCTGTCGTCGCATAATAAAATATAATCCTATATAATTTCGAAATCTGTTTCAAGTCAACGAGTGTCAGAGAATCCCCACTTGAACCGAGATTTTCCGGCTGAAACTTTATAAATTTTTAAGGCTTTTAGGTTATGTTTTTTTAATGTTTCACTCTTTGCAGCAGAAAAGCTTAGAAACTGTGCTGTGTTAGAAATTGTACTGAAAATTACATGCGAACACAAATCGTTTTATCACTGTTGTTGATTGGACACGTAAAACTATAGTAAGACAACATCTCTTACATTTTTTTTACTTTTCCATTAATAATTTGCCTCCTCTATGGCGTCTTTATAATAAAGAGTGCCATAAAATCTCATTTTCTAAAAAAAGTTTCCTCTTTGTAAACTCAGCTATTTTTCAATCAAAACCATACCGTTCATTTGAGATATTAGTCAGAACAAACAGACGGACAGACAAAAATGTAAATTTAAAAGTTTCGTTTCATGTAACGGTTATATATCACTTTTAAATAATTTAAAATGTTTTTCTATGTTACATATAGACAGTTATAATATAAATAAATGTATAAATAATTTTTTCTTTAATTATTTATAGAATCATCAACTAACGACCGAAAGTTACGACGACAAATTAAGAGTAATTAATTAAATAATGTAAATCCTATTTTAGAATTAGAATAAAATTACAATATTTAATTAGTAGCCTTAAACTGCCAGTGATCATGGATCCTGGAAAGAATCCGAAACGTCGGGAATAAATATATATAACTAACGCAAAAATTCGTAAATTGGTGGAATTTTATAATAATCGCGTAAGTAAAGGAAATAATTATGTACAATATTTAACTTAATTCTGAGTTAAGTATTGTAAGAACTATTTTAAACGAGTCCCAAAGGAACATAATACACCTTTTGCGTTTACATGTAGTTGAAAGTACCAACCGAACGTAGAACATCTGTTGAAATATTTAGGGTAGGTGCGACCCTTGCACGCACACCCCAAAATTATTGTAGCCGACACGCACTGCTAACAAAGATGTCCTAATGTCGACTAAATTTACGTATGGCTTTTATATGTTATAACGAGGCTCCTGAAATAACAATTAAGTACAATGTACTTCCGTGACAAAATGGAAAACAGTTTAATATATAATCTCTTCTATCCCTAATACAATTGTTTTAATATTTTTTTACTATTTAAAAAAAGTTATAAATCAATGAATTTACTAAAAAAATATTATATAAAAGTGATTCGTTTAAAAATCCTTAGCCTGAACTTTTTATGTTCATAGGTAATTTGTTTTAAAATAAATAATTAAAAAAGATAAAAAGGGGGTGTATAGTAAAGGATTATTATTATTAACATTTTAATATCTTTAAACGATTGGTGATGAAATTATGTCTATGAATGGTACTCAACTTTTTTATACAAATTTATAATTACCAAAAGTAGTACAAAATTTCGTTTCAAAGTATAAAGTATGAAATAAAGTGTAAATTTTACAATTTACATTTTATCTCTGTAATGTAAAAAAATGCAAAGAGTATTATTATAATATTCTAGTTTCGCTTATTCTTCTGCACACAGACGACAAAGCTTTTGTAGTCTTTGTCAGTTAGCTGTTTCATAAATTCGCTTTAAGGAATTCTATCCCACGGTTCGTTCCGCGCGCTAGAATAAGCAGAAATATTATTTTGTAAAAAAAAGTCGTATAATAACAGTGATATTATCACCAAGATAAAATGTGCCTTGGTCTATTTGTAAGCTATCTCCAAGGGCAGTATAAGCCACTTATTAATGGATTTGATATTTTTTTAACAAATCTTAACATGATTCTATACTCTTTATGGATTGTACGCGAATAAGACAAACACTAAAAGTTCAGGCAATATTTATTTTTATTAATATTAAAATTATTTACATATAATCACGTAGTATGTTGCCATGATTGACAAACGTTCTATTGCTGTAATAAATTTGCATAAACTGGTTAAATGTTAGATGCAGTGTCGCTGATACGGAATCCAACCGAAAGCGGAAATCAATACGTTGTAACAAATATAAACACCCCCAAAGCTAGCAGTCGAAGGTCGAATTGAGCAGCGAAAAACAATATTTGAATATATAGTTTTTTTGCTTAACATCAGTATAATTAAAGAACATAATAAAAAAACAGTAGTTTTTAAAAGAAATTATTTAAAGGGCTAGCTAAAGTAATATCTAGAGCATTTGGAAAACAGAATAATCTTACAAAATGAAAACTCTCGTAAATGAAGAATCGCTTTGGTCCTAAAATAATTCAATGATTTAGTTATAGGTATTGGGACGATTTAGGTTTCACTTAAAAATGTATATGCATGAAAATATATGTCTAACAACTTAATAAAAATCAAATATAAAGATATTGTAACGTACCTGAAATGACGTGAGATCAGCAATAAAGCAGACTATCATCGACGATGTCTTGTTTTACTGCATCAACTAGAAATATGACTTCGACGATGTTCTCCGCCGGGCATTCTCAAATTTAGATTTTGTTCTACGCGTTGCATTTACTGCAAATTACCAATTCGACTGTTCTTTGCTTCTAACAAGCTCTGACGATAAATCACTCAATGAATCCGCATTTTACTGTTTCAATACTTTAAATGTTTTTACTAGTTACCAATGTTATAATACCATCAAATATTTCACCAACATTACCATCTTAGTGTAGAAAAAGATTCAATAAATATCGCATGACTTTTATATTAAAGCAAAAGCTGGTTCATGGAAATAACACTGAAAAGTGAACAATGCAGTGATAGGGCTAGCGCCGTTTACAGTCACGAAACCCCAGTTTTGTATGCCACTCAAAGAAACGAAACATTTCACTCCGTCTTGCTCAGATTGGTTGAGTCGAATGTTTAATCAAAATTCTACACAGAAAGAATTTTACAAAGAAATGGCAATCATTTCAAATCATAGTTATATGGAAAACCATGTTACTTTTTTAGATTCTTAATGTAATTATTCCTGTTAAATTACATATTTGGAATGTAAGTGGCTACGTCATTTTTTATAGCTAAGATTACCGTAGACTATCTGGCGTCTGTACTTTAGGTCGTTGGACTTATTCCCATAAAACTTTGCTGATATGCAGTCGAATTGATTGTTCAACTCCTCAGAACTTTTTATTTAAATGTTAATTGTATATTTATTCAAAAGTTATTGTTTTCTCAGTTTCATTATTATCATTCTCATACTAGAAATGATAAAAGAGTGAAATAGTAGAAATGAAAAAGGGTTCATTAATTTTTTTTAAACGATTTTACTTTCTTTATTATAAATAGACGAGATATCGACAGCTTTTGAAGATTTTTGTAATAATTTACTTGAGGAATGAAAATTTATTTCATGAAACTTAATCTAATGCACATATAAAACATTAAAAAAAAAACGTAAACATTAAGTGACAGGATTACGTTTATCAGTCAGTTAAAAACTTACATTAATAATTTGCTAATACGTTCAAATAAAACTTTTTGATACCCCAACATTACATTATTAAAACTTTCAAATAAAACATGAACGATATACTCACCTAACAATCAAATAATTAAAAAACAATACATAAAAATTACAATTAGCGCAGTCTTTACATGAACTCGACTTACAGCTTTGGTTTTTCTGGCTGATTAAATTTAGTATCGGGTAATGCTTACTTATTGTTATTTTGAACATTTAAAAGAGGCATCCTAAATCACAATTCAGGTAAAAAACGCCTACACATCGTATCGCGGACACATTCTCTTAGAAATTAATTGACAATAATTTTGTAACAGGCACATTTCTATTTATGTCACGTTTGAGCTTCTGAAAAAACGCTGTTTCATTATACGTAGCATTCGCACCGGCTTTTGTGTCATAAGTGAAAAAACTTCATTCGAATGAAAAAGAATGGCTTTTGGTTGGATTGAAACGTAACAAGCGATGGTTTCCTTCAGTGATTTATAAGAGTGGGGCCCCGATGCGACACTACCCCTTACGCGACGAGTTTCAACTGAATCACCCTCAATTCGATGCCTCCGCCCAACATAAAGCGCCTGCTCGATCCTGGCGCTTGAATATTATAGAGGTTGTAACGTAAGGAATAGAGCATGATTTTCCTTGGCAAGATACTAGTGTTGTAGCAAATTCAAGCTTCGGGCTGGATAAGCGACCAATACGCATGTCCACGGCATTGTGTAACATATAAATTCGTATAGAGCAGAGTTTCCTTGTGTATCAGGCTTTTCTCGAGTTCAAGGACTTCGTGATACCAATTTTAGTTTTCGAATTGTAAGAATTTTTAAATTTAATCCTTTTCTATACTTTATTTAAACCGATAAAAATCATACCGTTTATATCTAAAAAAATGCAAATTGTAAGTGCAATGCATAAAAATTAAAATAACATTTTTATAACGTGTTATGCATTAGAATTTATTTAATGTTTACGCTTTTATATTTTTTTATATGTAAGTTTCTTATGGTTCCCTAATAATAGGTTTTATAATATGCTATAGTTTATGAATAATACTAGGGAATCGAGAAAATTGCTTAATGCTAAAACGGTCTGGAACTCTCTACTCTCTGGGGATTTAAAAATTGCTCAAGCAGAAAATATTTAAATTTTTGCTGATAAGCTAATTAGGTTTTCTTGGGTGATTCATTCGTAGACTTTCTGTTTTTTTTATGATTTTATATTGTAATTAATCGAAAAAGCTACAGTTTTATTATTACTAATAATGCATCTATATACGTTATTTACTATTAAAGTCAATTCAAGTGAGGCCTAAAATTCGAAGTAAAGGTCTTTAGTAAATGCAAGCTGAATAAAAGGCTTGAATCATTCAGCATGATTATTTTTCCAGCTTGTCAGTCATAATTCACGTACCATTTCGCTGTTACTCGGCCACATTTCTGCGGACATGTTATCTGATGGACTTTATTGAAGTTGACTCATTACTCAGCCGGTGATTGCGAGATAGCGCACGCATTATGCTCCCTGCCTTTGTTTTTCCTATACCAAAGTATTTTCTCATTCGGTTCTTTACAGACATCGATAGAGTTTTTTTACTGAAGCAAAAAAATAATTATAATGTAAAGAAATAAACATCACATTTCAATGGAGAAGAACATAAAATTGTATGTCATATATAAAACTACGCATGTATTTTTTATAGACGTCATTGAGCAATATTCTTTTTGTTTCTTGCTCGTTATTTTGTGTAATTAAATACAATCACAATTTAATTTATATATAACGTGATTTGTTGTTATATATGTAATGTAATAATTCTTCTATGGCAATATCTATTTAGTTTTATGTTTAGAATTATATCAGTGAATATATAATTAGCTGACTAATTAATATAGGTTCTCGCACATAATTTGCATCATTCTTTATGCAGTGACATGGATGTCAAAACTTATTGTATAAAATAATACATTAATCGTATATTCAATGCACTTCTGTCATTTATTTAAAATTAATTCTTCTATAAAAGAAATTTTGTAAAAAATACGCATGTTAATTTGTTCAAAATATTGTTTCCAAATTAGCTTCAAAAAGTTATGTTAAGGTTCTTTTATATCCATATGTAACAAAAGGAAAATATTTGGGAAATGATCTTGAAGAAAAATCACACTATGACTTGGGACTATTGTTGATGACGTAGCCAAAAATACCAGGATGAGTTACACACCAACAATACAAAAGGGTAGTACAAAATTATAACTTGGCACTAGATCACTTTTGGAATATATGATTTATTTTAAAACATATCAATAAGCACCTTTTTAACAAAATTACATTATAAATCCCTTCTTTGGGAAAGAATAGAACGAAATTACACATGCTATATCAGCAGCTATATGCTAGAAGTAGAATTATGGAGGATTTTTCTGAAACCCAACTGCATAATCGAAGAAGATAGTGGCTACGTTATTATAGTGCAGAGCATTTTTGTGCCCGAATATTGCGTAGTTTTACTCTGAAAAGTCGGTCCAAGTTGTCAAAACTATCGTAAGTACTCGTTAAAGGAATTCAGTGCAGGCCGATTGACTTGCAATCCATTCATAGAGTCCATTTAACCCTTTAGTTTATGAAGGTCAGATGCCAGACACTTTGTACAAAACTAGGTCAATTAGTAATTGTTCTCATAGTTTTAAGGAAAATTTCTGCTTTGAAGTAGACGCTGTCTTATTTAAGTTATTTAAATAATTTCATTAATACAAACCTTTATAAGTGCAGAATAAATATTCGTTACTACTTAAGATATAAAACTACGAAGCAGCAACAACGATGCAACAAAACAAATTCTGCTTATTTTTGTAGTCAACATACCGTCTAAGTTATGCCCGTAAAATAAATACGAAAGTTTTCAGTTCAAATTACTTAAAGCCCTCCAATGCCTTCAAATTGCAGACGACACAAACGACATCATGTAATTTGTCAATGCTTTTAAATAAATTGCTTTTTTATATTTATAAAGTAATAATGATATTATGTAACAAAGAACTTTAACGCGAAAAACACAACCAGTAGTTAAACCATTCTCTACCTATTAAGGTTTTATAGCAAATATTTGCTCAATGACAGTCCTCATAACTTTAATCCTTATTAATTCAATCTACCGCATAATATATTTTCATTTGATAAATTAATGTATCAATTATTATACCACCTGACTATACATGCTTAGAATCTAAATTCATGAATAATATTATCGCACAAGGCTTAGTGTTACATCTGATAATGCTATACAATGATAATTTCCTCAGTAGTAATGTCATTTAGACTACTGTTACTGTTACTAATAATCAACTGTTATTGTAATCTATGTATAGAACAAGAAAATATTACGAAGTGTTATAGTATTTATATTAAAAAAGCTCTGATCAAACCAGTTAACAATTTGAAAAAAATCTTAACCTATAATTTGTTTAATTTTATCAGGAGTGCCATATTATAACTGCCTTCGTAGCCTAGTGGTAAGAGCTTGCTTTTTACAAACTGGAGGTCGTGAATTCAAATCCTGCGGGAAGTTAACTACTTTCCGAAGTTATTTCCTAGCTGAATCGGGCATTGCGAGCCGATCACCCGCTTGCCTGTATAGTAAGATAATCATGCGTCAGATGGGCATGTAAAAAGTCGGTACTGCCCTAATTTCTTTTCAATTGTGTCGGTTTCCGTCACATCTGACAATAAGAGTGAACGTGTAGGGAGTGTACCTATGTTGGCGCATACACTTGTGCACAATAATATATCTTGCCACTAATATAGATCGGCCGCTGAAATATGACTCAACTAGGAGGATATAATTATTATTATATCTCATTCTTGACTATTTGATTATTATTTTCGTCATACATTGAAGAGTAATGGTCTACTGAAGGCTCGTAAATAAAAAAAAAACGCTCACCATTACTTTTTTTAGGTTTAAATTTAAATTTTCTTAAGTGGAATTGCGTTATACCGCATATTATACTTGTATTATAATCTACGTCTTTTGTATTTTTTAAATTTACCTCCACTTACTACGTCTCTTTTTCAGTGAGAATGGAACGACTACATTTACAAAGTGTAGTGCTAATGTGTTTCGTCAGTGTACAAAATGACAACCATTACAGCGATGGCGGGCAATCAACCAACCAGAACTTTTTGCAATATTTTTGTATAGCGCGATAACTTCGTGGAATCTATTTTCCTTTTTTCTGACAAATATGGTATAAAATGATTGTAGAAATCATTATCGAACGTCGAAGAGATATAAATAAAACTCATTAGAGTTTTTTTTTTTTTTTTATCGTTATCACTCTTATTGTTTTGAGAACCGAAACAGTTATGCATGTAATAAAATGAAAAAAGATTCAAGTATTTATTTAAAAAATTAAGCTTACAAGAAAACTCTTTAACGAAATTCTAGAAATATAAGATCCAACTATATCCCATACTTACATATTTGATAGTTAACAGACGTTTTAAAAAAATCATATATAGACGGATCTTTTCAATTTTCCGTTTAGCGGATCCGCTCATTAATATTGTTTCAGTATCGCTTTTCTAATAAAGGAAAAGCAAACAGTTCTCATAATGGCCAAGTTAGTTATGAAGCATAGATACGATTGTATTGTATTAACGATAACTGAAACTTTTCACGGGCCTCTAAGCCCGCATAATAGACCTAATCGTGTCACATTTATCTACGGTTTGTTACATAGATTTGTGAAACGTATATATCATCAACTAAGAATTATTTCACAATGTGTAGTTTAAATTATATAGTTTAATTTTAGAGTAGTTTTGTAAAGATTAACTGAATACAACGGATATAATTTTGTTGATAATACATATGTTCTTTGGTATTATATATTATAGGAAAGATTTATACTAACTTAATGCATATAAGGTCACCATCCTAATATTTTAAATAGAAATTGTGAATATTTTATTTCTATACCTTACAACTGACGTCGTTGTGTTTAATAAAAAAGATCTCTTTGAAACTTCACAGCGAAAGTTCTATTAAGTTTTGAAAAGTCTTACTTGGCATAGCTTGGTGTACATTTTTGCAACTCTCACGAAGTTTTATTTTAAGTAGGTACAAGTCCATTTATTCGATTAAAAATTGTTTTTTCGCCATTATTTGCCACCTATATTTGATAATACCATGAAAATTGCATAGATATAAACAAATTTATTTTCAATTATTGTAAATATGACCACAGGTGCCCCAGTTTTTCGTCATGTTTCTTTATATGTATAGAAAATCGAAACAAACCGAGACTATGTTAGAATCGATATACTTGGCGCGACACAGTCTTAACGATTGTCATCGCTTGCTAGCGCCAACGAATAATTAATCGATTCACAGAGTTGCCTTCACCAGTTAAATGGGAAATACAGCTTATAATTCCATTATACTATCGTTCCGTAAAACAACAATAAATCATTCAAAGTTAGTTACGATTATGGATGTTTCTTTTCTATCGTAATATTATACGTGTGTACCATTAATATTGAACTTTTATTGTCAGAATTAATGGTAAAATAATTTTTTGATCGACTCCGTGAACTCTTGTTTTATAGTACGTAACTCTTCTACATCAGAAAGAGTAAGAAAGCGTAAATAAAAACTAAATGTTTGTAAAAATGCAGGTACACGCATATTGATTGCTCTTCTTTTAAAACCAATTTAAATAAAAAAAATCTTAGTTACGAGTTATTAATGTTTTACATTCGAAATCACACAAAATTTTGAAAATGAGTTAGAACATAAGCTGCTGTTTTCGAATGATGTACTAATTAAAATTTTTAACTGCCTGTGCCTAGTGGTATGGGCGGTGCTTTAGAAACCGGAGGTCGTGGTTCGAATCCTGCAGGACTGCAACAAATTTTCGTTGTTGTTTCTAGTTAGGTTAGAATTTGGGCCGATCACCCAATTGTCTGAAAAATAAGATGATCCATGCGTCGGATGGGCATGTAAAAGTCGGTCCACCCACCAACCCGCATTGGACCAGCGTGGTGGATACGGTCCAAACCCCTAATGGATAGGGGTTTTAGGGAGGCCTAAGTCCAGCAGTAGACTAAAACAGGCTGATGATGTGATTGATTCAAATTTTGTATATCATCCGAAGATCTCAAAGTAATGTAAAAACTTGAACTTTTAAATAAATTCAACCCGGTGGTACCGAAGATATTTTTGATAAATTTGGTGTATTTCCTAAAATATATGCTGAATATCATTTCGTAAAAATTCGACTCAAACTCGTAGCGTAACAAGTGCGGTCAAGAAATTTCCTCAAAAATTGCCTGCTATTTTATATTGTCGGGTCAACCTATATATATATGTAAATAGTTGATTTATTTAATACGTTTTGGCTTATTAAATCATATATCTAAATCTGAATATGTGTACCGTATTTCTATTTAATTAATTGGGTGCTACGGGGTAGCAAATCCGAGGTTGTGGGAGTCAATGAGGTTGCAGACAACGCAGATGAAAGTAATCACCGCCCTAGCCCCTAACCTTGGTTAGGTAATTGGGTGTTGTTCGGCGACAAGGGCCAAAGGTTGCACTTGATAAATCCTAGTCCATACGTATTGGCTCTCAGCATGACCTGAGGACGCTAAGGTCATACATAGTATTTAAAAAAAAACAAGGAAAATCACTGTATCATCCTGTCAGTGTATTAAACACATTGCATAAAAGTTCTGAGATTATATATTATTATTTTCCAAAAAAATACTTTGTCGTTTAAGGAACTTCCTGAGACTTTCTTATTAAAAATGAACTTCTTTTTTAGATACTTTTTATTGTTAATCCGCAAATTAGACTTTTTTAACGTACTGCTTTCTTAACGTTAATTGTAAATAATAATTTGTGATTTTTACTTCATATAATATATTGAATAAAATATTACAGAAATAATTTACGTACTTTGATAAATTTTGAGTTTAAATACTAAGATATTTTCTAAAAGCGTAACAAATAATAAAGCGCTTGGTTTGTATAAAAATTAAATAGGTTGCGCGTTTTGCTTTCCCTCTAAACGAAATGGGGAACAAATTGCAGTGAAAGTACTTTTTAAACATTCATAGGCATAGCCGATTCCAAAGACTTAAAATTTCATTATTAATCCCCTTCCAGTGCTTTGAAAAAGTGAATCTTATTCCAATTGTATTATAAAGGAAAAACATAGAATTACAAAGATAATTGTAATACTTTACTGATTTGTTATTCAGATAATTGAAACTTCATTTTAACTTCTTGCGTTAGGTAACAATTGATCACCGAATGCATTTTGCGCTACATCTTTTGTACTTGGCTGGAGTAAAGCCAAATCCTAACAAATGGATGCAGATATGTCGATCAAATACCTCTGCATCGTCTATTATGTTACTTGTATTGTTTAGCCTAATTTTTATGATTATGTTTTCTAATTTAACAGGGCCGAAAAGTCACTTACTTCCGTTACCCTAACTATGTTTTTTTACGTTCTAAATTGTGGTTGTGACAATGGAAATAGTTACTATTCCCTTTTATTGCGAGTTCTTAGAACAGGGTTACAATCGGAACGTACTTTTTAGATATGTTCCTGTTGCTCCCTAGAGGTGTGATTTTATTTTTATTATTTCAAATGGTAGGTACTAGTTGTCATGTGGTGACAAAATCACAACCAAGTGCGATTAAATTGCAAACACTGGCGAAACCGTAAAAGGTAGACTTAAACTGAGTTCTACATAATTGTACTTCTTTAAATTTAGAAAGTTTAATTTTTTCTAATTTTTTATTTCTATGAAGTTCGGGAACGCATATATCTTTTTGTTAAGAATAACTGATACTAACCATTTTTATGTAACACATTTTTAAGAATTGGTATATAAAATGCAAAGCAACTACGTGTAGAAAGCACCTTGTTATTCATTTATATTACGCAAAATGGTTATATACTCTTTGAAGTTGGCCATATTTTTTTGATGATGAATTTTCACCTATTATTATGTACAATATACATAACAATTCCACTTGATTGTTTAGTACTAGGGGTAAATAAGCTAAGTGAATATGGAAACGTCGCAATTCACTAGCGCAATATCTTAATTTCGGACGAAGTTCTCTTAGAAATATAATAATGGAAAAGTTTCCATTTGTATGTAGCAGTGTTTTAGAATCCTCTCATCAGATAGAGTGGTTTTTGCAAGTATACATTGATGATGGGTAGCATAAAGTAATTTTTGGGTAAGTTGTCATAAGATACTGATATTACGATAGTGTTGACGAAATATTTCTGGTTTCAGAGACGTTTTACGTCCTATCTTAAGATAGCAAAGTGAAATTGGATCTTGTAAATGGATTAGTAACATGAATACAATACAATAACAAGTAACAATTGTACATTATAAATTAATTATCAGCTTTTATTTATAAACTGCAAAATATAACAATCCAGTATACTTAATATTCTTTGTTCATTGTCATGTAATGTAATTAAATAATACAATTATAATGGGTATAATTACTATTATCTTATTATTTATATTGAAACAGAAGTTTATAGTCAAGTAATGCGCAATACATATTTGTAGAAAATATTAACTAGCAATATTTAGAACTTAGCCTTTAGGGTATATAAATTTTGATAACATTAAAATTTGAACCGCGAATTCTTCGCTTTTCAGGGCGAAAGAGAATAAAATTAGATTTTATTGATCGATCAACACTAAATCTCCTCTGTACGGCTTTTGCTTTATAAACCGGAGGTCGTGGATTCGAATCCCGGGGGGAAACCAGTTTGTGTCGTTTTATTCTGGATAGTTAAGAAATTTCGGTCAATCGCCTAATTGTCTGAAAAATAAGATGATCTTTGTGTCAGATGGGCATTTAAAAACGTTGTCCACCCACCAACCCGTATTAAATCAGCGTGCTAGGATACGATCCAAAGACCCCCTGACGGTGAAGGCGTGTATTGGGGTAATCCTATGTCCAGTAGTGGACTAACACGGGCTGATGATAATGACGATTTAAACTTTTTGTTATAAAACGATTACCTTTCTCTACTTTTACCAAAACATTTGGACTTTCTGTAACATGTGACAACTACCCATAACAAATGACAATCAATCAAAACAGTGTATAATTAAAATGTTATTTTTGCTAAAAATCAATAGTTGAACAATCCGAAAATCGTTTAAATCACTAATGTCAATCTTAAAATAAATACTATGTGGGCATGGCATGTTATTCAGATATTAAAACCAATGTTATTAATATAGAAATATCTTATCATTATTAAGCTTCCAAACGTATAATATATATTTTTCTTATAAAATAAATATACCCTGTCATAACTTAACAATAGATCCCAACATTAATAGAAACTAATGATGATGTGACTAAAAAGGAAGCAAAAATTACTATATTTTTGAAATAATGCGGTGAAATTTTACTATGTCCACAAACTATACTTGGGCGGGCTGCTAGTTGTAAATAATTCACGCTTTACCTCACTCCCTTAGCACGCTCATTAGGGGCATGTTTTATATTTTCCTGTAACCGTTTAATGTATATCGGCCTTTTTTCCATTCTATATTGATAACTGTTAATCCAAGTGGAACGTTCGGACCATTCCAAAATATTAGATGTCCATTAAAGAATTTTGCTAATGGAAAATCCAATATTTTAAATAGAAATTTTTGAATAACCTTGTCCTTTGCTTTTGAAATATTTGATATTTAAATTATCTAGCAAACGTGCCATGAAAGAAATATATAAATTATTCAGGACGAAGAGACGAAATTTATATTCACTACAAAAATTTCATACAATAGTTAGTAATTATAAAATAGTTCATTTGTAATTTATAAAATTATTGTTAAAAAAAGGCTGAAGAATTTTTGTACGTTCAGTCAGTCTCGTCCAAAAACATAGAGAGAACGATCATATACTAAATAAAATAATTATTTAGTACATATACAGCCACATCTCGACAAAACAAATTTATTTATATAAAATTTATTAATGAAAAAAAAATTAGTTTTGTGAAATATTCCAATACGTTGCAACACGAGATGGAAATATATCCTATTAGATTCGTTATCATTTCATTCAATTCAAAGTATTTATTTCAAACTGTAATCTGAAGTTTAGACTGCAATTTATGACTTTGAAAGATATCCGTTTTTGTTAAAAGAATTTCAACTAAATAGGTGAAGAAAGCACAACGTATTTTTCACAGTATTTTCTTATTAATATGGATGCGGTAAATTTATTCTATGCCGAGACAATAAATTGGCCTTTTATATTCAAAATTAATGTCGGTTATTGGAGGCAGCTCGCTAAAATATCCAGAAATAAATTGGAACGTCCGTCCAATGCGCTGCTACGACTTTATCAAGGGTATGTCTAGCTTTAAATATAAATCAATCGCAATTAGGACGTCTGTAAACTAAACTTAATAAAAATAATCTTTTATAACTTTTAGCGATAATAGGATATTATCTCCGATTATGAAAAACGTAGTAATAGTATACACCTTTATAGGGGATTTTTATCTTGTATAACGAAAAGTGTACATGTAGTATGTTATACTACTACGCTATATCCTAAAAAATGGAAATAATTATAAAAAGATTTCACATGTCACATGTAATAATAAGAATGTGCTCAGTTTTTAAGTCATTAGTAAATAAATGGAAATCGGAAGTAAAGGCTAGTTAAGAAAAACAGACAGATTTATTCTAAATACTATGCTAAGAAAGCATAACATGCTATTAGTCTATTGTGCATTATTTTTATTGATATTGCAGCATCAACATGTGTAAGTGCTGTGTACTTTCTTGCTGTCCCTTCGTTTGTTATGGATCTAATATAATGACAATCCAGTATTTCCTTCAGACATGATGAAGCTTAAAAAGCAACGTGAGAAATGCGGTCATCTTGATTTTTTCTTGTATAAATAAAGTAATGATTCGTTGTGCGAAGCCATTTTTGACGATCGGTGCTTTAATGATGCGTCATTAAATTTCGTTGCGACATTATTTGAAAAGTCATTTGTAGATGCCTATCTATCACGGTGCTGTGAAATATATTAAGAGCGTGAAGGGAAAGTATTCCGTGGTCATTTATCGAAGCTACAGGGACGCCACATTCTCCAACTAAGCTATCATGAAACGCTCGACTGTACAATTAAATAATTTAGTTGCACACTCTAATCTTAAGTTCATTTTTGCGATCTTCTTGCGAATTTTGGTAAAAAAATTGAAAGACTCAGTATGTGGAACCAATTACGATTAATTTAAACTTCTTTCTTCCTTAATCATTTGGATTTAGTTATTCGTTACTGTTTTTTTTATAATTGGCGTATTAATTGTGGATTGTACAGTCGATTGCAATATTCATGGTGCAGGATGCAATTTATTGTTATCCAACCGTTCTAATGTAGTTAACAGTGTCTCCTGTTGCTTCAGTGAATGCACGTCTCAGGCGAGCACGACGAGTCTGCGACAGGGTTTGTGGGCAGAGAAGCAGCCCCTGTTGGTTAAAACAATGATATCGAAGGATTCAAAGTTAATATTTTATAGGTACCACTTTCAAGATCCTTACACAGCACGTACACGCTGGCTAATACGCTAAAAGTTTATAGATCTGCATAGGATTTAGTAAAAGATAGATAATGTTAAAAGTGTTTGATTAAAATGCTTAGAGTAATGATAAAGTTTAAAATAGGTTAAAAATAGAATGTGAAACGAGAAAAATATAGTTCTGTACATGGTTTGTATTTTGTACATATTTTTATCTGGTGACGAAATAATTTAAAATAGTTGAATTTTTTTTCAATTCAAAGTCATAATAGTTAATGTATTTTTTTATTTTTGCACTTGGGAAAACGATTGCAGATTACAAAACTAGATACGCATACGTAATATTTACATGATTGTTTAATGTTTTATATCCCATTATCTTGTTTTTTGTCTCGTTAAAGATATGTTTCGATCATTTATGTTCTGAACTTTTAAAAAAAGCTTCATAAATATTTTAAAAGAGATATTAAACAACATTACAAAGCAACTATAGTACAACAGTTAATAAAATGTACACACCTAGCATTCAAAAATGTAAAACTTTATTTACAGTGACAAGACATTGAATAGCAGCTAAAAATAGCGCCATCTATTGGTGCTCGCGGTTACCTGTTTGAAAGGCCGCATTCCACCGTTGATTCGTAACGAATCAGCTGCTATCCCAGCGATTCCATCGCCTGGTTCCCTCAACTGCCGCAAGGAGGCGCTAGGGTGGTGGTGGGCATGATGTGGGCAGTGAGTCACACACGCACTTGATTCTGGCTGCGAACTCTGGCGAATAATCCTAGTACTTGTTGTCGGCAACAATAAAGCTGGTGGTTGCATAACAGGACACGCATTCACGGCGTGCAGTGAACTGCAACCGCAGTTGTAATGGAAAGCCGAGTGTACACTCTCTCTTGAAATAGATCGTGCTAAGTGCAGAGCAGACACGGGCGCCGTCGACTGTCTACGATCGCAGACGCGACATCTAGTATAATTATGTGGCACTAGCTGGCACGCAGTCACTGAACCCCTGTGGGCGCCAGTTGCTACGGGCGATATTAGCGTTTGCGGACGATCCGGTGGATCTCGACATTGTAACTCGATATCTGGTACGCTTCTGGTTGAGCTGTCCTCGATTCTGACGGAAGTTGCACTTTCCTCGCTGCCCGGGCCACCAGATAACTGAGGGCGTAAATTTGTTGTGCAGTCTTGTCGTTGAAGTATAGGTTTGACACTTCTATTTTCGGTGGGCACTATAACGGTTACTGCTGGAGTTGTCACGAGAAGACTTGCAGTTTCATCGCTGCTGCCGTAGCCTGAATTTGTAATAGCTTCCGTACTATCACTGGTAGGCGCAGCCATTATGAACAGTCTGTAACAAAAGAATCGCACATTATTGCTATGGCCAAAGTCCCCATCATAACCTAATTTATTTAAATGTAAATGAAACTGTAACAGTTTAATTTTGTGTTAGGGTTTTTTATAGTCAGTTTAAAAATATTTTTCCATTTCATATATTTTTTATTGCAAAAATTTATAAAACTTTTAAAACGAGGTAATATTAGTTAAGTACATTTACTGCTTGGAAATTTAATGGACATATAAAAGCGCAGGTTTTAAAAGCTGGCAAACCTAGTCCCATTCAACGGCTCTTGGAATTTCTTTATTTATAAGTAAAAGTGGACTATTGCAGCTAGTTATGTTAAATATTAAATACCTTTTACATTAAAAACGCTCAGCAAAATTTCTTAAACTAGGCTTAATTGATGGAAATTTGTATTTCACAGACCTACGACTTATTCGAACCTAATTTGTTTTTCATACAATTTTTGAATCCGTTTTAAAAATAAGATATAGCTTATTTATTAAAAACAGATTACAAAATTAGTAGTATAATAATGCAGATTGCATCTATAACAATTTTTAATAATACAGCAATAATCATAAAGTTTTGCATATCGCAAATTATTCAGACGTAATTCTTACAATTTCAAATGTTCTTATAGTCGTCGAAAAACTCGCCACTTGTACTGGACTAAATTTTAATGACCCTAATTATGAGTACCGTTCTTCAGCTTTGAAATTAACATTATTTGCAAAAAAGCGTCGGTACTCATTTTCAAAGCCCTTTTCACTATCTGCAAGTTTTTGACAAAACATTATTTTATTTAATTCGCTACGAATTACAATTGGTGTTTTTAAAATCTTACCAAATGTTCTTTATGTTTATAATTAAATTTTTATTGGTAAGGTATATAACAAATGCAATGCACTGATGATTTAAGGATAAGCTGCATATTTTCTTTTTTAAGAGAATACATATGTTTTTATATAATAATAGAAACTAGTCCATCAACTTGATGAGATTATAAGCATCAGGTATAACTGAATATATTATATATATAATATATATATATATATATGTATATATATATAATATATATCTAAGAATATGACAACTACAAACGCATATAATTTTGCAATATAAGCGGATAGCCACGTGCATTCTGTACGAAACTGCCCCGTGTTTTCTGCCGCCACATTTTAAATCTGTTAAATTTCTTAAGATATTTATCTAATCTAAATGTTGTGTGAGACACTTTTTATGCAAATAAAATAGAGAATTTCGTAACGTATTTGCTTTTTATGAAGTTGCACTGTATTACCTTAATTGAGTTTTAATATGCCTCATTGATTTTATTCGATTGGTTAGGGCAATTTGAGCCGGTCACCCAATTGTCATAAAAATAAGATGATCCACGTCGGATGGGCATGTAAAAAGTCGGTCCACCCACCGACCCGCACTGGACCAGCGTGGTGGGGCGGTCCAAAACCCTCTGATTGTGTATTAGGGGAGTCCTATGTCCAGCAGTGGACTATCACAGGCTGATGATGATGATGATGCCTCATTGCAATTTTTAAAAGTGTTAACATAATAATGATTTTCGTGGATTATTTTAAAACATAAATATATGATCTTCCGGATTTTATTGTAGACTAATTCAAGGAGTACTATTATAAAGTACATCATACCTGGAAGTGGTGAATTATTAGTACCTCCTTGAGAAAGTTGTTGAAAAAAAATGCTACGTGCTGTTCTACTAGCTATGTTTTATTATTATATCTCTTCCTACTTAACTGCATAATATAGTGTTATGTAGCATAATTCACCATTCATTAAAACAATAACAGAACGAATTTCTATTTTAGCCAAATTAGTTTAATAATTGACGTTAACAGAGTCATGTCCAAAAAAACGACAGCGGAAGCAAGCATGTTGCATAATTTTAAAATGAAAGCATTACGATATTAAAGTCTATTAATTCAGAACAATGTCCAAGCTGGTGTCAATAAAATAATTTGACTTTTATATTTGAAAAATGTGGCCTCTGACTGTAGGACTAGTCCACAAATTTACCATAGCTCAGCGGGCTATGGAGCGCACTATGCTTGGAGTTTCTTTGTCGGATAAAATTCGTAACGAACTTATCCGTCAAAGAACGAAGGTCACTGACATAGTGTATAGGATTAGCTCGTTGAAGTGGCAGTGGGCCGGCCATATAGTATGAAGAATCCATGGCCGTTGGGCCAATAAGGTTCTGGAGTGGAGGCCGCGTTTGAGAAGACGGAGTGTTGGTCGACCCCCGACCTGGTGGGATGCCGATCTCTGTGCAGTAGGCGGTTTAAGTTCAGCTGGGGAATCGGCCGTCTTAGCGTTAATTGAAAAAGGCCTATGTCCAGCAGTGGACGAATAAGGGCTGCTAATGAATGATAATATATGAAGCTATTTGTAATACTGAATAACGTTAATTTGAACGATTGTTTTTGTAGCTTTTATTTATTTTTAATTCTGATTCTTGTTCGTTAAAGGAATTTTCTTTATTAAATGTAAAACTAATTAAGATCGGGTGGTTTAAATGATAATAGCGCCAAAGCGTTAATTAGAATAGCGAAATATAATTTTTTAGTGTAAAAGTATACTCAAAGAGAAGTACTTGATATTTCATGATATTTTAATACACAAATCGCGTGACTGGCCTCGGCACAATTCTCCTACATAAAGCAACCCGTTGTCCATATTTGATGCGTTAAGAATTCGATTGATACCACAAGCGATTAAGCTTGTTTTCTTAATTTTGATATATAACCTATTTTAAAATTCATACGAATATTATAAAAGCGAAAATTACTCTGTCCATCTGTCTTATCATCTTTCGTTAAAATCACACAACGGTTTTTGTTGAAATTACATCATATTTTATCGTATCATTTTTATCTTAACATTATTTTATCTTATGTACTCTTAAGTCTGGAAAAGTCTGGAAATCTGGGCTTTATTTATGTCGCAAATCATAACAATTGGTTTGAAGGAGAGAGCCATAACATTTTTTTGTATCAGCGGTTTTGCGGTGCCTTACACTTCCCTACGGGTAAACTTTCTGCTTGTCACACCGCTTTAAAACCAATAATAAAAAAATCACAACTAAAGAGAAAAGGATCGGACAGATCGCCAGAAGTATCATGAACACCGGCACAGATCGATACTTTAATGGAAATTCTATAATAAAATAATCGCTTATAATTTAATTAAACACAATTCTAAGACAGATTTAAACGTGCATCGATATTTAAAGTATAAAAATTTATGTTACGCTTATGCAAATTTAAAAATAGAACTATTCGTATTCTAGTTAAAAATATATTACTTTACCAAGAATAGAAAGGCGTATATAAGATAAGTAAATTTTTATGACATAATTTGTTTGTTGAATATTTAAATATTAATAACTTAGTTTTTTACAGGGTTATCTTTGTTATCGTCACTCGTTTTACACTAATTGTACTTTTTTTTCTTTCTTCAACCAATATTTGTTATTACTTTGACGAGAAATCCTACCACTTTTGCGATTGAATCGATGCGACACGAAATGTGCGAAAGCACAGTGTAATGATGATACAACTAGATTAAAATAATAAACTTGAAACGAGCCATAAGTGGTTTTTTTCTATCAATTTTGTAGTTTCAACCTGTAAGGAGATAAACTAGGAGTTACAATGGTGATGAAAGTCAATATGGACATTCGTCAACGTCGAGGCAAAAGCCATAAAACTTTGCGTCTGATAATAGACCCATATAAATATGACTCCTCATTTATATTATACTATACAGAATATTTTATAATACCTCGCGATCATTTTTCGTATTTCACACGGGTGAAATTGTGGGTAACATCTAGATTTTATTATTAAACCATAGTAGCTAATTGATGCTATATATATATATATATATATATATATAAAGGCTACCATAAAATACCGTTTTTATTTAAATCTTTACTTTATTGCCTACGAAGGCAGACGAGCAGTCGGGCCACCTGATAAAAAGTGGTTACCAACGCCCATCAATTAATTTAAGTTTTTTTTTCAAATGAATATAGTAAAAGTGATAATGCTAATAATTTACAGACATACAATGAAAAATTAGCCCTACTTTGTACAACATTTAAACGTTTATAGCCTGCAAATACTCATATTAAGTTAATGGTTATTTCCATTAGTGAATTAAATTGCCACACAGCTAACGCTTTTGCTAAAGCAATTTAACCTATTGGAATTGTCTCGTTCCACGTTTCAGTTAGAATAAGTAAATAGTATAGTATATTTTTTACATTATTTAATCCAATTTAATACGCAATGAACAGTTATCATAACCATACAATAAAGCCATATTTGATTAAAGAATTTACCCATTTCTGATTTTTTTTTAATTTTTTTTAAATGTTTTGAAAAGACAAAACATCAGCTTGCTTATAATCAATGATAAATTATTAAAATAAATCAATATTTTTTTGGAACTCGGTTTCAATTTAGTACTACTTTACGTACTTTTCTATCTAAAATGATTCGCTACAGCACTCTTATTTTTCTGAGTCTAAAATTCTACATCTACGCATAGCCTTAATAACATTAAAATTAATTATATGACCCTACTAAAGTAACTGAATAATTAGATACGGCCCTTGAATAAAGGTGCTAAATTAAAATACCCTAACATAAGATGGGCCATTGAAAAGTTTGTATATTATTATCTCTAATGACCCAGTTCCTTTTATCTTTTATATTATTTAGTAGCAGATTATAATTACATATTAATTCAGAAAAGTTATTATTGTCAACTTTTCGAATAAATAAAGAATTACGTGATATCATGAAAAGAACAATCTTAGCACGATAATGTTAACACTGTGTAATTTCAATACATTCTTCAGATGCATAAATGCAAGCGTAGAAATGCTATGTTACAATCTAATGTATTGTCCATTAAGGAGACCTATAAAACGTAAGTGTACACTCATAAAATGCACTCGATTTATAGGATCACTGCGGGAATAATAGCGTTAATCGTAAAACGTTTCTAGAACGAGATTGTTATTTTATTAATTTCTTTTATGACCGGCCTTTTAAAATACATTGTTATTGACTTATTATGTATAGTTTAGCAAGTTATCCACCGGATTGATGTAGCTACACGTGTCAACGAAGAGGCTCTATTCATCTAGCATGCCGATTTAGACTTATTACACAGATGTCGATCACAGCGACAGTTGTCTAAGTACAGCACAGGCATGGGTATGACGCTTCTTTGCTATAGGGTACTTTGTTTACATAATTTCCTAGTCTATTTTGGCTAGTCTATTGTTATGTATTTACTTATAATGTAATGTCAAAGTCATTTCATTAAAGTTTTATTCAAAAGTATACGTATAATAAGAAATTAAGTAATTTGAAATTTAGATCAATCTAACCATCTTAAACTGTTGGCAGGTCTACAACTAGATTGGTGTAGTTAGCTATTTAAAAAGAAATATTTTGTTAAAAAAATCATTGTGCTCTGATTTAAATCATTTGATCACTATGAAAAGCAAACATTTGCAAGGTAAAAAAGTGCAAGACCTCCGGTCTTCGTTAATAAGTTAGTAAATTCTGGTTTTTGGAAATACAGGCAAAGCTTGTACCATCATCATCAGCCTGTGTTAGACCACTGCTGGACATAGGCTTTCTCCATTACGGTTTTTTTTACCGTATCCAATCCAATACGGGTTGGTGGGTGGACCCACTTTTTACATGCCCATCCGATACATGGATTATCTCAATTTTCAGACATTGTGTGATCGGCCAAAATTGCCCTAACCAACTAGAAAACAACAATAAAGATTTGTTGTGACCCCGCAGGATGCAAACCCACGACCTCCGGTTTCTTAAGCACACTTTAGTGGCAAGGGTGCACAAGGCTACGGAGGCAGTTATCAATTGTAAATGTTATAATTTAAGTCGAAGATAAAAACAGCGCAGTTCTTGTATTCGATAACTAAAAAAAAGGACACTTTTTTTGTAATATATAACAAAACGTTAAAGAATAATTCAAAATGTTATTAATTTAACAACGAATGATGTATAATTATAAACCAGCAAGAAATAAATTAATATTAAAAACTCTAAATAAATTCAGTTAGCATTACCGGTACGGAGAATTTCGTGATACACGTGCGGTGCGCTTATTTGTGATTCAATTACGATTCAACTCGACACACACACAAAAGTGATATTATTTTTTTTTAAGCGGTGAAATATTTTGACCGTAATTTAAGCATTACTTATCATATTTCAATGGAAACAAGAATTTTTTCAAAAATATTTATGAAACAAAATTGTTTATGTAGTTAGCATCAGTTACATTTTTCTTAAAAAATAAACAAGGCCTTCATACATAAGAAAATTGTATTAATTGATAAATATTTTAGTAATATAAAAATAACTTAAAATTGTAGATACCAAATTTGGCCTAGTAAAATTTAACTTTGAAATTGCTGTTTTGCGTTTTTCTTCTCCAACATTTGTTTGTTCAAATCTGTGTATTCTTTGATTATTTGTACATTTTCTATATCGTTTACTTAATACGTGATTAGCCTTTGAGGCGAACATAATAAGTAAGCATGCTAATCTAACAAATAACGTTTTAAAGATACTTGTAAACGAACCCTACGGTAAACATTAATACGTGATAAGAACTTGTTCTTTCATTTTAAGACAAAACAGTGTGAACAGGATAAAGAAAAATCCTGATTATAAGTTTAATCTTTATTATTATTATCATGAACTCGCTGATACGCTAGTTTACTGTATAAATTCTACACTTTCGTAATTTCACGTGTTGGATCACGAAAATTTCGAAAGTGAAATACTATAGATCTAACAAAATTTCGCTTCATATTAATGAGTCAAACTTAAAATACGGGCAATTAATTCTAAGCCTACGCAATTAGTTAGACAGAAGTAACTTAACAAATACAAATTATTGTAGTAAGTAAATAACTTAGAAATTCCTTTGTCATTCAACTATTGAAACAGATGGAGAAAGAACTAGATGTTTTAAATTTAGTTGTGTTGGACAACACTGTAGGTGCTTTGTACGCAAGACTTAGAGTGCAAAGTGACAAGTAGAACCGTTTACTGACGGCTATGATAATATTTGATAATGAATTAATACTCTTTGTAGGTGCACAAATCGTACCACTGATTGAATTTGAATTCCGTACGCCTTTTTTTTAAATAATTTAATTGAATCAAATCTACACGGTTGTGCTACTTTGTACAAAAAAGGTTTGCCTAGATTCCTGAAAAAAATAGTTGTGTATGGTGACTCTATAACACGACATTAATTCAATGCAAAACTTTGCCTCGCACGCATGAATTTACACTTTTTGATAACGTATAACCATTACATTTTCAACGAATTTTTACTTTTAAAGTATAATGTAATCTAAAAAATAAAACTTTTAGTATATATGTAGTATGGTATAGTTTTCTTGATCAACGTTCCAAACACTAATTATTACATACGGCCTAAGCCTTTTTAAGTATAATATTTATTTGTTTCCCCATAGTCTCATACTAGTGTCCATATCATTATCACGTGTTCTCTAATTTTTTGATAGTAAATAATTCACATTTGTATAAACATTTAATTATAATGTACATATGTTACCCGCCAACCCGCATTGGACCAGCGTGGTGGGATACGGTCCAAAAACCCCCTAATGGAGGAGGCGTGCATTAGGGGAGGCAAATGTCCAGCAGTGGACTAACAAAGGCAGATGATGTGAATTATAATATTACAGGTAACTAAGTCTTATGTTATTACGTCGCAATAGATATACGAGGTGTGTTCAAAAGTATGGTGAATTTTGAATTTTCGCGGGTTACGTATATTCGAATTTCGATTTTTTGTCTCTCACTTATGCCGACAAGCTCGGCCATTTTAATTGTTCACTTAATTGTTGACAGCTGCTTTGCTTGCACGTGTTTTGGATTGCCTTCGATTTTTACCTATTCAAAAAAATGGATCAAAGAACTTGTATCAAATTTTGCGTGAAAAACGAAAGTAAGTGCGCGGATCTATTTCGAATATTGACTGTGGCATACGGAGAAGCTGCCTTGGACCGAAGCAACGTTTATCCGTTGTACAAAATGTTCTCAGAAGGTCACGAACATGTGAACGACGAAGTGCGTGCCGGACTCCCGAGCACTTCAACAACAGACGAAAAAATTAAAGAAGTGGAGAAAATGGTATTGGCAAATTGTCGAATCACCGTTATAAAAGTTGCTGAGAACTTAAAAATATCGATTGGCTCGAGCCATTCAATTTTATCAATGATTTGGGCATGAGGCGGGTTGCCGCGAAATTCGTACCAAAATTGCTCCGTTGCGACCAAAAACAGCATCGCATAAACATTGCTAATGAGATGTTTAACTCTGTCCGTGACGACCCAAATTTGCTCCAGAGGCTCTAACTGGTGACAAATCGTGGGCTTATGGTTATAACGTGGAAACTAAAGCTAATCATCTCAATGGAATCTGCCGCATAAACAAAGACGGAAAAAAGCGCGCCAAGTTCGGTCGAATGTGAAAAATTTTGCTGGCAGGTTTCTTCGATTGCAGGGGCGTGGTGCATGAGTCTTGCCATAGGGAAGAACGGTCAATAGGAATATTACCTGCAAGTAATGCGCAATTTGCACGAAGCAATCCGCCAGAAACGCCCAGATTTGTTGAAGAACAAAAATTGGCTTTTGCACCAAGATAGCGCCCTGCTCATACATCGTTGCTTGTGCGCGACTTTTTGGCCAAAAACAACACACTTATGATGCCGCAGCCACCACGCGTTCTCCAGATCTTGCCCCCTGTGACTTTTTCTTCTTCCCTAAGCTGAAGAGGCCCATGAAAGGACGACGTTACGCTACGCTATACGAGATAAAGGCGGCTTCGAAGGAGGAGCCGAACAAGAAAAAAAATTACTTTTTGAAGTTCTTTGAATATTGGAAAAACCGTTGGCACAAGTGTTTAATATCTCATGGGGATTACTTTGACGTGGACAAAATAAATATTCATGAATAAATAAATAATTTTGAATAAAACAAAATTCGCAATACTTTTTGAACACACCTCGTATAACAATTAATTATAAAGTTAGTCATATTACTTTTATGAACTACCATATAGTCCGGCTAAAATGTGCTCATGTTTTAGTCTGTAACACATCTCTGAAGGAAAATAAAAATTATAACACTTACTTTCACTTAATAAACTTTGTCAAAGTTCTTTCGAGTTTACAAATCGTTTACCTCATGGTCAAGGCATTTTTATTCTAGTTATAGGCATTTTTTTCGACGATACCGGTAGTTTTGCCGCTGATTGACAGTTATTAGCTAAGTATTTTTTTATGATTACGCAGGAGCGACAGTCGGGCCACTGATGAAAGTGGTCACTGACACCATAGACATTGCAATACCAGTGTATCCAACGCCACGTGAGACATAGGTGTTAGTCTCGTTTACCCAGTAAATGACATGGCCTAGTTTTCAAACGAACACAGCAGCACACTACTGCTTCGGCAGAAATAGCACCGTGTGGTATTCACACAGACGTCTCCTGTAAATGGACCACCACCGTAAATATGGACACTACATCGGTAGTATTCGATAGTTAAAGTTTTTTTTATTTTACTAGTTAATTATTTTAAAATCAAAGTTATGAAAGAACTCGAAAAGAAAAATTTGCGTAGTTTATAATCTTTAATTTAAATATATTACTGAACACTAAAGATAATTTTCCCACTGGACTGACTGTTTTCATTTTAGCATTTTGCTTTCTCGCTCAATGTTTGAAGGGAAAGCTTTAATTATTTAATTTATCCTTGGTTACGTCTGTAAATAAGCAGCAATAAATACTAAACCTTAATAGTTCGACACATAGACCAGTTTTAATATCAGGTAGGTTATAAACTTTTGTATTGGATTATCTTTAAGACTTTAATAAACGTTGTATTGATAACATATTAACCGTATGAAAAGAATTTTAGTCACATTTTATGACTACAGAATTTGACATGATCTCAGACGTACATGTTTCTGATGTATTGGTAATAAATTAAAGTAATCTTTTTAATAAAGCGAATATCGCTCGCTTACGGGTACAGTAAGTGAACGCCCAACTTATAAGAAGTGCAGAGTAAGCCTTAACAAATCCGCTCGTCGCCATAGACATGGGACGTTACGTCTCGTTTACACAGTAATTACGCTGGCTAGGTCACCCCCCACACTGTCACACATCGGCACATATCCCATATTTTATTAACCTAAAATATAATCAAAAGGCAATTAATTTTCTACATCTAAAAAATTTGATATAATATAAAAGAGATAAAACTTAAAAAAAAATGTTCAAGTTAAGTAGTTGATGTTTACAATAAAATTTTATATGAAATAGATTTTTTTATGCATAAAAATAAAATAAAACTACTGTTATTATAAGTTTATTTGAATGCTTAAACAGCTTGCCCGAATGCGACAACCATACATTAAATTGTTTCTGCTACCAAAGTTATTAAAAACGATGAACAAGAATCTAAGTATACAAAACTTGCGTGGGAAATCGTGAAATGTCAGAACTAATGATATATTAATGACTATTTAAACACCAGAAGTTTGAAGGATAGAATAACATCTATTAATCTAAACCAAAAGTGTAAATCAAAATTTCCAACAAGACTCCTAACATTTAAATTTCGTCCAAATGAAAGAATGGTCTTGTTTCTGTCTTCGGAGCGCTTTAACGCTATAACTCTGCGGCAATAATAGACAATATAGTGAGAGCAGGGGAAACCTACAATCTACAAAGTGAACAAAATATAGTTTGATATAACTACTTTAGAATATGACGTGAGAGAACGAGAGAGAGTGACGCTTATGATTTGATGTTAAAATTATTGAATCTACAATAGAAGTCATTAATAACTTTTAAATGTTTAATATGTAAGATACCCAGAGCATCATGACTTTTTTGTGTTCGACAAATATTGTAAGTATAACGAAAATTGTGGTGCTTCATAACTCTGGTAAATTTATTCGTAATTTTCGTTGGGAACGTCGGTGGCAGGGTGAGTAATTTGTATGTGTTGGACACACTAGTCTGATGTTGCTTTAACGTGGGTGAAAGTAATTTGTTACTGACATACCCGTACAATTTCCTTTTATTATGTATTGA
Source organism: Lamproptera curius (assembly GCA_029286875.1). Lineage (NCBI taxonomy): Eukaryota > Metazoa > Arthropoda > Insecta > Lepidoptera > Papilionidae > Lamproptera > Lamproptera curius. The sequence goes on from JAGSMT010000079.1 coordinate 250,210, forward strand.
GCCTAAATAACGGAAGAGGCAAATAGGTCAAAATGATTTGTTAATATATTACATTGGTCAAGTTATTTCTTTTTAATTGTAATGTTTACTGTCTATATTTATATCTATGACCTTTGACGATTAAAAATAATACAGACAAAGCGATCCGTAATTTAGTTTATGTAAAGTAATTGCTCGACCTTGTTGTATTTGTGTGCCTATGAAATATACGATAAAAGACTATTTATACTATTTAGTGAGTTTGACAATTACTAACCAGCTGTGCAGTTATTACTACCGGTACCGGTTTGAACAGTAAAGATTTTTAAGACAGAGAATATTTTTAGAACGATTACTGTTTGAATAGTACGTAACACCAAACTGCTTTATTGATAATAACGGTTACAGATCAGCTATTTTTAGCGTTGGCTAGTGAAGCAGTATTCTTTCAGGCCAACAAGATGCCCTTTGACCCATTAGAAGGCACGATGGAAATGCTGTGCTCTTTGGTTTGGCCGCAATATGTGAGTCAATCTATCACCTAGAGATCTTATTTATTTAAAAACATTTGTTCAAGCAGATGCAATGCTTACCCTTCAGCTAAAATGGTTTCCCTTCAGCCTAATTAAAAGTGCAACAGATGAAGAGATCCACCGTTTTAAGAGTCTTGAAAAACAAAAAGGTACGGTTTTTCCTCCGACAACTCAACCTTGGCTAGAGAATAATTGGTACTTTCTTCCACTCTTTACTCCTATCGGTGGAAGTATTTAGAGCATATCCAGAATAGGCTTCTCACCCAACTTGAAAAACCTTCTCAGGATATCCTTTATTATCTTAGAAGAAACAGATTCCATTAATTTTCTAAAACGAGCAACAGCGATTCAAACTACCACTACGGCTTATGTACTACTTCGTATTAAAATTAATATGAATTTTACTATAAACAAATTGAGACTTATATACATCAAACTGCTCATAAGTAAATAAGAGAATCATGAGTCAAACGAAGCGTTTCGTATGTTTTACTCATCTATGACATCCTCTACCCAAATTTGAATAAATACTGAAAATCATTTATAAAAATCATTAACTTCAAACATATCTCTATAACAGTCTCATTGTCCTCATCAAAGATTGTTTTTCATTTAAATGTCTGTATCTTTTAAGATTTACATTTAATCAAAATATCGCCTTTAATATCACGTGTTATTTGATCGTTCACATTAAAATGATTATAGTAGGTTATTCTTTAAACAGATATTCGTTAAAAAGATATATGTGATCTTTCTTGACCGTGATCTTTCTTGTAGACTAATTCAAGCGTAAAATTATGTAAAACAAAATTTTGTTATTCTCAGAAGGTTCAGCCAATGTTTGCAATTTAATTGTACAAGGTTGTGATTTATGACGCCGTAATTGTCTTTATTTCTATTATCTTATTATCTATCAAACTACTTATCACAAAATTAAAAAAAAGGACCAAAAGACTGCTAATATCTGTCATTTAAAAAATATATAAAAAAATCGGACCAGAAGGTCCGGAGCAACGAGGTAACATATATAAAAAAAGAAAAGAAAAATTACACGCTCCGAATTTCTTTGGGGAAGTCGGTCAAAAGTAGCTAGTCCATCTAACAAGAAATGAATCATTTTTCTACAATGCTTAATCCTGTACTTTATCCAGTACGCGAACCTTCTGATACTTGAAACAAGTATTGTTATGTTAAAGACAGCATTCAATTGATTTTTTGCTTTGCGCAAATCTTTATGAAAAACTTTACAGTTATTTTCACTTATAATACATGTTGTTCATTACTTTGTATTCCTTAATTGGTTTATATAAAATAAACATGTTCTTTGTTTTTATTTCTTAAATTAATCATAGGTCCGCTTCTTATAAAATATTTAATACGAATAACAAAACATAAAAAATAATAGAAAAAAGGCTGGCTGTATTCTACTTTAGTCTACATATAGTCTATTGAATAATAACGAGGCATTCTCTTAGTGGAAAAATTTCGAAAATATTTCAGTATTTTTTTGTTTTGTCTTGGCAAAGTTTTTTCTCAAATAAACATAAATACTCACAGTATCATCTCATTATGCTACCTTTAGAAGATGCTTGCAATTTGAATAACGGACAAAGTTATATAAAAGTCATATAGAGAACTATTTTTGTAGTTATTAAACGTGACATTAATCATCGTCAGAAACTTTGCTCATTAAGAAACCTTTGGAGTTTTGATTTTACCAATACTATTCATCAATATGTACTCATACACAATCTGTTGTGGCAAATTTTAATACAATTTACTTTCAATAACTAAATAAATATTACATACTGTCATGATAGAACTTTTAAGATTGATTTTTTATGTTTGAACAATGGAAATTAATAAATTGTAACATGTTTTATTTTTCATAATCTTACTTAATTTTAAGGAAATTAAGGTCTATATCACGCTATATTCTGTAATGGGCAATTAAATTGAAAGAAAGCAAGTTTTAAGGCCATAATTATCCTATTTTTTATTACACAAGCAAAACTGCCGTTTCAAATAGTGCATAATACGCATTTTAATAAAAAGATGTCATGCATCAAAAAACAATAGCAATATTTTCTTGCTGTGAATTCGTTCGCCTATGGCGTAATAAATACTAACATTGAGTTTTTCTGGAATATTCCTGTGACGTAAACGAGTAGCAGACGTTTTAAGGACTAAATGTCTCGTTACAGGATGCAAAATACTTGATATTTTATTCGTTACACTTCTATTTCTGAGCAAGTGCGATGCACTTTGTATGACGGTATGGAACCGTCTGACTAATGCAGTTAAAAATAACTGACGCAAGCATCGCGGAAGACGATTGTCTATATTAAGAGCAGGCGTTGTTCTTACTGCGGTATACGGACAACGGAATATTATAAATTAGTGTGTTTAATACATGATTAGCTATGGAATTCAATTCATATAAACTAGCGATAATATATGTATAATGACATAATGCTATAAAACTAAACAATAAATATTGTATTTTAAGTTTAATACAACTGTTCAAAAACAAAAATATAATGTAACTAATTGACCCGGCAGACTTGGTACTGCCTCTATCGATAAATAAAAGATATATTATATATAATTACTTTTATATATAATTCATCAAAAACATATATATGATAGATAGCTAGCAACTCTAGTAAATAATTAAATATACTAAATGTAGTCAAGTGCAATGAGTTTTTTTTTTCACCTCTTGAGAACAAATATTTAGGTAAAAAGATGTAATTTGATTTGTTTAATTCCGATAATATTTATATTTTATTACCTTTTAAACATCTCCTGGACTTACACAAATAATTTAAAATCAAAATTAAATACACGGGTCAGCTATTTTCGAGTTTTAGCGAGACTAACGAACGAAGATATACAAAAAGTATTAAAATATGTTGCGTTCCAAATAGGTTTCGCGAAATATTCATTAGTATATTTTTATCAAATTATTCATGAAAATTATGATAAAATGAATAAATCATTTAAGTAACCGTTTGATGTAATCTTTACATAAAATATTGAATAAAAAAGAAGCAGTAATGCCGATTTATGAAAAAAATTCCAAATTCAACGGCATAAACGATAACCGATCAACTTTACCCCCATGGGCTCTTGTAATTACTCAACGTAAATATGAAGTACTTTTGTTTTGTTTTTTATACGACAACCAAGAACAATAGATTAACATTTTATCCTAATTGAATACTCAAAAAATATAATGAACTAGCGAAATGTATTCTAATATAGTATTATAAATAAGGTGTATTAATTGAGTACGTCTATAATTAGACACACCATTTCATGGTTTGATCTACAACAAGGACGAATTTTTAACATTCTCCATTTCAAACCCTAGGTCAATCTCGTATAGTTTAAAATTACAAAATTGCTAGATAGCTTTGTGTGAAATATTGAGACAAAATTTCATCATCTTATGTACAGCAATGACGAATTTTCTTATTAACTTTTATTCTTTATTTCAACCCTATCCACCACTTTCATCGCATCAATTATTAGCCTGTCTTTGAACCTGTTCTATTATTGTTTTTATCAAAGTAGGTTCAATAGTTAAGATGGTAAAGACGGACAGACAGACAGAATTACTTTCGCATTTGATATGTTAGTATGTATTAATGCATAGATTAAAAAAGCTAGTCGTGGTTTCGGATACAAATTAAACGCAACAACTCTGTAATGTCGTTGTTTTTTTTAGTAGTAAGCGCTTATTACTCAGTTGTCTGAAAAGTTAGATAATACATGCGTTGGTACCCAGCCCCGATTCCCACTTTGACGTAGCGGTAGGGTTTACCTCCTTATCCAACCGATCTAAGGAGTAACGCTGGTTGTGAACGATGCCGCTCTGAGCTGGCTGAATAAGCTAGCTTCAGATGCGCGCAGGAGGATGCAGTGGATGGGTAAGAAGACGGTAGTAATGTTCCCATCTACCTCCTCTGCAGTGATGGTAGAGTCGAGGAGGGTAAGAATATTTTTTCTATAGCCAGCTCTCCCTATACTTGGCACCTTGGCAGCTCCACTGGTCTCGTGAAGAAGGCCCGTGGGAGAAGACAATCGTCGTGGTATCTTCGATCTCTCCTCCTAAAATTGATCTTTGTGACTGAGCCCACCATCTAGACCGCGACTTGTTCCTGCAGTGGTGGGAACCTCCATGCTGTCATGGCTCTTGCGTAGCAGATTCGAGAGAATCTGTTTCCCAGATGTAGGGACAGCGCTGACACGCTCAGAGGTAGATTGGGTTATGTCTGGCTTTGGCGGCAATCTCTGGTGGGGTTGTAAAAGTGTGCGAAAGCGTCCCAATGACACCTTTCTAAAGCAATAACGAGTCTGACATAACCCGTCTTTGCCCCCGCAAGAACGGGTATGCGTTGGCATTTTCCCACGTAAAAAAATGCGATGTATTTGTAAAAAGTCAGCCCTAGTAGTAAAGGATATTTTTGGAATTCCTTATAGGACGTCAGTGGCTTTAAACTTACTCACATCTAGTCCGTCCATAGAAAGCTGTTTAATTTTAGCCTAGTAAAGGTCAGACGCCAGTCACTCAGACAAAAATTTGTATATTTGTATATTTGTACAATTTAGTAAATCTGGTTGGATTGAGAGCCAACTAGATAAAATAACTTGCAAATGTATTTATTTATTTTTTACGGTATCGTTAATAAAAATTATAAATTGCAATATATAAATTTATATAAACAATTACGTTGATTCTTCTTTACACAAATAACATTCCAGCATGTAATAAAATAGGAAACCAATTACCAAAGCAAACGTCTTCGACTGTTAATGCGGGCTTATCGTCTTACTGCATACATAGCTAGAGGTAAGAAAATAAATAAAAATAATGATTTGATAATAAAAATATATATCGAAATTGCTTCGTGATTTCCTAAAGATAAATGTTTACTGTTACAAAACTGCCGTCGTAGCCTAGTGGTCGTGGGTTCGAATCACCTGTGATCACCCAATTGCCTGAAAAGTAAGATGATCTTTGTGTCGGATGGATATCTAAATAGTCAGTCCACCCACACATCACACATACACAATCATCAGCCTTGTTAGTCCACTGCTGGACATAGGTCTCCTCTAATACACCCCTATCCATTAGGGGGTTTGACCGTATCCCACCACGCTGGTCGGGTTGGTGGTGGACCGACTTTTGACATGCCCATCCGACGCATGGATCCAGTCCACCCACTAACCCGAATTGGACCAGCGGAGTGGGATGCGGTCCAAAATCCCCCTAATGGAGTAGGGGAGGCCCATGTCCAGCAGTGGATTAACGCAAGCTGATGATGGATGATGGTTACAAAATGTAAGCCCAACTTTGTTACGCTTTAAAGTGGCAATGACAAAGACTTAAAAATTTAACCACCGCAACCTTTTGTAATCGTTTGCTAAAGAAGTAAGAACTAGTTTAAGGTCAAGAATAACATTGAGGAGACGAGAAGGGGTAAATTTAAATAATCAATGGTCTTGTAGGGAAGAGAATAACATTAGAATGAAGGTCAAATATATTTCCGAAATCACCCTGGAGTGTAACTCATCCCAAATTAAGAAAAACCGTCGAAATTTTTAATAAATAAGTAACTATACGCCATTATAAGCGAGCCACTAAAGGACGGTTATATTATTACTAAATTCACAAAGTTGCGGTTTATATTATAATCGTTATTGGATTTGTATGCCTATGAGGTACGCTGAGGACAAGTTAATGCAATTATGACTAAATATACGGAGTTAGGTAAAATACGAAGCTAATATTATTATTCAGCCTGAATTAAGTATTATAAACACAATTGTAGTAAATCCAATTTTTTTTAACAATTAGGAATTTTCAATATTGAAAATTCTAATAATAATAATCATGAATGATTTGATTTTATTAAATAACATATTTAAAATAGGACGGTATTAAATATTTTTCAGGATAGATTGTTAAGAGTGATGATAAAAATGTGTCAACACACATTGTTTCTGTTATTTTTTTATTATGTATATTCAATTTAGGGTAATTCAATTGAAGTATCATTTTATTGTCCTTGAAAAAGAGACTGTTGCTTCTTCTTCTTCGCAAATTTGTTCCATATAATGCTTCTCAAGTTTGAAAATGTATGAAAATTTTACAGAAAAGGTTTGGTGACCGGCAGGTGCAAGGCCGTCCACTTTGCTGTTTGATTTTTTGATAGAATTTCTTCAATTGTATAGGATTTCAGTATAAATTCTACAGTAGTTGTTTAGCCGCGACTTAGGTTTTAATTTAGGATAACTTGCTTTTAATTTATAGATTAAAAATAATGGTCTTTTCCAGGTTACAATAAGGTTATATTTCTTGACTTTAACTTTACAAAAAGATTAAGATATGTTTAGTTGGCTTATTTATAAACATAAATAAAAGTTTATGAAAATTTAGAATTAATTGTTTAACAGAATATTGTTTTGAATTAGGCTATCTCAAAAGTATGCAGCAAGATTAAGTGACGAACCACGAAAAGTGGCTGGTGTAAGCTGGATGATAAAAGCTGAAGATCGGAAGAATTAGCGTGCATAAGGAAAGGCCATGTCCCCAGTAGTGTTCTAACCCAAGGAAAAATGGTTATCCAACTCACATTTCATCAACCAAGTTTTCGAAAGGCTGCGAAGACCAGTTTTGGTAGGTTTTCTGCCATTTTAATATTCTGCACACAAATACATACATTAATAGTGTTAAATACAAGGAGCATTACCTATGAAAGCAGAGTTCTATTCACTTTACTGATTCTGTTAATTTTTTTTTTAACCATGCACATTTCATAACCACGTCTTATTTTTATTTAACACAAAGCCACATCCTGCTATAGAAATTTTGAGATCCTAAAATGGAAATTACTTTTTACTTAATCTAATTATTTTATAAAGGGTTTAAGGTAATATTTTTTCTATTGCATATTACTCTGTAGCTTAGAGAATAAACGAAGTTTAAACATTTTTTTCAGTTTTTAACATTATCATTCTAAACTTATTATATTCGACGGATATGGTAATTAAGGACCATGCGTCGGAAATTATGTTTATTATAATTTGTTTTTTAGTCATTTAAGCTACAAATAAAATATTCATTGTTAAAAAATCACATTAGATACCATGCCCTCCATACCGGAATGCAAGAGCGTTACATCCTGTTGCTTTACGAAAATAATAGGCAACGACATGGTTTTGCCGTAATCAGTTATAATGATTTAAAATACGAACCTAAGGATTTTTTTGTGGTATATGAAGGTTTTAAAACCTGTTATTAAAAAAAATATTTCTCGACAAATAACACAGCATCCTCTGATCGAAAATCTAAGTTAAGCTTGTATTTTGGAAACCTGATGACTGATAAACACATACACCCCCCTTTCTTTTTTTAATAATTACTTATAACGTAGATACACACACGCAGATACAAGAAAACAACTAATGTTCAATACACAATATTTTTGCCCTTGTGGGAATCAAACTCACACGCTTTGGCGCAAAAGTCAGAGTAGCTACTAACCCACGAAGACCTGTTTACTAAGAATTGTAACCTTACATTATACTTAAACAGCGAACAATATAAATAGTCAAAAACAACTGTATTTATTTATATAAACGGTACAGCTTCATGGCCACAAATGCTATACTGCTTGTTCATTTATGAGTGCAACGAGACAGTTTGGCCGTAGTTGCGCATTATAAAACTGCAATTTTACTCTTCCCAGAGTTATACGAGCGAGTATTCATTTAGCTCTCGCATAGCTCACAACTGCATACGCTAAACAAATATAAAAGATGGTCTACAACTTTAAGAGCTGCCCTTTTTATTCATGTTTTCCATCTTGGAAAGTTTATTCACACCAAGTTTTTTATGTTGAGTTTTAAATACATATTGTTTAAGCACAGTAAGCATAACGTACATTTATTTTGTAAATATATTGAATAGCAGCTAAACTCACGAGCATCAGACGTATTCGCATCTATTCCAAATAGATATAATTTACAAATCTCACTCATTCTGATAAAAGAACTGCGATAGGACTTACTAAAATGGACCTGCAATGTGAGTCTAGCCGTTATTAATTATATTTTTATTAGGATGTCTCCAAAACTTATAGTCATATTTACATAGTTTAAAATTCCGAGATTTTTATGCTTGTTATGTGAGAGGCCTTTGTTTCCGAACCACCAGTAGATTATATAAAAATAAATACAAAAGAGTAATGCTTCTTTATTATAATTGAATATTAATAAGTAATAAGACACTTTCGTACCACGTTGAGATATAGGACATAACGTTTGGTATATCCAGTATTTATGTTTTCTACGCTTACAGTCTCTTGAGACTAGGACGACAACCATAACAATGTATCTTCTTATAAATGTACGCGAGAAATATAGACGAAAATTTTTTCCTGTTTAAAAGTGAAAGCGAAATACTCGTGAAAGATGTAACCCATGGCAACGAAGTAGCATCTTACGTCCAGTATTCTTATAGAAGAAATGTCACCAAAATATCAATTACTGACAGATAATCAACTGATAACAACGCCATATATTCGTCGCCATTATGTTGCTTCGTAACGACTTACGTTTATATCTATCTAACCTTTTTTATGTGCAAAATTTAGAGTTAAAGGTACTGCTTGACAAATTATATGCTATTCAAAATGTTGTAAAGCAAATTTTGAGTATATATTACATTTCAGCTACAATAAAAGTAAACTGCGCCCGTAGGTTAGTGATATGGGCGTTTGCTTTAGACACCGGAGGTCGCGAGTTTGAATCTTGCGGGGACTCAACAAATTTGAATTGTTGTTTCCTAGTTGGTTAGGGTAATTTGGGCCGATCACCCAATTGTCTGAAAAGTAAGATTCATGCGTCGAATGGGCATGTAAAAAGTCGGTCCACCTACCAACCCGCATTGGACCAGAGTGGCGGGATACGGTCCAAAAACCTCCTTATAGATAGGGATGTATTAGGAGAGATCTATGTCCAGCAGTGGACTATCAGAGGTTGATGATGTGATGTGTGATGTGAAAAGTAAACGGCATCAATACTGATTTCAGCCCGATTACAAAAATAACTTAAACTGAAATATAACTTACCAAAACGTATTAAACTAAAATAATATAAGAAGATAGCAATTGCGCTTATCTATACAAATTATTAACTTAGGTCCTCAAGATCTGTTTGTATCAAAATAAGCGTTGTTATATGTAACTATTGTGATATATTACTCAGAATTATATCAAAACAACGTTTTTATAAAATTTTGTCTGTCTGTTTATTGGTTCTCGCTAATTCCGATTTTGACGATCCTTTCACGTGAAGATATAACTCGGAGGAACTTAACTTACTTATTTCTTAAAAAAAACGAATAGAGTCATTTTTTTTGTATTACTAGGCGCATGAAGCCAAAGATAATAGTAAGTTTTACATAAAATGAACACGATTCGTCATAACCTACAAATTACGAAAGGAGAACAAACGGTTTGTCATATAATAATTACTTTTCATAACACAAAACATGAAATATGTTACTCCGCTTTATTATAACAGTAACAAAACGCCGAACTGATGACGACACGGTCGTTTATTACGTGAAACCCGCAGGCTTTACGAGTTTTCGAATCACCCATAAGTCAACTTACTTTTACTGATTCGAAACAAATGTCCTGCAATCGGCATATTATTTTCAACCACAGATATAACTTTAAATTGTGTGAGTGAATCAAAAAATGGGGAAAGATCATATGTCCATACCACGAGTATAGTGTTTATTGTTCTCTTGCATATTGTCTACACTAAATCCCTTTTAATACCAACATGCTATTAATAAACCAACGTGTATGTACATTAAGTCACGAAAACAGTTTACATTTAATAACGAAAGTTGACAAGATAAACCCCTTTAATTTAGTTAGTGGAGCACATGCGTACTAATTTAATTAAGGTCGCTCTATACTATGTATACACGTCGCGACAAGAGGATTAGGTTCGTCAACGTGAACGGACTTAATAAAACAAAAAAATTTGGTCGGCATTTTACGAGGACAAATGTTTCAGGACAATTGTATAATTAAAAGTTACAACAGTATTACGAGTTCAATTACGGCTTCATATTAATGAGATATTTAAATGAATATTACGAGATTATATTATCCTTAGCGGATTGTAGAATAAATAATATCTACATAGCTATAAATGTTATATTTCAAACGAAAAATTGGTTGTTATTCGAAAATTTGGTTAATGTTCAATAAAAATCCACATCACATATTCTCTTCGCTTTTGGTCGTGGAGTTGTTATTGATTTTTATTCACGTAGAACGCTCACGTTTGTCAATTCTAAGGATATAAAGATGGCGTCGGTGATATTTAGTGATTGTTCTTTTTTATTTAATTACCTCTCATGAATTCATATGCATCATCACAGAAGAAAAAACTTTGTATAGCTATCTTTTATACCAAATAAAACAATTTCGCATTACTCTTTTGTAACATTAATTATTTCAAATAAAAAAGAAATATAATTAATATTAATCTTTTAATCTTAATACTAATTGTTATTTCAAATAAAAGTATATTATAATAGATAATATACTTTTAACTGAAATAACTTGAGCTATCACAATTATATCAAAACGTGAAAGGTACAATAAATTCACATATCATTGATTTTTACTCAATATTTTCACGTGAATAATAAAGGTTAGAAAACGTTTTGCGGATGTTAGGAATACTCTTTCTGCATGCTCTTCAATACTTTGTGCTTTATTATCGTAAGTCCTAATCTGAAATAGATTTAACATTGCAAAAACATCAATCACTATTGACATTTCATAAACAATTTACTTTGCTAATCGATTTTCAAATTTTTACTCGTATTTTTTAAGCTCAAAATAAAAAAAATCTAGTTTCTAATTATGCGCATAGTGTTTTTCCAGTAAGTATTTCTATCAAAAAATATACAAATGTACTAATTGAGTACTTTCTGTTATAATTTATTAACGATATTAAGAATGCGTTTCTTATTGTCGACATAATTTATCAGTCTACTGTTACATGCCTTTTTAACGCCACGAAGGCAAGGCACAGAGGCTGATATTCATGAGTCTTTTGTACAATTTGCCTTATGACGTCGCAGTTCAGCCATGACTCTATCCTTCCCAGGAGACCACGGCTATTTGAACGGCTCAATAGTCTGACAAACCTCATCCAAACTGACGTTTGTAAGCTCAGTAAAGAGAGGCCAATCTGGACTAGACTGCCCGTTAATCCAATTAACAGAATAAAGAGCCTGCAGCACGTATACCCCGCTTCATATATTCTCGATCTAAGATAACATTTCAGGCTAAAAAGAAACAGTCGAGAAAGAACTGTTCCTGAGCTTTGCCAGATAGCTTCATCCGAACTCCTTCAAAAAATCTGTCTATTCTGTTCAATAACTTCGATTATCCGTTTTGTTCAAATCAGTGAAGGGCCGAAACCTTCACATTAGTTTGCGGGCTCACTTCGAGATGGTGTCCCTAGAAATAGTAATAGAAAGTAATTTAAATATATACTAATACATATATATATATATATATATATATATATAGATATATATATCTAAAATAGTAGTTTAATATCTGTAAATATATCTTACCAAATAGTTAAATTTGAGAGAAGTTCATCAGCAAGTGCTCTTTCACTTTTATCTTAAAAGACACAATACTTTCGCCGTTTTGATTTCTAGAGGTAACGTATTCCATAAGAGAACAGACTGTATGAAAAAGGAGAAGTGCATGAAGTCGGAACGATATATGCGCGAACGAAGATTTTTGTTGCTGACACCACATAAGTATTGAAAATAGGAAGATATATCATGTCACCGATATGTCGATAATAGGAAAAATTAGGGCCTGCATAAGCGTCACTTTCGCTCGAATGGGCAAAAACTTGTTAAATCAATATAGGCACTATTTGGCTGTTCCCATCTAGTGTCTTGTCGATAAGCAGGCCTAGGTTCTTTACAGTTTCACTAAATAGGATGTAATTGCTGTTAAAATTTATGCATGGGATTGCAGTAAAGTCCACCTTGGTCAAATTGCGTGGACTGCCAATAATTATAGCTTGGCACTTAGACGGGTTTACAGCCAAACCAAATTTGTCACACCAGGTCTTTATTGTGGCTAAGTCCTTATTCATTTTACTGATTGCTAAATTTAAATTATCGGTGGATTTGTGAGCGTACAGCTGTAGGTCATCGGCGTAAAGATGATACGCACATTTCAGATCCGAAGTGATAAAATTAATAAAAATCAAAAACGATAGTGGAGAAAGTATACCGCCTTGAGGAATACCAGACTTGAGATTCAGCCAGCACGATGACAGTTCATCAGCAACAACTGATTATTGGCGCCCTCGAAGATAAGAGGAAAACCAATCCAGTACTTCAAATCACAACATGGAATAGGACTGCAAGGGAAATGACGCTATTAAAGGCATTTGTGAAATCAATAAGCACCAGAACTGTGACCATGGTGTTATCCATGGCCGCCGTTAAATCGTCAGTCACTTTGGAAGGGCAATAGTCGTACTATATCCATCGTATCTTATATCGTCATTAGTGGTCACTATTCATGAATTTCCTGTTATTCGGAACTGGCCATGAGCGCAACAAGTAAGAGTTATTATTGGTGGATCGTGGATAAAATTTTGCAATTTTCTAAATGAACCATAACGTATTTGCACTTGCATTGCATAAATATAGTTTACAAACAATACAATGCAAGAATATTTAAATCCTTTCAATTATTATTGGATTGTAATAGGTTCTATAACGACAATAATTTTGATGATAACTGAGATAAAACATTAATGCGCAATATATGTCTAATTTCGCCGCATGGAATACAGGATTCGTTAACAGTTTGTGTTGCAAAAATGTTGTTTTTTTTAAAAAGATCTTTTCCTAAATTGAATAAAGATAAAATAATCTGGTTTTCAAATAATATTATTAATGCTATATTATATATTAAACGTATTTAATTAATTATGCCCTGATTTTTTTTTGCTGATTTTACAATTTTACTGTTATTACTCCCTGAACTATTTATTAGAATCATATGCAAATATAAGTGACATCGTTTATAAATAGTAGTAGTGTTAACAACTAATTCACCGAATGGATTACTAATTTTTAGTAAGTCAATTAGTATGAAAGTAAAGATTTTGATAAATCCTAAGATGAGATCCTGAAACCGTTATACAAGTTTTTCGCAAAAGGAAAATCGGCTCAAATTTCTAAGACAAGCTTATGTACATAGAAATTAGTTCTTTCTATGGTAAATGAAAATATTAGATGTATTAAATGGATAGCTTTTGGAATACAAAAACAAACACTGGTTTAATCAGTTCGTGTTAAACTAGACTAAACAGGTTTTTTACATTGTTTATTTAGTAGACTGATTAATATAATTTTTACATTCAAATAGTACTCCAAAAAAACTTCTTTTAGTACTTAGAGAAAATGTATCACACTAAATTATTCATTTCTTCAACTTTGTTGTTTTACTTTCTTCAATCACTCTCTTTTGTTTTATTTTTCCTATTGAATCAAAATAATAGCTGTTTCTATAAAAATATTCACCATATTATTCCTATATCGAGCCGAAAATTATATACTCTGCGCATTATAGAAATAAAAATTCTAGTTTTTTGAGAGACGCTCTTGAAATAACATTCAGTTTTTCCTGCTCATTGGTTTAATTCTCCTTTTCCAACGCTCGGATTTTAATTGACTCTTCGTTTATTCTTTTCGTACGGTTTTTATATTTAACTTCTGAATCCTGGTTTGTTTTATTGAAAAATGTCATCGTTGTTACTTTAAAGTAAATATTTCCAAGTAATTAAATCGTATAAACCCTACAGTTAAAATTTATTTGCATTTACAGGAACGATGAAGGAAAATTTCTTTATTTTCGTAAGAAGTAAATAGTAATTTCGTTATTATAATACAAACATTGGCTATTTTTAACAAACATTATTATTTAAAAAAATACCAAGGATATGGTCAAAAATTTTTCGTTACAATCAACACAATACACGTTGAAGTTAATACGTTCCACTGCAACGCTGTAGCTAGTTTAGTAGTTTTAAATTAATAACGATTTTATTTCGTTTAGAAAGTTTTGTTAAGAGAAACTGCTCAATTATGCTTCATTCAGAAATTGCAACTGTCGTAGTTTTAACGTATGGGCTTTTGGCTGTTCCTTGTATGAGGTTTAAAGTGGCGTTAGTTTTTTAATTCGTTGTGTTGCAATTTAAATTCAGTTATCATAAACTACACCGCATCCTTTGCATGTTCTATACAACCAACCTTCGATATTCTGCCCTAGGAGACGTCATCATAATAGTCACATTTGTTTATTCCGCCTTTAGTCCTGATAGTATTTATTGACGCTTCTGATGCGCAATGAAGATCGTGTAACGGGGATTAGTTACAAATAGACGATAGAAAACAAGTCATTTATTTTGTGAGGAGTCATTCCATAATCCGTCTGATCGATCCTGAGCCTTGTCCCTTGGGTTCACAATAACTAATTACCGAGTATCACCTATGATTGAACCATCCTTCTGATAATCTCTCCAGGGTGTAACAACCATGCAATGAGTTGATCAAGTTTGTTGATCTGGTACACATTTATTTATTATTATTATATTATTATACATGATTTTTCCAAATACTCAGTTATTATAAGGTGATGATTATTTTCGGTCCAAAAATTATTGGTACTTAGATGATCAATGCAATTCAAAAGACAGCTCAACTAAAATTCACCTCGCTCCAGCGATATAAATTGTAACACTAGTTATAATACCTGTGCAATAAATCCATAAAATACCTCAGGCGCGCAATCACTAATGGTGTTAATATTGGGAAGAAAGTTTGGCAAGATGAAAATTATTTTAACGGTTTTTAATAAATTTAATTTAAAGCAAGAAGCGAGCAGTATTGGATATATGTAAAATAATAATTGGACTTATTTTTCGTACTGCAATTAGATTCTGACTGAAAATTTATGATCTTTTCGCTTATTTTATTAATATTACAGTAAAGTCATAAGGGCATAGAAATGTCCTCCAAAGTAGGAGGACATTTTTAGACTTACTGTAAAAAATGGCAGCAACTATGTTTAATAAAATAAGTATACAAAGGTTTAGAAAGATTAAAAAATAACCTTTGGATAAATGTAGAATTTTTTTTTAGAAGTTAGGACTACATTAATTTTGCGACGTATATTAATGAAGCGTTTTTATCGTTATTCGAAAAAAGAAACTACTTTAAAGGTGAATTGAATGAGAAATAATAAAAGTATCAAATTTACATATATACATTTATTAAAAAAAGGTGAAAGTTTTATTTTCAACTATTGTAACAATAAATTATTTAAATACTGGAAGAAACAAAAGCCTACTTTATTACGTTAAGTGCCTTATATACGTACTTATACAAGCAGTTTAAAAAGAGTAGCAAAATTATACCACTGTATTAAACAGTGTATTAAACTAAAGTATCTAATTTTGTTTATTAATTAACTTCCAACAAAAATTGGTGGCATATATAAAGACCAGAACATATTGTTGAAAAGGGACGTAACTTGGTTGTAAGTAAACTCAAGTTTATCGATCGGATAGCCTGTCGTCCGTTTACCAGTCGGCCGCTTCGACGATACCGCGCGATCGAAACGCCTTCATACTCATTAATCAAGATTAAATTATTACCAGAATCTTGTTAATTTATCACCATTAAAATCGTAATTTGCATGACTATTAATTTATCATCATCAATTATTCAGCGTAGCAAGAAGTGGCTGAACTTCTGACATTTATTAACTTAACATCAACAATCCCCTTCGGATGTTCGCCGAATTTCTTATTTAATTAAGATTACGGGGAATAAAATTGGTAAGCCCCTCCAACTGTTACGGCTTACTCATCGTTTAACAACTGGTGATTAAATTTTAACGATGTACAATGCTTAGACACGTCTTACTAATCCGCCCTGTAGTACCTCTCGTTACATTAAACCATTACACGGCTTATTATTGGTGAGCGGAGCAATAAACCTTACGTTTAAAGTATCATTACAGCAGTTATATCTTCGTTTTATTATTATTGCTCCCGATTTTGTTTGTCTATATATATTCCTGTATTTTCTGTAAAAGCTAACATTTTTCTTTTTTAATCTGTCTCCGCTTCATTTATTTTTAGTTATCTGTACCGAAAACAATTTTTGTAATTTTTCAATCGTTTTCATATTACAGAATTTTTAAAAATGTAAATAAAAAGGGCTATTGCATTTTATAACTAATAAAAAATAATTACCTTTTTGTCGTATTCAAATACTTAATTCTTAAATCATACCGGGTACATTTGTACTGATAATAAAGATGCTTGCATTTTCGTGTAAATTGAAAACTTTACACGAAATGTTATTATATCACGTTATTGTAATTTGTTGTAAAAAGTTTGAGACCAACTTTTGATATTTTTTATAGTCGGGAAATGTCAATACGCGTATACAAAATGAAATATACTTATTTTTATAATGATTCAATATTTTTTACAATTTAGAACGAGCATTACAATAAAACTAATGGTAACTTTTCCGTAGTTTACTTTTAAAATAAGTATGAAATATAATTACGTTACTTGTAATTATAATCAAAGTAACAATTAATATTTGAGTTGGTAACAGTTTTTGGAGGCCTTGAGACAACCATCAAATCACGCTATACGAGGGAAGCCATGAATGATTGACCTTCAATATATAAAGAACAAGGGTTTGATGGACGCCCAAAC
Source organism: Lamproptera curius (assembly GCA_029286875.1). NCBI lineage: Eukaryota > Metazoa > Arthropoda > Insecta > Lepidoptera > Papilionidae > Lamproptera > Lamproptera curius. Next base: position 267,609 of record JAGSMT010000079.1, read on the forward strand.
ATTGTATTAGGTTAAGTTAATGATATTTATAAAACATTTTAAGGCAAGCAAATTTAGTGCACAATATATAATGGATATTCTTAATTTTACAAATTAAAAAGATAAATAAAAATTAAATATGGCTTAAATATAATATATCACAATCCAATCAAAATAGGTTCGAAGCCTTCCATATTAAAATGCAATTAAAAACCATACGCAATTAAAACCGAAAATAAATATTGTGTAATATTTGTGTGACGAACAGGATTAATTGTGATAAAACATATTTCTCTCTCAAGGTTACATTTTATACTCGCCCTCCAATTATAAGAGGTAACAACGCCTTAGTTATTTTCACTAATCCTAATAATAACTGAAATAAAACTTTTCTTATTAAAGCAATATTTAGTGTAGTAATAATTTTGCGTCATGATATAGAAAACTTTTAATTAAACGTTAAATTAAACATGTTTAGTATGATATCAGGCTACAATTAATGCAACCATGATCTAACTTTAAATCAATACTTTTTACGCATAAACAAAATTTCAAGTGTATACTTTGGTGCTATAAAAAGGAATAGTTCTCGGAAAAATAGGAACTGTGCTTGTAAACTATTCATAAGCAATTCGTAAATGTTTTTGAAATTTAAGCCAAATCGAATCAAGACTTTTGTTCTGCGGAATAACATAGACCGTGAAAAATGTGTTAACATAATTGGAAACATAACGTGTATAGCAAGACATGAAAAATGCAAACATTTTATATTATACTAGCTGTTACCTGCGACTGCGTTCAGGTAGCAATAGATTAAAAAAGTCTGTAAGATTTTTCTAGAAAATTGCCTAAGATACACATAATAAAATTTTTCACCATAAAAAGTTAAGTCCCGTCATTATTGGACCAGCCATTTCAGAGATTAGCCAGAACAAACAGGTAGACAAAAATTATAAAAAATGTATTGTTATATCATCATAATAATCATCATGATCAGCCTCTTTCAGTCCACTGCTGGAGACCTTTTTCAATGAACGCCAAGACGGCTGATTCCCTGCTACGCCATCCCACCTGGTCGGGGGTCGACCAACACTCCGTCCAACTAAACGTGGCTTCACTCTGGAACCTTATAAGCCCATCGGCCAACCGTTCTTAGGACCACGTAACCGGCCCATTCACACTATCGTAACTTTCGTTCTCTCTCGGATAAAATTCGTAATGAATTTATCCGAGATTCCGAGCAAAGAACGTTCTATAGCACGTTGAGCTACGACAAACTTGTGAACCAGTGCGATAGTCAAAGGCCAAGTTTCTGCCTCGTAGGTCATCACGGGACGTACGCATTGGTTAAAGTCTTTAAACTCTGCGGCATTGACGTCGTGAGAATGTGGTGTAGCTTTTTTTTATGGCAAACGCAGGCTTTTAAAACGTTCAGCTTTTATCTGTAAATAAATTTAAAAAAGTTGTAAAGGAACGTTTGTGTGTTAAAGGATGTTATTGTTGTAATGACTACTTGATAGATAACACACCCTGGTAATGAACTGTTCGCTATTTCAAAGTAGTAAAATATAAGGTTTTATGTAAAAGTTTTGTAAAATTTATTAAAGAAAAAGGAAAAAGAAAAAATCACGCTGAGTTTCTTACGCTGGTTCTTCTCAGGTCAGAGGCTTCCATTTCCGAACCGGTGGTAGATTATTTGACAATCAATAAGAAAGTGTAATGCTTCCATATTGAATAAAGATATTTGACCTTGACTTTGACTTGAGACAAGCGGGCCACCTGATGGGAAGTGGTCACCGACGCCCATAGACATTGGCAATACGCGCTGCCTACCGTGAGACATAGGATGTTAAGTCTCGTTTACCCAGTAAATACGCTGGCACGAAACATCAGTCAAACATGTGTGTGAACACATCAGTGTTTTCACACTACTGCTTCGCAGCAGAAATAGACACCGCGGTGGTACCCACACAGACGGTCTCCTGTAAAAAGGGAATCTACTACCGGTCAGAAAAATGCTTCCAAATTCTTCCATTCCTAAATGCTGCCCAGCCCAACTGAATCCTCCTATCGGCTTCTCTCTCGAAGCTCTGCATTCTCAACTGCAATATGTGCCCGTCGTAGACATATTCATTGACAACTTCGAGAACAACACCATCGACATTGACAGGACTCGGGAGAACGTGATCGTTGAACATGACTTACGACTTGTCCAAGTTCATCCTGAGTCCGTCACGTCGGGACGATTCATTTAAGCTGTGCAACATCTCCTACAAGCACTCCAACGACTTGGCCAATATGACGTTATCGTCAGCGAACCAGAGATGTGAAAGGTACTCGCCGTCCAGTTCAGCCTAGTGTCTTCTAGACGTCCTCCAAGCCATTAGTAACAGTTTAGGGGATATAACATCCCCTGTCTCACTCCTTGATGCAATGAAATTGGTTTCTTTTGACCCCCCGCAATCAGAACCGACATAAACGCAGCACTATACAGACCTTTCAACACCTCGACGTATCGATAATCAACCGGAGATCGTTAAAGAGCTTCCAGAACAGCCCAGGTTTCTACAGAGTCAGAAACTTTCTCATAGTCACAAATGCAAGGCACAGTGGCTGGTTATACTAATAGGTCTTTTGTACAATTTGCCTTATGGTAAAGATGTGGTCTATGGTGCTAGATCCTCTGCGAAACCCAGCCTGTTCCGGTGGCTGGAATCCATAAAGCTGGTTGGTGAAGCGATTCGCCATACTTTTGAGAACAGCTTGTATATGTGGCTCAAAAGTGAGATCGGTCGGTGTTTTTAAGCAGAGTATTGTCACCCTTCTTAAAAACAGAACGACCTCACTTTCAAGCCACGCCTTGAGAAAAACCCTGTTAAATGATGGAGTTGAACTTCCGTTACTCATTTAAGACAGGGTCCCCCCTGACTTAGAAGAAACAATCGAGCCAGAACAGCTGAGCTTTGACAAAAGGCTTCTCCAGAGTATCTAAACAAAAACTTTCGACTCTCTATTCTGTTCAATCGCTTCAGTTAGGCGTTGCGTATTTGTAAAGCAAAGGTCTTGGCGTATCAATTTGCGGATCCATCGTCATGTTTCACATCTGTGGAAGTGGTGTCAATGCTTTCGACGTTCCTCCATTAGACCAAGCGTCTCATCGGACAGTTCGGATTTCTTCTCTGAACACTTACTTCTACAAAATCCTTTACCCACGTCTCGTATGCAGTCTACTACGGCATCGAGTGCCTCGTCAACTGCCCTTACGATTTCTGATGTGTTAAGGGCACTGAGTCGGTTTTTTAATTCCAGTTGGAATTTTTAAGAGCCCATCATGGTTTGTCGGAAGTGAGGTAGGAGAGTAGACTTCAAAAGGCGAGCCGCTCTCGCTGGAAACCCATATTCACGATGCCGACACACATTGATCGCTACCGGTTTTAAACCCATTGATCACAGAGACATACCTGAATATTTGTTTTCGGTCCATCATGATAAAATCTACCTGTGGGGCTTCTTTTTAAATAATGAGTTCATTAAGAAGAGCCGAGAAAATTGACTACCATTTTTCCCCTGCAATTTCAACTACCGACAACGTGAGGGCCTAAACACGATTTGATGCCTGTTTATACACCCACTTTAGTATTGAAATCCTCTATAAAAACATTATTGCAGACCTTGTAGATAGTATACAAGGACCGGGGGATATCCTCGTAAATGACTTCACTTCGTCATCAGAGCGTGCCGAAGTGGGCGCATACACTTGTAACACTTTGAGGGTATACCTCTTTGTGAGCCTCAGTAGAAGGTACGCCACGCTAGTCGACACACTCGAGACTTCGATTATGTTGTTAGCAAGGGATTGTTGACGAGGAATTCCACGCCGCCTTGTAACGGATGGTCGTCCTCTCGGAAGTAGAATAAATGACAAGGTTACGGGGTCCTCTCCCTGTCTTTGGACTTCGCGCAACCCTAAAACTTGCCATCGGATTTTACCCATTTCTACCTCCCACTCGGCCAGGTGTTTACCAGGTCAAGTTCTTGGTGGTAGCGATTTGTAACCCGGGAATTCTTAGCAACCCTTGCCCCACCGTCACCATGGCTACCGTGGCCAGGAATAGTGGGTCTACTGAGAACTAGAGGCCTTTGCCTTCCGTTGACGTACATTGAAAGAAGTTGCTCATGAGCAGGCGGATTGGCAATGACTGATTGCACCTGTACTGTGAGATCTACTTACTCCCAAATTAAGGCAGCTCCGCAGTCAAGTGGGCGGTGGGGTCGTCACATGCCTACACCTACGTTGTTATAAATATATATCGGTCATATATTACAATATAATAATTTAAAAATGGTTATTTTCACGTTATAAACACACTACAATTTTATTTATTTGTAAAAATTTATTGCGTGTATATGTTTTTCATGAAAGTGTACTTCTAGAAAAGCTAGTAAAAGTAGATCTATTATTTTATAATTCCGTCATGATTTATTAATGAATTGTCTTACAGTCAGACAATTATGGCGGACTACAGATTTAAGTTTTTAACGTAAAACTTGAAACTTTTATTACAGTCTTTAGGACCATTTGTGTATTTTTTTATATTTCACATAATTTTAATTAAAATTATTTATATAAATAAATAAAAATTTTCAATAGTTTACTGATAATTTGTTATTCTCTAAAAAATATTAGGTTTTCACTTGGTATTAAATTTTCTTAATAGATAACATCCATCAGCTTTGATAGTCACTGCTGTACTAGGCTCCTAAATACAACATTTTCCATTGGGTTGATATTCACACGCTGTCCAATGAGGTTTGTGACCGATAATTTACATGCCCATCGACGCATGATCATCTTACATTAGACAAAGGTATTAGCCCATATTCCGTAATAACCAGAAACAACAATGTATACAATTTGTCAGTGCCAACCGCTGAATTCGAACCCATCGACTCTCGGTTTTAAGACATCGTCCATACACTAGGTCAGAGACAGTATTAAATTTTTTACGAATAAAACATGGTTTAACAGTTAGAATACTTAAGAATACAAAATATTTAAATATATTATACGTTTAAATTACAATAAATTCAAAATTTCACATATAATTAAATATGCAAGGTAACATTATTTAGTCGTGATCAAACGTATCTGTTGATACATGTCGTGAAAACGCACAGAATTCATCCATCATCCAATAACATCTCGTTTAATTCATTCAGTAAACGTGGCTTAAATTGTTTTCATTTAGAACTGATTTCATTCAGAAACAGAACTAACTTTATCTTTATGGTAAATAGATGAGATAAGCTTATTACATTGCAAACTCACGCATGAATCAAACGTGTCCGTTAAACATTTATACATATATAATATATACATAGGATTTCGCGTTGTTATCCAATCTATCATCAAGAGTCGCAATACTACATGAATACTTTTAAATTTCAGGATATCTTATCTATTAAACGTCTATTCACTTAGTTTTATGAGATGTGATGCTTTTCTCTAAGTCTAAAATCTTCTAACCAAATGAAACTTACAGAAACAAATTATCCCCAAAGAAATTTAGGATTTTTGCAAGTAAATTTACAAAGAACAGGTTTAAGACTAAAAAAAATTTATACGTTCTTGATATGGTCGTAATAAACACCTGCATAGGCGAATTTCTATCATATCCACGATTTACTAAAAATACCTCAATTTAATACGAATCAACTAATTAATATACATACTCTGTTGTATATGAAACTTTCAAATATGTTGTATATATCAGACATTTTGAAAAAAGAATAATTTCTTTTCTAAATATTTGTTATTAAAAAAAAATTGTAAATTACATTATAAGTATTTAGTTTTAGATATTGGAACGTTCTTTAATTTGTAAAGTAAAGGTATTAAATTGATCAAATTTATTAACAATAAAGACTATATAAAAACCTGAGATGGCAACAACTCCCAATTGTATTCCAACATTAAATCAGTGAGAAATACGTCTGCAGCACAAAACCCCTACTCCATTAAACCTTCCTGACACTTTTAGATGGAGGTAAAATTTTCATTGTATAGATGCAGGAAACACATCGAAAAAGGATCTTCGGTTATCAATTGATAATGTCAAATAAAAAAATGTAATTGATATGTTAAAATTTACATGTCATAAGTATAATAGAAAATGTGAACAATTTTTTGTAGAAATTAAAGTCGAACAAAACAAAGATGAATTCGTTTTAATTATAAAATAAGAATGAATTGAACTGAAACACTTATAACCGAGTATATAATAGAATAAAAATATGTGCAACCAAACTACATTAATTGAACTTAACAAAAAAAAATTACAATGCCGTAATATTTAAATATATTGTGATAAAAATACGTATCTTATGATCTGACACGATAGTTAAGATTTTGACCAAGAGTTTTGGCTTTAATATATATAATTTTATTTTTACTTCTTATTAGACTGCATATAACCTCATTTATCACTATCCAATTTTCTATCAACAAAAATTTAAAGAATTATTTTTATTCCAAGTAAATTAATGTGTCCCTAAAAAATTATGTTTTTGTTGCTCAGATACAAGACCGATGGTAGTGATGAGTTATCTTTTTATGCATTTCGAATTTTTTTCTAATACGAGCCTTCTTTAAGATTAAGCCAATCTTATCTCTGACTCCTCTTGAGTAGGGCAGGATAGCTGGTACGAAAAAAACTTCCGAAGTATACGCGGGTAACATATATTTTTTACGACTCTGCTTTCCAATATCTGCCACCGCAATTTAAATGGCTGATAGAATCTTGGATATTCGTTTAATTTTAATTCTTTGAATAAAACGAAATAACATGTGCTATTTATTTAATACGTTTATTCATTGTGGATGTATTTCTTTGAATTTGCAATACAATTAAGTATGTTTAGCTTTGTTAAATATTGGTTTTATGTACCTGCTATGATAAATCCAACGACAATAAAAGAGATTAATTTTTATTCTTACATACATTCAGAACAATTGTTTGATATTCTTCTGAATAAGATAACATGACCTTAACGTAGACTAACGTGTCATGGTTTCACAAATAATTATGTTACTTATAACGTAGCGAGGACGCTGTTAATGCCAACGAAAACAAAATCAGAGAAGATTTTCACCGAACGTTTGAAAATGAAAAAATTTAATTGTTACTTTTTATCCTCGACAAAACGTGTATATTCACGTACTCGTAAATGTGACGTCGTAGTAAGGATTATAGCGAAACAGCTTTAACGCACGATCCAAGAGGTATGCCATATTGACTAAATAAAACTCCCACCTGCATGGTAATTTATACGGTTCTTAGTTTTGCTTCGTTCTATTTTTACAACCGAAATGTAGTAACTCACTGGGTGATTTATTTGGGTGACCTATTGATAGAATTATTTCTTTTATTTACGCGATTATTATACATATCAAATCCACTAATTTACGGATTTTCCGTATTACTTAAATATATTTATTCCCGACGTTTCGGATTCTTTCCAGCATCCATGATCACGGGCACACTAAGTTGGTATATGTCTGTATCTCAATTTTTTGGAATAACCAATAGAGTTTTTATTTAAAAAAATGACATATCTTTCGTTTTCTTAATTTTGAATATTGGTTTGACAAAAAGTACTTATGTTGTCCTTCGGTTTTGTAGTTTTTATATTTTTGCGTTTAATTTTTGAAATTATTGAATCTTAGGAAGGTGGTAAAGACCAACCATCCTCTCTATTAAAATTTGTATATTTTTTAATTCCTTTGCTTCCCGAATCATCCTTGGTATAAATCGATGTTCATTAGCCAGTATTTTTGGTTCATCGAATCTAATATAATGTTTGGGATTGTCTAGAACATGGTCGCAAATTGCAGATTTCTTATAGCGTCGGTGCTTAACATCAGCTATATGTTCTTTTATTCTGGTTTTTACTCGTCTTTTTGTTTGTCCAATGTAAGAGAGATTGTAGACTTAGTTTATGCTTCCCAAACCTATATTTATATTGCACTAGCGGCCCATCCCTGCTTCGCAATGGAGCTATGCTGATAGAAAATACACCTACAATATTAAGCACGTGTTATACATATAAATTTTCCTCTTTAATCACTCTAACTATTAAAAAAATCCGCATCGAAATCTGTTGCGTAGTTTGAAAGATTTAAGCATACATAGGGATTTAGGGACAGAGAAGATTTTATTTATCAACTAGTATAATTGAATGACCTTCAAACTAACTTATTGAATAATATAAATGAAGCACATGTTTTTGATAACATTTATAAAAGTATATTTTTTAAATAAACTTTTCAATATTTTCAGACTGAAATATTTAAAAAAAAATTAAACTGCGAAGCTAATACAAGGCCACAACCGAAATGTTTAGAATAGTGTGTTAAGAAGATTTATAGCTATCAGTAGTTTATCTGATACACACCTGTATCAACGTTAAAACTGTTTATAAAACAAGTTTTTATGTAACATCTTGTGATTTGAAACTTCCAACAAATTGAACAATTTGCCGACTGTGGCTATTTGTTACCTTACTGATATAAGTAAATATTATTACAACTCAAAAACTTCATCTTTCTGAATACTTTTATGTTATGATTCTGTTCTGTTACTTTAATGGTATGATTGAGATAGAATACAGATCGCTATTGCAATTCACATATAACAACAGATCGCTATTTAGTTTGTTGTACTCTACTATACACTATTTGTTTAACTGCTTTAATAGCCAAGTTGTTGGGAATATGTTTTGAAACCGGATGTCGTGGGTTCGAGTCTTTCAGGAAATCATCAACTTTTCATTGTAGTTTCCTATTTCAGGTAATGAGAGCTGTGCCGACTGCTCTAAAGTAAGATGATCCATACATGGATTTTAAGGTCGGTTATTCCATGCTAGGAGAGTACTCCCCTGTTTTTGCGTGTACACTTATGCACTGTAATGTATCTTAAATATTATCTTTAATACAGATCGGCTGGTTATGTTATGTGAATTAGGAAGATGGGACCTATCCGAATTGATATATTTTACAGCTATAATAATTTAATTTAACTTAGAAACATTTTTGTTAAGTGGTGTACAACATAAAGATTTACTGTTGTGTTATATGAAATAATATCAAGTTCTTAGACTTAGTAGAACATATATTAAATCAATGAAAATTAACAAATATAACTATAAAAAACTTAGTTTTCATTCGTTCTTCTGCAAGCTTCTGGATTGAAAAAGATATTATGAAAAGTATTCAATTATAAATTAATAAACGATTATGTTTTTATAATTAACAATTTTCTGTAGAAAATCGTTTTGATAATTTTACTTATGTACAGTCGTAACATGTATTATTGATATTTTAATATTTAAACATTAACTAAAGTATGTAAATGTAATATTTTAGAAGAGAGGCAAAATAACAAAAAATATTTCATCCTAAGAGGCGCTTAAGGCGATTTGGGAGTACCGCAGCGAATCGTGTATCCTTTTCAAAGCAATAATGTTCAAATCCTATTATGTTTCAGTCCTTATAATTAAAGGAACAAATGGATAAGACAACCAGATTAATCTTATGATCGTGGTGGTTATTATTATCTATATATGTTGTGTACATAAAAAAAATGTTTGGCTTCAATTTAGTGAGCTATGTATTACAAATTTCAAAATCGCAATCTATATAAGCGTTCCGTTATTAAAGCGATCAATGGGTAGATAAACCGTCAACTTCGACCGCGTCCATCAGGAATTAGATTAACACATTAGTCGGTACCACAAAACTTTATTCAATGCATGGCTTTCGGTAGCTTAGAGAGATAAGCCTGTATACAACAAAGAATATTATTCTGTAAATCATTTGATATAACGACATAAATAAAAGAAAGAAAATTCAGGCGTTCTTAAAATAATGTCTTAGTATAGTACTACGAAACTATTATATATATATATATATATATATATATATAATAGTTTCGTAGGTAATATGATATTGATAATATATATATTATCAATATTAAATATTGGAAAACTTTATGTTCAGTATTTGAATTACACATTTATAAACATAATTAGAAGATTTTTAATCATAAAACTAAGAAAAAATTATTGCTATTTTAAACAGACAAATAACTGCCTCCGTAGCTTAGTGGTATGGGCGTGTGCTATAGAAACCGGAGGTCGTGGGTTCGAATCCTGCGGGGATTCAACAAATTTTCATTATTGTTTCCTAGTTGGTTAGGGCTATTTAGCCGTTGGCCGATCACTCAATTGTCTGAAAAGCGAGATGATCCATGTGTCGGATGGGCATGTAAAAAGACGGTCCACCCACTATTCCGCATTAGACCAGCGTGATGGGATACTGTCAAAACCCCTTTAATGAAGAGGGGTGTAATAGGAGAGCACTATGTCCAGCTGTGGACTATCTCAGACTGATGAAGAAACAGATAAAAAACTTTCATATTAGGTATATAACAAAACATTTTTATTTAAAAAATGAAAACGAAATGCTGTGAGCTCATTTAACAAGTTTTGTCATAATATTACAGAGTTATAAATCTATTTTAGCTTGACTATTTATATTTCATATTTTTGTTTTAAACTGTGAAAACTAGGTCAAATTGAACCGGATAGAGTGGTTTCAAGCTTTTCAAATTAAAGTTACTTGTCTGAATGTAAAAGTAATCAGAGAACATTTGAGTCAGCTAAGTGCGTTAATGTTTATTTTAAACAATGGCTGCCTCTGTCTTTGTGCTTTTTAATGAGCTAAAATTTTTATACAATGCATTGGCGTATTTTCATAAATAAATTTCAAATTAAGTCAGATGTCCAGCTGTGGACTAGCACAGGAGTTGCAAAACAATATTTATATTTCAATTTTTGTCTGACCGTCTGTCTGTTTGTTCTGGCTTCTTCTTCTTCTTCATTGTAATGCGTACTTACCTTTGTTAGGTCCGATTTTGATTGTACTTACACTGAAAGATAGCTGAGGTAACTTGGAGACACATAGATTACCCTTAGATAAAAAAAATCTCTTTTGTTATAAGTTACCACGCACGAAGACAGGCAACAGCTAATAATTAAAATAATTTATTTTTTAGTACATTTATAATTTTACTCTATATTTTACCCATTGCTCTCCATATTTTTTCTGGCTTTTTTTAGGCTCTAGTACTTCGTACTACTGCTTTATTTATTTCGTAATTCAATGCGGCTCGTGGTCTGTGGCTGTTACTAGATCATTTAAAAAGATAATAAAAAGTTCGTCATAGGATGTTAGGATTTTTAAAAATTAACCGTTTAATGCATTAAGCGATGTGATTTGAATAAACCTTCATGTGTTTAAATAGGTAAAGGCAAACACACGCTAAGTTGAACTGATTTTATTAAAATAGCACTCATATTATGTAAATTGCTTGTAGAAAGTAGATCAAAATAACATGAACAATATAGTATAAGTAATATAGCTAATAACATTTTAATAACGGTTGTAACTAAGAAACTTTCTTGTTTAGCAATGTCACATGTATGTGGAAACCAGAGACGGTTCGTAATATCCGGAATAGCGTGTTATTGGATGAGACTTTATGCAAATGGCATATGCGAGATATAAAAATATAAATTTATGAATAAAAGCAGAGAGATATAGGGATAAAGGGTGCATTAAAAATATATGTAAATATTTAGATACATTAAGGAGACGTACATAATTAACAGATAAGTAAGTTATAAGTAGAGACGCAACGGACATCCGGTTGCTATCCGGTATCCGGCATATCCGGCCATTATTTTACTATCCGACCGAATACCGGTTAGGTGCGCACTATCCGGCCGAATACCGGTTAGGTGCACACTATCCGGCCGGATACCGAACAGTGATTCTGTTTGGTATTTAACTTTAAAAAACATTTTAGTTAATATACAAGAAAACAACAACATATAATCAATGTTCGTTTATAAGTATTTCCTTTAACGTACAATTTAAACTTGTCAAAAAGCCTCGTTAAGATATCCTATAATCAGCATTAGGTATACATTCAACAAATCATAGCGTATCATATGTTAATTTTTAATCAAATAAATAAGTGTTAAAAAATTAACTAAAGGCAAATTGTGGTGAATAAAAACGAGATTCACTGCACATTTGGTTACAGATGGTTCCTCCTATTTTCATAAACAGGTCCTGCCTCTGAAAAAAGTGTTTCGCTATAAACACTGCTACGCGGTAAGGACAGATATGTTTGGGCAAATTTTATCACTACTGGGAAATTATTGGCGTTTGCTGCCTACCATGCATAAGAGTCACTCTGTCGATAAACTCGAACCATTTTTAAGTAAAAGTCAAGCTCGTTGGCTATACACGTTGGCACGGCAGCTTTTGATTTGTTTTCCATCATTTTTTATTGATTCGGTCATAAAGGTCGGGTACTATATTTTCAATCATTAATGTACGCCTGGGGATCTTGTACCGAGGAACTGCCTTATGCATAAGCCTGTTAAAACCAATTCTGTCCACTATTGGTAGTGGCTTATTATCTACTGCAATCATTTCACCAATTAAATAGTTATCCTCCTTAGATTTTAGGTCATTAATATCCCAATACTGTTTTCTTTCTACTGTCTCTGCCAAAGTTAATTGTTAACGTGCATACTTGCATGTGAACTCGTAGAAAAAAAAGTTCTGCTTCCGCCGCATGAAGTTGGAGATGGACCACCGTAAATTTCGGTGAACTGGTCGGAATGTTTGCTTTGCAAATGGTTTTTCATAGAAGTCCCAGCCTTTTTCCCTTCGCCACCACGAGATAATTTTGATTTGCAAATTAAACACACGACGCACTTTGCTTCGTCTTTATTTATTTCAAAATAGTTCCAGATCGGAGATTGTTTATTTGCCATTATTTTAGACAAATAAAATAAACTACACATTAAAAAAACTTATCTATTCAGCAAAATAAGCGGGTGCACGAGTACTGTATACGAAATGGTGTGTACTGACCCAATAGAACTCGATTTTTGCCTAGAAAACGGTCCGCCCGAACCTACAATACGTAACAGTTTGAAACCTGCACGACACGCCCGCAGTCAAACTAAAATGTAGGTATCGTTTGGCCGGCCGGATACCGGATATTCAACCGGTGATGAGGCCGAATATCTGGTATCCGGTATCCGGCCAAATAGCTATTCGTTGCGTCACTAGTAATAAGTATTTAAAAATTAATAATTACACTAACTATCACCATCATCAGCCCGCGTTAGTCCACTGCTGGACATAGACCTCCCCTATCCGTTAGGGGGTTGTGGACTGTATCCCACCACGCTGGTCCAATGCGGGTTGATGGGTGGACCGACTTTTTATATGCCCATCCGATGCATGGATCGTCTTACTTTTCAGACAATTGGGTGGTTGGCCTAAATTTTCCTAACCAACTAGGAAACAACAATGAAAATATGTTGAGTCCCCGCAAGATTTGTACCCACGACCTCCGTTTTCTAAAGCACACGCCCTTATATCTAGGCTACGGAAGTAAGGGCGTACGCTAACTGTAGCCACTTTTCAAACTAATTAGAAAATAAACAGACTAAAACTTACAAAGACAGTTTGACATTTATGCTAGAAAGCAAAAAAAGATATTATTATGATATTAAATTACATGCTTAATAAATTTATATCTGTGTATAACACAAACTGAAATATTTTTTTTTGTCTATTATATGAGAGCGGCAGGATACACAAACGTTATTATCGGTAAAATAAGTAACATAATTTCGTTAAGAAAATACATTTGCCCCAGTTTATTTTGTGTTCTTTATAAAATAATGTTTTTATTTTAATTATAGAAAACGGTAAGTAATTAGTAACTTGATTTACTATTCTATTACTTAGCGTGCTTTTCATAACGCTCCCATTCATTAAATTTTTTTTAACACCATATCAAAAACCTTTCTAAAAGTTTAAAGATGAATATTATAGCTATTTATAAAATTCTTAACATCCTCTTTTAAAAAAAATAATGGCTACTCTTAAACGAATGATTCAAACTTTAATATTTTACTAACTAAACAGAATATCAAAATATCGTAGAATGTTTGCCTAAACTTTTAGCTATATCATTTAAACAGAAACCATGTTAAGTTTCTCGACGTTATTTGGTCTGAAAAAACTTTATTCCATTTTGTCATTTACTGCTAAAAGCTGCAGCGGAATTTTAGAAAGAAGACAACTTGTTAACTAAAGTAAGGTTCTTATGATACTTGAACCTTAGCACTTTTGTCCTATTTTATTTTTTTTTTTTGGTATGAAATAAAAAACAGTCATATATACTTTTTTAACTTAGAGTAGCAGTGTAATTGATCAAATGCAACAGTTTAAATCTATTTATAAATATACATACATTTTTGGTATATTTCGAGTGCCATATTTGTTATGAAACCAAACGATAACGTAGCAAACATTGTTAACAAGGAAATTTGAACAAGCATGAGCTGCACTTATCGGTGACTTTAAAATTAAGTCACTTGACTATAGTCCTAGAAGCTAAAAGCTAGTTGAAGCTGGTCAGTAGGACGGTCACGTGGTCAGAAAACCGACGGCCGATAGTCCAAGGCCTGCCTTCGAGCAGAGACGAACTGTTAGTTCAGACCACGCGACCAATGGTGGGATGACTGATTCGCTTAGCATTCGAACGGACTACTGAGCAGAAGATTAAGCATAATGGCAACGAGTAACGACATGAGATCGGCTCTTGGCGTTCTTTAAAGGTAGGCAGATCGAGTAACGCTCGCTAATGCTATGGCTGATGATGAAGCAGAAATTATTCCCAAGTTGAATTCTGCATGTGATCATCTATCAAAGTAATTGAAAAAGAAAGAAGTCTCGTGAGATTAATTCCTCGAAATTAAGACGCAATACGTTTTAAGTACGTGGTACGTATCACAGCATGTTCTTTTTAAATGTGCATGATCAGCATAACTGCCATATGCCTGATCAGCAGTCTAAGCAGAAGAAGCTAATCAAATGGCACCTAAGTTTGCAATCATTCACGTGCTCAATCCTATCCTGAGGTGTAATGTACAAAAGACGCAGTCTCAAAGTACTGTAAGGATATAAGATTTACCAATCATGATCGGCAAAAGGAAATATTTTAGTAATCGTGTCTGTTACTAGCTTCGTTTTAGGCACGGAAGGCTTACTCCTTGCCTAAAACAGAGCTATTAATGAAGCTTTATATATTAATTGAGGTAAAATTATTATTATTTTTAAAATTACTGCTAGCTTAGATTGTATGAAAGTCAATTGTTTATGGACTTTTGGCAAAAAACAAGATTTTGCACGATCTCAAGCGCTAGTTTGCAGAGTTTCCCCTATGACTCAGTGAAAACAACTTCGGTAGCCAGAAGCGATGCGATAATAAGTCAAAGGAAGTTAACATAAGACAAATCTTCTAGAGGTGAAGAAGAAGAAACGTTAATTGCATAGTCTATTACAAATACGATACGATGAACTAACAGATACTCAATGCCATGACAAGTAATGCCCTATAAGTTCCTTGTAATAAATATCAAATAAAACTAAAACTACACAGATAGGTGTCATAAAATTATTTGCTAGCTATAGAGCAACCATATTTTATGCGTCAGGTGGAATACATATATCAAACGACTTTAGCCCTACTTCAGTTGATAACTCTCTCTCGTCTTTACGAGGTGAAATACGTGTCTTATTATGAATTGTTGCACGTGTTGTGCGTTGCTTTTAAACGTAAGTTTATTCATAGCTAATTTATGAGTTCTTTTTTACTTACGATGTTTATCGCATTATTTCAGCTAGTATAGTTTTATACAATATCTATTAAAGAGTTCTCTTTGACCTTAGAAAATCATAGTAGAATAGTAATTTTTAATCAACTTTCAGTACTATAGTTGACAATTTATTTTTTCTAAAAAGTTCCGTAGTAAACATTTTATTTAAATAACAAGAAAAACATAAAGCTGAAACCTAAGTACATTTAACAAATATAAATGAAAAGAACGAGGTGAATAATGTCTTTACATTGAATATTATAATGCTTCTGTACCTGTGCTGACAGTGAACTCCACCCAAACAGGAGAACCGATTTGATTGATTTTTTTTTGCGTGTGTTTAAGTGGATTCGAGGATGGTTTGGATAGAAGAGCCTGAAAGATGGTTGGATGTAAATTAACTTCTGAATCGACTTGAACTACGACTTGACTTATTTCGTACTCTGTTTAATATCCTAATCGATTGGTATATTATGCAGAACAACGTCTGTTGGGTCCGTTAGTATTATATATAATTTAAAAATATATTTCAAGGCGTATAAGGAAAGTCCTCAATAATTTATATTTATGTTTATTAAAACGAACTGTCCAAATATGATTAAGACGATGTATTACGTTCCTTTCTGATACGTTTAGTTAATATGAAATGATCACTTTATTCCCTGTATCTTTTACTTTTATCTAGCCATTCTTCCAAGTTATCATGGGGTCAGCATCTAATCCATCCAGATTTAGCTGAACAACAGTTTTTAAGCAGAGCGACTGGCATCTGACCTGCATAACCCAAAGGGTAAACTTCATTCTAACGATTTCTTTTTTGAAGGCTCTGACATCCTATAACAACTGCCAAAGGTGGTCATGACAACCGAGCCGACTTTGTACATGCCCATGATTAATGCGTTGGGCAATAATTATCTAAATTTTCAGAAAATTAGAGGATTGGCCATTATTGTCCTAACCAGCCAGACAACAACGATGAAAATTATGTTAGATAATAATTAAAAACTTAAACGTTTTTTTACGCAAGATTCGAACCTGCGACCTCCGATTTGTAAAGCAAGATCCAATACCGCTAGGTCGTATTCGATTTTGGAGATCAGCTTTAGCAGTCAATGTAAGTGGTCAATGCTTTCAATATTGCAGTGAATTTATTACATAAACTCGTCAATGCAGTTCATGCTAGTGTGGGCATCATGTTTGGTTTGAATAAGGGTAAATGATGAATTGGTCAACTTTAGTTCGCTTGGATATTATTATTTAAGTCTACGTTGATGACAAAGATGTATAACCCTTTAAACGTCGTCATAATAGTTTATAATGACGCGTATTTGTGATATTGATCGCCGTATTAATTAGATAAGATAATTAAAAAAATCCTTGAATACATAACTATGTGGTGAAACAAAAAAAGGGAACCAAATAAAAATTCGTTAATTTAACTGAAAAAATTATATATATCTGGGTTTTTCCTTCGATAATTTTTCATTCATTAACTAATTTTTATTAATTTTTATTGAACGAATTTCCTGTTGGTTGGAAAATTCATTCAATACCCAGTATTCTCTGCTAAAAGTAAAATTATCAAATTCTTGGGTATTAACCTCTGAAAACTTTATCAAAGCTTTATATCTTCGCTTAGAAAATTTTATGACAGCATTTCAATTTGACGAAACCACTTTATATTACGACCCACAATTCTTTGAAAATAAATTTATGATAGAATTTTCTGATACACAAACATAAATTAAAACCCTTTTGTGTTTTTAAAAGACCCAATCGGGTTGGAAAAAATTAGTAAATTTTCTTGTTAGCCATCTTTTTTTTATAAAATTAAGTTTAACGCCATCTATTAAAATTTTGTAAACCGTTTCAAATATTAAAATGTAGGATATTTTGTTACATTTTTAACTAGATGATTTTTAAAAATTAAAATACAAATTTTAAAGGAAAATACTTTTTTTAATAATTAATGCATTAATTTCGCGTTATCAAATTAAAAATGATTTCACAAAATTTCATTTTAAAAAATAATTGGTCAAACTTTTGGGTGGAAAATTTTAAAATTTTTCGTTACGCGTCCATTTTCCTTGCGCCTTTTTTTTATCCCTACCCGGTGATTAAAGTATACCATCCATGATGTATTTATTAAACGACATCAATGATAGTTAATATTTCTTTCAATTAATAAATTAATAATAATCTTTTTAATAGCAAAATAAATAATTGAGAATTTGTTTTTTCGATAATAAATCCTTTATTAAATTTACTAATTTCTTTTTTAACCAATTTCAAAGTTCATATAATAAATAATTTTTGAAAAAATAAGTCGGTTTCCTTACAGTTAAACCAGAAGCAAAATTTTTTAAACGTGTTTTTGATTTTTAAAGACATTTTTAATTGTATTGTAATTAAAAAAACTTTAAGCAATGTTTTTATTTATTTAAATTGATTGTAGACAAAAAAAATGTACAAATGTGGACATAATGTATGGAAATTTGGATGGTTTAAAATTGGGTGTACTGAGAATAATATAAACAAATGAAAACAGAAAAGGCTGAAAAAAAGATTAGAAATTGGCCCGCTTGAACACTGGTGGGGTTGGCTGAAAACCAAACGTAATATCTTATTATTTCTTTTTTTGCATTATTTCATATCCCACTAGATTAATTTTTTCCGGTTATTAAATTTTTTATTTTGAGTTTGATTTTTCCCATCCGATCACGGGCGACTTACCTCAACGGTTATTCCAAAACTTGAGATGCAAACATATCCAACGTCTGCCCGTATGGATGTGGAAAGCCGAAAGTCGGGAATAAATATGAAACAAATTTTTAATTTTTTCTCTTTTCCAATGATATTTTTTAATTTTTATTATATATTAGATAAGTCATTACTGATAAAAGTAAAATTATGGATAATTTTAGGGAGCCTGATATTTTATCAGGTACAGAAAAGAAGCGACCTTATTTTTTTCAATACTTAAGTATCTTTTAAGTTTAAACTGTTAAAATAACGAATAACCAAAAATACCCAATCAGCCTTTGGCCACTGCGGTGGCCCTCCCCAACCCTTCCATTTGGAGGTTTGACCGTAACCACCAGTTAATGGGGTTGGTGGTTGGAAAAAATTTGAAATAACGGGATTTGAGCAGGCATTTTCTTTCATTTAAATTTCATTTCAACAAAAACATTTATTTCTTTAAAATTGTTTTCTTTGGTTATAAATATTGAAATGGAAAAAAATTTTCTTGTTAAATGGAAGTCAACAAAACACGACGATGATAAATGTTTCTTGCTTTTTTATTTATTTAACGTCAATTTAATATGATATTATTATATATTAAAGCCTTTTTTTAAATTCTATATAGATATAATCAAACAGTTCTTACCTTTTTTACTCTTGACACGTTAAGGAAAAGTTCAGAGGTATTGTGTGGTGGTTGAATAATTCATTTTCTTTTTAAAAGAGATTCCAGGTAGGTCCAAAGTCCGGGTTTATCTATAAACACGTAGCGCAGGAATATTTTCACCAGGTTAAATCAATGTATTTTTCCACACACCCAATATTTTCACTTGTTCAATTAACACAAATTCTAAAACCTGTGGTAAGGGTAAAAGGATATGAAGGGTACAAGATATTACAAGTTCGATATATGACTTTAAAAGTAAGTCACTAAATTGGTCCTGCGGTATATAGGTATTGACGATTTAGGATTGGAGTTAAAATTAAAACTGATCGTGTTAGCCAATGAATTTTCTGAATTTATAACTTCACGAAACCCATTACAAACATATGCACTTCACAATAAAGCATAAATGAATCCGTATTACAGCGGAGTAAAATGTCGCAAAATTAAACCAAACCCGGATGAGAATAATTTATGTAAAAGTACATCACATTTAGCGGTATATTAGCTGAAGCTTCCATTTTAACGTAATAATAAAAATGCGCTTGTGACCGGTAATGTTACGAATATGAGATATGAGGTGGCGACCGTCACACGCGTCCGACCACTCCGCCGCACGAACGCGGACTGAACGCTTTTCCGACTGTTCTGAAACCGTCTGTCTATATTCGAATTCTCTAACTACTGGATTTCCGCGAGCGTAAGAGGAAGACGGCTACAACGCTTCCATTTCTGCTCAGGACACCATTCCCCCAAGCGCGTAAAAAAAATTAACACGAATACATCAAAATAAACATTTGCCGTGTTTTCATGTGTTTGAAAAGTGTCGTATTTAGTATAATAAAAAGACAGATGTTAGCCCCCTCCGAGCATACGTTTTATATATTGTTAGCTTTTAATATAATTTTTATTTTGGGCACAAAAATGTAAAAAAAAAATATTAAAACTGTTTAAAGGCTTTTCAACTCAGTTATTATAACGAATTAATGCTATTCTTACACATTTTTTTAGTGATAGCAATAAGTCCTGGCATTCGCAAAGCTAACAGCTGTTTTTCATAATTTTCTGCAATTCATTGCAGCACTGCCAACGTAAAATTATTTTCGCAAGACGATTTATTACACCGTGAATAACTGTGAAGGAAATATAACAGGCGAAAACGTTCTCACGCTTATTTTTATGTGTTAGTTAAGTAATGTACTATTGAATTAAACTGTAAGCACATTATATATAATCACATCTTAAAATAAAGAAGCTAAAAGCTTTATTAGTAGGTTAATTTCAAAATTTTACTTTTTTCTTTTATGGTTAAGTTTCACGTGAAGAGCTCTTCCATAGCTCTGTGGTTGTGATTTCTAATGAACATTGCATTAGAAACAGTAGGTTGTGGATTCGAATCTGTTTCTTCGATAACATATTTTCATTATTGTTTACCAGGTGGTTCGCGTGATGTTTTCTGTAAAGTAAGATGACCCATTCGTCTGATGGGCATGTAAAATGTCGGTCCAGCGCCTGACCTGTGCATAGTCGGTTATCCGTCCTATCGAAACTTTAAGAGTGAAAAGTGAGATTGCGCCTACACTTGGGCACTGTATTTTTATTTCTAATGTAGTTCGGCCTCCGTAGTCGAATTCAGTTTTGGAAGAATAGTATCACGATATAGGTTTCTAATCAAACATTTGGCAACTGGACTATCAAATAAATGTCTATTTTGTTTTCCGCAACCAACTTTGTCCTATTGTATGCATAGAAAAGACTGACTGTTAACCATCTATCTGGGTGCATGGACGGATTCTTTCTAATTCATACCGCTGAGTGCATTGCACTGTTTTCACTGTCACTCAGACGTCAAGGGGGTCATGCCTTAGGGAACAAGATTTCCTTCCCCAGTAGCCACCTCGATAATGAACTCTGCTTTTGACCTCGTTTCAGCAGCGGAACATAAAAAGCACAATGAGATTATAGTGAATGTAATGGTGACCGTTGAATGACCCACTGCCTCCTTATAAAGCATATAGTTTGCGGCCTACCTTTTATCGCTGATAGCAGAGAGGGTGATGGGCGTTCCACCTTCACCCTATCATGATATCCTGTGATGTAGCGGTCCAATCCGTTACTAACAACCAAGAAAGGCTAAAGAATAAACCAAATTGGGAAACCACTTTACCCTAGCCTATTTCGTGCACTAGCCCCTTTAACGTTAAAGTAACTAGGTTATCGACCCATAAATTCCTAACCAGCAAAATTCAAATGCTTCGCTTTATTCAAAATTTGTAATAGCTTAATAACAGTTATTATGCAAAGCACATCTGTCCCTTGTATGAATAAGACGACAGTAATCATTATTGCATTATAAGGAATCAACCATTATTACCACATTGACCAGAAAGCAATGATAACGCAAATTTCTCTAACCCGTGGTATTCAAATTTACAAATTCTAGTTTGGAAAGCTGAAATATTACCCTTAGACGTTAAGGCGATAAAGTAAGACATAACAACAGCTTTAACTTATGCTTATGCAGGATTTCTAGCTCTAGTTACCTGAGTTCTAGTCTCGAGACTTAAGCGTTATTATCTTTATAAAAGGCTTTTTATAATATTTCTTGCATATCGTTACTTTTAAAGTAGTCAGCTTTGGGCTTCTCAATGCGATTTTTTTTATTTAACTCACCAATAAAAAACCAAATAAAAATGTGATATTAAAAATATGAATTTACCTTGTAAAAGGGCTTGTTTGTTTAAAAAGTGGGGAGGCCTATGTCAAGCAGCGAAATAAAAAGCTAATAATGATGATGTTAACCGAAAGGGTTTCCAAATTTTGTATTGTGAACACGCTATTAAATTGTTATTTAATTCAATCATCATCATCATCAGCCTGTGTTAGACCTTCTCTAAAAAAGCCTTCCCCATTAGGGGATTGTCAACTGTATTCATCCACGCTAATCCAATGCAAAGTGATGGGTGGACCGACTTTTTACATACAATGTAATCAAAAAGACAACCGTGGTTGGAATGATGATTTTGAAACCAAAAAGACGGGTGATGAAATAAATTCGGTAGACCCTGGTATCTCAGAATTTTTATCATTATGATTATAGGAGAGATAAAATATCGGTTTATTACCTTTTTTAAGCTGATTATTGTCATAAGGTTAGCTATCATAGCGTCAGTTTGCACAGTAAGAAAGACAATAAATTTTGGTTAAGTAATTTGCTTACAAATACCTTTTTTAAATGTTTATCATTATTAAATAATAGGCTATGACTATTTAAATTAATCATTATTAGTAGGCTATATTATTCATTTATATATTCCAACAGTTTCCTGAAAACTGAACGATTGATTTTCACTCCTTTTAATGGAATAAACTTATTTAAATACTTATTCAAATAATTATTTCGGACACAAATTGGTTCAGAATACAGTTTTTTGGATTAATTGTACGTACTACAAAGTTTTCAACAGAACCCTTTTTTAACGTTTTTTGGGTTTTGCGATATGCTCTAGCAGTGATTTTGAAAGATCTTATTAAAAATATGTCATTGACAACGCTAGACCCTAGTAATAGATGAATATTACAAATTTTCCTCTCTACTCCTTATTGAATTGACCCCTGAAGTATTATTATTTGCAATTAAATATCTGCACTGAAACCCTGAACAAAATCATTCAATTTCTCGGAGTTTAATGCAATTAGTCTGACGTCAGTACAGACAACGTAACTAGATTATATAGTCCCTCAGTGGACGTTGACTGTAAAATTATTAGCAGCGACTGAAACATTGTCGTATCATTATTCCGATACGTCTAGAAATTACTTCATGGTCTAGATACAAGCAAAATCAATAGCCTAGAAATTTCATAACACAATTTTACTAGTATAAGGTGTCTTAATTTGACCTTATTGCTTTAATTTCTGATTTTAATGGTTAGTGAAATGTTAAACAGTATAGTAATGAATTTTCTTGATTGAGCAGCTGCGAAAAAAATGTTCAATCTTTTAGGCAGTATTTCATTACATTGCAATTTATAAAAATTTCCTGGCAAATTATTAATTTTGTGTTTACTTCTGGAAATAGCAAATATTTGAATTCAATATCTCATACTTACATTCTATACTTCTATTCATATCATACTTTTTTATTTAGTTTTAAAACCGAACTAACGCTAACAAAAACTAATTACATTATTAATTCTTTTGTTTACGCGAATACTACACATTGTTGAGTAAAATTACTTTTTACCGATTTTTAGCGCGCAGTCGCGGGTCTACTTCGTGACCGTTGGAAAGTGATCGACACGTCAGGATTTTAAAATGTAAAATAAACGCAATAAAATCCGTAAAAAGTCCTTACATTCATTAAAATTAATTACAGTAAGTGCAATTAAAGAAATAAAGTAAAATTTTTGCTAACAAAAATTTGTTACTGTAGGTAATGTAATTAAATTTGCCGTTAATTATTTCTTTAAATATTTAATTTAAAGAAAGGTAGGTTTAGATATTAAATTCCTTAAAGCTTATATTACCATTCAACGTCAATTAAATTTACCTATGATTTATATTTATAAATTAAAATTCCAAACTGAAGATAACGACAAGCTTTTTCTTCTATTTAAATGCAAATCTTTCCTTTTATGTATCCTGAATAGGAATCAGTTTCCATCGCCGAGATTTTCGGTTAAAAAATCTTATGGAGTCAAACTCACAGCATAGACCATTGAAGAAGTCAGAATCCTGCGGTTAACTAATTGTTAAGTTATAACAGCACGGTTTTGACTTCTTAATCGTGAATGTTTTGCGAAAGCTATGTTCTATGTATGGTTAGCGCGCAGCCTTGTAACTTGAATGCAGCACTGACTTGTCATTTAGTAGCTCAGCATCCTGTGATCGCTTTCGACAATTCCATTGTAGTCTTGGAACAGACATTTATTGATAGCAATTAATCACGTAACTTACTCACATGATCTATACTGGTTAAACTTGGTAATAATTTTGCAAAATAGCATTATAGTTTTGTTTCAAATTCTATCTATTTTATTGTTAATGTTACCATTACCATCGTTACTATTTGATCCATTCTTTTCTTCGAGTAACGACTAAGCCTGTTTAATGAATTTTGTTTTTTACTATACAAAGCGCAGTTTTTTATTATTTTGATTTATATTTTACCTTAAAAAGGATTAAATACAAATGTAACGAACTAATTTCACTGAGGTTATTTGAACAAATTTATGAAAAAAAGGAATAAGTCCTTTTTTTTCCTACCGCACATATAAATTGGACCAGAATATGAAACAGTAATTCAATACACATTAATTACATACATTTAAAATGTTTGAAGTTGAGAACTTGCAAACCGGCAGATAGAATTTTTAAAAGAAGGAAGGACCACATAGAAGAGCATATTTCAAAGCCGTATTCTTAAGTAATAAAACTTGATCTACGTAACTATGAAAGAGAAAGAAAGAAAACACGCTTTTGACCTTTGTTTCGCTTTTGTTGATACAAACACTGTTCCAGATACGATGCGTGTTGACACATGTCTAAGTAACATCGTTAACTTACTCGCTCTTTGATAGAAGAACTGTGATATGATATATATTCCATAACCTTTTTCTCTTCTAAGGAAATATTTCATTATATACATAATTCATTTTTTAACATTTATTGATGCATCCTTTTCTGTTGCATAACTGTTCAATTGAAAAAAATAATTTTACTTTATGTTCTCATTGGGTATAAAAGCAGATGAAGTTTCAACAACATTAATAAAAAAGTACACACTTACGTCAATGTACACTTTTTACATAATATACAAAATCAATATGATACAAAAAGGATTTAGTTAATGGCAGATTAACAAATTAAAAAAATACTTCTTATAGGAACGGAAATTAATAACAAATACAATGAAATATATATATGTACAAAGAAATAAATAATAATATTATGATCTAATATCTCGTACCCATATCTAAATATGGGTACGAGAAAATAATCATAAATAAAAGTCTACACGCAAGTTGTTAAAATTTGAAAGATTTTCAAGCATTTTAATTAAAATTATAGTATGGCATACCTTTACGTTATCTGGCAATTATTATGCCAAACGTCACATACGAAATAAATACAATTCCATCAAATAATATAATAATTTTAACGTAGTACATACTCAAATAACGGTAAATGCTTTTACAGGCTTATTTCCTTCAAACATTGCTATTTCTTAATTAACAAAATCATCTTTCTTTATTTAAAAAAAACATAAGTTTTCTCGTTGATTTCATATAAGAAATTGTATATTGTACCTTTTAAACATAAATAGTCAACGTATTGGTAGTTCCGATAAAAATGAATCTACCAAGTTATCATTAACAAAATATTGGACCCACTCAATATTTTTAGACAGTTTTATCGCAAGATAAATATCAATTTAAAAAAAAAAGAAACAAAATAATGCCTCTAAGTTTGGTCGCACCATGTTCAACGAATTGAAGCTATCAATAATGTGTTTTTTTTTCATAAAAAGCTCTACAACACGCCTTCTGCAATTAAGCTTCTGTTACTGTTTACTTTTGATAAACACCGCAATTTGGACGTAGGCGCAAGATTAGATATCATGCCATTATTGGCAATTAATGCTACGAAGCGTCACTAATTGCGAAAATACAAATGATAATTTTGTACCTAAAAAAAATAAATGTGTATTTGCAAAAGGTTTCTGTAAGAGGATTTAAATCTATAGACTTACTGTATAATTTTGTAGAAAAACTGAAATATATGTATTTGCTATTCAGTACAAAGTTCAGCTTTTTTATCATAACGTTATCCATGGCCATTATAAAAGTAAAAGCGAAACATCACTGCAGGATTGAAGATTTATAAGAAAACTTAATTCCAAACTCTATAAGTGACGTCAGGCATAAGCAATGAACCGCGTATTCGTTCTCAATATGGAGACAATAAATACACTTTAAAGTGTACAGTATTCATGAGTGTGAATATTTCTGCAAATTACTAGTAAATAAATTTGTTCGTGCATCCCTTCGGCGCCGCAGTCGGCTCTGTTAAACAAGGCAATGCACGCAAAGGTTTTTTGACCCTTGACCCGACGCTAAAGCACAGTTTCAGATCACGACTAGCAATATGCAATATGTACATAAAATTTGCGTAAACCTTAAAGCATTTTTAAAAACTATTAAGAAACAAATTATATTTTAAAAATATGATTGAGATTGATAATTATTACATAAATCTTATCCGTTCCATCGGACTGGGAGAGTCCACGGGTTTTTGCGCACTTATGCACTGTCTTGCGTAGTTGACTGATCTCTACTATATATCGGTCTTCATAGTGGACCTCAACTAGCAGGATATTATTACAATTACTCAACCAAATTGACTAAATATGTCTTCACAGAATTAGATTATAGTATCAAAATGTTCGGCTTGCAGCCTCCGTCTGAGCCATGTGACAGCAAGAGCTGATCTTAACTTACAACAAAAGCTTAACTTTCAGCAGTGGCTACAAGTATCAGTCTTGGACTTTATAGTTAAAAACACCATTAGTACTTTGTACGTCTATGATTGATCAAATAAATGAAAATCATTATAGTTTATTTCTTAAACTGCCATTATTTTAAGGTATTTTTTATAGGAAATGTATAATACAATCTGGAAGTTAACTTAATGGTAAGAGCTTACTCAGTAATAACCCCGTGCACACTGTCCTTTAAAGCAGCACACCACAGTATTTTACACAAATTTATTGCATGATAAAACAACGCCGCAGTGGTTCTTATCCAACTAGTACTCAGTAAAAAGAAAAGTAGCACTTTCAAGTTTTATTTTGCCGTTAGAAAATAAGGTGTCAATAAGCTTAATAGTTTTAGCCCAGCTATGGGACAGAGGTATAGCGGACTGTAGAACAGCTGTGACTCAAGAGTCCTCGCATCTCGTATAGTAAAGGATTAGTTTTTTCCACAAGCCACCGCATTGACATGAATTGTATAGGCATATATCCATACACAGTCATTTACCATCAAAAACTTGACCTGGTTACGTTCAACGGACGAACGTTAAGACTTGGCGAACACCTGGCCGAGCTGGACGTAGAACTGGGTAAAATACGGTGGTAATAATCTCCCAGGCCTACTCGCTGCGAACTATACTGTTGTTATGGGATATTTTAATGCCAAAGTGGGTGTACGAACTGGCATCGAATCGTGTTTAGGACCTCATGGTATCGGCGGACGAAATAGTAGGGGACAAATGCTAGTCAACTTCCTCGAGAAAGAAGGGCTGTTCTTAATGAATTCATATTTTAAGAAAAAGCCTCACAGGAAGTGGAAATGGCAGAGTCCCGATACTGCGACAAGGAATGAGATAGATTTCATCATGACGGACCGGAAGCACATTTTCAGGGATGTCTCTGCGATCAATAGGTTCAAAACTGTAAGTGATCACCGATTGGTAAGAAGCACCCTGAATATGCGTTTCTAGCGAGAGCGGGCCCACTTGATAACATTTTCTCTCCGACCTGACTTCCGACAAATTGTGAGGGACTCGCATAAATTCTAACTAGAATTAAAAAACCAATTTGATGCCCTTAACATATCGGAAACCACAATGGCAGTTGACGAGGCACTGGATGCTGTAATGGATAGCATACGGGACGTGGGTAAAAGGTTTTGCGGGAGTAAGCGTACTGGCAGGAAATCCAAACTCTCCGATGAGACGCTTGGTCTTATGGAGGAACAACAAATACGCGACGGATAACCGAAGCGATTAAGCAGAATAGAGGGTCAAAGGTTTTTGTGGAGAAGTTCGGAAGAAGCCATTTCTCCCAAGGCGTGGCTTGAAAGTGAGGTCATTCTGTTCTTCAAGAATGGTGACAATACCCTGCTTAAGAATTACTGACCGATCTCACTTTTAAGCCACATATACTAGATTGTTTTTAGAGTTATGACGAATTGCCTCACTAACAAACTCGACGAGTTCCAGCCACCGGAGCAGGTTGGGTTTCGCAGAGGAATTAGCACCATAGACCACACTTACACCATAACGCAAGTTGTACAAAAATCTCACGAGTATAATCAGCCTTTGTGCCTTGCCTTTGTGGACTATGAGAAAACTTTTGACTCTATGGAAACTTGAGCTTTTCTGGAAGCTCTTCAGCGATGCCAGGTCGATTATCGATACATCGAGGTGCTGAGAGGGTCTATATAGCGCTGCTTATATGTCCATCCTGATTCCGGGGGTCACCGAGACCAATCCAATTGCATCATGAAGTGCAACAGGGGATATCATTTCCCGAAACTGTTCGCAAATGCTTTGGAGGAGGTCTTTAAGACCCTGAACTGGGCTGGTGCTTGCAGGATATGTTCAAGCCTAAATGAATCCTCCGACTTGTTGGCCTCCGATGAACTTGGACAAGTCAAAAGTCATGTTCAACGAACATGTTCTCCTGGGGCCGATCAATGTCGATGACGTTACTCTCGAGTTGTCAATAAGTATGTACCTTGTACATATATTGAAGTGCGAAGACACCACTTCGAGAGGAAGCCGATAGGAGGATTCAGTTGGAATGGGCAGCTTTGGGAATCTGAGCCACGTTCTCACGTCGCCGCTAATACCGCAATGTTTGAAGACGAAAGCCTTCAATCAATGTGTACTCCCTGTGATGACCTATAAGGCCAAAACGTGGCCTTTGACTATAGGACTGGTCCTCAAGTTTGACGTTGCTCAACGCGCTATGGAACGCGCTATGCTCGGAGTTTCTTTGTCGGACAAAATTCGTAATGAATAAATCCGGCGAAGAACTAAAGTCACCGACATAGTGCAAAGGTATAGCTCGTTGACGTGGCAGTGGGCCGGTCACGTGCTCAGAAGAACCGATGGTCGATGGGCCAAAAAGGTTCTGGAATGGAGGCCACATTTGAGAAGACGGAGCGTTGGTCGACCCCGACTAGGTGGGATGCTGATCTCCGTGTAGTAGCTGGCTCAAGTTGGCAGCAAAAGGCAAGTTGGTAGCTAGGGATCGGCCGTCTTGGAGTTCATTGAGAAAGGCCTATGTCCAGCAGTGGACGGATAGAGGCTGCTAATGAATGAAAAATGAAATATCCATAAACGCCACAGAACCCACCCACTCCAAAACTCACCTATTTAAATGTAAAGAGACCGCAGTTTCTTCAAATACCTTGTTTTATTTTCTGTTAAATTTCCTTAAAGACTCTATTTCACCTACGGTATGATTACCAATTCCTTTAGTACTGTAAAAAAAAAATTAGTACTGTACAGCCCGTACCTCAGAAGATAAAAATAACTGTTATAATATGGCTTCTTTGTCTGTCTATCTCACACATCACATCATCAGCCTTTGTTAGTCCACTGCTGGACATGGCCTCCCTAACACACCTATCCATTAGGGTTTGGACCGTATCCCACCACGCTGGTCCAATGCGGGTTGGTGGGTGGATGACTTTTCATGCCATCGACGCATGGATCATCTTACTTTTCAGACAATGGTGATCGGCCCAAATTGCCTAACCAACTAAACAACAATGAAAATTTGTTGCGTCCCGCAGGATTCGAACCCACGACCTCCGGTTTCTAAAAACGCCAGCACCACTAGGCTAGCGAGGTGCAGTTCTGTCTATCTATCACCATCATTTGAAAATGGACGACGAAAAATGCATACGAGATACTAAAGACTATATTATCTAGACACCAAAATAAAAAGGAAACACACACAGGTTCAGATTAGTTCCCTAATTTATTTTAATGTTCAAATTTGATAATGGATCATAACTTGGTCTTGTAGCAACGTGACGGTAAAAAAGTGGTTTCAATGGTTAGGTTTAATACTCAGAGCACCGTTTTATGCCGCACTTGATTGGCTCGTTAAATGCTTTTTAATAAGTTTCTGATTGAAAATTACATATGATACTTAGTATAAAACACAATAAAAATAACTTATCATTATGGGTTTTCCAAATCATTGCAAGGTCTTCGAAGCATTTTTGTAAATAATAGCGTTATATTAAACCCCTATTAATTTAAAAACAAAGTAACCTCTCAGGCTTTTAAAACATGAAACCACATTATAATAAATTTGGTTTCATGTTTATTATTATGAGTATTGTGATGGGTTTCCTGCAAAGGTTGTTTCATAACGGCAGCTACAACTTCCCCTATTTTATCTTCATAATGGATCTTTTGTTTTCGAAGGGTTAAAATCACTCGCACGTGTGCAAATAACCAATAGCAAATAATTGGACATTTATTATTGCATTTTTTATCTTTAGCGATATCCTTCAAATAAAATAATTTAATAACTTATATTTGATTACTATTACATCCTTAAATGTAATTATAGTTCTATCATTTCCCAAATGTAGCAAACCGTTTAACAGCAAGTCCATTATTAAGATTTATGGGACAATTATTTTAAGTCAAATGGAAAAGACGTTCCCGAAAAGTGACAGGATAATTTAAAAGTGTCTTTATTAAGCAAATTTAGGAAAGGTCGTTACGTATAATATGTTTTAAGATTGAAAGAGAAGACTTTGTAGATTATTTTATCTTTATTGAATGTATCTATTAATACATAACACGGTGTGATAAAAATATAATATCTCTCACAAAAATCTGTCATCTCATCATCTCTTGCATATTTTATCTAGGAGTCATGGAAGTTAGTAGATTTATTTCATTATAGGCTAGGACTTCTAGCTCCGAGCAGTGGCTTCACCGCTGAACCAGTTTCAGCCGCTAAGGGAACAGAAATCGTATACGTAACCGTGTAAAGTTCTGACACTTTTATTGCACCGTGGGTGTACAGGAAAGTGCCAGAACCCATCCACTATATCCTTCATGGTGCATTAAGAGCGGGATTATCCAGCACTGTTGACGCTGTCTCACAGCTGACCTTATTAATTCCAGGTTCCTCTTAGCTTACTCACG
The DNA here is from genome assembly GCA_029286875.1 of Lamproptera curius. Classification (NCBI taxonomy): domain Eukaryota; kingdom Metazoa; phylum Arthropoda; class Insecta; order Lepidoptera; family Papilionidae; genus Lamproptera; species Lamproptera curius. Next base: position 298,774 of record JAGSMT010000079.1, read on the forward strand.
GATAGAATACGCCACAGGAACAAGTCCCCCTACTGTCATACTTGGGGAGTCCCATAGCTGCCTGTCGGAACCTAAAGGCAGCGATATCGAGGGAGAGTCAGTCTGAAATTTCCCTAGCTTTCTTTAGGATTTTGGTGGTGTTCAAGCTTTTTTTCAAAACCTATGAGCTGATGTATTCATTTTCTAGATTGTAAAAATGCTACCGAAAACGTACATATCAATAACAAACCTTAACAAATAGCCCCTACAAAATTTTTAAAACAAGACTTTAGAATTTTCAAAGCTAACAGACAATAAGTATATATATATTGTATACATGCAAATTTAGTTCATAAAAATAATAAATGCATAAGACAGCAAAATATATTTTAAAAATAGACGTAAGCAGATAGCGACCTTGTTTATACGTTCAAAAGCACTTTATAATGTAGCAGACATACAAGAGTTGTTATGCTTGTACCTCTCGAGCGGGGATGTTACGGCACGAAAAATAACAAAAATTTAACGACATAAATATTTCATTTTATTATTACAGTCCCTTTTCAAACAAACATTATCTGAAGATAAACTACGCCTATTAGTATATCCCAATATTTACAAATAATGCTTTTTTTTTATAATTTTGAAATTTTAAAGCATCAGCTAAAATTAAGGATTGTTTTATTACGTAATTTTCTAACATTTTATTTACATTGTATAAACATTTTATTTTGTATCTGTCGCATTACAATGTTAACAATCAAACGATGTTCTCATAAATATTGTTTCCTTTGTAAACGCGTGCTCATTTAAAACATATTTTTTAGCTCATAACTATTACTATTAATATATTTACATTAATTGAATTAAATACAAGCTTTTAATACTTCTAGTTTCTAAAGAAAACTGTAATTTTTAAGGTCCGCTTCTTTATCAATCCTATTAATAAATTGAATTAAAATCTAAGAGATACTTAAAAGTCAAAATGAGCTATCCCAGCCAATCAACCAGTTTAAGTAATCTTATCTGTGATAATAAAATTTTAAATAAAAATATAAGGTTTCATACGTTGCATACATATGTAAATGTACCGATGCTATAGTACTGGCAGCTTAAAAATTTAAAAGCTAGCGTATGCTACTAAAGCTACCAAATTTAAATTTATTTCGAAATAAAGTTATAAAAGTACTGTTATAAAATTCGTATTTCATTTGTCATTACGTATATCTTTGTGCTTCAACATTGATATATTAACAACTACAGACAGATTGAAGATTCGCAGCATTTGCAGCACGGATACAAGTTCCACCGTTGCACCAGTGCTGCAGAAATAGCTTGAAGAGTTAACGATGTCTACGAAACAGGCTCCGCTAACGAACGAACAATACAATATTGCTTTCCACTTTTATGTTATTCCGTTTTGTGAAAGATGACCTGTCTTTAGATTGGTAACAGTGCATTAACATCCATGCCGCATACTTCGGTTGATTTAATAATAAATCATTAATCGCGAGGCAATATCTTCAAAAATGTATTTTATTTTACTTTTAGTCGTTGTTATGAGCTTATATAGCTTATAAGTTATCCTTGAAAAATATATCAAATATAGCATACCAGCTCGGTAGGTCAGTAAAGTATTTTTTTGACTAGTTAATTATATCCTTTTTTATCTTTCCGCTATATTACAAATTTAGAATCTCGAAAATCGGTACATGCAAAAAACGCATATAAAAGCAGGTTGTAATAATAGATAAAATGTAATTATAACAATAAAAAGCAACGCTATCTGGTCTTTGTTGTAAAAAATATTTTGATAACAAGACAATTCTAGTTTTTTTAAATAGTTTTGTATGTTTATGAAATATAGCGCTCGTGTAAATATTAACATTAATGTAATATTTTCACGTAGAAAAATACCAAATATACATCTAAAGCGTTTGTAATATTAGTAATATTATTTGTAAAAATTTTACATCTTCTAAGTAGTATTCATATTTTTTTATCTATCCATACTATTAGATAGATCTCTATTAACTTGCAAAAAGCAATGAACTAATACAAAGTAATTAAATATTTTTTTTGTTACAAAGTGGTATACTCAAATATTTATGAAAAAACTCTTTACATAACTTTTCAGATATTCCTGCTTAACTCAACGCACTTCAAATTAATTGTATATTATTGATTATAAGCAAAGTTGAAATAAATATCTTTGTTTCCATCTAGAGCTTTATAGTTTTTCGTATTAAACAGGTTTTTTTTAGTGTCTAATAAAGTAATATTAAATCAAAGATCTCATAAAATTGTACTTTTAGCTTGGTTTGCTTTATCTGGTGTCTGTGTACAAAACATTACTATGAAATAGTTTGCCTTTAATTTCAAACCAAAATCCAATTTTGTGCAATTATTAAAAATTTTACATTGTGTATTAACTGAAATATTTTTAATAAATCAGTTCTTTATCATGGAAAAAAATGAACTAAAGGGAAATTTCTCGCCTTCCTCGAAAATAATTTTTTATCCTTGTCCTTGACTTCCGATTTTTACTTTAAAGCAAAGACGAGTACTCATTTAAAAGTAAAAGATGATAAAGACAGTAAAATTACCGAGCTAAGCATTAAACATTTTTCAGAGTTCTTTGTGCAACGAGAAGCTTATTTCAAGAACAGCTGTGCGAACGCCTCAGGTTAATTTTGAAAATAAAGTTAATAAGTTAGTAAGCTTATTTACTCAAGTTATTATAACAGCCGCCTTCGTGGCCTAGCGGCATTAGTCGTCGCTTTTAAACCGGAGATCGTGGTTCAAATGCCGCGGGGAAAACTTTGTGTTATCGTTTTTTTCTGGTTGGTTATGACAATTTGGGCTGATCACCCAATTGACTGAAAAGTAAGATGACCAGGCCCGTCGAATGGGCTTAAAAAATCGGTGTATCGAAACATCCCAATTAACCAGCGCGGTGGTATACGGTGCAAAAACCACTTTAATGGGAAAGGTGTCATTAGGGGCTATATTTCCAACGGTAATTCACAGGCTGGTGATGATGATGACTTATCATTTATCTTAACAGTTAAAATTAAGTAAAGAAACGTGAAATGTAGTATTATCATCATACAAGGAGATGTAAGATAAGATTACTTGAAGACATGACAAGGTGGGTCAATTTGACCTTTTAAGTATCTCTCAGTAGGTTTTAATTCAACTTATAAATGAAAATTATAAAGAAGTGGCCTTAAAGACTACAGTTTTCTTTCGAATACTCTTGCAAACCACCCTTATTTACAATAAAAAAGCATTCTTGCTGAGTCACTTCTTATGAAATATTTGACTTAAAGCTATAGTCATTAAACAATAATAATTATTTTTTTATTGAATAATATTTTTAAATTTTCTCAATGAATAAGGTTTTGTTTAATTGGGGCTGTGTATTTATTACACAGCCCTAATTAAATAATTATAGGAATTTGTTTTAATATGTATTTAAGATATAGTTGTGTTTAAATAACGTTTTGAACTCTTTCGTGGTTTAGTAACTATTCGCAATAAGCATGAAGATACTGTATTGAATTAGCCTGAAAGTAACTTTGAAAATTTTATTTTTTAACATCTAAATTGTTTATGTAGAGTATATTTAATTATGTTTATATGGTAGAATAACGTTTAAGTTTATCTCAAAAAAATTGTAGCCAGCTTATTAAAATAAATAGCCGAAGGTTTTGAGCTACGACCACGTAGTTTCTACTTTTATAAAAGTAAAAACAGGTTGGACTAATTACTAAGATTAACCCACATTAATCATCTTTATGTTAAAATATTAAAAATATGTAAGAATGGATTTTTAAAGCGGATTTAAGACGACACTAAAATATAAAATAAACATCAAATTAATAAAACCAATGTTTTAAATATTCTGATTTATATATTGTATAAATAAAAAATTTCATTTTACTAGTTGTATTATTTTTATTACCGGGCACACGGTTATGTTTTGAAACGGGCATACGGATAATTTTTATTTACTAAAATATCATTCGACTAATCGTACTTAAAACGTAAATTAAATATTACATTTTATATGACCCTTAAATAAAATTTTAGCTGTGAAGCGGTTGCATCTTTATTTGTAATTTTTCAGATTATTGCAAAAACTCACAAGTTACAAATTTTGTAACTTTCAATACAAAAAATTATTAATGTAAAATATTAACGAAGAAATTTCGTAAAGCGCCTATTGAAATATAGCTCTCAATATTTCAAGCAAAACAAGATTAATCGACAGAAAAAGGAGAAGAATGGCCTTTGAAATAACGACAGGTAAGCGATGGGTGATTAATAAGGGCAAAGTCCTTGTATGGGCAAGCACTTGCGTAGATATATTGGTGACCTCTCATCTCAGGTAGACTTAAGTCAGGGCTGCGTAGAACTGAATAAAGTGCCTTAAAAAAGTACCTTAAGTGAAGAAGTAACTTATATTGAGACCGAGAACATTACTAATAAGAAATAATTTTTATATCTTTCGTTTTTACACATTTTGACATCATACTTTGTTATTATAGTAAAGGTCTGTTAAGTATTTCATTATATATAATCGGCATTATTGAGTTGTTTCAATGCTTTATGTCATGCATAATGTCCCTTAAATATTCTGTTCAAGTATTTCAGAATAGCTTGCTAAAACAAATCAAGTCAAGTTATTGTCATAATTGCTTTACTTAAAACTGTCTTGACAATTTTAATTACCCAAATCCTATGCCACTATGAGGAAATAGAAGGAATGGGTGAATCTAATCCACCGTTGACCACCAAGAGATATATCTTTAAGATATTTAAAAAAAAATAGATATCTCGTGACAGAAATTTAAAAAAATATTGTCATAGGCATTTCGAGGACATCATTAATAAATTTATTTTCAAAACCGAATCAGATCTATATAATAGAGATATAAATAAACTCATCACATCTATTTCCTTATAATTAAATCCTGAGCTAATTGAGCACGACAAATATCTAACCCGTAAATTCTTTCCTCCTATAAGAATGGTACAGCCATTACTAGAAATAATTTGCTAGGTTAGTGATAGTTCTATAACTAAATTCGTTACTTTTTAAGTTTTATACGTACTAAGAATACTATAATTGTTGTAGTACTTTTATATATTTTCATAGAATGAACGCGTTATTGCTTAAATGTCTTAAGATCCAATTCTATACAGTTTTATCAAAATCATCAAAGCATGTGTTACCCTTACTACTTACAAAAGGATATCTAAGACATAATTAGTATTTTTTGGCTAACACTGTCTTTATTATCAGCTCTCTTCACTGTACTATGAATATTTATAATTGTATATATACATTTTTGGATTTTTAATATATTTTTATTAAAATTTCAGTTTTCCTTAGGTCCTCTTTTGCTACTCTTTGTAAATTTCACTTTTGTAAACACATATTTTTTTTGAATAAATAAATAATAAATGTAACTTTAATAATTTTAATGTTTCTTTTGAGAAAATGACTATTAACTCTATGTTCTCCCTTTACCCAATAACCTTTACATTTTTAACTAACAACTATTAAGGGTCGATATTCGGGGTTTGGTTCCCGGATTCTTAAGTACACCAAATAAAATATAGCACCGGAAACCAATTTAAATACATATTTGTAAAAACTATATATACCAAAATTGAAGGTGAAAATAAATGTGTCCAAAGGTCAAAAGAGCCATCAGTGATCCGTCCTAAAACTTACTATTTTCCGGCGAACAAAAGTATTTAGGTAACCAGCTGTACAATATTTATAAGTTCCATTTCCACCTATATTAGGGTGAAAGGTATTTTCGGTATTAAATATTATTTTTCCTTATTCCTAAAAAACCCTCTTGAACAAACATCCTAAAACTTTCTGGTTATAAAATATAAGGACTACTACAAAGTTTATTATGATAAGAAGCTCATGACCTTAAGGTCAAAAAATAATCATAATATTACTGCGACTTTTAACCCATTCTTTATCCTAAATTTAACCCATTATTTTGTTTTTATTCTTTTATTGACGATCCAAATAATTTGACTCGAGTTACCAAATAATGGACGTCTAATTAATTTTCCGGTGCATAGACACAAAATAGGACTCCCATATTTCCCAAGGATTCTTCCTATCGCCATCCTAATGAATATTCTATCGATGGGTTTTCGGGCAGTTTACCTTATTTGTTTCCGGAAATTTCCTACACTTTAACGTTGTAAAAGGGTTAAAGATTTTTGTAATAAAAAAAAATGATATATGAACAAATATAAGTTTTTTTTCATTATTGAATACTTATACAGTTGTAATATATCATTACATATTAAACCAGCACAACTTTTTTTTTTACGCTTCCTGTTCTACCCAGGCTCTCCATTTGGAAAACGGCATCATTAAAGAAGTCAACCAGTTTTACCGACGCATGATTGATAAAAAATATTCTCCATTCCAATCACCTTTTAAAAACAATTAGAGTACTAGCAAAATATTTATCCTATTTAAACGTATCTGACAAGATACTTTATCTATTATTGAAAATTATTTATAAATATATCTACGCTAATTCCTACATAACTATAAACCTTAGGACTTTAACAATGATTTTTGATGTAATTTATCGATATTATAACGCACGATTTTTGTACTGATATCATTATTCTCTTATACAATTCAGCCTCATAACCGGCTGAGACCGTAATTTGCTATAGGGCCTTATATGTGCCAGTAAACCATATCAACTTCCTTTTCAGGTAGGAATTATGTACATGTTGTAAAAAAATTTGGCCAAATTACAACAAAACAGTTTAAATCAAATAGCTCGGGTCAATTACGCGACCACGATCAAACCTTTAGGCCCCAAAGTAAAAGTTGTTAAGTAAAGGTTGTTAAAACAAATACGTAAATAACTGACCGCATGGTAATGTTTAGCTTCCTTTACAACATTTCAACGTTTACTACACATACTAAATACTTAGATTTGAACAACCAAATTTATTATGGATTCATTATTATTTATGTGTAAACATATTGATTTGATAATAGCCTTTGAATAAAATTTACTATTGCCGATTTAGTACGAGTAATAAGAAACATAAAATTGGTTAGTATTATTTGCTACAAAGGTTAATTTAGATCGAGCGGTATCACATATTTTCTTTTTAATATGTAGCAAAAGATTACAATAAAAAAGAGATAGGCCAAAAGGCCAGGTTTATTAAACTATTAAAAAGGTGAATCTTAATCACCTATCTTTTGGTTGGGGTGGAACGACTTTTTACATTCCCATTCGACGCATGGATCATCTTACTTTTTAGACAATTGGGTGATCGGCAAATGGCCCTAACCAACTGGGAAACAACAATGAAAACTTCTTGAGTCCCCGCAGGATTCGAGCCCACGACCTCCGGTTTCTAAAGCACACGCCCATACCACGAGACTACAGAGACATCTACCAAACCTGCATATAAATATTAATATATAAAAGTAATGCAACTTTTTTATGTTTTTATTATAAGTTGGAATATCATCTATGCAAACATAAATTATTAAATTGGAGTGTCTGTTTGTACCAACTAAATGTATACATAGTGATATATTTACAGATACATATATCATTTTCTTTTAATTTTGTCTATCTGACTATCTGCTTGTTCCGGCAAATCTTCTCAACGATCGGTCTGAGTTTGACAGGGCTTTTACTGGAAGTTAGCTGATGTAACTAGGTTTACCTTACGCTATTTTTATTAATGTGACAATTTATTTTAATAATGGCACGTAGATAAAGTCACGGGCAACAGCTAAGTAATTAATAATATAGCATGGTGGTTACTAAGATCGTAAATAATTTATAAGATTATTAATGTTAATTAAATGTATTAAAAGGTTAATTGTCTTTAGATATTATAAACATAAAAAAATATTATTCCGCGTCGCAAGTTGATTTAAGATACAACGAAAACAATAACTTACGAGTTTCCATGCTATTTTATGAGGTATTATTTAATGTACTATTTATTGCTAATAAAAATGCGATATACTCCTCATACTGAAGCTGTGCAATATATATTGTACCGAGTTATATTTTAACGATAGAAATATAAAACAAAAATACGTGCATATAAAGTAAATATACAAAGAGTAGTAGTAAGTATACATACTAAGAATACTATAATTGTTGTGGTAGATGCAGTATAGTTTTATATATTTCATAGAATGAACTCGTCATTGCTTAAATGCCTTACGATCCAATTCTATACAGTTTTATCAAAATCATCAAAGCATGTGTACTTACTACGTGAAAAGGATATAACAACACATAATTGGTATTTTTTTGGCTTATACTGTCTTCATTATCAGCTCTCTTCACTGTACTATAAATAATTTTAATTGTATATTTACATTTTTAGATTTTTTTATTACATTTGTATTAAATTTCGGTTTTCTCGTACGTTTACATTTAGGTCCTCTTTTGCTACTCTTTGTAAATTCACTTTATGTGCACTTATTTTTGCTTGAATAAATAATATAATAAAATATAATATATATTTAACTGTTATCGTAAAAGAAACAGCTTTAATAATTTTAATGTTTCTTTTTTTGAGAAAATGACATATTAACTCTATGTTCTCCTTTACAAGCAATAACCTTTACATTTTTAACTAACAACTATGTAAGGGTCGATATTCGGGGTTTGAATTCCGGATTCTTAAATACACCAAATGAAAAAATAGCACCGGGAAACCGAATTTCGTACATATTTGTAAAACTAGTATATACCAAAGTTGAAAGGTGAAAATACAACTGTGTCAAAGGTCAAAGAGCCATCGCGTGATCCGTCTAAAAACTACTATTTCCGGCGAACAAAAGTATTTAGGTAACCACCTGTACAATATTTACTAAGTTCCATTCCACCTTTATTGGGGAGAAGGTATTTTCGGTATTAAATATTGGTTATTCCTAATATTCATACGAAATAACATCTTGAACAAGCATCTAAAACTTTCTTGTTATAAAATATAAAGACTACTGATAAAGTTTTAAGGTCATGAGCTTCTTATCATAATATAAATAATCATAATATTACTGCGACTTTTAACATACATTCTTTATCCTCAATTTAACCACTTATTTTGTTTTTATTCTTTATTTACGATCTAAATAATTTGACTCGAGTTGCGCACAATAATGGACGTCTAATTAATTTCCGGTGCATAGACACGACCGAAATAGCGAGCTCCCGCTATTTCCGGAAGTGTGCTTCCTATCGCCATCTGAAAATGAATATTCTATCAATGGGTTTCGGAGCGGTTTACCTTATTTAGTTTCCGGTGAATTTTCTACACTTTAACCTTGTAAACGGTAAATATTTCGTATGTAATAATAAAACAAATGATATATGAACAAAGTTTTTATTTTCATTATTGATACTTATACAGTTGCAGCACAGCTTTTATTATGTTTAAGCTTCCTGTTCTACGAGCCCTCCATTTGGAATGATGACATCAGCAAGAAGTCAACCAGATTATTATTCGACGCATGATTGATAAAAAATATTCGTCCATTCCAATCCACCTTTAAAAAAAATGGAAGTACTAGCAAAATATTTATACTATTTAAAGGTATCTGACAAGATACTTTATTTATTGTTGAAAATTATTTATAAATATACCTACGTTAATTCCTACATAACTGTAAACCTTAAGACTTTAACAATGATTTTTGATGTAATTTTACGATATTATAACGCACGATTTTTGTACTGATATCATTATTCTCTTTTTTTTTTTATGGCATACGCAGGCAGACGAGCAGTCGGGCCACCTGATGGGAAGTGATCACCGACACCCATAGACATTAGCAATACCAGTGGTATCGCCAACGCGCTGCCTACCGTGAGACATAGGATGTTAAGTCTCGTTTACCCAGTAAATACGCTGGCTACGGTGCCCTTCAAATCGGAACACAGTAGTGTTTTCACACTACTGCTTCGCGGCAGAAATAGGCACCGTACCGTGGTACCCGCCCAGATGGTCTCCTGTAAACAGGGGACCTACCACCGGTAAAACAATTCTTCAACACTTCTAAAACAAGTCTTATACAATTCAGCCTCATAACCGGCTGAGACCGTAATTCGCTATAGGGCCTTATATGCGCCAGTATACCATATCAACTTCCTTTTCAGGTAATAGGTAGGTTGTAAATAAATTTGGCCACATTACAACAAAAGAGTTTGAATCAAATAGCTCGGGTCAATTACGCGACCACGATCAAACCTTTAGGCCCCAAAGTAAAGGTTGTTAAAACAAATACGGAAATAACTGACCGCATGGTAATGTTTAGCTTCCTTTACAACATTTCAACGTTTACTACACATACTAAATATTTAGATTTGAATTACCAAATCTATCCCGTTTAAAATATTTAATATATGTTATGGATTCATTGTAGGCTTTTATGTGTAAACATAGTTTCTGAATTTTTAGTATTATTTAACTACTTTAGTTGGTTTATTTATTTCATTACCTTTTTTTTTTTTAAATTCGTAAGATATTGTACAACCTTCATCCAAATAGGTTGGTTCTTTATTCGATTTCTACTTAAGAATTGAAAAAAAAAAGAAAGTTTTTTTTATGATTTTTATCTCCTTGAGAACGTTTATAAAATCATCACACTTAAAAGAAAATTTATTAGAATTTTTTAATTTTAACCATCAAACTAGTTAATTTATTTATTTATTCTTTTTGTGAGGCACTGGGAGTCCGTACAGCACTCATGGGTGCTTCGAGGTCTAGACAGTTTCACCTGGAAGCCGCCGGCAAAGGCCCGAATTATAAATTATCTACGAGCATTGCTGCATATAATAAATCGAATACTCCTCCTTTATATGTGCTAATAGTAGTATAAATATATTTTGACCGATATTATAAAACAAAAAACGGCATATAATAATATACAAAGTAGTAGAAGTATACAAACAAATAAAATTGGAACACTCTACAGGAGGCAGTCTGAGCATTAACTAGTGCATTTGCCCAATATGATCAAAGCAGTATGTTAAACACTACTGTGTTGCAATTTAGCGACGCGGTAATTTTACTTGGGTAAACGAGACGTACATCCTATGCTATCACGTAGGCAGCTAATTGATATTCGGTATTGCGATGGCATGGCTGTGACCCTTCATAATGCCGACTGTTCGTCTGCCTTCGAAGTTAATAAAAAAATAATAAAGTTTACGCACTATTGCTGTAAGAAAAACAGGCGTTTTGCTTTTTCAATCGCATGCAGTTCCCATAAACATTAAACTTTAGGCTTTAAAACTGATTAAAGTACACTTCCTCGATTTTACAAGAATAGCTGTATTTATTTTATTCGATTGCGTTCATGTACCTCGTACTCACAATTAAAAAGTTCAAATACTGTTAACTGAAAGTTATTACAAAATTTTTACTTTTACTTTAGAAATAAACAAACCTGTCAATATAAATTTTTGTTACATTCAGTTCTGATCAGTTCATTTAGTTGAAGTGTATTGCACATTGTCTGTAAAGGTCTTTATTTTAAATATTATGTTTTGATATATGGCAAATGTTCTGAAGTTCAATTACTATATAATATATTTAATTGTAGAGCCAAAGGTCGTTGCTTTGAATCGTCCTAGGAACTAATTTATCTCGTTATTTCCTGGTCTACTAGATCTCCGTCGTCGATACCGAAGTAGTTCTACACTTGTATGTCTTTGCGGGACCTCGGAATCCTCAAATATCCTACATTGTTATCAATTCATCGAATTTTGTTACAGACCGTCACGCGACCGTCTTGCAACCCTTGACACGGTTCTTCAAAAGTAAACTTAATAATTTAGCCAAAAATATGAACGTATTTATAGTTTCAATGCTGCGTTTATTCCGATGACGTCCATGACAACATAAGCTTTTATTATATTAATTTTAAAAATAAATATACTGACCAATCTTATACCGCCTTAAATCTATACAAGTTTGTATCTAACTATTAATTCCATAATCGATTTGTCTGTAATAACAGATGGTTTTCTGGTTTTTAACAGTTTCATATTATCTTGAGTAATTTTGTTTTATTAAATTGAGACTTTACACAGATTATCAGAGAAATTTACGAAACATTATCGCAAATTAACAAGCTGATTTAATGTTACTCTGAGATAGTTAACCAACGGACTAATTATAAAGCAAATATGAAACCGGTCGTTGGATAAACTGATTTCACAAATGCTATCACTTTTATTTTAAATAAAATGTATCTATTTAATAAAGTATTATTTAATATTAAAATAATTTAATATTAAAACCTATTCGTGTCAAATTTACGAAGACGAAATGAATCTATAATCTATGGGTCCGCCCGCGCCAACAATCGCTCGGTGATTATCGTTGAATTTAAAATATTTCCCACGAAAATTATGAGTAAAAAGTGATATAATCGGTAAATCTTACTTTTATAGTGCTAGTGACATTATTATACAACTCATGAACGAAAGTGAATTTATTGTGTTGAACACTGAGACTTTATTTTAAAAACTGAGTGTTAAGACCTATGTTAAGTGAAAATTAGACTAGTAATATTAAAAAAAACCATCAACAATATCCATATTAACTTGTATAAGTGATATTATTAAGACATTGATGCCATCTAAGTGGGTGTTCTAAAAAAGAACTTTGGACCCAATTTCGACATTATTCGAGTAAATCTTGTTATCAAATGTGCTCAAATTGCTTTGACGTCAAATATTTATAGCATCGTAATCTGAGCTTTACGCATTGTATTATAGTGCAATCGGGTTCTATCTCGAAGACATTATTGTATAGTTAATACAGGTATAATGTACCTTTGAGCTGTTTCTATGTAAATAAAAGGCACTTAATTTCTATAGATCATTATCCTTGAAATAAGAACAGTTCTACGAAATATGAATATGCCATTCTTGCACTCTCGTTACTTGAACTATCGAAGTCCAAATAACTTGATAGAGGCATTTGCACCAAATAAGTGTTATGTTACGAAATTTGCGATAAAAAAAATCAATAGACCTTTCAAATAGTACAGACACCCAAAGACGCACATACAGAAGGATCTTAGATTTAGGACGGAACTAAGTCAGTTCCAAAACGTTGAACAGGATCAGGACATAACTTATAGATCTACATAATAAACAGTGTTCGATACAAAGGTTTAGTACGATAAGTCAATAAATATTTCAGGCCAACAAGAAGAATTTGAAAGAGAAACACAATAACTTGGCAAAAGCTTGCATAAATAACAGAAACTACATACAAATTCTCGAAGAAAAGGTGGAGGAATTCGAACAAATCAATAACAGAGCCTCTTTGGAAATAAAATTAACACAACCCTCATTGGCCTAACTACCATCTTTAATAGTGTTTACATAGCAGAATATCTCACTATTACAGCTAGAAGGGTGTATTACCTTGCCCGCCAACTCACTAAGGAGAAAAGTTTCAAATATTGTTGGACATCAACGTCTATATAAGAAAATCGGAAGGAACTCCAGCTAGACTTTAGACTCATTAAAATCGAAACAATAACTGTTTGTATTTCTGCTCACATCCTAATCATTGTTTTTAGAATTCTATGTCCTTAATATCGATATGGCGTTCGTTTATTAACTATAACAATTTTGCCCCATATGCAATTATTGTTTCTAATAATCATAATTCTCACCTTGTCCTGTTTAAAACAATATGTTGTTTTAGTTTCGTTTAACCATGGAGAACCTTTTTAATTTAATGTTTACTTATCTTATACTTCTCAAATTGTTTTAATAGTCTATTTCTGTACAATATTGATTATTACGTGTTTCGTCATATTTCACACTCCACAAAATCTCATACTACTACCAGCACATGTGGGAACACAAAAAAATACACAACTACATCTTCTCCATCATACTCGGGACAATTTTACATTAACAAAACCTTGATCTTAGCTGAAACTTTAGGCTTATCTCGGCAATCAGATGTGACAAACTATATCATGAATCTAAAAAATTGGTACAAAATATTCTCAAAACCAAGTCCAAAAATGATATTAAGTCATACTAAATATATAACAGAAAAATCAGACATATTCAACGAATCTTCGACGATATCGAATTACCTCCAATGAATAGGTTATGATCGAATCTGTCGATCTATATTAACGAAGATGGATAATCATCACTAAATATATCCAAGCCATTCGAATCTGTTACATATCAATTACGTCACAGATTGGTTTTGAGCTGATCTCATTATTCAACAAAACATGGAATGACGAGTAAACCACCGCTTTAAATAAAACTGCTGTTTGTACCGAAAAAATCAATGAGATGATAAACCTAAATTGCTTGTTTGACGTTGACAAATTGTCTTGTAATCAAACATGTCTTGTAAAAACATGGTTTAGAACGCTGACTAGGCTATGGATGCTTTTTACGTCCCATACTCGGATATTTCCTATTATAACTAGAATCCACTGCTAACAGTCTTAAAACCTTTATAAATGCAGTAATTATTGGCGACATCAACATCAACATAAATTCAAACTCTTGAAATGCAGCTCCTTATTTAAACCTAACTGCAGAATTAGGGTTTCTACCAGCTCATACACTTCCTACTCGTGAAAACAACTGTCTTGATCATGTATTATTAAAGACGAAACAATCCTGTAGTACTTTTATCGTTAACACACTTATTAAAGACCATAAACCGGTAATTTTGTTAATAAGCAAAACTAATGTAAACAATTCTCATAGCATCGTTTCCAAAGTTGTCTGGTGCATCGTTACTAACGAAATTAACAATCTGGATATAGGTCAAATATACTATGATCCCACCCTACTTGCTGATTGTTTGATTAAATACATATCAGACTCTATTCACGCAATACAAAACGAGTCACCACTTCAAGTCAAAAAAGACATCTTAAACCCTAAATTACTCCTGGACTTATAAAATGTACTCGTAACAGGGACAAAATGCATGCTTTAGTAAAAGAAAATCTCACAATGAGATTTTAAATAACATACACTCAATACAGGACGTATTGTAGTAATTTGTTGAAAACCCTCAAAAACAACTTCTAAAAAATTCTAATGATCCTAAAAAAACTTGGAGAACAATAAAACAACTAGCATATTTGAATAAACCCAGATATGAACCAGATAGCCTCCTAAGCATACATAAAAGTCTATTGATGCTATAAATAAATATTTTGACAACGTGGGGTATCAATTAGCAGAAACAATTAAATTATCTACAGGAATAGTAAATGAAAAAGTTACTGTACGAATATCGCATTCCTTCCACTCTTTAGTATTACTACCCACAGATGACTCAGAAACTATATCAATTATTAACAACATCAATATCGACTTTGCTGCTGGGTGAGACAACATACCACCTAAGATATTAAAACTGGCAAAAAATAGCATCAGTCCCTTATTGACCAAACTTTTTAACCTAGCAATCGAAACAGGTACTTTTCCTAAGGCATTCAAAATCGCAACCGTAAGTCCTATACATAAAGGAGGTGATGGAAACGAAATAAGCAACTACCGTCCTATATCTGTACTACCAAGTTTGTCTAAAATATTCGAAAAAATTATTAACAAACGACTGACTAGATTTTTGGAACATAATCAAATTTTGGCAAGCTCACAATACAGTTTTTGGAAAAGTAGGTCAACTGAGGATGCAGTTATCGCCCCAACTGTCTATGTTGGCAAAAATCTTGACATCAAACGCTGACAATGTCTGGAACGTATCATTCTTTAACCTTTCTAAAACTGACTATTGTGTCCGGTATACAGATTCCTATACTTAATCAAGATCAAAAAGTACTATTGACGAACTTTATATGTGTCTGCGTTTTGTTTGTTTCTAATATATATTAATGAACTCTGCAAACTACATTTGTGTAATGGAAAAATTTTCGCATTCGCCGATGATACTCCCTTGGTATTCTACGGAGACTCATGGGATGTTTCAGATGGCTGAAAGAGAATTCGCTAAAGTCTCAAGATGGCTCAAAGACAACTTATTAACGTTAAATGTGTATAAAACAATATTTATTCCATTTTATATACGAAGAGATAAGACTCTTGGCCGACTTAAGGATATAAGGGCTCATGCATGTTCTTTGTTTAATATTGTTACGCGCAGAAATCATTGCGCTTGCCCCACTGTAACAAATGGTGAAGTGATAAAGTATCTTGGAATACACCTCGACACTAACCTGAATTGACACCACCATTTAAATGCTGTATCAGGCTGTATACGTAAACCCGTATAGATATTTAAAAGATTAAGAAATATTTGTGACCCGATACTTCCCAAAACATTCTATTTTTCTTATCGAATATAGTTTTTGGAATCGAAATGCTTTTGTCAAATCTTTCAAAATAAACAACAGACTTAAAGAAATATACTATGATAACCCCCAATTTTTGATTATGAAAAATTTTGTGTGAATTCAATTTGAGTGTCAATTCAATTCAACGGTTCGTGGGCAAGAACGGTGATGGTGAAGGATGAACAATATTTAAATGTACTAAATAAATTTCCAAATGAATATTTAAAACAAATTTTATGTATTATTTATTTATTTTTTATATTACACACCTAAAATCACATCATGCAAAAGCATTATTGCATTCATGAATTAAAAGTTCAATAGACAATTTTATTCTATGACATGAGCATTATAACTGATATATAAACCAAAACCGTAAAGATAAGCTTGACAAATATAAACCCAAAATGTAAAGTTTTGTGTGTATTAAACCGTAATGACCGTAACCGATTTTGAAATGAATATTTCTGAATTTAATAATAACATATTTTTTTAGGATTTATTTATAATGTTGCGTGCCAATTTAAACCCAAGCGTGATTGAAAAGTAATTAATTGACAATAAATCGTCAAAAATCAATGATTTGACGTGAATTGTTTTAAAATAATAAAATTTTGATATTAAATAGAAATATTTTTTTATTTATCGGATTATAATATAATTATAACTATACGTATTTAAAGCCGTTTCATAACGCTCTATACCTTTTTGTCAAATGACAATAAACAGTATATAGAAATTAAAGGTACATATAAGATTTCTTGCAATAAAACAAAGGTTTAAAATGAACAATCTATCCACTATATGACATGTATATTATATATAACACTTATTTCTGCGAGAAATGTTGAAAATTATGTTTACAAGAAAGTTGTGATAATTTCGATTTACCAATTTTGTAAATCGGGAATAAAAAGAAAAAATAACTTAAGATTTCGTAAAAGTTTTTAAATCCATATTTATGACAGCCATTCACAGACATTTATTAGCAGTAAAAGATCCGTTGTGAGAATTACCATTAAGAGGTATTGGAAAGTCGTAAATTTTATGACAGATATGACTATGAACTTACACACCGAGTGTACTTAATTATTTCCAGTACATACGACTAAAACGTATACATACAAGTACACATAAACATAATTAAAGTAATGTAAAATATGTACCTTTTGCA
Organism: Lamproptera curius; assembly: GCA_029286875.1. NCBI lineage: Eukaryota > Metazoa > Arthropoda > Insecta > Lepidoptera > Papilionidae > Lamproptera > Lamproptera curius. The sequence goes on from JAGSMT010000079.1 coordinate 316,338, forward strand.
TATTTTATATTACTTATGCTTATATATGTATATATATATATATATATATATATACATACATATACATACATATACATACATATACATACCTAATTTTACAGAAAGCTACACTGTTTCTACCTGGAGTCAGTAAGCCGGTTAAAATTTTCATGTTAATGTGACCGCATTGTTATAACATTTTGGGTTTATATTCAAATATTTTTATAAACACTTTTTACACAAAGTATATTTCAACTATGATTTCAAACAATTTAAAACACTCTTTTGATTTGGTGTTTAAAGTGCCAAATTATAACTTATATATAACTTTATTAATCACGTCGAAAAACAAAAGAATTATCATTAATATTTCTCTTGTGACCATTAAACCTAGTTTTCACAGACCAAAAGTTACTCACTATGATTAAAGGTTTTAGATCGAAATACTAAGCTATAGCTTTAGTGTTAATATAAATTCAAGTCTCGCGGGTATCTCCTCTCCCGTTGTTTTATACATATTTTAGATAGCAGACGCTTGCAACAGGAGGTTATATTTTGTATTACCATCACTGTATTTATGCTTTTTACTAAAATATACTAACAGTTATAGGGAATTATTGAAAACCTAGAGCTTCTGGTATTCAATTTAAAAATTCGCAACGGATGATTAAAATCATAAAAATAAATAAACATTACATTTAATTAGACATAAAATAAATTGCAATCTAAATAACAGTAGTTATTAACAACGCAATTTTTAACGAATCTTACAATACAACGTTACAGTGGGATATCTTACAATAGCGCTCGCAGACTTTTATGTTCCAGTGACCAATTCAATAAGTACATTCACGTAGAACATGATTTAAATCTACTTCATACGGTTTAGCCAGCGTTTAATATTATCTTCGATCAAAGTTGTGCTTTTTGAGGCCGTACTCTTTTTTTTCTTATTTTTTCTCTTAAACCCATCACCTTGAGACCACACGACAGCTATTGCCTACCTAATAAAAAATAAAGAGCAAATTCAAAGCAACGAAGTATACATATGTGATAAACACACGCTATGAATTTGTTTTCTTCTTTTATCAAAGCAGTAAAAAATGAACAAATTACATAAAATATGTCTGTTTGTACTTACTCAACGACGTAAGCTTAGTTTTGGCTAGTTTGCCTTAACGTAACGTAAATAACTTATAACTTTTTATAAATACATGTATAAATAGTAAATAGTAATACCAAGAAATTAATTACGCCTATTAATGATGGCACTACGTGGCCTCCGTGGCCTAGCAGTATTGGCCCTATCTCTATAAACCGGAGGTCGAATGGGTTCGAATCCCGCGGGGAAAATAACTTTGTGCTATCATTATTTTCTGGTTGAGTAGCTTTATATAATTTAACTATATAGTTATTAACTGTAATTAACACGCAGTTTATTTTTTAGTAGTTAAAATCGAAAATCGAGGTGCTTGTAGTAATGAACGTTAAACTAGTTACCATCCATACTCTCGACTCATTCTCCTAATTTCCGAAACTAAGTTTACTTTTCAGATATCAATACCCTATTGGTTGTAAACTTTATATAAATAAATTTAAAAACGTTTCGGCGGAAGTTTCCTCTGATATATACAGTAAAGCGTAAATAAACTAATCGTTAAAAAAATATTGTTTAAATTAATTCCATTGGCAAAATTTTAAATTAAAAAAGTAAATATAGATTATAATTTTGATGCTTGAATATTACTTTGATTAAAAGCAAGTTAATTTCAATTGATCGTATTCCAAATTTCAGTGAATTGAAATAACTTATTACATGGCTAATATAAAAATTTTAATATTACCTAAAATTTTTATACGACTATAGCATTAACAAATATATTGAACCATCGTCATAAAATGAACCATTAATTTTCTAAAAAGAAAATACGCTATTTCATTGTAAAAGTATATCGACCATAATTGATTTCACTTATTTATAATTCACAGCAGCTAGCTTACTTTACAGTTGCCAAATCTTAAATAAATTAATGTTATTGTGTATGTAGTCTAAACACGTGTAGTAAGTACAATGTAACCTGATTGAGTGAAATATCGAGAGGGTTGAACAATATTGCGATAGCTGTGATGAAGTCACAGGGCGTGGGGGTCCTAAAGACGTCAGGAAAGAACAAAGTTTAGTTGTAAGTCTGACATAATTTTTCTTGCCCCCGCTAGGTATGGGGACTGTTTTCTCACGAAAAAAATTCTTCCATACGAGGCCTGTTCCAGAAATCATATTTCGAAACGCTTGACTACAGGAGTATTGGGGTCATAACATAGGTATCTCTATGAGTCGTCTTACATTCAATGATTTCTCTCTAGTTCGAAATGCAAGTACAGTCACTTGCAGTACTTGCTAGTCCAGGTAGTTTTAGATGTATCAACTAGTGAGTAACATTTACTTTCTCTTTTTTCTTCTTTTAATAGCACTTCGAATAGATGTCATGGTGTAAACACAAAATTTAGTAAGTCCAGCAAAATCGCTGTGAAGGTGCTTAAAATTATTAGATCCATGCTATGAACACACCGTGCATTAAAACAAATTACTAAACAACTGTGCCATATTGTTTATTTTAATATTTATAGCCTAGTTATTGGAAACAAAGATCTTCTTGACTGTCGGGTCTAGACATTATAGGAAACTTTAGGTTGAATATAATATTTGAATCGAGTGCAGTTCACCTCTTACGGTTGCATTTTCATTTACTCGACATAGATATTGTACTGTCTACGTAATATAAGGAAACCGCCATATAACACAAATGAAACGGAAAATTGCTACTCCTTATTTAAACTTACTTTTTTCCTAATAATGTTACTTAAATCTATAGTACAACAAAAGATAAGACAGAAGACATGATGGCACAGTGATTATATTTAAAATTTTGGAGTTAAAAGAATTAAGCATTTTAATTTACTTATAAAGAAGTATAACTAGCTTTCGTCTTCTTAACAATTGACGACTTCAATTTTCTTTTAGGATTGAGCGCTATTCAATCGAAATGAATGAACCTTAGAATCTTGCACGAGAGAATAATTGGATTTTGAATATACTAACTTTTCAAGAAGATTGAATTGTTACTTGGAGTAATATTAAAATACGAAAAATTTTAATATTTATCCGAAAATTTCTATTCCTATTCGGAACGAAATAACAATGATACTGTCTAAAAGTTTAATGTACATTTATACCTTAAGCTAGAACATATTACCCTAAAGCTTATGATATAATATAGAATAAATGTCTCAACATGTTTAATCTTTAACATGCAAGTAAAATATTAACAAACCTAGCAAATTGTAACAAAAATATGACCGTATTCAAATAGTCAATATCACACAATAAAGCGCAATATAAGTTAATAACAACGTGCTCTCTGTACGGAACTACACCCCTATATAAGCCACCGCATTTTTAATCTGATATAATTTAAGGTATTCATTTTATCAAAATGTCGTCTACAATGCGTTTTATGTGCATGGAATAAAGATTTTCTTTTATTTGATTTTGAACTTGCCGATCGGCTTGATCCTTTGGCACTGGGTAGGGATCTATCTTCCCTATGCATACTGTACAGAAAATTTACAATGGGGACTGTTCCGAGGAGTCGACTTAATACATGCCGCCGATTTTTGTAACCGATCGTCTCGCCGGAACTATCATCCGCACCATCTGGATGGTTGGCGTTCCATTACAAAGCGTTTTAAAAACAATTTTATGCCACGCACAGTAAATCTCTGGAATTCATTGCCATCAGCAGTATTCCCCAGCAAGTGCGACATTAGGTTATTCAAAAAAAGAGCATATTCTTACCTGAAGGGTAAGCAACGCACTGGCGTCGCTGGTGACCGTGTGCGGCGGTGAATCACTTACCATTAGGTGACCCGTCTTGCTCGTTTGCCTATTATCATCATCATCATCATCAGCCTGTGTCAGTCATAGGTCTCCCCTAATGCACGCCACCACTTCCGATCTTCGGCTATTCTCATCCAGCCCACACCGGCCACTTTGCGAATGTCGTCACTCCATCTTGCCGCAGGGCGTCCTACACTACGTTTGCCGAGCCTCGGTCTCCACTCCAGAACTTTCCGATTCCAGCGGTCATCAGTTCTGCGGCTTATATAACCGGCCCACTGCCACTTCAGCTTACTAATCATCTCGATTTATCGCCTATCAATTTGGCACCGCTGTAAGGACTCGAAGAAATACCAGGTCTCGATGGAGTCAAAAGCCTTCTCATAGTCGACAAATGCCATACACAGGGGCTGGTTATACTCATGTGTCTTCTGTATAACCTGCCTCACTGTGTGGATGTGGTCTATGGTGCTGTAACCCCTCCGAAACCCGGCCTGTTCACAAGGCTGCGCTTTGTCGAGTTTTCGTGCAAGACGATTCAAGATGACCCGCGAAAACAACTTATAGACATGACTCAGGAGCCATATTCTCATATAGCTCTGAGTGTGCCGAGTGCGACGCGTATAACTGGATGTAAAAGCTTTCAACCTCCGAGAGAACCTGTGGTCTCGAAACGATGACTTCTCCGTTTTCTTTGGTCCACTTCGTTAGGTGGCTTCTTCCAAGATGTTTTGCGAAGACTTTGGGATCCCCGGTTTTGCTCAATAGCTCTCTGTATTGAGAGCTATCTGTATCGCGCCTTACCAGCTTGGAGATGGTCTTGTTAAGAACCCGCTGTTCTAACGGAGTGACAGTTGGATCATTTCGTCGGTTCTTCATGAGATCCAGTGTTTCTCCTGAAAGTTTAGACTTCTTGCCCGCACGTCGCAGACTGCAGGATTTTGCACCCTCGTCCCGGAAAATTTCTACCGCTTGATCGAATTCCTCGTCAACGTCCACGTCGATTGTATTTTCCAAGTTAACAAATCGATTTTCCAACTTTGCCTATTACCATTTATAAAAAATAAAATCATTTACTTTTCCTAACAATTACATTGTGTTGCATTTTTTTGCAATTTTCAACAAGTTTTACATAAAGGTGGTTATCGTAGATTATTCTGAAAATACAGGTACAAAAAAAACAAAAACACTCGCAGACTTTATCGTAGACCCAATCAAGAAGCACATAACGTGAAATGGTTTATGTCTAAATATTACGGTATTTCCAGTGCAATTTTTTTAACAATATAAATAATTATTCTTTGGCACTGCGTAAAATAAAGTAACTTACAAATCGCGAAATTATTACAGGATTCATTTGAACATAAATTTTGCAATTTTTAACAAGTTTAACATAAAGGTGGTTATCGTAGATTATGGATTCATTTGAACATAAATTTTGGTGCACTACACAATGACAACTCACCACATTTGTTAATCGCTCGAGGTTAACGTTAAGGCCGTTTTTTTATTTGTCTATTATCTATGATATAATACATTAAACATTTATCTTTGGTGCATAAGGAAGAAAGAAAAAATATAGTAACTATCGGACCACGTACTGTATATAATTTTTTAGATATACATAGACAACTTTTCTTTGTAAGTGAATTATATTGTAATTCTTAAAAGAAATAAATGTCTTAAACCACAAATATAAACATGTCTTGTATTACTGCTTGCTAACACACGCTAGAGTCTCATTAGAATATATATAAATTTTTGGAATTTTTGACATCAAAATAGTTTATCTAACCATTTTACACTATTTCAAATCCGTCATTTTTATGTTACAATTTTATTTGTTGACAGCCACACCTCATCAAAAGCAAGATCCAGGTGATGTGAAAATAATGCTACGTATTATTTTTGTTTAAGAAAGTGTTCCATTAAACTCAATAATTTGAAACCAGTAGTGTCCTAGCTTAATCACTTTAATTAAACATATCAATACAATCTAGTTATGTTGTTATTTATGAAGTATAACAATTTTTATTTGCTGCTTTAAGTTTAAATTGCACTCAAGTTTTAACGTGATCGTAGCAATTTGAACATAACTGCTTTGCTTAAATACTTCTGCTTTACGGAAGTGGATTTTAGACGATTATTAGACAAGTCACGCGATCGTTCTTTAACCTTTGACACAGTTTTCAAAAATTGAATCATTTCAATTCTAGGAAAATAAAGTTTTATGTGACTGAATTATTTAAATTTTTTGTTTCTTTTTCACGCTATGTTTACAGTTAACGAAATATTAAAAAAATTAAACATTATTTGGTTACAATTTTGTTCCGTTTAAAATTTTTAGAATCTCAAATTTGCTTTTGTAATATATTCAAATGTAGATTTGTCAAAAAAAATAACTTTTGGACAGTTAATCATAAACATATAATTTTTTTACTATTATAATATAAAACCAGTAAACGTGGTTGCTCGCGGCGGTCCCATCGCGGTGCATATTTCTTTCGCAAAATTGTAGTTTAAAAACACAACCGTGTTAAGGTCACCGTAGACAGCGCATGTTCTGGGTGTATCAGATTTAGCATCCTATACAATAATTTAGCTCTTTTTTGAACTACTATAAATTATTATCCGTTTGTGCACGTGCACTGCCTACAATAAGCTAACTAACAAACCACAAAATCATTAGCGGTTTGAGTCGTACTGTTGTACAATAATTTTCATGTATTACACAAATACGGCAGGTAATTTTATTTAATTAAGACCACAATTAAAAGCGTTCAGCAAATTGATTAGATTCTAAGTTAACATCAGAGTAATGCCCTAACCCCAAAATTAACTCGTAGAACGATGTTTGCTGTGATGATCTAATACCGTTGTTATCTATGTTGTTAGTTTTTTGTCTTTTAAATTACACTTTACTATCGTTACACGTAAAATACAATAACTTCAAATAAATATTTAGTAAATTGACTTTACTATTGTTAGTTAATCCAACATATGAGATGGCAGCATGGATTGACGGATTTATTATGCTCCCAAGGGAATCGCTTATTAGAGATAGAGAACTATTTGTGGGGTTATCAGTAAATCACACCATTGTCACAATAATTTCTTTGTTTTACTCAATTTTAATATTGAAAAGAATTTATGAAATGATGTTATCACCTTAAGATTGTAAACTTTAACTGCCAGAGGCTCTGCATAAAAAAATTCCTCGATTTAGACCAATATGTGGTTGACTTGGAAGCGAGCCCTATGTCTTTTGGGAACGGCTAGGTAAGTTGAATATTGCTTATTGAATTAAATTAGATATTACCTATGTGTATTAAGTGTAATAATTACCGAAATCGTAAATAATATTTTCTACGGTAAGTATATGAATGCAATGAATGGTTATTTGATTTTAAGTATGAGCCAATAATATCTATTTACCCTAGTTTTACTTATCTTCGAAGGCGATTTAAGACACTATAAAAGTAATCTGCTTCCATACTACTTTATGACATCTGTTCAATATAGACATTTTCCCCTGCTAGGAAATGCTTTGATATAATCTTTATATTTTTTAAAGGTAATATTTATTATGATATTACAATATGTTTGATCATAATAAGTGAAATACAAAAACTATCTGTCCTCTAAGACAAGAATGCATCTTTATATATATATATACACACACATATATATACATATATGATGTTACTTAGTAGTACATTTTCATTTAGACACATCATACACTCAGGCTGCCCTTCAAACGGAAAGACCCAGTAACTATACTACACATACCTTGTAAAAGGCGTCCTTCCATCACCACCTTGGTGGTAAGGTGGTGATGCAATTTAATATCTAAGCAATTTATTAAAATTTAATTTCGAGTGATGTGTCAACGAGTTCAGCTTTAGATTAAAATTGCATTAAGTTTTCACGTGATCGTAACGATTTTAACAAAACCGCTTTACTTAAATACTTATGTTTTACGGAAGTGGATTTGAGACGATGATTAGACACGACACGCGATCGTTCTTTGACCTTTAACACAGTTTTTATTAACCGAATCAGGTACAGATAATTTATCGTAAAAAATACCATCCTGTAAAAGAGTTCTTCGTCAATATTTTCAATTTCTATTTCTTACAGTGTAAAACAAAATTAGAGAGGACATAAAAATACTATACTACAAAAATTTTATTAAAATCATGAAGTTGTGAAAGAGGATTTTTTGAGGATCATTAATACGTTCGAACAAAAAACTTTTATGTTTGCTGAAATATTAAATAAACAGAATTTATTTCTCTTTGTGTATACTGCCTGTCGTCCAAACTGTGTTACTACCAAACGATAAAGCCCTTAGTAGTTTAATAGTATTATTTTAATGTTATAGAAGAGAAACCTCAAAGCCACTAATTGGGTTAAAATAAAACCGCATTTGCGCATGTGTTCATCGACTTAAGAGTATAATGATATTGGTTAAAGCTAGAATAATATTGCTTTATGGCAGAAATGACTTGATCTGAATAAGAAATAATCAACAAGAAACAGCATAATATTTAATATCTACTGGATTTCTTAACCTGGAGAAATTTTATTTCTGGAAGAACCGATACTAGACTTTTATTCACACATTCCTTGTTTGTTTGTTTCTTTATGTTCATTGCCCCATTTTTAAAATACTGATTTATTGAATGTCTGTCATAAACCAATTTTCTTGATTCACATACAGTTTGTATTTTTTGAGATATTTGTGAAATAATCAAATTACGTCGTCAAAACTATTAATCCAATGTTATTAAATTTCAAATGCTGGCTGAACTTCAAAAGTTTCAAAATAAAGGTCTACATAATTATACGCAATATATTGTTTTTCGATAAAGCCAGCGGACTCATATGTCTATGCCACGAATAATCCATAGAAAACATTTTGTGTTAACAAAGTTGGAAACTATAATTATGCTTATTTGAAACTAATGAAATTAGTTACTCCTATTGGAAGTAAATGCCTTAAAAACATCTCTAGGTTTAAAAAAGAAAACCTTATTAATATAATTTGCAGTGGCAGAAAATATGGTGGCTTATGTTCACGTACTTACCGAAATTAGCTTGGAAAGTATTACATTTTTTTTTAAATGTTAACCAAATCAATGCATAAATAATTATATATAACGTTGCTTTTACCGAAAATGTTTTAAAAATACTAAGAGAAAATTATATATATTTACTTTTTATTTTAATGTACTTGTCATTAAATATTAAAAAAAAATTATCAACATATAAATAATTAGGTACAGTGGTGGAGTAACGAACGAACATCCGAGTAAACGAAATACAATGTCATCATCAGCCTGTGGTAGTCCACTGCTGATACACCTCCATCCATTAGGGATTTTAGACCGTATCCCACCACGCTGGTCCAATGCGAGTTGGTGGGTGGACCGACGTTAAATGCCCATCCGACGCATGGATCATCTTACTTTTCAGACAATTGGGTGTTCGGCCCAAATTACTCTAACCAACTAGGAAACAACAATGAAAATTTGTTGATTCCCCGCAGGATTCGAACCCGACGACATCCAGTTTATAATGCACACGCCTATACCACTAGGCTATGGAGGCAGTAAACGAAATACAATGTGAAAAAATAAATATTTGTTATGACTACCTTCTTCTTTTGGGAAATCGGTAAAAACAAGCTATTGATGCTAACATAAATAATAAATCGTAGGTGGCATAAACTTGACGGAAATGTTTCACAAATTGACTTAACAATCGCGATAGTTAATTTGACACATGAGGTGGAAGCATTGGTTGATGTGATTGATTATTCTCTCTGTTGAATCGTTTGATACAATAGCGGACTGTTATTTTGCCTGTTATGTCGTGAATTAGAGCATGGCAACTGAAATTTACGAGTAGTATTAATATTAAACAAAAAAAAACATTTATAAAATGACAATGACAAGATTTATATAAATTACATGTAATGTGATTGGATTAGAAGTCCATTTTCTGACATATAGCGAATCTTCCCGGCTTTCTGCAAGTAGACATTCTATTAAATGTGTAGGGATAAATAAGGTTAATGCAGTTTACATGTTAAAAAAAAGAAAGTTTATACGTGTATAATAAATAAGTACTATCACGGCTTTGTGCTTCAAATAAAAAATAATCAGTTAGATAAATATGGTTACAAAATTGTTTTGATCTTGATATATGTCACAGTGCGTGATGTCATATGCCAATGTTACCTCTTTATAATATGTACATAGATTAGGAGATTATGAATTTTGAGCTATAATTCGCGTAAGTGTTCTGAATTTATATACAAACAATTTTTTATTTGGGTACATTTATTACTACTTGCGGTTGTTTTTCTTTTTTTATGGCATACGCATGCAGACTAGCAGTTGAGCCACTTGATGAGAAGTGGTCACCGACGCTCATAGACATTGGCAATACCCGTGGTATCACCAATGCGCTGCCTACCGTAAGACATAGGGTGTTTAGTCTCGTTTACCCAGTAAAAACGCTGGCTACGGTGCCCTTCAAACCGGAACACAGCAGTGTTTTCACACTACTACTTTTTCACACACTCTTTCACACGCGGCAGAAATAGGCACCGCGGTGGTACCCACCCAGACGGTCTCCTGTAAAAAGGGGACCTACCACCGGTTGTGGTCAATAATATATTTACTAATTATTGAATTATTGAAAATTTAAGATATTATAATTGCGTTTAACTGATAGCATTTGAAAGTTATTGTTAAATTTATTACAATTTGAAATAAATAAAATAAAATTTAAAATAAATAAATTAATGTTATCTTAATTATAATTGCAATATATCGTAAGTGGTTATTACTAAATTGTGCCATTAGAGTTCTGCAACCTACGCTATTTTAAATTGAGGAACATACTTTAGTTATTTATTTCTTTTTTAGGTATAGCTTCCAAAAACACATATGAATAAAACTATCTCATACTATTAATATTTTTGGTGCTATTTATATTTAAACGACAGCCCCAACCGCACTCTGCTTTTTTGGTTTATTTCCTGATGAACCTTCTACGTGAAAAATCGATCTTTATTTTGTTTACCCTTTAAATGAAAACATTGCATGCACAAAATATGTCGATTTTATACCCAATATCAATATTGAACAATTCAAAATTTAAATATTGTTATCTCGATTAAAACACCTAAATTTGACATGGAACTGTAAGTTAACTATAACAGCAAATATTTTTATAAAGTAAATTCTGAGTGTTATACTAAAAAGTTACATTTATGATACTTATGTATTTTTACGTATTATATTTTAAATTCCTGTATCTTTTTAACATCTTTTTACATTATGAAATGGTTTGAACAAGGACAAATTTTATTTTATTGCGTTTACATCAACCGGTGGTGTCATATAAACCCTGTGGTTTATTCAAAAACATAAATCAATAAGATTACAGTATCTCTGGTTACTAAGTAATTTGAACTCGAGCGAATAATAAATCCACGTTTTATTGAATAAATTGGTAAAAAACTGTCAGAAAAATTGTCAGCTAGACATTCATTTGTCTTTTTAGTAGTAATCTAAAATATCTGTTGATCGGCACTTGTCAAAACAACATAAAAAGAAATGTCGAGTACCAAATGTAAATTAAATTATAATTTAAAATACAAAACATTTTTATAAAGGTTTACGTTTGTATTAAAACAAATACAAATATACAATCTTACGTTTTACGGTAAACTGCACAAAGGAACGTATTGTTGCTTTGAGATAAACCTAATCTTCCCTGTCCTAGTATAAGCGTTTGGTGTTTAAATATCAGTATTTTAAAACTTCATTCAGGAGTGTTTATGACTTAGCAAACTTTATGTGAACTATAATCAAGTACTAATTTAACCTAATCTATATTTGTAAAATATTTTGTAAGGTTTTAGCTACCTAATCCTATTTTAGATACGGTATAGATTTCTGCTTTGGAATTGTAAGCGATCAGTGCGGAACTCGGTTGAAAGTTTTACCTCAAATTGACAGACGCGATGAATATTTTCATCGCAGAGCATTGCCCAACCGCTCCACCCCTGCCTGCACGCCTAGGACGACTACTCCATTCCCTGCTGATGATGGCGATAATTATGTTAACTTCAGCAGCGATATCGAGGTAGATGCCCGACGTCGGCTTAAAAAGGTCAAGTCTAAATGAAGCGCAAGGTCCGCACCTCTTCCCCAACACCCGACCTCCCCGTCAAGGCTACTAAGCCGTACATCCCAACCACATGTCCCCAACAGGCCCCCAAACCGTCGACCTCCCAGTCGACAAAACCTACCCAATCCACCCATCCCGCCGATCCCAAGGATCCCCCCGTTTCTCGCTCAGCCCAGCCTTCTCAGGCACGACTCCCCGTAGGCCCCCCTTCGATATATCTCCACGAAAAGGTGATGTGGGTCGAGATTCGCTTGGCCCATAAAATTTTAGGCCTCTGATAGCAATCAGGGGATCAAATTACAATTAGCCACATCCAAAGATATCGGAAGGTGACTTCTTTCCTTAGGGAAAAAGTGCACCAATTTCACACATTCGCGCTCCCGGATGAGCGCGTACTTAGGACAGTGGTCAAAGGATTGCCTGAGGAAATCCCTTGCTCCGAGATAGCAGCTGCTATCAAAGCTTTAGATATTCCCGCCCTTTTGGTACAACGAATGTACCACTCACGCACTTTACGCCCTGACCGTATGATGCTGGTTACTCTACAGCGCTCCAAGGAAAGCAAGCGCATTTATGAAGGGCAACAACTCTGTAGGTCAGTCGTCTGTCCTTTGAGCAGCCGCATTAGAACGGACTCCTAAAGCAGTGTCACAACTGCCAGTTATATAGTTACGCTTCTCAGAACTGTTTTGCCCGCCTCCGTTGCGTTAAATGCCTCGGGAATTATCGCACTACCGATTGCCCAAGACCCAAGGAAAAGGAAGTTTTTGCCAACTACGAACTTTCAGCGTGCGTTAACTGCCGCTATCCCGGCCACATGCCCAACCACCTCGGCTGCCTTAAGGCGCCAAAACGCAGAGTTCCTGAGAACCCCAGGGCAGCCTCTTCCAGGCGACCACATAGTCCATCCAATAGTACCGCCTTACCAAGCCCTCCGTCCTTCAAACCTTAGGCAATTTCACAACAGCCAGCGATGGAGCCGACTCCAAGCGCTCAACGGCCCGCTGCCGCTTCAAATAGCCAGCATGCTAGCTATGGTATCGAATCGACGGTATACCCTTTTCGTTATAATAAATTAATACTATCACGGCGGGCAAAAATAAAATAATCAGTTAGATAAATTGTTTTTTTGATCTTGATATTGTCACAGTGTGTGATGTCATATGCCAATGTTACCTCTTTATAATATGTACATAGATTGGAGATTATGAATTTTGACCTATAATTCAGTAAGTGTTCTAATTTATATACAAACAATTTTTATTTGGGTACATTTATACTAACTTGCGGTTGTTTTTTTTTTTTAAGGCATACGCATGCAGATAGCAGTTGGGCCACTTAATGAGAAGTGGTCACGACGCCTATAGACTTGGCAATCCGTGGTATCGCCAATGCGCTGCCACCGTAAGATATGGTGTTTAGTCTCGTTTCCAGTAAAACGCTGGCTACGGTGCCTTAAACCGGAAGCAGCAGTGTTTTCACACTACTACTTTTTCACACACTCTTTCACACCGCGGCAGAAATAGGCACCGCATGGTACCCACCAGACGGTCTCCTGTAAAAGGGGACCTACCAACCGGTTGTGGTCAATAACAATTTACCTGATTATTGGTTATTGAAAATTAAAGATATTATAATTGCGTTTGACTGCATTTGAAAGTTATTGTTAAATTTATTACAATTTGAAATAAATAAAATAAAATTTAAACAATGTTATCTTAATTATAATTGCAAGAAATCTTCACTTCGTAAGTGGTGATTACTAAATTGTGCCACCAGAGTTCTGCAACCTACACTATTTTAAACTGAGGAACAGACTTTAGTTATTTATTTCTTTTTTAGGTATAGCTTCCAAAAACACATATGAATAAAACTATCTCATACTAACCCAACCGCACTCTGCTTTTTTGGTTTTTTTCCTGATGAATCTTCTACGTGAAAAATCGATCTATATTATGTTTACCCTTTAAATGAAAACATTGCATGCACAAAATATGTCAATTTTATACCCAATATCAATATTTATTTATTTATTTATTTTATTAAAACTTTATGCACAAGTAAGTACAAAGGCGAACTTAATGCCAAAAGGCAGATAATGCCTTACCAGTCAACCTTTGGGTGGTACAGAGAAAATTCGTAAGGTGCGCAGATATTTAACAAAACAAAGGAAAGATTTTTAAAAAGCTTAAATATTGTTATCTCGATTAAAACACCTAAATTTGACATGGAACTGTGAGTTAACTATAACAGCAAATATTTTTATAAAGTAAATTCTGAGTGTTATACTCAAAAGTTACATTTATGATACTTATGTATTTTTACATATTATATTTTAAATTTCTGTATCTTTTTACATCTTTTTACATTATGAAATGGTTTGAACAAGGACAAATTTTATTTTATTGCGTTTACATCAACCGGTGGTGTCATATAAACCCTGTGGTTTATTCAAAAACATAAATCAATAAGATTACAGTATCTCTGGTTACTAAGTAATTTGAACTCGAGCGAATAATAAATCCACGTTTTATTGAATAAATTGGTAAAACACTGTCAGAAAAATTGTCAGCTGGTTATTCATTTGTCTTTTAGTAGTAATCTAAAATATCAGTTGATCGGCACTTGTCAAAACAACATAAAAAAATGTCGAGTACCAAATAAAAATTAAATTATAATTTAAAATACAAAACATTTTACAAAGGTTTACGTTTGTATTAAGACAAATACAAATATACAATCTCACTCTTTACGGTAAACTGCACTAAAGGAACGTATTGTTGCTTTGAGATAAACCTAATCTTCCTGTCCTAGTACAGGGTGGCCCATAAGATCCTTTGATATGAAAAAAATATATAAAAATAAAACTAATTACATTATGAATTAAGTTTTATTTTCAAAAAAGCTTAAAAACAGGAATTATTTTTGAAAATAACATCTTCTAAATGTAATCCGTTGCGATCACGGTACTCTTGCAAACGACGTCTAAAATTGTCCACGACTGCAGCGGCACGTCACTGCTGAAATGCTTTGTCATTTCTCTGCGGATTTTCTTTTAGGGCCACAATTGACCGCGGTTTGTATCGTATACTTTAGCCTTAGGTAGCCCACGAAAAAAAATCCATCAGTGTCAGATCTGGACAACGTAAAGGCCAGGAAATGTCCCCTCTATTAGAGATTACCTTGCCAGGAAAAAGTTGACGGATAACAGGCATAGCAGTTTTAGAGGTGTGAGAAGTTGCCCCATCCTGTTTAAACCACGCCCTGGCATTAAAGCCTGAAAAGTTTTGCAATCCTGGTATGGAAAACTCTTCGATCATAGCCACATATCGCTCTGACGTAACAGTAACCCTCTGCCATCCTCAAAGAAGTAAGGCCCTAGGATACCATGGGCTGACATAGCGGCCCAAACAGTCACTTTCGGACTATGTAAGGGCTTCCATGCTTAAGTTTTGATTGATGGGGCTCCAATAGCGGCAATTTTGTTTACTAACATGCCCGTTAAGATGGAAATGAGCCTCGTCAGAGAACATTATGTTATTGAAGGAAGTAAACCGATTCAACATTTCATTCGCATAACTTTGTCTTTGAATACCATCAGTTTCCTTTAATTCTTGAACCAACTGAATTTTCTAAGGGTGTATAGTAAATTTTTCTTTAAAATCCGTTGTAACGATGTCCTGATACGTTTAATGCTCTGGCGCGCTTACGAGTTGACTGTGTCGGATTTTCGCGAATAGACTGTGCACTGTGTCTATGTTTTGTTCCGTACGTGACGCCCTTGGCGACCCTACCGCGGTTTATCTAACGTCGAACTGGTCTCCTCAGACTTAGCAACCCAGTTCTTAATCGTTTGAAGAGTTGGAGGTCGTCAGTTGTGTAAACCTTTGTGTTCTCGAAATTTACTCCGCAACGGTTGCCGAATTGTCGTTTTTATAAAACTCGCGCACACAAAACGACGGTCCGCTCTCCGACTAAATTCCCAGAAACCGAAGTTACTCCCCGCTTCCTGCACCGCTCACGCGCGCCCTGTTAGTTTTATTAAAATTTTACTTTTCAAAGGACTTATGGGCCACCCTGTATAAGCGTTTGGTGTTTAAATATAAGTATTTTAAAAATTCATTGAGGAATGTTTATGACTTAGCATACTTTATGTGAACTATAATCAAGTACTAATTTAACCTAATCTATATTTGTTAAATATTTTGTAAGGTACTCCTATTTTAGATACGGTATAAATTTCTGCTTTGGAATTGTAAGCGATCAGTGCGGAACTCGGGCAAAAGTTTTACCTCAAATTGACAGACGCGATAAATATTTTGGATCGCAGAGAGACTACCCATTCCTGCTGATGATAGCGACAATTATGTTAACGTCAGCAGCGATATCGAGGTAGATGCCTGACATCGGCTTAAAAAGGTCAGAGTCTAAATGAAGCGCTAGGTCCGCACCTCTTCCCTAACACCTGTCCTTCCCGTCAAGGCTACTAAGCCGTACATCCCAACCACATGTCCCCAACAGGCCCCCAAACCGTTGACCTCCCAGTCAACAAAACCTATCCAATCCATTCATCCCGGCGATCCCAAGGATCCCCTGCCCTCGCTCAGCCCAGCCTTCTCAGGCACGACTCGTAGGCCCCTTCGATATATCTCCACGAAAAGGCGATGGGTCGAGATTCGCTTGGCCCATAAAATTTTAGACCTCTAATAGCAATCAGAGGATCAAATTACAATTAGCCACATCCTAAAATATCTGGAGTTGACTTCTTTCCTAGGAATAAGAGCACCAATTTCACACATTCGCGCTGTACGCACTGTACGCCCTTACCGTATGATGCCGGTTACTCTAGAGCGCTCCAAGGAAAGCAAGCGCATTAATGAAATGCAACAACTCTGTAGGTCAGTTGTCTCTCCTTTGAGCAGCCGCATTATAACGGACTCCTAAAGCAGTGTCACAACTGCCAGTTGTGATACTGCTTCTCAAACGGTTTTGCCGCCTCCGTTGCGTTAAATGCCTCGGGAATCATCGCACTACCGACTGGCCAAGACCCAAGGAAAGAAGTTTATGCCAACTACGAACCTTCCTGGCCACATGCCCAACCACCTCGGCTGCCTTTAGGCGCCATAACGCAGAGTTCCTGAGAACCCCAGGGCAGCTTCTTCCAGGCGACCACATAATCCATCCAATAGTACCGCCTTCCCAAGCCCTCCGTCCTTCAAACCTTAGGCAATTTCACAACAGCCAGCGATGGAGCCGACTCCAAGCGCTCAACGGCCCGCTGCCGCTTCAAATAGCCAGCATGCTAGCTATGGTATCGAATCGACGGTATACCCTTTCCATGAGTATTTTTAGCTAAAACACGGTCCCAAGTTCGTAAACTGCAAACCTATATTACATGTTACTTACATATTTTTAGTATATATATCCATGATCTTTCGGGTATTTAATATATCATTACACTTCCTACAACACTTATGATACAAAAAGTAAAAAGTTGTTAAGAACATTTACTGCACTACCAGAAATTTGGTCTGAAATTGCCTCATTGTATTTTTTTTATTGATGTGAATGGACTAGCCTTTACATAAATACATATGCCTTTATTTATTAAAAATCAATTGAAGATACACCATTATTTAAAATATTGCTTTTTGTTAATATCTTAAGGTGTAGCAAACGTTGAATTAACACTCAAAAGACTGTGATTTTCGGCGACGCAATTTTAATTTTTATGTAACACGTAACAGACTTCGAAAACTATCTATCTCAAATCTGAAAAAAAAATTGGATCACATGACAATAATTTCCTATAATAAAATAAAACTGTCGTAAATACTTCAATATTGGCATTATCATCATATCATATTGATATCAATATATAAATTGGATTAGAAGGAGCAAAGTAACGAGGCAACAGATATAACACTAAAACATATAAAACGCTTAAAATTAAGTTCAGAAGGAGTTTATTGGAAAATTGGTCAAAAACCACAAGCATTGAAAGTTGACATGGATAATTAATCAGAAATGGGATTAGCTTGATGGAATAATTTGACAAAAATAACTTGACAACCGTGTTAGTTAATCTGACACATGAGGTGGAAGCATTGATCTATGTGATTTATTATGCTGCCTGGTGAATCGTTTAATAGAATAGCGGATGTTATTTTACTTGTTATATCTTAAATGAGTACATCGCAACCAGAATTGTCGGTTAGAATAAAATTTTATTAAAAGTCACAAAAAAAATTGTTAAATCAAGTACATTCCTTCACATTGTAAAATTTTGTTGCAAGTACCTATGATTATAAAATAATTCACTTAAGACGAAATGTAATTGTATTGGAAGCAAAACAGATTTTATTAGAGATTCGCCCAGGGAAAAAACTATTATTGACCCATAGTTTATGTGAGTATTTTAAATCTTTAATGTAAATAGAAGGCAAGTAGTAGAAATGTCAAATGAGAATGATTCTTTAAACAATACAAGAAGTATTGTTGTCAGATTTATCACTAATTTTCTTAAATCATTAATGTAGTTATTTTAATGCAGAAATCGGAAAAGTAATTAAAAAAAACCTAAATTATGTTAATACTGGTTTACTAAATTCAGAGAATCTTTAAATCATATACTCAAAAGAAGTATATAATAATTATCTTTTCTTCTTTGCAAATTAATGTAAGGATAATTTGTAGTTACAAAATTTCTGCATCTTATTTTTTCAAAAAGCCAAGTTATTTTGTAAATAAATATTATCTTAATTGAATGGTACACGATATGATCTGCCCATGTGTTATTTTAATAAGGACACGTTACAACTCCATACATCATCCGGAGACATAAAATTTTATGTTTTTATTACATTGTAATACATCTCTTTATACCAGCACATATTTCTGTTATTATAAAGTTATATTAATCTGAACGATTGATTTAATTCTGAAATATTTTACTAAATTTTGTCAGCGTCTCATATTTCCAGGCCTTTTCGATTGTAGCTTAGGCCAAATCTAACAAAAGATAGAAGACTAAAATCTAGCGAGAAAACAACAGGGTTTGAAGATGAGGATCTTCAACTAATAAGTACTCCCCGTGATAACCTACGGGGCAGAAACGTGACCACTGACTGTAGGACTGGTCCACAAGTTTGCCGTAGCTAAGCGGGCTATGGAGCGCGCCATGTTCGGAGTTTCCTTGTCGGATAAAATTCGTAAAGGATTCCTCCACCAAAGAATTAAAGTCACCGACATAGAAACTCGATTGAAAGTGTCTGATCGATATTATAACCCCTGGATAATGTGGAAATAAATCGATGTCTCAGGAGGCCACATCCATCATTTGTTACATATATCATTTTGCGGCTCGTTACAAGCGGTTATAAATTGAAATACATGTAAATGAGAATCAAAATCTAAATCATGTGGTCGTCACATTGCTCCGATAAATAAAAAAAAATACTTTTCATTTTATAATATCTTCCTTCAGTTTTTTTTTTCTGATTGTATTCTGTTGATATATGTTTGCTTGTCTTTTATGGAAAAACTCCGTTCTTCATTTAATTTTATTAAAAATGAACAATTCATATGTTATAATTTTTAAAGGGGTATAACTATAGCATAACCAATATAGAATAATTATTAAAGTATTAATTAAGTATAATAAAAACTAATAATACCAGGATATCGTATAAGGTTCTCTACAGAAGAGACCTTTCTCAATTAGAGCTAACAAAGAAATTATGTCATCAGGTCAACACTGTGGTGGTGCGTCGATAAATGTCAAATTTTGTGTTAGGTCGAGGCTAAACATCATATGTAGCTTAACAAAATGTCACACTTGAAATAAAAATATATTGTATATCTTTTTAAACAATTTACTTTTTATTCAAAGTATCATGTCTATAATAACACCAGCCACATTTAAACAGTACGTACGGAAAATCTCTGTAATCCATTTCATAGAATCATATATTATGCTATTTTCTTTAAAGAAAGGTATCCATACATCTGATAATTTTTGTAGTCATGTCCATAGCCATACAATCTACAGGTTAATCATTTTTGTTATTTTTATATTTCTCATCATTCAATCTTATAGCAGAAAGTTATCAAACTATTTAGAATTGCTTCCTTGAAAACTTTACAGCAAAACATCATGCTTGTTGATCGATTCATCCAGTTACCTGATATAGAAACAAATTTTAATGAAATCAATACAACTGAACACAATCAATACAATTTTGAGTTAAGTACGCAATAAACAAATAAAATTTGTAACTTTTAAAACAAAAAATCATGTTGTTCCTATCTTTAAGACAAATAAGTAAAGTAAAGTCTTTACCAAAGTAAAGTTCGTTATAAGCAGCTACATATTATATATCAAACGAAGCAGCACAATAAGTTGCACTAAACAAAGAAATAAAGTTTAATCTATTTCTATATATATATATATATATATAGTGTATTTAGCAAACAGAACAGTAGTGGAATCTATTTCAAAGGAATCTCCTACTAGTTACCTACGAATAGTACAATTGAAATTGGACACAATAATATTATAAAAATGCAGGCTATACAGTAGAATATGAAAATTAAGAAGATTTGTAACATCTTTTTAGTTTAATTTCTTTTGTAAATCAAAAAAGTAAATGTACTTTAAATTTTTATTTATTCTTTATATTCTATTAAGAATAAGACAAGTGAAAATGACGGCAATGAGATGTCCAGAAAAAAGAACAGTCATATTAGCAATAATCGAAATTACATACATTCGAGAATTCATCGAATGCAATTGTTGAGAAATCGGTTCAATTTGCTACGTTGCATTTAGGTCAATTGCACATGTCAGCGTAGTCGAGCCTTTGTGGGCTGAATTGTCTTATAGATATATAGACCGCAAGTCTCTCGTCACTACTTGCATCATATAATAACTTAAGCTGTTGTAAATAAGGCTATTATTAATGAATAAGCTATTATTGTTTTGACAAAATTTTCATTATTTATAAGAATTAATAGATGAAAAGCTCTATTCGCATTAGTACTGTTATCGCAATTCGCATATATAAAGGTTTACCCAATTTTAGATGTTAAATCGTCTTAACATTAACAGTTTTAGTATCGAAATCAAATTATAATCGAACATTATGAGCTAAAGAATGAGCCGAAATATAAAAGGATTATAAATAGAAGGGTGATTTGGCATAGCGTAAAACACGCCAGTAGTTGTTTATTTAGTGAATGAGTTGAATACATTTTATCCAAGATGTGTTTATCCTTAAACTACCTCATCACATACATATAAAGGTTTACAAATGTTTACATTCCTACCTGAAGTAAAGAAAATAAGCTTCAAAGTCATTTAAAATATCAGTAGTATATTATAGATATAGTATAAATCGCCAGATATTTAATACTAGCCACCATCTTTTGATTGAATTAACGCTAATGTTGGCTGTATAAAAATTACTTTCAAGTTTTCTCCCTTAACGGTATTTGTTTTAAATGAAAAAATAATTATTTTAGTAATGAATTTTTAAAACTAAAATTGATTCATTATTAAACATATTCACAAGTATAAAATAACCCTCTTTTCAACTATAAGATCTTTAAGTACTACAACTTTGAAATATTAGATTTCTGTGAGAAAAACTTTGCTTGTTATTAATATTTTACACTATAAATCTTTATTTAATTTAATCCCATTTAGCAACTTATTACAGCGATATAAATATAAGTATTGAGATAGTGTTATGCAATGCATTTAGCTTTAAGAGTCTGGGAATAAGAAGGTTCCTTTTTTAATAAAATTAAACAATTTACTTTACAATTTGTCTACAGATCCACAGAGACTTAGCAAGCTATAACTCATTTATTCGTAAGCCAGTGGTATTTTTTAAAATAAAAGTTGTTAAACTTGATAATCACTACCGCAACTCTCTTGTTGTAATTCAATATGTTTTAGACGAAAAAAAGCTGTATATATCGCTTCCTTCTTAAAGACTTCTTTCGAAAAATAACTTTTTACAACTACTTTGCTAAAACGTGCTGTAAGCATGTAATGTTATTGCATCATGAATATTTTAAAATCAATTCAATACACAATTTTAAGGCACAAATTCTATTGAAAACATGTATAAATTATTTTTATTAAAGAAAATTAAAATTCATCTTAGTTTATTTCATTTGTATTGATAAAATATATCCAATTATAATATATAGTAATTTTTATGATTAATTTATATAGTCAAAAGGTAGTGCCGAATATAAAACCTTTTAACTCAACTTCTCCATGGCTTGCATATTTTTAGATATTTGCGTAAATTCACTATATATCTACTAGATATCGTAAAAATAAAATAGCAAAATTTTATGACTTAGCAGTTTTATCTGTCCGAGACGTTACTTCTATTTATATAACCTTTCAAAATTTTCTATATTCTATTACTGTCAGCAAGGTAATATTATAATTAATAATTAATTTAGGCTTAGCAGTAATGAACTTGTATTATATTTGGATTGATAGGCAACCTACAACATTTTATAGGTAAAACGCAATGCTAAGAAAATTCTTCTGTGTCCCACGATTAAAAGCGAAGGGAGCATTTTCTTCAGCTAATTCCATTACGTAGAGTGTTGCATTAAAATACACAGTTTATGACGGGGAAAAAACCGTCAATAATGAACTTATTTCGAAGTAAAGCAATCTTAGACGTTGTTTATAACGGAATATAACGTACGGAGTGTAAACCAATTAAAAGTTCTTAGAGAATACATGCATATGCGCTCAGCTCCTATGTATGCCTCTTTGTAGCAAAAATATGTCCTTTTTTTTTTGCTACATCCTCGCTATTTTATCATAAAATGGCCTTACTGGCTAGTTGAATTACTAATTACTTTCACTTAAAACTTTTTCAAACTTCTTGCAATGTCAGCCCTTAATCGATCCAGATTTAACTTAATAACAGTTTTTACGCAATATACCGGGCATCTAGCTTCCACAACCCAAAGGGGGGACTGCATTTGATGAATGAATTGGTCGTCAGTAAAATTCAAAACTCTTACGACGACTGACAACCGGGACTGACTATAAGCTTTGAAAAGGATGACAAGGGCCTTAAAAGCCTCTCAGTCGGCTTGCTTCCAGGGCCTGATATACTCGCAGTACCTAAGCATGGACAGCATTATTAGTGTTTACTCTCCACCATGCAGCGTTTCTGTCTTCCATAATGGTTTCCCAGGACACTCCACAACTGTCAGCGCTCCTCAACCCATGCTAGCCAATCCTTCAGCACGTGCTGAGCTGTCTCTTCGGTACCCAAGCCAGTGTTGGCATGTTCCTCCTTGAAAACCATGTTTCGTAACAACCTGCATCACGCTAAATGTGAGGTAGCCATGTCTTGTTTCTAACCACCACCTAAATATGTAACTTTACGGTCTGCACGGTCAGCACTCGGAAGCTAAAGCTTCATCTTCAACTCTAGCAGCCTTCCGTTCCTTCCTGCGCCTTCTTATCTTCACTGGCTAGTGTCTTTTAGACCACGCCTCCAGCGCTAGGAATCTGTACTCAAATATAAACCCTGATATTAGAAACCCCTGTATGGCTCTGACCACTAATATCGTCTCGGTACTACTAAGGTATATTGTTTACTATGGTTGAAATGTGTCGGCTCACGCAGGCGTACCATATAAGGCTATCAACCAAATGAAGTCAGCATACAAGCGGTGACAGGAGCTGTTGGGTAGTCATAAGGAAACAATCACCCGAGATCTGGAGGTGAAATTTAAGAGTTGGTTCAGTCGAAAATAATTCATCAAAAATTCTGTCGATGGTAAAGGATAAAACCAAGTCAATTTAAATTGCTTTCTACAGTGGAAAGCAAATTAAATTGACTTAGTGAGAGAAATTGACTCATTAAGTTCCACAGTGGTATGAACACTCTTTCATACATCACGGGGTTGGCTTTTAACCACCACCGCGGTGCCTATTTCTAACGTAAAGCAATACTGTGAATTACCTATGGAACACAGTAGTGTTTTCTTTTGAAGGGTACCGTAGCCAGGGTATTTACTGGGTAAACGAGACTTAACATGCTATGTCTCACGGTAGGCAGGGCGGTGGTGATACTAGTATTGCCAATGTCTATGGGCGTGGGTAACCATTTTCCATCTGGTGGCCCGACTGCTCATCTGCCTGCAGGCAATAGAAAAAAAACCATTCAGATATACCTGAGAAACAGTTTTTACGCAGATCGATTAACATCTGACGTTCTAAGGATTAATTAGTTGTCAGTAAATTTGAAGGCTCTGACATCCCGTAATGACTGCCAAAGATGATCTTGACAACAGGGACCGACTATTTTACATGTCTATCCGATGCATGCCCGAAAGCAACACCAAATAATATGGGCAGGTGGATTTTTCCGAGGTACAAAGAAGCACTTTAGATGCTTCCAGTGCTACCTCTAGCCCTAAAGGACAAGGAAGCCCGCGTAACATGTCATATCGACAATTGCCGCAACCTAGGACCCAATCCTAACCAACGTTTCGCAGGAGTGGAACACCGATCCTGGTGAAACTTAACGTATTGGACCAAGTCTAAGGAAATCGCCTACAGAACCCCACCCCGGGACTCCACATCCTGCGTAAAGAAACTAACCTGCAGCACCACTTAAACATCAACCGACTGTTACAAAAACCATAATGTCACTTCTTCAAAATTTAGCCGATGTGCTCCAAATGCCCGACTGCAAGGAATCACGGCTTTAGCAAAACAGCCTAGGGGCAGTACTTCTACCAAAATACTATTTAGATATGGGGCTCTGCGTTTTCTCCTCAACTTTTCATCTACGAAAAAGCCAGTCTGATGAAAGGTTGTTGACCAGTTTATCCCGCTACCTCAGTGCAGATTATTAGGTGCCTTTTTATAACTTAGACGGAATTGAGGATAAAATTTAAATATAAAAATATGTATATTGTAATTCAAATAATATTCTAACCCAATATTACCTAGTTATACCAAATGTAAGCTCTTGACCTAATCTTATCGTATTATTTTAAGAAGATAGCATTAAAATTATAATATATCTCTTCAAATAATGATAACGATGGTAGTTTAAAATGAAAACATAGTATTCCATAGTCTTAATCAAAAAAATTATATTAGGATAAAGTTGCTATTGACCAAAATAAATTACTATTTCTTTGAATGATCTACGTTTTTCTAGTCACATTTTATTCTGAAATTATTTCTTATATTGATATGCAATTGTATTTGTATAAACATTTGAGATACAACGATGCTATACTTAAAAACATATTTTAGATTATAAAATACTTGATAAACTACCATTTTAATACACCACTGCCGCTGGCAAGCACTAATTAAAAAGCGATTAATCTGCTATCCACTTGACAATATAGTAATACGAGCACGACCATTTTTTTAGCTTTATGCTTACACACATATTACAGAGTTTATTTTTATGCTTTTTCATTTGTATTTGCTATGTGTTTTATTAAAATTAAGTATTAAAAAAGAATATTAAATAAAAGTTACTAGTGAAAATTACAGATAATGCGATAATTTAGCTCGTAAAAGTATTATTTTTGTAAATTTGCATATTTTTTTTATTTGAATGGTACACCAGCTTTGTAAAATTGAGTTAGAAGATAAAAACTACAACTACAAAAGTGCCCAGGGCGGCAGATTTTGTAGAGCGGAAAAAATTTGAAGATGATAAATATGTTTTATTAATCTTATCAAGATTGTTCAATGAAACCAATAATTGATAATTTTCTGTTGAAATAATATAATCAAAATTCAAATTATAATGTTTTTACACGTATTTTCTTCTTAGATTTAAATTCTATTATTGAGTCGGTTAATTTTCCGTGTCCAGAGACGGCACTAGATTTGTATCCAGCCCTGAATATACATAAATAAAAAGATAGATATCTTTTAAATGCCGTTGAAAGGAAATAGAACAAAGAAAAATAACAATCTCGTAACGTAATAAGACAGAACTACTTCTAATAAAAAGGAAAAAATACGAAACAAACAGACCCCTGCCGGGCGTGTATTAAGTAAAGCGGTAATTAAGTTAAGCAATTCCTACGCACTTTTATTTCTATCTGGGAACTTGGAATAAATTGAGTATACTTTAGACTAATATTATTACTTACATCAAATAGATATCAATTAATTTACCTTTCCAGCGATTTGGTTCTAAGACTTTATATTAAAATACATGTATACTTTGCTATGTCTTACATATTACAGTGAAGTCAATAATATTTGTAAATGTGTTTTTACTTTTATCACCCCGTTATGTGATAATACAATGAGAGATAATACTAAGATTAATGTTCAACAATTATACGTTTTATATGATAATTATTATTAAACAAGATTTTAAAATATAACTTAAAATGTTTTTTGTGTTGATCCAAGTGCATGCATGTGAAATATGTATCTATGTATTTAGTAATACACAATGTTATTTGTATGTATAACATGTTATGTGTATGCTCAACCAATTTTTCCCTATAATGCTAGCAATATCAGTCTAGAAAAACAATAAAAATTACAGTAATAAGACCAATGGATCTTATTTTTCGCCAAGGCGTTAACGTAATGCTTACATTATTTATAACCTAAGCGCTCATAAATCAAAATATAGTAAAGCCTTGGAAAAATATTGCCCAATTTTTTACTACAATTTTTCAGTTTTTCAGAACTTATAGTGCTAGACTTATAGATTCTATCTAGACTAAAAAGACTTTTTTATAGTTTCGCTTAAAGTTCCCGTATTTTTAATTTACCGTACAACTACGCGTTACGTCAGAACGAAAAGCAACGCATCAAAGCAATTAACTTTGCCGTAGTATGCCTCGGAAATTGTGAACGTTTGTGAAACGTTGAACGTGTATGAAATTCAAAACATGGGACTTTCAAATATGAATACTGCCGCTGACAAAAATATTTTCCTTTCACGTAGGTTGAACACTTACAAGTAGAACTAAAACAAAAATAGTTAATAGCTTACAAAACTTATTTGTTATATGTCTAATGAATATTTTTTCTTAGGATTATGTAATATTGTAATTTAGTTGCTAAATTTGTACTAAATCAGTACTGTTATTTTAGTTATTCCTTTGCCACCAATCTAGCCTATTTTCTAAATTGATATTTTTATGTCTAAATTATTATTTAAACTGGATGTATTAATACTTCTTAGCATTAATTTTTATTTAAAAAAATATAAAATTGGGGTAGCATGGTGTTCGCGCTGGAGGATATAATCACGACGCTCAACTGGGAAGGACACGGCATAATTGTGAACGGCGAGCACATCTCACATCTGCGATTTTCGGACGATATCGTCATCATGGCCGAGACCGCAAAAGACCTGCATAAAACGGTCTGAGTCTGAGTCTTCTGCATGCATCGGTTTCTGGATGAACTAGGATAAAACCAAGGTCACGTTCAACGAACACGTTAATCCCGGACCGATCACAATTGATGGCACCTCACTCGAAGTAGTTTCGATGTACGTTTACCTAGGGCAAACACTCAAACTGAGTAGGAACAACTTTGAGGGGAGGCCAACAGGACTCGGCTGGACTGGGTAGCTTTTCATATGCTTTGTGGAGTTTTCTCGTCACACATCCCACAGTGCCTTAAATCGAAAGTCTTCGATCAGTCCGTCCGAGACTTGGACACTTACGGTTCGACTGGTCCACAAACTTAAAGTCGCTCAGCGAGCTATGGAGAGGGCTAAGCTCAGAGTATTTTCGAAGGATCGCATCGGCAATTATGTAATCTGTCAGAGAACCAGAGTCAGTTTAGTAAGCTGAAGAGGCAGTGGCCCGGTCATATAAGCAGCAAAACTGACTACCACAGGAGTCAGAAAGTTCTGGAGTGGAGACCGAGACTAGGCAAACATAGTGTAGGACGCCCTGCGGCAAGATGGATTAACGACATTTGCTAAAGTGCCCGATGTGGACTTTGCAGAATGTCGAGATCGGTAGCGGTGGCGTGCTTTGGAGAGGCCTACGACTAGCAGTGGACTGGCTGACGATGATGATAGGGTTCAATGTTCTTTTGAGTGAGTCTTGTGAAAAAAATTAAAATATACTTAAATGGTTACTAAAAGGGCTTGGCAATCACAAATAATAAAAGATATTCCCAAATGAACCTAACGTATATCTTTGCCTATAATATGGAATTCTTCGTTTTATCCGTATATTGGTAAAATTACAGACCGCCCGACTTAAGTTATTTAAAAATTTCATCGGACGATAAGTGCTTTGTTTTTAAGGATCACATCCATCTCATATGACACATCAGCGTCTCTTAGCTGCTTGAGTACATTATAAAGTAAGAAATGAGTTCTTGGTTTCTTTGTAATTTGTCAACGTCAATATTTTGGTACAATAAACTTTTCTATATGTTAGACTGACTAATTGGTCCATCATCTACAAAATAAAAGGATCCATTAAGCCCCTAGACCCACGAATGTGGTCCACACGAGGGAAATAGTTTTTTTTTTATAATAGAAAAGTACTGCTGATAAATAACAAAAGAGAAGAGGGTCAAGTACAAAGCCCCAAGAATCACCAGTTTAGAGGAGATGTCTGTTGGAAAGCCGTTATCCTCTTTTCAATATTATTATTAATAAGTAGATTTCGTCCATTATTTTGAGTGTGCACAGTATGAATTGTAAGCTGTTGTAACAGACTTCAGAAGTGCTTTTGCAAAATCACAATCTACCTTTGCTAAGTAGTTCGTGATAGGTAACCTACATGGTAACTGTATTGGCATCTATCTTAAATAATAGATTCATTTTATGCCAGATTTAAATCTACCACATAACATTGATGCCAATTGTGCGTTTAATTTGTTTTCATTATTTTTTTCTTTTTAAACATAACATAATAGATATAAGATGATAGATACTAAAGATATCAAAATTTTGAGGGTTTATGACCGCATAATTGACCTCAATCTTATCTTCTATGATTTTGATATTAAAGACCAAACCATCGCATTTTTTTGCAGTTGTACGATGCAAAAGGGTTGGTCAGCGATCTGAACCTGATCTACTCAAAGCTAGAAACCACCTCTTAATACAAAAACCTACGTTATTACTTTCGCTTTGCTTGTTTAAAGGTTCAATTATCTTTATCTTAATTATCATTAAAAATATTTTTGTATTCAGTATGTTGTCCTTCTTTTTCTTTTTTTTAATTATACATGCACACATGCAAGAGCTTATGACAAGACAGCCGATAAAAAAAGATCTCGAATTAATTTCCTAAAAGCAGTATATTGCGATACAGAACGACTTACACAAAAAAGACAGAAATTAGGTAACGATTTGTAAAATGAATATAAAAACACAAATCAACAATAAAGAAATATTACTATACAATTTATGCATCGTTTCTACCCAACACTGACAATGAAGAGAAATTCACTTCGTATTTTTTGTTCCTTTTTAATAATGACATTTTGAAATAATCTTTTAAGTCTCATGTTTTTTTATACAAATTATTATTTTTATATATATTATACGTGAATACCGATCTACTTCTTCGGCATTCGCTGAAATATCAAAGTTTTACATGCTTTGTAGATAACTAATAAATAGCACTATAATATTAAACCTGTATCTAAAATCTGTCAAAAAACCTCGGATTTGTCTCGCCTTTCATATTATTCTATTCAAAATAAAAGAAAATGTGTAAGAGCGTCGTCGTCATTCTGATTATACGTGCTTTCAGGAAGAGTAACGACATTATTACAATAATAGATTGTATGTATCGTAAATATAAATTATATACAAGAGAAAAAAACTGCTGAAAGTAAAAATAAATATCTGTTTTGGTTATAATAATAACTCTATTTTAACCAGTTTCTTATTTCTTTTGCCATTCACAATACATTTATCGATTGAAAAAAAAATGTCAAAATAAATCGAAAATTTAATCTTCTGGAATTTCCTCTTTTCTCGACCAAATCATTTCGTTCTCGCGTCTTAAATGAAGATGACTATAGTTAATCCTATTGGAATCAGAATAGTACAAAACAAAATCAAACGTAGCAATAAAGTGGATTCGAAACATTTAGATAACTGAGTTATCATCAGGTTGTCAATAACTGAGATACATTCGACTAACACTAACATTATACGTAGGACAACTGTAGCTATGGGTCACGTTGTTTATCCCAAGTCTAATTTAACCCAAGTATAGTTTTAAAGATGTTTAAATTCCGTAAAATTCTTTTTATAAAGGAATATTTTCAACCGTCTAATAAATATTTTTGACACCATTGCAACAGTATTGCTTTGTTTTTGACCGAGTTCCCAAAAGAAGAAGATAAAATATAAATGGATATTCATTAAAAAAAATAGGCATATTCAGAGCTCATTTAAGGTAATTTAATATAAGTATATATAAAAGTTAATCACATATATACATCATCAGCCTGTGATAGTCCACTGCTGGGCGTAGGCCTCCGCTAATACACCCCTATCCATAAGGGGGTTTAGACCGTATCCCACTACGCTGGTCCAATGCGAGTTGGTGGGTGGACCGACTTTTTACATGCCCATGAGATGCATGGATTATCTTACTTTTCGACAATTGGGTGATTAGCCCATATTGCCCTAACCAACTAGGACAATGGAAATTTTTCGAGTCCCCACAGGATTCGAACACACGACCTCCGGTTTCTTAAGCACACGCCCATACCACTAAGCTACGGATGCACCTCAGTTTCATAAAAGTCAATACATTCAAAAAATTAATTTTATATGCATAAAACATTCACACTTGGCATTTGATAAAAATGAACATCTTAAAAGATAGCATATACACAAAACGCGTCCGCAGAAATCGTGAAGTAATTTTAAGGAGGATCACTGAGTGTTTAGAGTCAGTAATTTTTTTGTTAAAATTTTACTTGTTACATCTTCGTTTCATCAAAGTTATAGTTCAATTAATTTCTCTTTAAAGTTCCCTTTCTTACATTTATAGCTATATTACGAGTTGTTTTTATAATAAAGCTACTACAAGTTCACAATTCATGAATAATAACAAAAAGTATTGTCATTCCGTTCAAATTAAATTATGTTATGAATAACAATCTTCATTAAAGTATTTCATAGGTTTCCTAGGAAAAATGTTAAACACAAGCTAAGGCTACCATCTGAAGGCGCTTTTTGTGTTTACTTGTTTTACACATATATGTTTAATTTTTTATACTTGATATTCGATCATCAATGTCTATGAAACACCACAAACTCTTTCACCCATCGTGAAATAGGACATCTTACTTGTCGCGTACCCAGTAATTGACAACCTATGGTGCATATCAAGCAGAAATAGCAATGTTTTCACTGCTATAATCGCATGTTTATATATATAAACTTTTTCATATTTTGGCCTCGTAGTTCAGGTTGACATCGCAGACCTTTGAACTGACTATGTGACAGCTACGACACACAGAGGCCTAAATGTTTTTCCAAGGCATACGTAGTTAGACCAAGGACTTCTTTTATTTTGGATATAGTATTAACATTATTTTTAGTATTTTATACGACTGTTAGTCGTATAAAATACTAACTGATGATATAACAAATAATAACTGATGACAAAGTGTCAAATTTTAGAGCTCAATATATTTTTGTAAATATCACAATTCAAGTATAAAAAAACGGAGTCGGATATTGATATTTCGATTAGGGTCAAATCACGTCAACTAGACCTCCCTGTTACCACAGGACAATGAAACTAGTATCAAAATATATTTTTTGAAAGAAGGCGTACCTAATAATCCGTATCTGTACCCGTTTTTGAAAAAAATTGAGTTTGACAATTTTTTTTTAATAACGAACATTTTTGGTCCTTAAAATTAAAAAAAAATATTAAATAAAAACCATAGAACATAAATTTACAAAAATTTCAGCTAATATAGTTGAATATCTACATTTTTATACAAAAATATTTTATAAATTGCATTTGTTTATTATGACATTTTTTTAAACTTTTAAATATACAAACAGAAATTTGAACCACTTTCAGTCTGATAATTAAATTATTCCTTGTTATTATTTATATTTTTAAGTTCATGATTGCAAAATAAAGTTTCACTGCCCGGAATTAGATAAAAAAATATGTTTTTTTATATGACGTATTGGTAACCGATACAAGTGCTGAGCACTAAATATTTTCGATCGCTACATATTACGCGATTAATTGATAAATAATCAGAATATTTTTATTTTTTTTACGCATATTTTCATATTTTTAACAATATTTGCTAAGATATATTAATGTAGGTATGATTTAGATCTAAGGTGTGATTAAACAAACGTAATAATAA
Organism: Lamproptera curius; assembly: GCA_029286875.1. Classification (NCBI taxonomy): domain Eukaryota; kingdom Metazoa; phylum Arthropoda; class Insecta; order Lepidoptera; family Papilionidae; genus Lamproptera; species Lamproptera curius. The sequence goes on from JAGSMT010000079.1 coordinate 348,812, forward strand.
AAACACTTAAAAATATATAATGAATAAACTAATAAATGACTTGAATTAATTATAATTTGATTAGTTTACATATATTTATAGGTATATTTAAAAAATGCTTTCTCATTCTAGAATAAAATTTAGCATTTTAGTAAGTCTTTATTGACGCCTTCAAAAAATTAAACACTCGCGTATTTTGGGTTGTGATTGCTCATATATGCCACGACTATGCCACATGCCTAGTTTCGTGGAAATCATGCTAGTATTATAATCGAACTCTTAATTCTTCTTCTTCTCGAAAGAAATTTTTGTTAAAAAAATTGTTAAAAGGGTAAAATGGATGTCAAGTTGACGTGATTTGACCCATTAGCGTTTAAAACAAATTAGATAGATTCCCGCAACTGCTTTGAAAAAAATAGCTTATATTTTGATATCGAAAGCTAAATCTAAAACTAAAATACGAAGTTGTATAATTGAATAAAACCAATAAAGTGAAAGGTAAAAAAAAAGGAGTAATTATTTATTACATTAATATGTCAACATATAACAAAAACATTTCCATCTACTATTCGTAATTTATGAAATAAAATAAAAGATTACTCCGGCACTAACATAGGTTAAGCATGCGTAATGTTTGACCTACACAGTCCAAAAAGTAAACTCTATTGGGTGTATTGATAAAATTGAATGTATTGAGATTGTGATTTTCAGTGTAGTTTCTTGGAAATTTTAATAAATTTTACGTGCCCGTTTAAAAAATGTTGAATTACTTTTAACTAATTCATTATTTTAAAACATCCAGTGATTGGCTTATATTACAAACAATAATTCAAAACGTTTCACCAAGAATACTAACTCTCGACCCCCAAAACTCACATTAGTTTCAAAGTACAGTTGTTATTCTATCAAAATTTTGATATAATAAATACAATAATTCAGTTAAATGTAGTTTAAAAAACAAATAAATAAGCCAATTAAGACTACATAGTTCTACGCTATTTGCAAAGACGGATCATTGAGAATTTAGAGTAAACTCAGTCTCCGTAGTTTTCACTTAGCCCATTGAAACTGTTCATGTAACTTAATTCTACTAATTTATTTACAAGACGTACACAAAACTTAAAAGTTTCCCAACTTTAACCGTGTTTGCCACTCTCAAAGGAGAGAACTTCATTCTTCACAGCACTAAACATAATTAAACTTTAACAATATCTGTAGACCTAATTTAGAGTCAATCAATTATAGGAAGCTTAGTCATAGTTTCATGTTCTTGTAAATACTATAAGAACCTTATAAGGTTTCGTAACTCATTGTTATTAAACAATAACTAACCATTTTTGTTAATAATTTATAGTCAGCTTTTACATATAGTTTTCTTTTTTTTAACTTCTTTATCATTTCAATAGATCAGTTTACTTTTAAGATGTTCATTTATTTTTAACCGACTTCCCAAAAGAAGGAAGAATTTGAAGGTACTCAATTAGGATATATATATTTGTAAATTAGTTACCCTGTTGCTCCGCTTCAGTACACCAAATTTGTTCATTCTTTTTTTAAATGAAAGATATAAGCTTCCAATTGGTTCTATTTTTTTAATAATTTTATGGTACATAGTTTAATAGATATTTGGGCAATAAAAAAAATTGCCACACCAAAAATCACAACTTCGTGTTATTAAATTACACACGATGTATAAATTGGTCGACAATAAAGTCCGTGATAGCATATATCTGTGGTTTAAGAATACCGCATTTTAATGTAAACAGTTTTAAAAAATGCAACCAGGCACATTGAAAACTTATTTAAATACAATTTAAGTTTACATAAAAGTTATTGCATTAAATGTATTTGGACATGAAACGTGTGATAGACGATATATCGATGAACGCAATCTCGTTACCTGCGTATATTGCGTCAAGTAGGCAGTTATACGCTGTAAGAAGTCGTTTATATGTTTTTTGTTAAAGTTTCAGTTGTTGTAAGTATTTTACTTCCTTTGCACCCGTATTCCAAACCATTCATCCAATTGAATAAAAGTGCATTCAATTGTTTACAGTCGACCCGCATAGGCATTTGAGATGGGACAAAGAAAAATATTTAACAGAAAATCTAGATCATACGTATCGACTTGTTTCACAAAATGAACGTTCAACTATTTAACATACGTTTGGCTAATAACAACCAAGAGTACCTTCAAACATATCTATAATACGTAAAACGTTATGAAAATAAACTACTACCAGGTAAAAGAACTGTAACAGAGCCTGTCTAGAAATGATAATTTCCGGAAAACATAAATATTTAATTAAACCATTTGCGCGCAACTCTTAACGTTCCCGTAATATTAAAGGTTATGCAACAGTTTATAAGCGCAAGTAATCAGTCCTTTCATGCAGCCAAGGTTATTAGTGTGATTATTCATAGATTAATGACTGAATTATTTAAAAAATATATATTATACGTGATATTTTTAAAGTAAGTTCTCGATTAGTGGTTCATTTGACGAAATCGTCATTGTTATGGCTTATGTTAAATAACTATCAGTTGATTTTATCATTTTGTTTATTTTTATATATGTGCAGTTCCACAAAATTTTAGTAGTCCTGGCGCTGCAAACCCATCGTCTGGACCTTTGACTTAAGACGGTTGCCGAGGGAGCCGTTTTAAGTCAAAGGCCCACTCTATCTGAGGGTGCGTCGGAACTAGTGAACTTTTAGGATGTATCTACTGCCTGTACCTGAAACCACACTGCTGCGAATCTGTTTCTGCAGAACTATCTTGCAGGCAAAAGACACTGAGCCCTTAGTGACTTCACTCGGCTGCAGGCTCCTTTTCTGTCGCGGTAACATTAAATATTTTTACAAAGCACGAACTATCCACAATAACATCTGCGGCGCATAACTGCACAGTCTAAGACGATAGCAAAGTTGATCTCTCAATACCACCTTGGTCTAGCACCCGTGACCCTAGCTCTCGAAAGACTGCTCCCCAACGTTGGAGGACCTAGCAGCTCCTGTCGCCGCCTTTACGCCGTAGTTGTCAGGTCCATGGTCCTGTAAGGGTCAACCGCTTGCTCCGTCTCCCTCCAAAAGGACAGTTGAAACTGAGAAGAACCCAGAGTCTTTGGAGATCCGGGTCGTACGGGGCTATCATACCATCTCCCGTGAGGTGACGTGCCCGTTGGCTGGCTCCGTGCCCTGGGATCTATATGCAGAAATCGTCGCGTCACTCTTCTTCTGGCGCGAGGAGGCGAGGTCTCGGGGCTGCAGGCCAACCCCAGAAGAATAAGGGGGCGCAGAGACAAATTGCGCTCCCTTGTTATACAGGATTGGGAGCTGCGGCTAGAGCAACCCAATGCGGGCCGTCAAACTGTGGTGGCCATACGCCCCGTTTTAAAATGGTGACTGGAAAGAGGACACGGTTCCCTCACATTCCGCGCGACGTAGGTACTCTACAGACACGGCTGTTTCTGGAGGCCTGTTTTCTGTGCTGCGTGGCTGGTAAGGGAGCCCGCGAAGGAATGCCACCACTATGGCGTATGTGCAGATGAAACGGCCCAGCATGCGCTGGAGGAGTGCTCAGCCTGTGTTGAGCAACGCCAAGAACTGCGTAGTTTCGTGGGGCACGACGTTTCGCTTCCTGCTGTAGTGTGCAGGATGCTAGAGAGAGAAAGGTCTATGGGCGCCATCTTTGCATTCTGCGAGAATGTGATGGCTCGGATGGAAGCCGCAGAAAGGGACAGGGAGGACAACATCGCTCTGGCTATCCGCAGAAGACAGCTCAAGAGGGGGTGCCTTGCTATTTGCTTCGGCACGGCACCTAAAGTGACGGTCCAGGTGTCCCAACACAACCAGAAAGAAGAGGTTCACGAGGGCCACGTCACGGCGGCGTCGCTGAAGACTGTCAACACGGCTCCAGCTACAACGACATGAGAAAAGTATACTGGGCGCTCCATCTTGCCCGGGGAGCGCAACATATTCCTGCTGCCTCTTCACTCTGGCGGCGGGGAATCCGTAAGCTGAATTTTCCCAACGGCAAGAACAAATCCACCCATGTCTCGCATTATCCAAAAAGCGTCTTCTTTTGGTAAAAACCAATCCTCATGTTTTACTACCAACAATAATAAAAAAAATATTATACTAAACGAGGGGTAGTACTATAACGGGTAACTTCCTCATTCACTTATTAAATTTTTGTTTGTGATTAACTTAAACTTCTGCCAATAATTTTATTATTTATGTCAAATACATTACGCATTTTCATTGTTATTACCTTATGTGTCGTAATGATTCCATCCGAATGAACTTCAACAGACACTGCACTATACAATAAATATAATATGAATTAAAATAAATCTTTTGGTAATGAAAATAATACTGTTTGGCGTGTTATTAAAGTTAAAAGAAAATAATAATATTCAATAAAAATGCTTTAATAATTTAAATACATATCTATACAAATACAATGCATCTATACACATATAACTTGGGTCAACTGGGGTCAAATAAAACTGTAAAAGATTAAACACAAACAAAGTGAATAAACGGACAGCACGTACAAATATAAATAAAAGTTAGAGTTTATCTTGCAACTGCCGAGCTCAATTCACCGTTACCGCAGTCCCGGTGGCATTGATATTTTGAAAAGTGAATTTATTTTCTAAATAAAATTTATTTTTTAAATGAAAGTATGAATCTTATAGAAATAAAATGAACGTATTAAAAGTCTTGTAATATAAATACTTAGCATTTATTATTTTACTTATGTTATTAGCTTCGTTAGCAAGTCCGTACATTTTAAAACGATTTTTCAAAAGAAGAAGGTAATTAATTCGGTGTATGCTGTCTTATGACTTCACTTACATAAGACCGATTTATAGTTTTCTTATGTTTAGATATGCATGCTTCTTATTTGGTACAATTTTAAAATGATTTAGTGATATAAACCTGTAGCCCAAAGAATCATTAAGAAGGTTGTTCACTGAAATAAAAATAATGACCGTTAGTTCTCAGCACATATTTGAAAATTTAATGTATGTGCTAAAATAGAGATGATTTCCTAAGACATTGTGATGCCATGAATATAAATACAAGGAACAAAAATATTTTAATTTTCCAGCAACTAGACTCGAAGAATAAGTAAGTCTTATAGGACAATGTATACGTTTTTAACAAAATCCCAGTAAACGTTCAGAATTAACTATTAATAAATTTAAAAAGGTAATGGGAACGTTTATGTTAAAGGTTATTACGATATTAATGAATTTTTAAATGATAACACAGCCTGGTAATGGAATGCCGCCAGGTCTTGTTTCAAAATTGCATAATATGTAATGCCGAATTATAAATTGTTTGTTATTTTAAAGATGACATAAAAATAGCCCGCTGAGTTTCTTTGCCGGTTCTTCTCAGGTCTGGGCGTCCTTTCCGAACCGGTGGAGGTGTGTTTGACAATCAATAAGCAAGTGTAAACTTCATATTGAATAAAATAAATTTAATTGATAAGAATTGCATAGATATTTCTGAAATGTACGTCAGTGATATGTTAATTCTTGCGATTAAATTGAAACTGGATACATAGACGTAAACAATATTTTACAATAATGTTTAATTAGAATTCCTCAATTGTCATATCAGTAAATCTTTGTTCAATAAAATTTAAAAATCAATGTTATTTTTCAAAATGCGTCAACATTATCGAGCGCTATGTGGTTTTTCGCCACAGTAACAATTCTTATAAACGGTCGGAAATATGAACGGAATAGAAACGGAAATATATACATATAGCCATGTTCCAAGCTAAAGTAGACGAATACTTGTAAGAATATTCTTATGCTTCTCTGTTATTCAAACCAACATTGTTATGTACCTTTTATTGCAATATTTTCTTAATTTATTTTGTAGTTGTAAGTCGGTTGCGTCATTTTGATCGTGATTGCGATTCCTTTTTATTGTTAGAATTATATTATATAATTAAGAGACTACATTTTTAAAACTAGTAACGTGTATTCAGTCACTCTAGGTAATTGTTAACATATAGATTCTTTACATACTGAATAATCAGTGATTGATTCGCTTGAAACATGTCACTTGCAGAATATGAATGATAATTTTGTTCCATAATTTTTTGTTTCGTTATCCTCGAAAGAAAAGATCCAACAATCAATCACATGAGTATGGGAAGGGTGGGATCGTATAAAATTACTAAAAGAATGAAAAATTTTAACATTATCGGCACATGCAAGGAAAAAGTGTACATTATATATTTACGAAATGTTTAATAATATATTTATTTATTACATTGTAAGATTTTTATATTACGTGGCAATGACAATGTATTATCGAGTTCCATTAGGGTCGGCTTAATAACATAATTTGCCATTGAAACACACCAGGATATGAATCCCTAGCCATGGAATTGCTTACATACTTGATACTCATTGTATTTCTTCCTAATATCGCTTAATACGAGCTTCTTCCTTCAGTGTGTTTATAGTAGTGACCAACCGAAATTTCGGTTCCGGTTTCGGTTTCGCCCGAATGCGGCCGAAACTTTTGCCGAAACTGAAACTTTTTTCAGAAGTGTTTTTAATTTCAAAATAGTAGCGAAAGTTAAGTGTATCATTGCTACAATCGAGGTCAGATCAGTAAATTTTAAATCAGACCAACAATTCAAGTTACCTAAATGTAATTGATTATTCTTCTAGAACGACGAGGCGAGAATAAAAAGTAGTGAGAACAACATATATATACTCCTTGGTAACAAAAAATAAATACTGGAAGTCGTAGCTCAGATATTTATTATGTTAATAAGAAATCTTCGAGTCCTTTTACTTTTTTCTGAATGTAGTTATTTGTTTTTTAATTTGAATTACCATCTGATACTTAATTCAAGAAACGAGCATTTCATATAGAGGTATTCAACGCATATTGGGGCAAATTTTAAATATGAGAACAGTCTCCGCCAGACGGGTGCCGAGAATCAGAAACAAAATCGACTAAACATTTCGAAGATATTGTTGGATAATTTTTAAGAAGTTTCTAAAAACTTTTATTCTTGTTTTGTGACAGTGGACGAAACCCCATGTTTCGTCCACTTCATCCGTTTCATTCCCACTCTTAAATCAGTAGACCTAATAGTGGAAATGGACATCCTAGATTTTCTTCTACAAACGCTTGCCCACGTTATTAATATTTTCTCTAAGCTCAGGATCATTTCGATGTTCCTGGCGTAATGCCCTTATTCGTCATCTTCTAAAACTCTCCAACCCTGTACTTTCCACAAATTATAGACCTAACTCTATTTTCTGCTCTTCCTATCTAAGGTACTAGAGTTTTGTGTTCATAAACAACTTTTCGGCTTCATATTCAGTAACATACTGATTAGTCCATTACAAGCGTGATTTAGGCCAGGATATTATACCACTACTGCCCTTCTTAAAGTGACTGGCGATATTAAGGCGGGCACGGTCGATAATATCATGGTAACAGTTTAGTGCTTATTGACTTCCCTAATGCCTTCAAAACCGTCAGTCACGACATTTTCCTTGCAGTCCTCTTCCATTTAATAATTTCGGAGGAAGAAGTGGAATGGTTTTCGTCTTATCTTCGAGGAAATACTAAGACGTAGCAATTGGAAAAATCTATAAGGACATGGCTTTAATAAAAAATGGTGTGATAAATTTGGTTCAGCAGTCAATCCATCGAAGTTCCAAGCAATAATAATTGGCAGTACTAGCAATTTAAGTAAGGTAGATCTTGCTGCGCTTCCATGCTTATTCTTTGCAGGTGATCAAATTCCATTTAGTCTTAAAGTTAAAAATGTAGGTCTTAACCTGAATGCAGATCACCTCAATAAGCTTGACTGACTTTTAACAACTGCATTCGATTCGTTTTTAGGCTTCGTAAAAATGACCACGTTTCTGCACAGCATTCCGAACTTAACTTGTTACCCATTCGCCAGTGACGCTCCTTACGATCGCTAACCACTCTATATTCGTTTCTTAATTGTTCTGTTACCTCGTCCTATATATCTTCCCAATTTTAATACTTATGTGATGCGCGTCTGCTCCAATGCTCATTTCATCGTTACGACATCATGCACTCCTCCTCTTTCGTTCAATCTGTCCTCTTATGGAGTGCGCTACCTCTCGAAACAAAGATGGCGGGGAGTAGAATCACTTTTAATCAAAAAATAAAAGAGTGTCAGTTGAAAGGTCCCATTTTTACAGGGGACCGTCTGGGTTGGTACCACCGCGGTGACTATTTCTGCCGCAAAGCAGTAGTATGGAAACACTACTGTGTTCCGGTTCGAAGGGCACTGTAGCCAGCCTATTTACTGGGTAAACGAGATTTAACGACCTATGACTCAAGGCAGTTCATTGGTGATACCACTAATATTGCCGATGTCTATGGGCGTCGGTGACCACTTCCCATCAGGCCCGACTGCTCGACTGCCTGAGTAGAATTTTTCGTCTTCTCTCCAAATTGAAGCAGACTATATATGTACGAGTAAAAGATGCCATGGAATCCTTTTTGCAGGATCAAGACAAACCTTTTTATTATAATCTATCTCATTGTTACAACTTTTCGATCCCCACTCAGAACTACAAATACAAACCAATATTAATTAGTAAGATCTCAAAATACCATTATATAATATTTAATGCAACAGTCAAAATTAGTAATTTATTTATTAATAAGAAATTAATTTGAAAAATATTTGTGCTATTTTTAACATTTTGGTACATAAAAAAATTATTAGCAACTTGAATAAATGATCACCACACGCTTAGTATACTGTGTCTCCATTTCATGTCTCAATTAATGCAAAATATTAGGTAAATAGCACCATATTTCAGTATTTTAAGAATTTTTATATTTGATCAAGTGAATTTCGGTTTTGGTTTCAGTTTCGGCCGAAACTGAAGCCATGGCCGAACTTTCGGTTTCGGTTTCGATTTCGGCCGGAAAACCAGTTTCGGTCGGACACTAATTTATTGGTATACCGATCATAACTTGAGGTGCTATTTCGAAATAAATATCATAACACGTTCTTCCGAGCTTTACTATCGACGGTGATCTATTATATAGTCCACATTTCTGTGCCATGTTTTTTTTCAGAGGACATACAGGGGTTGCCGGTGGCTCAAATAACTCTTTCGGCAGCTTAATTTTCATCCTTTGCACCCTCATAGAATGTTACGACCATGGACAATTACAACGTTCCCTGGCTATGAAACCATGAAATTCTCAACGTTGCCTCGCCAAAATACTGGTCACTCTCCATGCGCGTGTTTCTTAAGTAACGCTACATGAAAAATACACCGCGTTCCGAGAGAATCCGCATTACTCAGAGCTTATAAATCATTTAGTATAAACTGAATAAACAGTGTTTAAGCTGAACTAATTTCATTTAAACATCAGAGCCCTAGAAGTAAATTGCGTTCGATAACATAAAATATGTCAAGATATCGAAAGAACCTTCTAATTTGCCGTCTGCAAGCGATCGTCTTGAAAACCAGGACTTCAATTTGCAAAAAAAATCAACAGTAATATCAGGTGGTTATTGGCGAAATAATATAATAAAGGACTTTTTTAAATTTATAAATAACTAAAAACAAATACAATATTGTAGAAATACAGACGAATTGAGAACTTCCTACTTTTTTGAAGTCGGTTAAAAATAGAATACTGTAATATGAGGAAGTATATTTAAATGTATTGAAATAGTTTTACAATATTATATATACAAATACACTTGATACATTTACAATTACAAAATATGTGTTTTTTTAAACCATAGTTTCAACAAAATGTATTTTTTTATTTGTGGAATACATTTACGAATTTCATGTAGAAAATAATCGTTAACACAATTATCATAAATATGTCTTCACTACAATCCTACGTTAAAGCTGCTAGTCTGTTAGGACACAGAATTCTTACCTAAGATTTTAGCAGAAAATTGCACATCTTAATTCCTGACAAGAGGATGTCGCAAAGAATCCTGCCTCGTCTTTCATGAAATTCCGTTTAAAAGGAATGAAACTGTATAAGTGCGTTGTCTGCGTCCTCATTATATGAACCTTCAAGGAGAGTGCAGGCATTTTTATGGCAAGAGATTATACCTAAGCATATGTAGTTTTATGGAAACTAAAGCTTGAATTTATGTAATAGATATCCCTACGTAATATGTGGCGTTTAAAGTTATAATCACTTTACATTTAACTGAAGCTGTATTATAAAAAAATGGTTTTTCTCTTTTCTGTAACTGCTTACAACACGTTCATTTTTTTCATGAATAACTTTCACAAACATAAGCACAAAAAATTTTTCATATTTTGGTTAATATCGTATTTTGTCCGATTATAAAAATAAAATTATCATTTAAGATGAATAAAGTAATAAAATAATCATAGACAATTTGTAAGGACATGATAATTTTGATCAATTTTTGGACAATAATATATATAGGGTAATTTTTATCTTTCAAAACTACAAAAGATTTGGTATCTTTTGTAAACGTCTAAAATTTAAGATATCCTTGTGCGAAATTTGAGATAAGGCGGTAAAAAGATTTACGAGTAGCCCCTTGACCTTTTAAAAGATTAATGGATCACGGTACGGGTTATAAAAGGTTCCATTACAATCGTGACCATAGTTTATTTTGCCTTTTCATAACTGTAAAATTGCTTTTATCTCCGACATGGTATTGCTTCATTATGATTTTTTTTTCGAATTAATTGTTAAAATGTAGCCTTTGTCTTTTGATTTTGTCAGAGCAAAGTTATGAGTCCCTTTATATATTTATATATTTAATTTAATTACTAATGAATAAATAGATACCATATAAAAAATAAAACAATCAACTTTCTTTATCGTTGCTTGAGAAAGGTGGTAAAAGATTCAGTAAAGAATTGAATATAAAGGAAATTATTTCCTCACAAAAACAAACATTCCAGGCCAAGGGAGCTGACAAACGATGCCAAGCGTCGTTAAATCACTTGTTTTATTTACTACTGCTTCTGCGCAGTAAAGAAAACGTAAATATTTGATGTAGGTAAACAATGATCTGAATATTGCTGCTACGTTTATTCAAGCCTTTATAATCATCAATTTATTAACTCCAAAAGAAAAGATTTATGGTGTGTCCATCAAAATGGAATAAAAATTGTATCCTTGCGTAAACTGCTTTAAAGATATTTTTCTCTTGCCACCTCATTCGGAGAAAAAGTTTAGGCTAATGCAGCTGCATGCAGGAAATAAAATGCGGAGCAACAAAAATTTTTCCGTTGACAATCGGCACAGAAGCATCAGGACAAAGGGGTCCACATTCACGTCCGATGTCTTAGGAAAATTATTTCTATCTACTGACGACAAAATCTACAATGACCAACTCTGGGAGCGAAAGTCTGATCAACCAGCAGCCCAAACACCGGAAATGGTGCTGGACAGGCCACACTCTCCGAATAAAATCCTACCACATTCCGAGGCTAGCGCTAAACTAGAACTCTCAAGGGAAGCGCAAATGTGGTCGCCCGAAACAAACCTGGCGGTGGACTATAGCGAGGTTTATAAAGAGGAATTTATTAATGAAAAAATAGACATTGCGTTGCCATTAACGGACCCGTCCGCGCGTGTTCGCCGCCGTCTCGGAGGAGTCTGTTACCTAACTATAGGGGCCGAGACAAAGGGCGCGTTAGTTCTAGCGTGCCTAGGGCCAAACATATGCCAGAGGCAGGGCTGCCTCTGTGGGCAGCGCTGGTGGGTTGCAGAAGAGTGTAAAACCTTTCCCTTGACCCTAAAGGTCTCAGGAAACAAAAACGTGGTGGTTTTAGCCAGTGCGAGTTCGACATAACCTGTCTTTGCCCCCGCAAGGACGGGTATGCATAGGCATATCCCCAACGTAAAAAAACGGGGGACACAACTAATGAATCAGCCACAGGCGCGATCTAAACTGGTACGGTGGTCGACCGGGAACTCGAGGACCGCTTTGCTGTTGATAACAAGGCGATTAACGACAAGCTAGCGGTTACACGTAGAAAACGTACCGCAAACTAATAGACGTGATGCTCGTGCTCATTGCGGATCATTGCCCCACGGTACCTACCCCTTCCCGAATATCTGGGCCGGCATTACTATTCTCTGTGAATGGTAACGATGACAATTATATCCACGTCAGCATCGGATTTGTAGGTCGAGGCGCTAACCAACCCCAAACCCGATGAAGGCTTCAAAACCGTCAAAATCCAGAAGGAAGCGCAAAGTCCACACCTCTTTCCTACTAACCGTCCTTCCCATAAAGGTTGCAAAGCCTGACGCTCCAACCACCTCCCCCCAGAAGGCCTCCTAACCATCAGCCTCGCAGTTAACCAAACCCACCCCTGATGAGCGCGTACTTAGTCCAGTTGTCAAAGTACTGCCTAAGAAGATACCATGCTCGGAGATACTCGAAGCTGTAAAAGCACAGAACATCCCCGCCCTTTCGGTATAAGGTATATACCACCGACGCACCAAACGCCCTTATGGCATGGTGCTGCTCACTCTTGAGCGCACCAAGGAAGGCAAGTGGATCTATGAAATAGAACATGTTTGTGGGATCGGTCGTCTCTCTTTAGAGCAGCCGTACTCCAACGGACTCCCCAGGCAGTGTCATAGCTGCCAGTTAAACGGTCACGCTACTGGAAACTGTTTCACCCGGACTCGTTACGTTAAATGCCTTGGGGATAACGGCACTACGGATTGCCTCAAACCCAAGAACAATGAAATCCTTGCTACTTTAGAGCCCCCAGAGTGCGTTAACTGCCGCAATTCCGGCCACATGGCGAACCATCTCGGTTGCCCTAAAGCGCCAAAACAAAGTGGACGTCCCTGCGAAACTCAGGGAGCCTCTTCCAAGCGACCACCACCTAACCCATCCAGCAGCATTGTCTGTCCGCCAACCGCATCTTCCTCCTACCGCTTCTAAGTCCTTTTAGAGCTTGGCAATTTCACCCCGCGCTGCTGCTGCTACGCAAAAGCCAGCGCTGGAGCCGATTTCAAGCGCACAGCGGTCCATCGCCGCCTCGAATGCTCAGCATGCAAGCCATAGCAATGGCTGCACTAAGCAAGGTAATTCTCTATTTATGAAGTCGCTTCATCTTTTTGATCTTGACGATTTTAATAATGCCGCGACTGAAGTCACTGCCTTAGCTAACGCGATGGATAGGCTCAATATTCTTGTTAAAAACCAGAACTTAGTAAACGCCCTTAAGGTAAAATAGGTTGCGACAGTAGCCACACACACCCTACATTTAGTAGTGCAAAACACACACATGACATCGGCCCCACCGGTGAGCTCGAACTTACACTCCCTTTGCAATTTGACAATGTAGCTTAACACCAAATTAGATAAGAGCATTTGCTGCTGGACTTTCTTGCGCCACTTGTGGTAGTAATGTTTAAATAGAGCCGGTGGTAGGTCCCCTTTTTACAGGAGACCGTCTGGGTGGGTACTATTTCTGTCCCGAAGCAATAGTGTGAAAACACTGCTGTGGTTTTCGGTTCCGGTTTGAAGAGCACCGTAGCCAGCGTATTTACTGGGTAAACGAGACTTCACACCATATGTCTCACGGTGGACAGCGCGTTGGCGATACCACTGGTATTGCTAATGTCTATGGGCGTCGGTGACCACTTCCCATCAGGTGACCCGACTGCTCGTCTGCCTACGTATGCCATAAAAAAGAGCTCTTCTAGCTATAAAAACTATCCTTAAGAAAGCGTCTGAATCGAGCCGAGGCCTCGGCCTTTCTGGGCAGCCACGATTCAGCATGATAACGGAATCAGAAAGTGACGGCCCAAGCCGAGGTTTCCATTCTGGGGACCCTTGGTGCAGTTAAGTCACTCGGTGGGGAGACTTACTCTACAGACCACGAGATCCAGTTAACAAAACAAAATAAATGAGATATAATATTCAAGTAAATGTACCTCATACTACAATATTATTGTTATTCGATAACCTGATATATTATATTTTAAACCCTGGGCAAAAGAAGAACAATATTATTTGTCGTAATTCAAATCTCGTCATTTTCAAGATATAGAAATCGTACTTTTTCACCGACTTCATCAAATAAAATATCTTTACGATTTACCCATACCGTCGAAAGATATTAATAAATGAGATTTTCCCATTATCATTTTATCCTTACCCTTATAGGGTCATAAAGTCCTTATTATCATCATATCAAATATTAAGCGGTACTGTTTTCATTTCATATTTATATCTTATCTATCAACTTATAATTTTTTGTGTTGTTGATGAAAGAATTGTAAGCATCTTCATATTTTTAATTGAATCGCAAGACTTTTCACTTTCGACAACGTATTTTCTATTACTATTTAAAAATCTAGAAACTACTACTTGTATTTAATTTAATCACAATCACAAAAAAGATACTATTTATATATAACTAGTTGACCCGACAGACTTTGTCCCCTGTCCTTACGATGATTATTTAATTAGTGTTATTAATAAAAAGTGTGTTTTTTAAAGCTTTATTATATTCAATATTCTCAGTTTTTGATTATGTTATGATATATGATTTGTTGTGACCTGTACTTGATTTCTACGTTATAATTAAATGCAGCTCGATAGGGTTTAAATGCAACATTACTATGATAATGATTTTGATTTTATCGATTCCGTTCAACTCCTTTCCGCGTTTCTCGTCAGTTTTACTTGCTCTATTATATCTTTGACCCAGCATTGCAAGTTTTGCGACTTAAGTTTGGACGTTGAATTGCATTTTTAAAAACGATAAACGATTTTTAAATCGAAGAAAACATACGAACGTTCTTTATAACCGAGTAAGTCATTTTATGTAATGTTCATGTTACTATGCAAACTTACCAAAATTCTGTATTAAATTGAACTTTTACTATAAGGCATAATGGCTGTGAAATGTCCGTTATGTCTACTAAGAAATTGAATTTCTTACATTTTTTTCGTGGGAAATAATATATTAACTATTTTACATAAATTTCCTACCAATAAAATTACTTCTATCGAAGCATTTGTTTCAAACGTCAAATGTCATAATGTTACATTAAAAAGTGTAAATTTCCCAAAGAGCTAAGGTTAGAATAGAAAAAGAATTCTTAAATTTCTCAAAAGCCGAGATAAAAAATATCCTATGTCCTATTTCTGGTTCTATGCTACCTCCACACGAAATTTCAGCTAAATCTGTTCAGCGGTTGTTCAGTTATAAAAGGTGTAACTAACACGACTTTTTTTTATACATATAATAGTTTAAAAGAGAAATTGGTGAGATGAAATCAAAGCATCAAGATCAAACAGAATGAAATAAAATGTAAAAAAAGAAACCGACCTTATTGAAATATCATAATTTCGGGAAGTCCGTCAAAAATTATACCTGCGCTTGAAAACTACAAAGTCAAAGTCAAAGTTAAAATCATTTATTCAATTTAGGCTCTACTGAGCACTTATGAACGTCAAAAATTATCCATTTACCACCGGTTCACAAACTCAGACCCGTCCAGACAACAGAACAACAAGAAAAACAAAGACAGAACCGGCAAGAAACTCTGTGGCCTTTTTTTTTAATATTAGTATTTTCAAAATTTTACCAATACATTTTTTTTAAGTTACCAGGGGATTTGCAAGCGCAGAATATAAACTATTTCCACACATCTTGGTCCTCAATATAATTTATAACAGAATAGTAGGCTTTTTCTACAAGCGTTGTTTTGACAACTTTACGAAAGCTTGAGTATATATAGAGTGATACATGAAAGATTTTAAGTTTTCAGTCTAAATCTGGGTAGCTCTAGGGGCTCAATCAGACCCCAGCGCGGCCTAATAGCTTTTTTAGGAAACATATACAAGACAGGCGAACATTGTTATTTCCTGTGTTAATCCACTGCTGGACATAGGCCTCCCAACAACCTCTTAATAAAGGGTTTAACCGAACTAACCCTTACATATTTGTATTTGTAATAGCTTAAACTATAATTGTTTTACTTTGAAGCCTGATTGTCTATTGATAACTAGTCAACCTTTTTATTTTATTAAATACAGAAAACATTTATTTATTAATGTTGTGCATTATTTTTTTGCTTGTACATCTGTTTCAATGCATGCCCTTGTGCTTTTCAGGCCATTCATCCAATTGAATAAAACTGCGCTGAGTTTTGTATAGTATGCAGGTAAATACACATTTGAGGTTCGAGCAAAAAAATTTTAAAGAAAATTTGTAAAAGAAAATCACCGAAGTGTATACGTATACCCAAGAGTAGACGTGGGTCGTTACGTCACTTTTAGGAAACGAAACGAAACCAGCTACGGGGACGGCCTCGCTTGTTTTAAAACTAGTTATTTTTAGTACTAGCTGCTTTTATCCAGGTACTGTGCATACAAGTTTCACAACTATACAGTTTCGTACGTTTCTCAACTATACGGTTACTTTCGTTGGAAAACGAAAATCACGGTTTGATGCCGAGTAATTAAATCAATAATTACACTTTCTTACATACTTTACTCCGGTTTACAATTATAAAATGTTTTATTGATTGATTAGGGTTTATTTTAAAACTTTGATTTGAATAAAAATATTACTGCTGGCGTACTTAAAACTTAATTTTATTGTTACAATGATGGTGATTAATATTTACTGTTAATATACACTTTTGTTGTGTTTACACTTTTGAACAATTTTATTATAACTATTTTCTTACTCTTATATACACCGTTCAGTTTCTTTGTTCGTTCATTTTTACTAAAAACCTTTCATTTATCATTAATTTATTCATCATCAGCCTGTGATAGTCCACTGATGGAAATAGGCCCTGATAGTCCCATAATACGCCCCTATCCATTAGGGGGTTTTTGGACCGTACCCCACCACGCTGGTCCAATGCAGGTTGGTGGGTGGACCGACTTCTTACATGCCCATCCGACTCATGGATCTTCTTTATTTTTAGACAATTGGATGATCGGCCCAAATTGCCCTAACCAACTAGGAAACAACAATGAAAATTTGTTGAGTCCCCGCAGGATTCGAACCCACGACCTCCGGTTTCTAAAGCACACGCCTATGCCACTACGAAGGCAGTCAACACAAACACAAGAACCTTTATTTTGTTTTATTTTACTTTTGATTCAAATAACTACTGGTTTTCCGGAATCGCACGACATTATTTACTAACAGGGGTCACTCGAATTTGGTATCTATTTGTATTAGTTATACCTATAGAAACTAATTACCGATCTGCCAACTCTCTAGCTCTACCCGTTGGTAGGCAGGACATGAAAGAAATATAGCGCTTTCCGTTCACTCAACTGACGAACGAAGACGACAATGACCGAGTTCGCCTGAATAACGTGTTTAGAAAAATAACTACTTTTAATTTGACACGAAACGGTACACCTCGCGGACACTTCACGCTGACTTTCCGGGTAAAAGTTAGTTATTGATATAAACACAATCTTCTTGGTCTTATGGTATGGACTTACACAGTTGTTTTCTAGTTGGTTAGGACAGTGCAGGCCGATCATTCGATCATTCGATTGTCTGTTAAAAAGATTATCCATGAGTCGGATGATTCTGCGCCAGGCGCATCTTGCATCTGCATCTTCGGTTATCAGTCCTATCGGGTTTTAAGACTAAAAAATAGTGTTCATTTGTGCACTATAATATCTTCTTCTTGGCTAATCTCTAATATACATCGGCCGTAGTCAAAGTCGACTCGGTGAACATTATTACATTTAACTATTAATACACAACTGCGTTTAACTTGAAATAGATCTGACTACATCCCAGGGTATTATAATTTGCTGTTTTACATGTGTATGTGTAACATGATAGCGGCTCGCTTATGCTTATCTATGTACACAAATGTTTACTCTATGATGGCTATTGAAATTGCTTTTTTAGAAAGTTAGAACTTCTTAGTTGTTTATGATGGTTATTTGTGGAACTTTAATCCACGATCTACATTGTGCAATTTGAACATCTTCGTTACTACTATAACTTAAAAGGAAAAATAAATAGAAAATTTAAGAAAAAAACAGAAATGTCCTTAGAAAAGATCCCTTAGAGACTTCTATGCGTACGAAAACCTCTAGAGACCCCTTGTTAGGGTCAGCTTTATGAATCGACGGTTTATATACGTAGTCGAAAAGCCGATGCTTAGAGACAAAATAATCGATTCTCATGTTTACTATAAATATTACTTTTAATGCAAAAGTAATCAAAGTAGACTGGTCAAAGGTTAACGAACTATCGCGTGTTCTGACTTGAAAAAATTATTTCCTCAAACCACAAATATTTGAGTAAACTGCTTTTCCCCGCGGTCCAGTTATACCAGCAGTGTTTAGCCATTTTTTTTTAGCTTCATAACGCCTACATTACCTTCATGTGGCTTTAGTAGTTATTATAAAAGGAAAATAGTAAAGTCAAATAACATAAAAATTGACATATTTTCATGGCCTAAAATGTATTGCAATTTGTGCCCGCGCATTGGAAATCTATAGTATCTTGTAACGTATTCCTTTATTTAATGAATTGACCGAAATTTCGTCTATGGCACGTTTTATGTACATAGAATGAGAATTTTTTTAAATGCATTAACTTTAATTTAAACTCACACAGTGTTACCTTAAATGACGTTTGAATATTATTAGTAGGTAATACTATGTGAGTTTTGTAATTATTAACAATGATTTACTTTTGAAAATTGTAGGTTATTCTTAAAATATAAAATTTATGCGCAGAAATATACGCGATCGCGGACTTTATTATAGACCATTTAAAGAATTATACAGGACATAGTTTAAGTCTATCTTTTACGTTTTCGGCATACAATTTTTTATTCTTTAATATCTATTAAAGTACTTATTACAAAATATAGAAAAAGGGACCTATAATTTAAAACAAGAATGAACAAATTTGGTGAACAAGAGGCGGAGCAAAGAGGCAACAAACATTAAAAAAAAAACTTACGCTCCGAAATGAATATCTCCTTAAGACTAAGCCTCATTTTTTTTATAAGTATCATCTATGACATAATTGGGCCTCAATAATTTGTTATTATATGTATTTTTACACCAGTCATTAAACCTCTATTAATGAAATACGACACAAAAAAATGAGCATTAACATCAGTCAGATAGTAAATCTATACAAATTTTACAAAAAATATTTCCTTACGTAAAAAGGGTAAATATTAATCCGCTTCAGATCATTGCAAGTTTTCAACACATAATTTTGCTTAGACGTTATCTTTACAATTTCAATAACAATTTATTCATCTGAACCCTAACCACAGGCGAATGAAACTTTTTATGAATGTCTATAAATATAATAGTAGTTTTGTAAAGAATACAGATACTTCATCATTCGCTGACATAATCATCTTCATCACATCATATCACAATGAAATTGAAACAAAAACTAATAAGAATTTTTTTTGTTAATATGGAACACAAAATCTATATATACAAAAATCGTTCGTTAGTCTTGCTAAAACTCAAGAATGGCTGAATCAATTTAGCTAATTTTGGTGTTGAATTATTTGTAGAAGTCCAGGAAAGATTTAAAAGGTAAATAAATATGAAAATGTTTGGATTTGAATAAAAACAACAACTTTGTTTTGGCTTTGATGTGTACCCCGTCAATTAGAAATCACATTAGGGATTATTTTTAATTAATACCTAATAAGAACTTTTACATCTTTCTAATAACATATGTGTTCTCAGAAGGTAAAATACAACATCATTACTATCAGATTAGTTTATGTGGATTGATAAAACATTAATTTTGTGACAGATTAAATTTCTGAATGCAACCATATTATCCTACGGGGACTCAAGAAATTTTTATTGTTGTTTCCTAGTTGGTTAGGGCAATTTGGGCCGATCACCCAATTGTCTGAAAAGTAAGATGATCCATGCGACGGATCATTCCCAAAAAAGGCGATTCTCAATTTGGAACGTATGTTTTATTTAATATGTTAGCGCAATGCTTCACACTAGCGTTCCAAATAAGATTTTTATTTCTTTAAGGTACTTACTGTCATGTGCTTTCTTTTTATCCAGCTTTAATAAAGAATAAGTAGTTTACAAACTTTTGTAAAATAATAAGTAATATGAAGTTATAAATTAAAATAATATTTGTTAAAAAAAAATAATAAAACTGGCTAAAACAATGTCCACATAATTTTTATACTATAATCTGGCTGCATCTGAATGTGATAATAAACTTAATAACTATTATCCATTGAAAATTTTGTTGTTAAATGGCATTTTTATCTAATTAAATATTAAAAAATTGTTAAGATTTCAATGTGAGGACGAAAATCTGTATAATAAAAATTTGCCAATAACAAACCTCTCTCAAATAGAAATTTACTAAAACGATCTTTTACAAAGCTACCAAAATAGATACGGTATAGATTCTTATAAAACATAATAACAATATAACATTCTTCAATTTAAGTTCAATAAAATAAAATAATTTTATATGCTCATCAAAACCGAAAAAACGGTGTTTTATTATTCGAACCTTAGAAGGTAGCAAATTTTACAGTTTTTTTTTTCAATGATTGGACAGAGATTCTGATACAGTAAAGGTACGTGATTAAAACTAGAGGAAATTTAAACAAAAACTATCATCAGTTCGGACCAATAACGATTTTATTGCTTATCGGGTAGCCACTGCATTAGACACGTGGTCAAATATTTTTAATGTTATTGTTCATTAAATTTATTTACTGTATATATATATTTGTATGTTATTATAGATGAAAAAAGGCTTTACAATATCTTTTAATTATTTGCTCTAATGTCAGCGACCCTCTAATACAACATACATTTTAAAACGTACGTGACTTCCCTAATGCGTTGTTGACCTAGATTCAAATCGGGCAACGAAACGACCTCTTCATTAAAGTATTATGTGATTCAATGTGCTAGGCCTCGCACACCAATGCCTTTTTGAAGTAAGTTAGATAAACAATTGTATTACATGTCAACGGAAATGTAAATGAAGGTAAGAACTCTACAGATTGTACTCCGGTACTACACAGTTATTTCCAAGTACGATTAAATAATTTTTTAATATTTTCAAAGATCCTCACATCCACGTCACGTATTTTCACTGCAATCAATTGTGTGTACACACTACTGTCATGCGGTTTGAAGGGCATCTCAGAGTGGTGAGCGAATGGCGTCATAAGCTGCTTTTCCTTTCTTTCAAGCAGGAAAGAAATCGGTTACCACCAGGTTACCGTCCTGTTCGTCTCACCGTTTTCACCAAAACAAACAGAGCGAAAGTTGTAAGCGATTCACTTTATTTATAAGACTTTTACAAGCAGTTTGTTGTATTTCTGCCATGGAATACATCCAATGATTTATTAGCTCTCATCTTCAAATGAAGCTTTAACTTATGTGATTGATTGATCATCCTAAATATAAAGAAGAACGACGGAAGATAATTATTGTTTATCTGTGTTAAACGTCCTATTAGAAAAATTAGTAAGGAAATATTTAAAAACCTATTATTTTTATTTTTTTAATTTTTGTTAATTATTTCTTATTCTGTGATTTGTCTTGCACTACGATCCCTGATGTTTATGGTTTAAGCTAGTTTTAATTAGGGTTTGTAAAGTATAAAACGCATTTATTTCGTCTCATAACAATATGTGGCTTTTACAAAAAATATATAAGTTAAAAAACCTCAATATTCATTGTATTACGATTTTTTTAACAAAAAAAATAGTGTTTTCGCCAATTTGGTTTTACTACTTTACATTTCATTACTTTATCTTTCCATACCTATAAATTTCACATTGAACATGTTTAAAAGATATTATAATCAGTCAAGCTTTATTAATTTATTATTAAATCAATTATTTATTTATTTTGTTTATATACTTATGCATGTACAAAACAGTAGAATGGCGGACTTAATTCCAAATGCATTCTCTACCAGTCAACCACTGGAATTTCTATTATAAAAAAAAGATTTTTATTCTTTAATTAAATTTTTAAATGTATTTAAACCAGTATATTACAATAATCCACATACTTATACTACAATATACGTCATACATATTACAATACGATATACACACATAATGATAAATATACGTATATATGTACATATACATACATACACATACTAAATATTTATAAATACAAATGATAAGTTCTGCTCTTATCGTTGTAAAGGAATAGGCAGATGTTCACAAATTTTACGCTCGAAGTCATAGCGAACTTAGCCATCCTGATTTCTGAAGGCATTCCACAAGTGTACTATATTACGAGAAATCACGAGTGGGTTTTTTTTATGGCATACGCAGGCAGACGAGCAGTCGGGCCACCTGATGGTAAATGGTCACCAACGCACATAGATATTAGCAATACCAGTGGTATCGCCAACGCGCTGCATACCGTGAGACATAGAGTGTTAAGTCTCGTTTACCCAGTAAATACGCTGGCTACGGTGCCCTTCAAACCGGAACACAGCAGTGTTTTTACACTACTGCGTCGCGTCAAAAATAGGCACCGCGGTATTAGCCACCCGGACGGTCTCCTGTAAAAACGTTACCTGCCACTGGTACATTTAGAACGGTGAATAGGACATTGAAGCATCGATTGTACGTTGAGCGAAGGTTTTTTTAATGACTTCTAATAAATATTGAAAATTTGAGGATGTGTAGGTTGGAGTAACAGGTGAATTTATAGAAAATTAGAGAGATGTAAGCGCCCGTAAAAAGCGTTTTAGCGTATAGGTAGCTACAGGAATTCACCACGATTGGCCGACACGTGGTCAGTTTAATTATCAAAGCTCCGGTCTAATTTTACCTTCTGCTATAACATTATATTTTGGCATAATAAGTAATAAAACCTTTCCCGAGTTTTGAAAACAAATTAATTTTAATGCAAAAAAAGATATATAATAAAGTACGGTTATCAAATAATAATTTTTTATTGTTCCCCGAATTGTAAATTACATGTATCACCGAACAAAAAGTCTTAGAAGTTTATTTCGTAAAAAATGTCACACATGGGTTTGGACTGAGCATTTCTCGGTCAACACTCTTTTAATTTCTTTTATTTATTTATATAAACTTTTTGTACAATTCAAGTGTACACAGGCGGGCTTAATGCCTCAGGCATTCTCTGACAGCCAACCTTAGGGAGGTAACTAAAATTCAGCGTAGGTGCACTAAAATTTTAGATTAACTTAATAATACTTTGTTCCACTTAGTCCACTCTTTGTTAAGAACAATTATTATTGTATAAAGACTAATTACAAATTTAATAAAACTAAATATAATACAACTACTAAAACAAACATAAAAATATGTAACATATAAACACATAAATACATATATATAAAATAGGGGAGAGTGTACCGCCTTGAGGTACGCCACTAGCAAGACTAAGCCAGTTTGAGAACAACTCGTTGGCAATAACAGTTTGTTGGCGACCTCGAAGATATGATGCAAATCAAGCCAATGCTTCATCTGAAACCCTCAAATGAGAAAGGATTGCTAAAAGGATATCGTGACTGACGGCATTAAAAGCATTGGAAAAGTCTATTAACACCAAAATTGTTATTTTGGTATTATTCACTGTCACTTTCAAAAGGGCAGTTGTGGTGCTTTGTCCTGGTCTAAATCCAGATTGAAGTGGGCTTATTAAGTTGTTATACAACACGAAGTTTGAGAACTGCCTTAAAAAACATGACTCGAGCACCTTTGAAAGAAAAGGGAGGATTGAAATAGGACGATAATGGAATGGTAAAGAAGGATTAGAACACTTTGGAAGAGGACGAACGTAAGCCCTACGCCACAATGTAGGAAAAGATCCAGTAGTAATAGAGAAATCTTTTAGCACTTGTCAAGTAATTAACGCGCCGATGCCAAAAAATCGAACTCTAAAATGTTTATTTCATTATTTTAAATAAACAATTAATAACGATTTTTGTAATACGTAACATGTGTATGCGGCAATATAGAGTGACGACATTCGCAAAATGGCCGGCGTGGGCTGGATGAGAATAGCCGAAGATCGGAAGCGGTGGCGTGCATTAGGAGAGGCCTGTGCCTAGGCCATATCCAGCAGTGGACTGACACAGGCTGATGATGATGATGTTTATGGCGAGACTGTGACAAATTCATTTTTATTAAAATACACGTCGTGCATTATGGTACTAATTTTGACATTTCTCTATTTTTACTGATTGACAAAAGAAGAAGAGTCAGAAGACAGAAAGAAGGTCCTCAATTAGGAGCACGTGTTATTTTTTTTCTTAATCACATTAAACTATATTTTAAGCTCATTTAGGGTTAGGCAGTTTATGAGCATTTCGTTTTATGCATATATTTTGGTTAAAATTTCACTTGTTGTTTGTGAATTAAACTATGTCAATACGACTTTTTACTTAAATTACGGCCTACTAAATTAGCTTAGTGTATCCGACGTAAAGGATTTGTGACGTTCGATTAATCTTTTGCAAGGACTTCCGCATTTGTCTTTATCACTGGTTTGGGTAAGCCGTAGAATTATGGGAGATTCACACTGGCTTCGGGAGTGTTTCTTTGTAAAGACAGTGATAAAAGCACTAGCTGTTAATAAAACTATAACACATTTATATACCTTTGCAAAAGTATTTTTTTTCTTGTTTTCAATGGTAATATGAAATGTATCACTTTGAAAGAAGTTATTATTTTGTCTTATCTCTCCTAATAACTCGCTTTTATCTATACTATAAAGATTATATATGAAAGCCCAAAGGGGCATGAATAATAATTCTATCTAACATTAATCTTCTGTTCATAAGAATGCAACGTATTTATAAGAAAAACAAATTTATGGTTTGTATTTTAAAAATACCCATAATTAATGTATAAACCATACATCGAGATCTGGAACTATTGGTAAGACACATGGCTCATATTTCTTTAGGAAGTATTAGTGTACAAACAATTCTGCAACTGGTTCAGAAGACGCCGTAGCCAGCGTAATTGTTGGGTAAACGGGACGTAACTTTTCACTTCTCAAGGCAATGCATGAACCTACGTCGTCTTATGGTGCAATTCGTATAGTAGAATACTTAAGGTACCGTTCCTCACCATAAGGTAAGCCTTGTAAACTCCCATCCCAATGCCGTTGTGGAACTGATTTGCCCAACGCATAGGGTAACTTACCGTCAAGTAAATGTCATGCTCATCTTTTCGCTATCATCTTTGTAAAAATTGGATCCTTAGTAGCAGGCGCCCATCTTCATTCCTAAAATCAGTTAGTTTGTATTTTAATTAATTAATTTAGTAAATTTGTATTTGATTACCTCACATTTTGATAGACCTGACTATATTTTCTTAAAAACTTTCGTGTTACTAAAAGTTTTTCGGCCATTTATGTATATTCTAACTTAATCTTAAAAATAACAACACAGTGCATTTTCCCATGCAAATATTTTTGCCAGAGGATTCACAATATGTATGCAATAATAACTGTAACAATTTTTTCATTAATTTCTCTAAGTAATGATTGCATTAGTCATTAACACTGACATGGATGACTGGATAAAATAATCCTAAAGTTAAAAAAATATATTAAATTTATATAACTTCCTAAAACCATCCATTCGTAGTAAATGGATCGATTCGTGGGTCGTACTTAATCTGGGTCAACGATGGTTCAGGGAATACGTTTGCGTTTTTGAATATAAATTACTAAAATATAATGTACTCGCTTTTACCTGCAGCTTCGCTCGCGTGGAATAGGAAAAATATACCCGAGGTGTATAGAAAAATACTGCATAATAAAATATATATAAGTTGATATTATTTTATGTTCCTGTCGTAAGACGCAGTTTTATGGCTTTTGCTTTGACAATGACGAATTATCATATTTACTTTCATCCCCATTTCAACTCCTAGTTTATCCCCGTTCAATTCGCAAATACAAAATTGCGAGAAAAATCACCAATTTGGCTCGTTCGAGTATCTAGACACAAATTTTTATTTGTTCAAAGGAGTCGATTTTTGAAAAAAAAATTATCCCCCATTTATTGAAATGTGGTTAAAAGTATTGACTTTTGACCACTTTTATCGCAATTATTAATAGCTTATGTCCTTTCTTGGAGTCTATTCTAAGTATCGTAATCGGTTCAATGGTTTAGACTGCAAAGACGTACAAACAGGCAGAGTTACTTTTCCATTTACTTTCCCATTTATAATATTAGTATGGATTAGTATGAATAGTACAATTGAGATATTTTATTGTGTTGTGCTTATCATAAGACACAAAATTTGATCCAGAAATGCATTGATTTGGTTTGTTGGTAAAATGGTGAATGTGTCATCTACGTACCGCTTATAGAATCTTGGTCGGATGGGAGCTGTATTGAGGGCTGTCTCTTTGAAGTTCTCCATGAAGATATCAAAAGAATCCTTAACGTCAGGAATTAATATACTTAAGTAACGCGAAAAACCGTAAATAAGTGGATTTGATATGTATAACAACCGCGTAAATAAAATAAAAAATCATGTATTAACTGTCAGGCTATATATAGTATACCTTCTAAAAATTGTCATATTATTTAGTAACAACCAAAAGTTACTTTTGTTTGCCCGATACGATTAAACCTCAGTTTTCCTGCTATCCTTGTTAAGGAATATCAGGAAGCGGATGAGAAGCGGAAAAATGTAGATTGTTATAGAAACAGGACATTTAGACTATAAGCACGCTTAGTGCAAAGTTTTGTACGTCGTTAAAAACAATTTTTAAACTTAATATAGATTAAAACATTGATGTCCAATTCGTTATAGAGAACTATAAGGCAGAGTACCTTTAATAAGTATATTTAAAGAAAAATGGTTAATTTTGTCTTTGCTATTTTAAAGTTTCATTAAATCAATCAAGAAGTTTTTGATTGAAAGGGTAACAAACATCCACCGATGCAATCTTCCACATAAATAATATTATTGAAATCCAATTAATCAAATAACAACAATAATTTCAAGGAAATTAGCTTTCCTCGAAATTCTTTAACATTCTTTGTATTTACATCAAATATGGATACGATTATGCGAAAAGGAAATATTCGTTCCAGGAGATGATGCGTTGAGTAAAAGGTATATAATTTACGCAAAGAAAAATGAGGTAAAATATGATTCCGTGATTTATTATAAAAAAATACCTCCAAATTACTATTTTTTTGTTTAATAATATTGATTTAACATTATAATAATAACAATATATTAGTTAAATTGTATGATATAAAATATATGACATATGTATGATATAGTGTATAAAATAAAATTTCCTCAAACGAAAAAAAATTGAAAACGAAAAAGTTACGCTCAAATCCTAAAAGCTGACTTCACACTACCGTATAATTTCGAGTTCAAATTTGAAAGGCATCTTTGTTCGCACAATTTATGGGTTAGCCAGTCAATACATGATTTTATAAAAGTAACGGCATGGTCATTATAAAAGTATTGCAGCACGTAAATACTTTTCTTCATGCTGTAACGTAAATTGAAATACAATGGTATTCCCATAAATCAATTCTACAAACCAAGCAAGATCATCATCAACCTGTGTTAGTCCACTGCTTGATATAAGCCTCCCCTACTGCACCCCTTCTCCATTAGAGTGTTTTTGGACCGTATTCCACCACGCTCGCCTAATACAGGTAGGTGGGTGGAACGACTTTTTACATGCCCATCCAATACATGGATAATCTTACTTTTCAGACAATAAAGTGCTCGGCTCAAATTGTCCCAACCAAACAGGAAACAACGATAAGTTGTTTCCCGCGGGATTTGAACCCGTTACCTCCAACTATAAAGCAAGGGCTAATACCACTAAGCCACGAAGTTGTTCATGTATTTGTTGCAAATTAAATTTAACAATGACAAGGAATTCAGTATAAAACGTAACGAAATTCTGCACGGTACAATAAAACTTTATGAGTAAAACATTGATAATAAAATAGTTAAAGGGGTTCCTTTTACTGCTTCATGATAGAATTAACCAACACAGAGATACCACCGTAATAGCCCACTATTTGTAAATTCCATCACTGGAAGCTTGTAACGAAATTTGTCGAAAATGCCATTCCCAGTGCTCAGCATACATTATCAGCAATAATTTAGGCCGAAACTCTCTATTCAATTAGGAATGAAATGAAATAGCTGTGGAATGTTATCAAATATTTTAATATCGTTATGATATTTATTGCATACTTACATTGAAAACTAAGAGCGTTTTAAAATTATTGTGTTATTTCACTTTGGAATGTAATGTAACTATTTATCGTGATTGCACAAATATTTTAAAACATTCTGAATTAAAATACGTCGAATATTCCGTTAAATAAAATAAAATCTCGTTTTTTTAATAGTTTCATGTTAGATTTTAGTTTCGATATCTATCCTATTTGCATAGTCAAATAATTCACCCCAACAATTTTGGCAAAAACCGTCTCAATAGACATAGATACACATTATCATTATTCATATTTTGTAGCCATGGAGGTGAAATAAAAAAAGAGATCTAAATCAGGCGAAATAAAAGTGGTTAAACTAGGAGAAACACAATTTAACTTTCGCGAGCTTCTGCGTTAATGAAATGCAGTCTGTATTACCTTGCTTCTGTTAAAGCTGTTCAGGTTCAGCTGCTTAATTACAGTTACTGGTAATGTATTTTGCAAAAAGAAATCGAGACTTGGCTTAGTTTAACATCAAAATTAATCACGTTTAACATAAAAGTGTCTACTGTTATTAAAGAGTTGGTCCATTATATATTTATTTTTTAGGACCTATGTTAATTTATTCTAGTCTAAGCAATTGGGGTTTGTATGATATACGTTAAAACTATTATAAATAGATCTGTATCCTAGTTGACCTCCGTAGACTAGTGGCACGGGCGTGTGTTTTGGAAACCGGACGTCGTGGTTTCGAATCCTGCGGGGACTCAACAAATTTTCATTGTTGTTTTTTAGTTGGTTAGGAAATTTGGACTTATCACTCAATTGGCTTACGCCTCCAATGTAGAAGGCGTGCGTAAGGGGAGGCCAATGTCCAGCAATGGACTAACATAGGCTGACAATTATGATCTATACAAGTACAGTAAGTTTTCCAGATAAAGTTACTTTTCGCGTTTTATGAAGATAATGAATATTTTTTGAGACTATTTTCAGTCACCTCAATTTGATATTGTGTGTTATTTGAAATATTTTTTTTTAATAAAAGTCTCATACGTTTCATTGCCACTAAATAAATTTTAGTTCTCTTAAATTGACATTGTACTGCCGTAAAAAGCCTTATTATATTTTTAAACAGTATTATTTATATCATTCCTGTAGGCAACATAAAGAATTACATCTAATAAATTCAGCAAATCTTTTTTCTCATTATTAATTTTCCATTAGATAAACATAGGAAACAAAGAAGAAGTCAATATTGAGATCGTACTTTTGAATATATTTATATGATTCTACTTTCAGTCTTTATATATTTGTAAAATATCATTCGTATTTGGGCAATTTTTAATGGATAAGAAAAACTATTTCATTAAACTTTGTCTTAGTATTAGATTTTGAATTAAAAATAATTTTCTTCGTACTTGCTACAGTCTTTGTTTAATGTTTAAAGTCAAAGAAAAAGAAATTACTCTTAATAAGTCTTCTTTTTTTAGCTTCGAAGGAATTTTTAAAGAAAGTCTCCATTTCAGTTTGAAACAATCTTTCTTATATGGTCGTGATTTTAATGAAAATGAATATTATTCAAGAAAGAGTTTTTCTCAAATAAGATATTTGACAAGTCACAGTAATTTGCTCTTCTTTAATGGAGCTTCATTTTGTAAAATTTTTTTATTATTCCGTTAGCGATGTATTACATCTCTTTCTTTATTTTTTGTCTTTGAATTGTTTTGCCTTATATTTTTAACTTTAAAAGTTTAAGAGAATATGAAAGAACGATTGTACCCTCACCGACTTTTTTTTGAACAATTTAAAAACAATCTTTTGTTTTTAACCCTCGTTAAAAACACAAGATTCTTTTTAAATTGTTGGATGAAATTTAAAAGTTTTGCAAAGCTTGTTGAGCTTTGACAGTTTTAGAATTTAAATACATATTTAACGCTGAAGTGAAGTTTAGTCTGTTGCGTTGAGACTGTTAGCGAGAGTGCACTTTTGTTTAAAATTTTAGTATGTGCTTTCACTGAGTAAGATAGAAGCGAGACTTCGTACACTGAACGATTCTTTGTAAATGTGCATATGCGACTTCTGTTGGCATTAAATGAAAGGCTAATGCAGAAAATTGTTTTCTTGTGCGTATTCTTGCCAGCAGGGCACTACATAAGATTTGGTATATTGTTTTTATATCGTAATAGAATGTGTTAATCGTACAGTTTTTAGAACATATCTTCTGCTTATGAGTCTTTTATAATTTATATGCATAAATTAATTAGATTTTAATAATGGATTAATAAGTATTTTTTTTTTATTTATACAAATTATAAATTGGAGACGATGTTTTGAATTCTTTTTTATACTTTTAATGGAATTGTTAGCTATTTTGATTAATGAATTCAATTGTAAAGATACGAAGACATTTCCACGGAAGAATAATAGGGACTTATATTGTATTCCGTTTCTCAATAGGTGTCGGGATGCGGGACAATGTATATAAAAAAAGTAAAGATAATTTTGTAATATCAGTGAAGACTCTAAACAGACCATTTTATCATTAATAAATGAATTATTTTCTTCTTTTAGCTTATCGGTCGGCGTATTTGCATCCAGATTTATTTGAAGAAAATGTTTTACGCATAGAACAACTTAATTAATTTCAAACCAAAGGGACAACTGTATTCAAGGGATGGATAACGGCAGCTACAGATGGTCTATACAGGCGGTAACTTATCTCATCATTAAGCATTGATCATCTTACTTTTAGACAGCTGGGTAAACGGCCCATATTATTCTAACCACACAGAAAAACCACGATAGCATAAGATTGTTTTCGCTTTCGAATGAATCCTTTAGTTCGTAAAAGAAAAGGTCCAAGTAAGACTACGGCGGCGATTGTTCTCAACAAATATCGCAACTCAAAATAGTGCAGCATTTTAGTAAAACGTAATAAGAATTCAATTTAGATTTTGTTTGGTAAACTTCTTGCCAATTTTATTTGAACGAAAAAAGTGATACAAGTATAAGTGTAGACAAAGAACATTTAAAAATAGAATAATAAATAACCTATTTTGATTTCTGCTCGTAGCTAAATTAAATTTTCTTTAGTATTAACTCTGCAGTAACAGCTTTCTTATTAAAATTTCCGGAAGACCAGAAAGCAGTATGAGAGCAAAAGAAAATATGTCTAAATATAACATGATAAATAGACCTAAGGAAAAGCCCGTTATTTGAGACGAAAAAACACTGTTAAGGTGGTTACAAAAACTTCGGAAGCTAATACAAGCGAATGATATTGTTTCGTTAAAAGTCCAAATTACTTGTTTATTTATTCTCGGTTTTGTACAAGACTTCGTAAGATCGGCGTATAATCAATCCAGTTAAGGTAAAGTTGCAAAGTTCTTTTACTTTACTTAATCAAACAAATTGATTAAGATCTGTGGGTTTTCGGAAAACTCGTTGTATCCGTATATTTTGATTAAGCTTTTCGATCACTCGAATCCTGCGGGGACTCAACAAATTTTCGTTGTTGTTTCCTAGTTGGTTAGGGCAATGTGGACCGAACACTCAATCGTCTGAAAAGCAAGATGATCCATACGTCGGATGGGCATGTAAAAAGTCGGTCCACCCACCAATCCGCATTGGAACAGCGGTGGGATACGGTCCAAACCCTAACGGATAGGGAAAGTATTATGGGAGGCTTATGAGGTGTGTTTAAAAAGTATCGCGAATTTAGAATTTTCGCGGGTTACGTTTATTCGAATTTCGATTTTTTTTCGATGTTGGTCTCATTGTATTCATGTTGACAGCTGCTTTGCATGCACGTGTTTAGGATCGTTTTCGATTTATACCTATTCAAAAAATGAAATTAAGTGAGCGGATGCATTCCGAATGTTGACTGTGGCATACGGAAAAGCTACCTTGGACCGAAGCAATGTTTATCGGTGGTACTAAATGTTCTCTGAAGGGCGAGAAGATGTGAACGACGAAGTGCGTGCCGGACGCCCAAGCAATTCAACAACAGAAAAAAAATGAATGAAGCGGAGAAAATGAAGTATTGGCCAATCGTCGA
This sequence comes from Lamproptera curius, assembly GCA_029286875.1. Classification (NCBI taxonomy): domain Eukaryota; kingdom Metazoa; phylum Arthropoda; class Insecta; order Lepidoptera; family Papilionidae; genus Lamproptera; species Lamproptera curius. The sequence goes on from JAGSMT010000079.1 coordinate 381,076, forward strand.
ATCACCGTTAGAAAAGTTGCTGAGGACCTAAACATATCGACTGGCTCGTGCCATTCGATTTTTATCAATGATTTGGGCATAAGACGCTTCGCCGCGAAATTCGTACCAAAATTGCTCAATTGCGACCAAAAACAGCATCGCATGCACATTGCTAATGAGATGTTAAACTCTGTACGCGACGACCCAAATTTGCTCCAGAGGGTCATAACTGGTGACGAATCGTGGGTTTATGGTTATGACGTGGAAACCAAAGCTCAATCAACTCAATGGAAGCTGCCGCACGAACGAAGAGCGAAAAAGCGCGCCAAGTTCGGTCAAATGTGAAAGTTTTCTTCGATTGCAGGGACGTGGTACATCATGAGTGCCACAGGAAAGAACGGTGAATAAGGAATATTACCTGCAAGTTATGCGAAATTTGCGCGAAGCAATCTGCCAGAAACGCCGGGATTTGTGGAAGAATAAAAATTGGCTTATGCACCACGATAACACCCCTGCTCACACATCGTTGCTTGTGCGCGACATTTTGACCAAAAACAGCACACTAATGATGCCGCAGCCACCGTATTTCCCTGTTCTGGCCCCCTGTGACTTTTTCTTATTCCCTAAACTGAAGAGGCCCATGAAAGGATGACGTTACGCTACGCTTGACGAGAAAAAGATAGCGTCGAAAAAGGAGCCGAACAAGATAAAAAAAATGATTTTTTGAAGTGCTTCGAAGATTGGAAAAACCGTTGGCACAAGTGTATAATATCTCATGGGGATTACTTTGAAGGGGACAAAATAGATATTTATGAATTAACAATTTTTTTTTGAAAAAACACAAAATTCGCGATACATTTTGAACACACCTCGTATGTCCAGCTGTGGACTATCACAGGCTGATGATCTATAATTTAAGAAATTAGTGCAACTTTGGCTTCGTCATAAAGATATAAATATATTTATAACAAACGCCATATATCGATTATGTATCTTGTTCAAATTGCTATTATTTGGAAGCTCCTTGGAAGCTATTGGTAAAACGAGAATGTCAAACCTATGCAGTTCAATTTCCTTGGATCATTCAAATAATGAGTTCCTTACCTCTAATTCAGTATCATTAAAACCACTGTCGCTAGAAAAAGTAGGTTGAAGAATGATTGTGCCTATATCCATACCATATTTTTTTCCTAAATCCCTTAACTTTCTCGTGGCGTAATGTTTTTGCCCGGCCCTCTCCAGAATGCTCCAACCCTTTATCGACTTTATTATCTCACTTCATTATTATTCACTTCTTGCTCATTATCGACCTATTCCAATATGACCATTTCTTGATCTTCGGGGGCGCCAGCAAACGGAACGAATTCTCGTCAAGTTCGCTTACTGCTGAACGAGGCACTCCACAAGGCGTTATACTATCTCTACTATTGTTGTTCTATTTTTATCTTCTCTTATTACTTACGATACTAGATTTGCTTAACATGCATATTAAATAAAAGACTTTTACAGATTTTTTAGCGTTTATATTACCAAACAAGTACTGATACTCTTGTAAAGGCTTTTAGTAGAGTTAACAAAGACCTAAATGCGATCAAAAGCTGGTCTGAGTAATTTCATACATGAACTTAACACAGAAATAAATACAATACATCTGCCACAAATGTTATATGACGCGTCAAAAACTTAGCCCTACATGTTAATGGCACATTAATTTTCAAAACGCATATTGCTAGTTTAAGCATAACAAGTCATTGCTGTCATGTGTATATATATATATGTATATATATATATATATATATAACCTACATTTTCACCTACGCCTGGAAAAAAGTGCTAGAGCAAGCTTTGATATACCCTCTTTTTGACTATAATAAGGTATGTTACTTTGACCTGAATGCAAATCACCTCAAAAAACTAGAACGATTTGATTTTTTCCATATCTCCTGGCACTCTCTCTCTCTTTCTCCATCTACTTCTATGTTTACATCCTCGCTTTATCATTATCTCGTCGAAGTCAGCAATAAATATTTTCGCTCGACATATAATCGTTTTCTTCAAGGTCCGATACGTCTTATTCTAATAGTTTAGTAATAAATCGGAAGGTTTAAATGGTTCCTATATGTTGTAAAAAATTTCATAAAGGTTAATGTTTAAATCTCTATGAAATAGTTGAAAAGAAAAAAAAGCCTTTAAAAAAGTGTATTTAGAATTATATAAACAGCCTCGACGTCTGCTTATGTTTTGGCAAGCATCTATAAAATATTGTTTTGGCCAACTTCCTTTTTTGATTTTCTATTTACAGAAGTAGCAAGAATCAAAACTTTCCTGTAATTTATTGAATAAAATAACTGTTGAAAGGAAGTGTCATTACTATTATAATCTATTTGGTGAATGGTCATTTTTGTAGCCCTATCCAACTAGATAATACAAAGGTAATTATTAAAATAAATAAAAATATTAAAAGAATTTAAAAAAATGCGGTCAATTATATATATTTAAACTTTTTGCACATAAAAAAATAGTGCAAAGGCTTAATTCCGATGGTATCTCGTCTAAAATCGGATCAATCGTTTAGATGATAAAGACGGATGGACAGGCAGACAGATGGACAGACAGAAAGAGTAACTTTAGTATTTATAATGTGAAGTGTGGATAAAGAATAAATTGAGTTATATATAATGATAATTTTATAAACGCTTTTATTGTTGAACCTTTTAGGAACTAATTTAAGTGGACTTTTTTCTTTCTTTTTTTTTCTTGTTTAAGAGAAACCATGATATTCTATGACCATTCAATTTCTAAGACTGCGAACGTTCACCAGCTTTTAGGCATAGCATACAATTGTATGAATAAGGGAAAATAGTGTGCTAACAAACTATTCTTTCTTAAAGCGCTTTGACGTCAATCCTTTTTGAATCTTGGTGCATTTTTAATTAAACGTCCGCATTTTACGCATTTTGCAATAATTAGTACGTTAAAAATGAAACTTAGTGTTATACAAGCCGTAATTATTCAATAACCATTCTTAGCTTTTTTACTTAGCTCATATCCTTATCTTGCTTCATTTTTCTTTAGTTAGTTCATTTTTGCATAATACAAAATGTTTGATTTGATTATTTTGAACTTCCTGTCGTCTTTACCTTAATTACAATATTAGTAACTTTTAGCAAAAAGGAGACATTTGATTATGTTACGAGCAACAAATGTTTAAAAAGGTATGATATACTTATATGTAACATGTAACAAAGGACAAAACAATATGTACATTTTCAGTAAGAAGATTATCATAATCCCATATATTGTACCTTCAACGCAAAGGCTGTCAGAGAGATTACGGTAACAATGTTACAACGATTTCGACTTTGTATTGTTATGATATTCCGTTGTTTTCCATTTATCTTGATAAACACTCAATTGTTTTAAATGTTATTAGTAAATATTTAGCGTAAAAGTAAATAATAATGTATTTGCTATGTTCAGGACTGAATAGATATCGATTAATTCTATGGGAATATAATTATTGCTCTATGATTTGTTTATAGTTTTACCTATCCTTGACTAAGGTACTTAGTAGGTAAATTTTACTTTTAATATCCTAATCCCTATGATTTTATAGCTTTTATATATACTAATAATAATAACATAAATCCATTCAAATTGTTTGTGTGGGAATCCTTACAGTTGTTTACAACTAAATAACAAGGTGAAAGTATATTATAAAGTAATTTAAAAATATTAAAATACTACGAGTCTACTGAAATACTGATATGTATTACGGGTACGTTATTTTAACTATGTCAGAATGAAACAAAATGCTATTTTGACCTGTACATTGTCCACTTTTCAATTATTTACCTCTTATTGGTCAAACGTCGAGTGGGGAAGTTTACCGGCTATTTCTATCGGCTTACTACTACAAATATCTGTAAGATCCGATAAAACAAAGCAACATATCGCGCTTTCGCTTTACAACAAAAGTAAACAACCAGTGCTCTAAATTCTGGTAATACAATATATGCATGATGACGGATGACTATGGCAATACTGCAAAGTTTTCTTGATTCCTTGGACAAGATTTGGTTTTTGCATGAGCGTTTCTAAATGCTTGAACTCCAAAAATCAACTGCTATACTTATAACGGGTGCACCCTAAAGAAGTCCTTTAAGAGCTATGTCAGAAATGACGGCACACTTTCTTTGCAGATTTCTAGTTGCAAAGCCAAGTCAGATGCTGCTTCTGGTATCAGTCGAAGTTTTTGGAAGTGTCATGTCTCAAGTCTTACCACAAATTTTCTTGTTTCTAATGCCATTGTTCTGCCAAATCTTCTATATGCTGCCGAAAGGCTGATGCCTTTACAGAAGAGGTGTGTGAAAATTAGACTTCTTCCAACGAAAATGTTAGTGGTCTACCCTTCGGATCAAGTGGCAGGATCATATATCCAATGCAAAAGTTGTGCGGCATGCTTGACAAGGTAGCTAAACTTTTTTGCTCGTCGATTCGAACTACGGCGGCCGATCTATATTAAATATCAGACTACTGCGTAGGAGATATTATATTTCGAGAGTGTACGCGAAAACACAGGCGCAATCCCTCTTCCGTTATTTTCATAGTCCAATAAGACGAATAACCGACACAGGTGGAGGGATATCAGTCAAGGACGGATTTTTACATGCTCTTCTGACGAATGGATTATCTTACTTTATAGACACTATGGGCAGATCAGCGCACATTGCCCTAACCAACCATCAAACTATATGGAATTTTTTAATTTCCGCAGGATTCGAACTCTGAACCTTCGTTTTCCACAGCGCAATCCTTATCAATATGGTACAGAGGAAGTATAAGTTTAAAAAAAAATGTGAAATTTTACAATATAGTTGTTGACGGTATGACTATATTGCATAGAAATATCAGGCATAATATATTATGACAACAGTCTTGTATATTACACAATTATATGATACCTAAATATAAATAATTATTACGAAATCAACATTTTTACAGCGATCGAGAAACGAACACATTAAACACGAAGTTACTTCTTTTTGTTTTAACGATAATTTACAAACACATATTGTTAGATTTAGAAATACTATTTTTATTAATAATAACTTTATCAGCTAAGCCTGCCCATCAGCTGTTTGACACGTCTTCGCACGTATCTTTTCTTTAGGGTTACGGGATCGGAAGCTCATAAAGGGATGGTAATAAAAACAAAAATATAATTCATACCAATGACAACACCCAATTACGACACTTGAAATTTAATGTATTGAAACATCTCGTGTGGTTGTAATTATATCATATCACTTAAGAGTAGTTTCCAATTGTTTTACAGCTAAACTTTAATTTTAATAATTACTGTATTAATTATTCAAAAAATGTTATTTTAAATTATTGAGAAGACGATAATCGCTTTAAATTAGATAATTAAATAATTGAATTATTTATGCATTGATTAATTGTAAAGCTATATACAATGCTCTACTATCGATTAATAACAACAATTCAGCGTATTCAAGTCAGACAGATTTTAATGCAACACAATCACCGAATTATTTTATGAAACTAAATACATTTATTACTGCCCACGACCTTGAACTGGGCTCTAATTTCGAGTGTAGAAAACAAGACTAAACCTGTTCTTTTTGGAGCTTAAAAAGTTTTTTATCTAATTTTGACCACGCCTCGTACTTAATCCATGTCAACGATGTTTTGGGTTGAGCAATGCTGGATTGAACAAAGCCGAGAGCCGCGTAGTGTCGTGGGGCACAACCTTTTGCTTCCTGCAGGATGTTAGAGAGAGAAAGGTCGTGGTGCGCCGTCCTCGCATTCTGAGAGGACGTGATGGCCTGCAAGGTAGCCGCGGAAAGAGACAGTGTGCCTACAGCGCCCTGGCTATCCGCAGAAGAAGGCCGGGGCGTCGAAGAATGGCGTACGCGCGCAACTTTCCCCTCGGATACTGAGCCCCTGGGCGGCCGGCAAGAGGCTGTCCGCCGCCCAGAGAAGAGCTCAAGAGGGGGTGCCGTGCTATACGCTCCGGCATGGCACCAAAAGTGACGGTCCGGGTGTCGCTACACACCCGTAGAGAAGAGGCCCGCGAGGGCCACGTCGCGCCGGGGTCGCCGAAAACTGCCATCAGCGCCCGCAACCCCGCTTACAGTAACATGAGAAAGGAGCAACCGTTGGTTTTTTAGTGGGCATACCGGTCACTTCATCTTGGTCTGTGGAGCCCCACATATCCCGGCCACCCCCTCACTCTGGCGGCGGGGAATCCATAATATGGATTTTTCCAACGGCAAAAAAAAAGAAAAAAAAAGGTCTTTCAGTGAACACAGAGGCGTTTTCGAATATAAAAGTAGGATTTATATAACATATTAATATTTTTATTTTACACTAATAAATTACTTTAAAACAAGAGATGTTAAATATAACAAAGTTAAAGTAATGTTTTTTTAATTAAACGGGCTCCTTGTGACACGTAAAAATTCATTAATATGTCTTTTAAAAAGCAAAACTACAAAAATTAAACCAAAAAATTGTTGTCTTATTCTAAAATACTTCTTTGAAAACTGTAAACAACTATAATACAAAGTGTTACAAATATGTATACAACAAAATAGTAGCATATACCTATTATAACAATATTAAGTGTAGTAACTTAACATTGTTATTTAAAAGCATCTACAAGTAAAATACTACACCCTTTTAAGTACATCTCTAATGTCTGCTTTACGTGACCTCATTATAATTTACAGAGCTTTAGTAAGTAACAAGTTCCTTAATGACATCCCAATTTAACTTTTTCTGTAAATACTTTAATACAATTACGAATAAAAAATTAAATAAAATCATAACAATAATTTATAAGGATTAACGCTGTGTTGCCTAAAATCTCTTGGTAAATTTCCCGTTAAATGTTAATACAATGTTAATATTAAAGACATGTTAATACAAATTCATCTTTTATGTTAAGCGGAGAGACGTAATATTAGCGGGTTAAAATGAGCTATTTTTTACCGCTGCCGCATTTTAAATGGCTGATATGTTTTAATATACGAATTTTAACAAAAAAGCTTCGCGTCTCACTTATTACCAATGTTCTATGAAATAAACGTTTAACGTATATTTACAAAGAGGTGCGAATAAGAATAACTAGCTAATAATAAAAAAATCATAGCAACTCTTTTTAAATATGTAAAAATATTTATAGTTTTCGCTTACAATGCTAGTTAAACAAGTACAGTATACATCTTTATGCCAATTATTGGAATCATCGCTTTATCCAGTTTTATTGTGATGATAACTACAATTAACATCATGTCGTAAATATTTAACTTAGAACATATATGTAACATTTAAAGGCATACGTGTTAAGATGGGCGTTACGTTGCCAGCTCAGAGTCAGATTTGCCAATGCTTTTGTACAAAGTCTGTGATGTCGCCAATAACTGCGAAAGCAAAAAAAAACAAAATCGTGTTTTTTTAGTCAGTGCGAGTCTTCCATAATCCATCCTTGCCACAGAAATGATAGGTAGCTCTTTAGGATTAGGTTGAAAATACTACAAATCCTACATACTGCTAGGATAATACTGCCTTTACCCGCTAATGTAACTTTACAAGACAAATTTGCAGAACTAGCTTCAAGCTTCGGCCCCTGCCAATTGTCTTGCTTCGAAAAGTCGTTTCAAATTGTGCAAGCTTCACCCCGCGGGTTCACCCACGTGATAATGGTTATTGTTAATAATGCTTTACATACTTGTAAACCTAATTGGACTCGCAGACTACACACACTACAGATTGCAGATGTATATTTATATATAAATATTGCGTAATCCTAATAAATGGATTCTATTCACAATTTTCTCTAATATATGTTAATTCTATTATATTTGGTACAGAAGCTCAAAAAGGAATGAACGCAAATAGCGCAAAGGATACATAAATCAAGTACAAAGATACGGGATTTAATTAGCCGCCTTCCGTGTGTAATTAGAATTTCACTTACGCGTTATATTCCAGTCTGTTATTTCCTAATTGAAAACGGTGACAGAGCGTGAATAATGCTGATACTGTATCTTCAACTACGGGTACGAAATTTAAGGATTTTCAGCAGTCAGTTATGTGATAAGTGATTATGAATTTTTTCATTACAAGTTTCGATCAAAATACTGGTATATCTTTCAATTTACAACATGTCGCTCAAATCATTTGTGTAAAATCGTTATTTTCATAGGAACGTTTTACGTGAAAAAACCTTACAAAGAATGAAATTATGCTTTTGGTGGCTAAATTATAGTTATATGGTAGGTAAAAAAACCTTATCAGGTATTATACTTATAAGATCAAAGGATTTGCAACTAGAATGTCTGACTCGGTGGACAAAACAGCTATTATATATTCGGTTAGTTATCAAGTTTTTTATGGTTGTGGTGTCAATCGAAAAAGTATATAGGTGGACTTAATTTTGAAGTAACTAATACGGTTCATGGAATGTTCCCGAATATTGATGCTTCCTCAATTATCCCTTAAGGGTCGGCAGCCACTCACCTAATTACAGACTTTGATCAGCTTTATAATTACTAAGCAAAACTATTTATATATAACGCTTAATTAGGAGTGGATTACGATAGGGTGTTAATTTTCTAAAGAAAATTTCTTATTTCTTTTTTCGTTTTATCACTCTTTTTCCACCTATTATACAGACCTACAAAATGAGGGTCATAATTCCCGCTCTAAAATTCTATCGTATTTGGATCTACTTGGTTTTTCTCTTTTACCTCAAGAATTTTCAGAAAAGGTACAAATTTAAAAAAAAAAAACAAGTTTCTCACAAAAAAATATATTTGAAAACATACATTACTTTCAACTTAAAAAACTACTTAAATATAATAACAACTTATTGAACTAGTCTAAATTACGATTAGATTTTATTTGTGGAACCTGGTTCTATTTTTCTGGAAGCTTCGGTTGTGCGATTTTTATTTAATTTCCGGTTTGGATCATCACACTTAAATAGCCAACGATAGTCCGCCATCTTGCTAATATTCCATCTTCCATGATATCGGAGTTCAAGCTCTTTCAAATATCGGTGGAATCGTTCACTTAGTTCTTCGCTTGCGGCTCCTAGATTTTATGGGAAACATAATTTAACCCGTTGTTCAACTCATATTTCAACCCGTTGTACCTAAATTTGTTATCAATTATGTATATATTTTTAGGAACTATATCTTTAAAACTGGAGCTTTTATTATTCCCCAAAAAGTTTTTCGCCACTTCTTTTAATGGCCGCCGTGCTTGCAACTTGATAACATATTTTCATTCAACTTTACTTTTCATTAGACATTAATTTTCTTAAATGGGGGCGATGAAAATTCTGCTTTTATCTTAGCTACTGATATAAAAGGAATAACTGGATACAGATAATTAAAGCTTTTTCAAACTGCTTCATTATACCCAGTTATGTGTGTCAAAGTGGTAGTAGAACTCTGTTTAAGCACGTTTTTGATTCCAGGGGTTCGTTCAATCCGTGAAGGTCATTCCTTTTCAGTGCAATGACGTTTTTTATCACGGCTATCTCACTAACTAAAAAAGCACGTTTTATTTGTATGACCTTCTCGTTAGCCTAGTGGGGTGCTTACGATTTTCAAATCTCCTACCAACATGCAACCGTGTAGTTCATAAGCTGTATTGTCCAAATGATTTTTTAGAATTTTACGGCAGCACCAACAACAAATTTCTTCATTTACAATTTTTTTTCATTTTGAAGTTTCATCCTTATTACTTAAACAATCCTTTACAGGGGCAATTGCATCATCATGTTGAAAATCTAGGGGATATGAGTTAAAGTAGGTAGGTGTAGATATAATTTCACGAAAGTAACAAAACATGTAACTTTACGTTCTGCATATTTCTTGGTTTTACTTTGGTTTAATCTATCCACGGGTTTAATATCCTTAATGTATTGAACTGAAAACATATACTTGTATTTATTTACAAATAATCATTTAATATTATTTGTAAATAATTACAAGTATATGTTTATTTAAAAAAAAGTTAAAACAATAACAATTTTTTATATATGTAAAATATAATCCTCAAATGCAACAAGTATTTAAATTTCTTGTATATATATTCTACAAATTTTCTGAATATTCAGACTACTGGTGGATCAGTTTATTGTCTTTCTCTCTCTCTCTCTCAAGCCGAAGACAATCAAAACCGGAACACATAAGACTAATTGATCAGAATAATACGAATTCCGGTTTGTCTGCAAATTTATATGACAAGAAACTAAATTGTCTCAAGTGATATTCCGTTCTTAGCGTTTTTTTGGTAAAATTTGACAATTTATTGTAGACCATACATTAACATACAAAAACATTGATAATCCGTATATCATTACGGTATATATTTTAGTTTTTATTTGGGGGGAGTAACTTCGGTTTCTGGGAATTTAGTCGCGATGGAGCATTTTACCGGAGCGGACCGTGCGTTTTGTGTGCGCGAGTTTTATAAAAACGACAATTCGGCAACCGTTGCGCGGCGTCAATTTCGAGAACACAAAGGTTTACACAACTTTGCCGACACTCCAACTCTTCAAAGGATTAAGAACTGGGTTGCTAAGTTCGAGGAGACCGGTTCGACGTTAGATAAACCGCGGTTGGGTCGCCCAAGGACGTCACGTACGGAACAAAACATACACAGTGACACAGTCTATTCGCGAAAATCCGACACAGTCAACTCGTAAGCGCGCCAGAGCATTAAACGTATCCAGGACATCGTTACAACGGATTTTGAAGAAAGATTTACATATGCACTTACAAAATTCAGTTGGTTCAAGAATTAAAGGAAACTGACGGTATTCAAAGACAAAATTATGAAAGAAATTATTGAAGGAAGTAAACCGATTCAAATGAAATGTTGAATCGGTTTACTTCCTTCAATAACATAATGTTCTCTGACGAGGCTCATTTCCATCTTAACGGCCATGTTAGTAAACAAAATTGCCGCTATTGGAGCCCCATCAAAACTTAAGCATCAGAAGCCCTTACATAGTCCGAAAGTGACTGTTTGGGCCGCTATGTCAGCCCATGGTATCCTAGGGCCTTACTTATTTTAAGGATGGCAGAGGGCGCGCAGTTACTGTTACGTCGGAGCGATATGTGGCTATGATCAAAGAGTTTTTCATACCAGGATTGCAAAACTTTTCAGGCTTTAATTCCAGGACGTGGTTTCAACAGGATGGGGCCACTTCTCACACCTCTTACACTGCTATGCCCGTTATCCGTCAACTTTTTCCTGGCAAAGTGATCTCGAAGAAAGGGGACATTTCCTGGCCTCCACGTAGTCCAGATCTGACCTTGATGGATTTTTTTTGTGGGGCTATCTTAAGGCTAAAGTATACGACACAAACCCGCGGTCAATTGAGGCCCTAAAAGAAAACATCCGCAGAGAAATGACAAGCATTTCAGCAGTGACGTGCCGCGCAGTTATCGACAATTTTAAACGTCGTTTGCAAGAGTGCCGTGATCGCAACGGATTACATTTAGATGTTATTTTCAAAAAATAATTCCCGTTTTTTAAGCTTTTTTTGTAAACAAAAATTTTATTCATAATGTAATTAGTTTTATTCTAATAATTTTTTTTTTCATATCAAAGGACTTATGGGCCACCCTGTATTACTAAATAAATTTCTATTGTTATTTTTGTTATTAATATCAGCAACTTGAATGGCCAGGTACATATAATTTAAAGAACTAAAAATTGACTTATCAATATAAAGAAGACTGACCTTTATAACTATCACAAGTATTATCTTTTTTTACAAAACAGTTAACAATCACATTATCATATTATTTTGTGTCATCTAACTTCCAAAATAATAATTATGTCAAAAAACAAAGATACTCTTTGTAATAATATTTTATTACATAACATTTTTTTATTTTTATTATTTTTATATTATAATTACTATAAGAAGTAATTATCATATTCGTAACATTATTTATAAGAAGATTTTCTGTTAAAATTTACGCCGGAGTTAATGAGTTTGTTAATAGTTCAATAAATTAGTATATTTATGTTGACTTGATAACCAACTGCAGTATAACATTAAAATGAAAACCTGCATTAAAATGTAATAAAAAAGTTTTTAAAAACAATATTTAACAGCATTAAAGAAAAGGTAATATGAATATATCAGAATTTTATGTGGCACAATCAGTATCAGAGCAGCCCCTTAGAACATTTGAAATTCTGCTTTTATTTGTGGCAAAAATCGAAAGGCCAAATTTGTGTAAAGATATTTATAAAACTTATCGATCTATTTCAATTGTGAACCAAATAAGTCAATTATAGAAAGGCGCCTTAACCCTTCATATAAAATTTCAAGTCTCTATATATTTATATAAATAAAATAATGATAAAATTAAATAAAATCTAGATTTTTACGTAAGGTAATAAAGTCATAAATTTTTTCATGTCAGTAATGGAGAGTAGAACCTTTAACCTTTTGTTGCTGTCAACAATCAATCACCGATTGTATGAAAGAAAATCAGTTTCACTCTTTGCAGACGTACCCTTTGTTCAATCACAAAGTTTACACAAAAGCGTGTCGAAAATAGTTTATTCAGCACTGAAAGCGATAAAGGAAAGACCTAAAGTTATATAAAATAGAACAAAAGATAGGTAGGCTATCTAAAAATGTGCTTTGAGACATACTTATATTAGTATAATTTTTTGTTTGTATTATAATTCAGATGTTAACTGCTCTACTAGAATTTTACTACTTAGCGAAACTAAGAAACCATACAAATGCACAAATTAAATCTTCTGAAAATATTATTTTCTAAATTCTTTTGAGCGAACGACGAATCACGTCATACGGTAACACAAATTATAGGCATAGACCAGAATAGAAATTTTAATTATTATAGCTTTTGTATAATAATTTAAAAGCAATTATTTTAATTTTTGCGTAAATTTTCGTTTTAGGCAACAAGAAAATAAAAAATTAAAATGCTGACACTATATATAGTCTTTATATAATAGGTTTATAGCATTTTTGTGTAATGAATACAAACTTATGTTCTTTAGAAGTTTGAAAAAGCAAAATATTTTTGTAGGTTATCCCTGTAATATAAGACATGTGCTATATATATATAGAAGCGTGTTCTTTCTTTTTTTATGATAGGTATTAGCTGTCATTTGATCTGTTATAAGTAGTTTATTAATAGATATTAACTAAGTTAGGAAAATTACACAACCTCGCGCCATTACATTGCAAACGCTGGCTCAACCTTAATAGATAGATATAAACTATGTTATGCATGTTTTAATACTCAAATTGGCCAGCAATAAATTTTGCAAGCGCGTATATCTATTCTTAATCTATCTATTTTCCATGATAACTCATAACTAGAATTTTAATGTAAACATTTAAAATAAATACAATCAGGCATTTTAAATCACATTAAAGATAATAAATACAGTTTAAGTTAATATAAAAATTACTGCATTAAAAAATTCTTCACTCCATGTGCATGAAACGTGTCATTGAGATTTTAATTAAAGTAATACCTTAAAAGATATCAATTTTGTACAGAGTTGTTGTTGCCTTAAATAGTTATACGCTGTACTTGTTCTAATAACAAGTACAAATTTATTTGGCCAAGCGTATTTAAAAGCTGTGTAATAAAAAAACTTAGAACAAGTAAAAGGCGTTAGGTTAATGTTACTCGAATATTTACAAATAACGTCTAAGATACATGAGTTTACATCAAGATAAATGTAACAAAACGTAATATTATAACAATACAAAATCATGAAGGTTATAAAATTATGACCATAATCTCCCTAAAAGCCTTTGCGTTCACGTTACAATATATGGAATCATGATAATCTGCTTACGTCTGAAAATGTATATATTGTGTTGTCCTTTTCAGCATATTGGATACAGATTACATTTTATAATTTTTTCTCACATCATATTTGTATTTATAATTTTAAATGTAACCTTACTCGGTAATCGGCTATATTTTTGATTGTTTAAAAATAAAAAAAATGAACAAGATGAATGATATGAGCTGAATCAGTAAGCCAAACATCATAAGCCTAAGACATTCCTTACAGAATCAATTTTAAATCAAGTTTTTATATTTACCTGTTTATTTCAGGTTATAAAATATTTCTTATTTAAAATATTGCAATTAGATCTAATGCAGTTATTGATTTATTATTTATATATTAACTGCCTCCGTAGCCTAGTGGTATTGGTTTGCGCTTTAGAAACCGGAGGTTGTGGGTTCGTTCCCTAATGGGTTAGAGAAATACAGGCCGATCACCCGATTGCTTGTAAAGTAAGATGATTTATGTGTCGGATAGGCCTGCAAAAACATGGTCTTGTGCCAGATCTTTCTCCGGTCTTGTTGGGTATCCATCCTATCGGACTACGAGAGTGAAGAAATATTTTCTAATAGAAATTTATCGTAAATACAAATACAGATTGATTAATTAAGGCTTACATATAATAATGTAATCCTTTTCAAATCAAGCGTTATTCATACAATTGTTGGTTGTGACTGATAGCCTGCAAATTGTTAGGAATTTTTCAATGTTTTAAAAAAAGATGTATGCGTATGCATGCTGATTTTAAACGATACAGCCAGTAAAATGCTTATTGAGGTAATAAAACTTATATAAAAAGATTTTGCTAACTGATTTAAAAATGTTTAATTACAAAACTTTTATTAATAGTTTAATACATAAAATAATAAACATAGGTAAATAAAAAAAATAACATAATATAATGATATACAATAATAAAGGTTCTAGAGTTGAGGCCACGTTTAGGAAAACGTAGTGTTGCTCGAGCCCCGAGCGGTTGGGATGGCGATGTCCGTGCAGTAGTTGGTCCAAGTTGGCAGCGAGTAGCAGGGGATCGGCTGTTGATAGGGGCTGATTATGATGATGATATAATAAACTGGGAATGGAATCGGTGAAAGAGAACGCCAAATGGGGTTAAATCCGACCTTTGTGTAAATAAATTTTTATTAAATAAATAAATCCTTTTCTATATTATAGTAGGTATTTGTTATTATAAAATTTTCACAAGTCTCATTTCTCAAATTATTTCATTCTCTAATGAATGGCCTTCTTCATTCGTGTAAAATCTAGGTCGGTGATAATTAAGAGAAAAGCATTGACATAATTGACATGATCATGTTGGTGTGGTTGGCTGGAAATATGTTTATATAAAGAAATCGGAACTTTTTAAATTATCGTGTTAAAAATCTTTTTAATCTTAAGGAAACATTAGAATTATGTTTTTTCAAAAAATATAAGAATATCCTAAAAAATCAACAAAATACGATTTTTCGCTTATAATAGAATAGCCGCAATTTAAAAACCATTCGAATTGATATAGTAATTTGACGTTTTCGATCCATAAAAACGCTAAAATGATGTTATTAATTAAAATAAAAAGCCATTTAATATTTACTTGGGTTATTCAAAATGTTGTTATCTGTTCCATAAATGTTTTTCAGATACAGTTGTAAAGGCTTTCCACTACTATATGTTGTCGTTTTGTTAATCAAAGGGTTTGGTTACGTGAAATAGTATATGCTATGATAGGTTTACATTGTTTTCTACGGTTGCAAACAAACCGGAGCACTGTTCAGCAATATACGGCAGCGAAAATAAAAAAAGTCTTTTGAAAAAGCAACTTATTACTAGTTGTTTATTACTTCTTTCGTTGTTATTTTGCGATGATCACGTTTACGTAAATATAAAAATCGCTATGAAATACACTCTGAGCAAAAAATACGGGTTTAAATTTTTTTCAATAAATACTCTATTTAACTAAAATAAATTGTGATTGTTAGTGAATTTAATAAAACATTAAAATAATCAAACTTTTTGGTTGGAATTAAATAATGTCATCTAAAGTATCAAAATTTTAAAAATGACATTTTGAAAAAATTTACTTAACTAGATTTTATTCCTGTGAACTTTCTTCGTTTGTTCTATCCTGTCAACTAAATCTGTTATAATGTCGCTTACAAAAGAATAATGTAGTACGACAATCACAATGTTGGGCAATCAATAAGGGCCGGAGTCAGCAATACACGGCGAGGACAGTTGAAATGTCACTGTCGCCAGTGAACAGGTCTATCATGACACTGGATCTAAAAACTGCAGACCAGGGATTGGCATACCCTGCAGTACTATAACACGAGACGATCGATATTTGGTCAACTCAATACTCCGAAATCGCTTCATAACGAAAACTTCACCTTACACACCAGTTCAGACTCCTTGGACGAAGCGACCCAAGTGAATGGACTGTAAAAAGATGACTTGCGGAAGGTAATTTGAAACCGTTCAGACCCGATGACTAAAGCTGGATCGGAGCGTTTCGAAACAACTATTTGCATGCACACATAAACTGTTAATATCTAAAAGTATTTATATCTCGTGTAAATGTCTAACATTTATATTTGAAAAACGCTTCCGTGTTCACTGAATTCAAAGATCGTTCTATTTACTACAAACTGGTCAATTAGGAACTTTTCTGCACAGGTTAGATTAGAAACTTTTTAAACACCAAAACAAAAAGGATTGATCTGATTATCCGCATTAAAAAAAAAACTAAATAAATTGTTTTAGTTAATTTTGAGAACATTCCGCTATCAGTTACATTCTGATAAACAATGTTGTTGTTTCATAGATTGGTCAATATTAGATGGGCCATGTATATGGTATTGGAGACAATATTTCATAGACGTTGATTGTGGTTTTTTTAATAATTATAAATGATAAAAACGTAAGATCCGCAAGCTATTTTTATTTATAAATGTGCGGTTACCATAAATAAACCCTTTTATAACTTTTTTATAAACAGAAATTATCTTTGCATGACTGACATTATGAATTCTATACAGTTTTCTAGCTTTATATACATAGATAGAAAGCGAGGTTAAATAGGCATTATATATGCTATTTCATCAAAGTGAGGGGAACTACGGGGTTAATTAAGCGTACATTTAATAAGCAAACACTTTGATTAACAAAATGAGCATGAAGTATAATACGAAAATAGTCTCGCACTACTGTAACTCTAACCACATTTATCTGAATAGATAGTAACAACGTTTTAAACGTACGTTCAATAGCTAAATGACATAAAATTCTAGGTACGTATGAGTAACCAAACGATGGATATTGCTAAGATATCAAAAAAAGTTGCTTAAGGATACAAAAGTATGGCCTCTATATTAAAAGTCAACTTTTTTAATCCGAGTAAAATAAATTTTTAAAACAGCACAAAGTAATTTTGATGTTTCCTTAAAATTTAACAGAGGATTAACATGACTAATCAAATAACACACTGAATTCTACTAATATATAGTAAAATTTCCCCACAACCCAACAAATATATTATTTTGCGATCGGATGTCATTTTAATATAATTGACCCAGATTTTACACGATTCAAGAAATCGGGTCTTATGTCTTATGTATTCGAATTATGCTTCTAGACCTGTGTCTGTGTGAAGCTATCTATTACTTGAGTTCGGAGGATTGCGAGATCCCTCGAACTTGGTGACCAAAACTTTAAAGAAATGGCCACACGCATTTAGGATGCGTGGGTTGATTTTGAATGTCGCTTAAGGATCATCGACGCTCGGTATGCGGACCGAGGCCTCGATAGTTCGGTCGACTATTTAATCGATTGCTGGGGCGGTGAGAACCGCCCGGAACCGGTGTATCTCGTGTTCGCGGTGTGTTGGTCTCGCCGTGCTCTTGTGCGGAGGTAGACCTAAAAGTGTGTGTGTGTTATCCCTACTTGTGTGTGTAGTATCGTGTGGCGGGACCCTTGAAGGGTCCAGAATTCCCTAACCCCTTCTTCATCTGGGTCTAAGTATATGACGGGACGACGTTTCCTACAAGAGGCATCTGGGTCTGCTTGATAGTTTGCAGCACTTACCATCAGAGGGTTATTTTGCATTTCTATTCTTTCATAGAATTTTTAACAATGTATTTAAAATGAGCGCGTAATGTCGGCATCTTGCAATCGCTTGTAAGTCGACATTTCTTTGATAAGACTCCGCTCCAGTGGCACGTCGTAGAATTTATTTTGTACCACCCTGAAGTTGATTTAAGTGGTGGGAGGATATATGGGCAAAAGATTGTGACATATGTCATTATCGGCCGTATGCAAGCTTTATATAATAAAGTTTATAGTTAAGAGGCATTTTACTATTTGTGTTGGTAAGATAATAGAGACGATGCGAGACATAAGCGGCTTTTCTCCAACCTCTTTGACGTGGCTTTTGAAGCTCATGTTACTGTCAAAGTAACACCTAAATATTTGGCTTTCTTCTCCCAGGGGATCGGTTTGCCGTAGAGGTTCAGTGCCCGAGTGTTTGTCTACATCGAGCATTATGTGCGGTTTTTGGAACGGACTGTGGTAGGACAGAGTGAGGTCAGATCTGACAGAAGACCGATTAAAGTATATTGCTCACACTTTTTCCGGGATTCACATCAATCCTCCATTTGCGAAACCAATCGCCTAGGGCTATTGATTGCATTGGAGTTTGCTGGTGATAAGGGATGGTGAGGAAGAGGGTAATAGAGGGCGGTGTCGTCTGCGAAAAGCGCAAAGGTTAACATTAGAACTTTTAGGAATATCGCTAGTGTATAGCGTGAATAACAGGAGAAAGAACGGAGCCTTTGTGGCACGCCCGCTAGCAGGGAGCGTCTGGTTGACAGGGTTGCCTTCTACTCGATATCGAAAAGAGCGATTCGAAAGGTAGGCTTGTATGATGTGCACAAGCCTGTCAGGCACATTGAAAGAGTATAGCTTCAGGTAAGCCGTTGTGCCAGACTTTATCGAATCCTTTGGACATCGAATAGAACAGCCCCCTGTAATGGGATCTAGGCTGACTTTGTTCTGTTTAAGCCCGTCAGAATGTATTCTGTGAGGCGATAAACCTGGTCGAGCAGGAGTGTTCAGGACGGAACCTCGAATTGTTCGTCTGGTAGGAGGCCATTGAGAAAACGTAATCCTTTAACCTCGACAAAATTATGCGTTCATACAATTTCCCATGCAGTTGAGGAGACTGATGGACGATAACTTGTCGGTTGGTTTATGGCTTACGCGGCTTTGGTATGCCGGTAACAATGGCCTCCTTCCATTCGTCAGAAAGGAACAAGTGGCTAGAAGTACATTGAAAATGCTCGCTAGTAGACAAATAATCGGGCCTGGTAAAAGTTTTAATGCCTTATTACTAATACGGTCTGGGCCAGGTGCCGATCGGGTTTAAGACCATAATAATATCTTTGACCCTCCGGGTCACTAGTTTTAAGCATTCGCCCTCTGGTGGTAAAACTGCCCTTACGGCCAGATTTCACGGTCCACCTCCGCAAGATGAAAAGTGTCGTGTGTACGCGAGATGGCGTGCATTGTAACTCTAGTGTGTCCGCCTAAGCATTCGGCTTTTTCAAAATCATCGAAGGCTAATAAGCCACCGTTAGGACGGATAGCGGTGGAATTGAATCGCGTGAACCTAACTTTAGATTTCGAGCCAATTGCCAGTAGGCAACATGCGATGCTCCAATTCTTCCGTAAGGTTTTGCCACGAAGTTTCGCGGTGCGTCTTTATGCGTTCTCTAACCTGAAGTTGTAAATACCTAAATATGGCTCGGTTTGTTTCGGACGATATCGATCGTACGCTCGTTGCGCGGCGTTTTTGTCTCTTATTAGACATCGAATGTCGAAAGGCAGGCAAAGTTCCGGTCGCCGTGACTTTCACCAGTTCTTTCGGACTCTTCAATGGCCGATGAGAGTGTGACTTTATGTTGTTAATGGCATCGTTTGCCTGATCTAAATTACAAGCTATATCTGGGATATTTCACAATTCTGGGGTTCATTGCCTTGAGTTTAGCCTCAAGGCGGTTGCCAATCCACTACGGTTTTAGTCATAGGGACCGAACCGGCGTCTTGGCCCAATTTACATAAACCGGCCTGTGGTCAGAATCTAACTCGTGTAGTGTCTCTATGATACGACATCGAGTGAGACTACCCTTAGAATAAATAGGTCTAGGGTGCTAGCGACCCTCTACTATCTGATGGATATCTAGTTTGGGGTCTCGGGGCTATTATTAATGTTGAGTAATCTCGAGACCCTGCAATATTGTGCCATTTGAGTTGTTTCTGCTGTCGTTCCAGTCGCGTGTTTGAATTAAAGTCGCCAGCGAGTAATATTGATGGACCTAGGCCGAGAAGCAGCTCAAGGTCTGATTTTAACATAGTTTTAGCGGCAGAGAGATACACTGAGGCAAGTACAAGCGCTTATGGCCGGTAAGTGCGATCATGCACGCCGAAGCTTCTAAATTTGTGAGTAATGGCACTTCTATTGATGTTATGTGCAGGGATCTTTTATAATAGATTAGAGTACCGCCCATAGGGCTGCTAAGACCTATCTGTCAATAATATTGTATCCACTTATCTTGGGATCGCGTGTTGCTGGTTTAAGATGAGTCTCTTGTACCAAAAATATGTCTATATTATAATCTTGTATGAATTTAGTGATTTCTGCCTTCTGATCTCTAAAACCGTTTGCGTTATAGCAAGAAACGACTAGTGAATGCGGTTTGGCGCTACCTACGCGGAATTGCCATCTTTATTTACGGAAACCCTACGGCCTTGTGTCTGTTGCGTTTATTTAATTTTTAGATTACCCATGGCCTGTAAGAGGCGCACATGCTGTGATAATGCGTTCATTCTTTGGATGCCGTCTTTGGCGGCGCGGAGCTTGTCGCAAAATACGCCTAATTCTACGATATCTATTTGTTGCAATACTAAAAGGGCCAGTTTAATATTATCCTCTAATTGAGTGTCATTACTGGGTACCGCCTGTGAGACAATAGGCGTCGTTGTCGGGAGCGCCATTGTTTTAGCAGGTGCAACGATTTGCACGCTACCTGCCTGTGCTTCAGGTAATTTGTTTGCGAATGCGGCCGCACCTGTTTGGGTTTGATTTTGGTTTTAATTACCGGGGCTTAACCCAGGCATTTTGGTCGGCACCGGTGCCGAAACAAAAGCAATGTTTTTGCACTAGTTTTGTATTTACTGAGACGATTCTCGGAATGTGAATTTACTTTCAAGGTTTTGGGGCTTTTTCGCAGCCCTGTAACTTGCCAGGTGACCTCTTTTTCGCAATTAACGCATGACGGAGGGTCTAAGAATCGGGCCACTCATTAAAGAATCAAGTAATTTAAGAAGGGACCTGTGTAACTTTTATATCACTGAATACTATTATATAGATAAAGATAAATTTCAGGAGTTCATTAAATTCCATAATATTTTTTTTATTTTTCCATTCACCAAATTTCTTTACTTTCCTCATAAAACGATGTAATTTTTCATACTTAGTAACACTTTCAAAGTTGTTAAAATGTGCATTATCTGTAGTTATCCATATCGTGACCTTGACAAATATGAATTTTAGGATAGAAAAATGTTAACAAATATAACGCGATCAAATGAATCAATTTTAGTACAACAATTCTGACTATTATCGGTACAGTTAATACCAACTTTTTTTTATGTTTAGATCTAGACTGTCAGGATTGGGAGAAACTTTTTCTTTTGTAGACTTTATTGATTTAGATACCTACCTTGGTTTAGATACAAGCACAAATAAATAATTTAGTAAGTAACGACCATTTACAATGTCGAACGGAGAAAAACTTCAAGTTCTATGTTATTATTACACGTATTTCACGAATGTTTTTTATTTTCAATTCAAGTAGCATCATCTTGATATTATGTTTAGAAACGCACTATTTTTACAATTTTATACCTTTTTCGATTATATTGCATACAATTTTAACATTTTCTGCGCGTTTTCTAGCTGTCAGTCAGCACAAACAATTTTATGAATAATGGAACACAGTGAGCTTACAAAATATTCTTTCTAGAAAAGCGCTTTGACGTCAATAATTTTTGAAATTTTTTGCATTTATACAATATATTAAAATTTAAAAATTTTAATATGGCCTCTTATTAAAAATCAATTTCTTCTGTATAGGTTTATTGTTAAATAAATAAAGTTTAAAAGTTTTGGAGGTAATTTTTGATAACGATGAGAAAGTGAAAAACAGAATGTAGAAATTTATAAATAAATGTCGAGATATGATTAGTTTTTTAGTCATTAATTGAGTGAGATTGCAAGAACTAATAATGGTCATATTGTTTTGAAGTGTAAAATGCTGGTTGCACTTAAAACTTCATTGCATTAGGTCCGATTATGATATTTAATATGATCATCATCATCAGCCTTTTATAGTCCACTGCTGGACATAGGCCTCCCCTAATACACCCCTATCCATTAGGGGGTTTTTGGACCGTATCCCACCACGCTGGTCCAATGCGGGTTAATGGGTGGACCGAATTTTTACATGCCCATCCGACGCATGGATCATCTTACTTTTCAGACAACTGGGTGATCGGCCCAAATTGCCCTAACCAACTCGGAAACAACAATGAAAATTTGTTGAGTCCCCGCAGGATTCGAACCCACGACCTCCGGATTGTAAAGCACACGCCTATACCACTAGGCTACGGAGGCAGTTGTTTAATATGATACAAAACTATAAGTTATTTACAGCAAAAAAATAAAGTTTGAGGTAATTTATTTTTTAGCATTTTTCGGATTTAGGATGCGACTTTCATGACAGCTGCATTTTATGCACGACTAACCAACGTATAAATTAGTTCCTGTCATGCATTGTACTTGGAAGTTCCTCTTTTTTTAGGGACTGGTGAAATATTAGAGCGGTTCCAATTTCAGTCGATAACTTGTAAACCCTATTGTATGCCTATTTAGCATAAAAAAACTATTTACTACTTTTCTGTAAATACTGTTTCGGTTACTGATTCAGCTCTATTATTATTCTGTTTTAATTATGTTCTTAACTAGCATTTTAAAATGTTTTATCATTATTTAATAAAATTACTTTACGGATTTTATCGCGTTTATTTTACATTTTAAATTCCCGACGTTTCAAACACTTTCCAGCGGCCGTGGTCACGGGGTAGACTGAGAATAGGGAATATTCCTATTCCCTATTCTATATTAGAAATAGGGGGAAAATGTAAAATAAACGCGATAAAATCCGTAAAGTAATTTTATTTAATAATGTATAATATTCGCGCAAGCAATAGAAATAATTATGTTTTATCATATTTGTTTCTTTTTGGAGTTCCTATTTCTTTGATTTTACTTTACTAAATTATAGTAACTATATTTATAACTCTTAAATGATAAAGATACATCTATTTAATGCTTAGGGCTAAAGCTATTAAACAGGGCAGACATATTGTATACATTTTCAGACGTAAGCAGATTATTATGATCCTATATCATGTAACGTCAAGGTAATAACTGTCATAGAGATTGTGGAATAATATTATACCGTTTATAATTTCATGTATTGTAATACATTTCTGTTGTTTTTCACTTTATTCAAAACACAATAATGTGTTTTTGAATTCTATATCTATATAATATGTACTGTTAGTTATACTATTGATAGCTTAAGATCGACTCGAGCGAAAATAGGTCAAAATTTTTTATCCTGTTCATGGGTACACTAAAATAGTGGTATATCAAAATGCAACTGAAAGCAGAATAAAAAATTTATCAGTCAAAACATCAGTCTAGGAGTTCATTGGTTAAAAGAGTTTAAAAAAAACGCAACTAGCGTCTATGGTTAGGCATTTTTTTAAATTTTGACAATCACCGAAACATTGCTTTATGAAAAAAGCAGCAAGTTTGTTTGTAAGTAAATTAATAAACAAAGTTATTTATGCGTCGATACTCAAAGAAAAACTCGGAAGTTTATATTCGAATGATTCCGATGAAACTAACCTTTATATTGCTTAGGTTTTAATGACGTTCGGGTCTCATTTGCCAAGAACATCAAAATAATTATTTCCAAAAATAAAACTAGCCCATTGCAAAAAACTTAGGTGAGAGATCCGAAAAATTTATTATTGGTTCAAATTAAAAAAGAACAATATTTTTCTGTTTGATTTAATCCTACTTTTCCCGTTTTCCGCAAACTTATTGAACTCCCCTCGTGCAGTATTTCCTATCTCTCTTTATTTGGATAAACAAACAATGACACAATATAATAAAAGATACACTGTATTATTTGACAAAATGTTAATCGATGTGTCATCAGCACCGTTTACCTCATTTTACATTATAATGTATAAAAAGTTAAACAAGAAAAATTGGGAGATGCTAAGTTAGCTAGGGTATTTGAATATTTTTAAAATCTTCCTTTTGAATTTTTTAGAGTTCATATTAAAAATATCAACACTATTAAAAATTGAATTGTAACAGTATAACAATTGATACATTGGTGAACATTTGCCAGCAATTTACGACCTTTATTGAGTGCGAACAGATAATTTTTATTATGACGTTATAGTTGCATTAATAATCCTATGCCTATCCTATTCTTCTGAACTAAGACATTCTTGAAAAAATTGTAGTTACTCAACTGAATAACTCGTAATGACACTTTGGCTCTGGATCTCTGGAGCTCTGGAAACCATGTTGGATTGATGAAATCGAGTAGCGTCGATACAAATATGCTTTTATTTACAAATAAAATCTTGCGAGTCATGGATAGTAACTTTCAGGTGGATGTTATCTACACTGACTTTTTACAGGGGTTTGATTAATTAAATCATGACTTATTATTAAACAAAGAAATTTTGAGGTGGCTGGAATCCTACTTAAAGAACGTCGTTCAGCTCTAGCTTCCTGGACTTGCCGGGGTGCCTAAAGGATCCTATTTAGGCCCACTCCTTTTTTCTCTGTATATCAATGATATTGGTTCTAGTATACATTATTCTGAATTCTTACAATATGCTGATGAAACAAAAATTTTCCGGGTGATCAGATCAACTAAAGATTGTGCTCAATTACAGTCCAATATTCTCTCCTTGGCTGAATCTACTTTTTCTAAACGCCGACAAATATTTCATAATGATATACTTGTACTTTTTTTTCAAATTCAATTACAAAATAATGAACAAAGAAAACTTAAATACTAATAACTTATTGTAAGGGAAGGACTCAATTTAACCACGGAGCCAGTAGCTGTTTTAACTAAAGCTACACGTACAACACCATTCGCACCAGGGTACACTTTGGCAATAATCCCCAATGGCCATCGCAATGGTGGAATATCGTCCTGGTGTATAATTACCACTGTTCCTCCTAGAATAGCATTAGATCAAGACATTTATGCCTCACCTGTAAATTGTGTTTCTGTAAATTCAAAAGCCATCTTTTCCAGTAGGATTGCACCATTTTATTATGGGTAGAAATTCTCGCGCACACTAAGTGAACAGAAATATTACCCTGACAATCGGTAACATGCAAATATATGACACTGCCTACACACTTTAAGGCTAAATCTTCAAAGCGACAATATTAACAATTGATCGTTTAAAACCTTTAAATGATGAGGTATTTTAAGTGAACTAAGAAGCGGCAGTTGCGCTTTAAATTGTTCAAATAAAGTACAAATATGAGCGGAGGATGGTTATTCCATTTAATACGTTCAAGCCACAACTGTTTGATTAATAATTTTGCAAAAAGAATAACTGGTGCAGCTAGACCTAATACGTCCCATAAGCGGAAGCTAACGAAAGAATATTGAGTTTTGTGCAATCACGATTATCTACCATAGTTTTAAACATAAATGTATTGTCCGAAGGGTCCCATGCTAAACCTTATCTTCTGCGTTTCTAATAACAATAACCTCAGAAGTGCACCAGCACGACTCGACTTTCCCGACTCCGAGGGTTTCTGTTGAAGGGCAAAGCGATACAATAGCGACCCAAATGATTGCGAATGCGTTTTATAGAAGAAGTAAATATTCCTTTACATTCGTCGTCCGACTTAAAAATATTCGTCGCGAATCTCTTCGACTTTAGGAAGCGATTGATCTAATGAATCTTCACTGCGAATTAAAAAGAGCTATTAAATTTTCTCAAGAATTATGTATTAAAGGATTGTTTGAAAATCTATATCTATAACTCTAATAGTACTAAATTGATTTCTCATGTCTTCTAATGTTTGAACACTGCTGAGAAATATTTCTTTACTTTCGTTATTGTTAAGAGCGCATTGTGCTTTATCATATATATTCTTTATGCGTGTATATAAAGCGTCACGTTTAGCGGTTAAAATAGTTAATTGATTAGCGTCAGTTATAGAAATAGGTGCGTCTTTTTAGGTGGCATCTTGAATATATCCACGTACAAAGCGAAATGAAAATAAAATTATTAATATTTAAAACTGCGAGCGGCGTTAGGCGTAAATGCGTTGGTATGCGTAAGAGCGTGGCGTTATTGAAGTAGATAAAACTACCTACAAGTTGAATGATATGACGCGAATGGCTAAATGATGCAATTATATGCGTAAATATAAGGCGAGCGATTATTATATATAGCGATTTAAAAATAATGCGTTTAGTACCTAAGCCTACTAAAGTATATGGATAGGTACTAACAATAGATGAATGCGGTGGCCGATAAGCGTTAGGCGAAATAAATTATTAAATATTTATAAAATAAACCCCAACAATATTGAAATAACTTTGAAACAAGTATCTACATGCGCGTGTATTATATGACCACGTGGTCAGGTTATATGATATAACTATTGCCGCGATTAAAAGTATTTGAAAATTACAAATATTAGTTACGCAATCTACGATATTTTAGAAGGACTATACAGGATAGGTAACTGATCTATCCGGCTCGTATGGACCAAAATTTATGGTTGCGCGGGCGCGTGTTCACTCCAGTTTCGTTAGCCAATTATGTTTGGTTCAACTAGCTCGAGTAACGGCGATAGGGTAGATCCTATTTAAGGACTAGAAGCGAGGATGCGGTTCGAAGGACCATTGCGTAATCCGGCTCAGAAAACGTGGTTATGAAGCCGGATTGGAAATCTACAAAGGAAAGGATAAATACCTCGTCTGATGGCGGCTCTGCTGCAGGCATCTACAGTGTTGCCGTTGGGGTTCGTGGTAAACTTATAACTATAAGAACAAAGCGTTGGTCATTCGCGTCGCGTGACTTCAAAATATGATGCGCTACGTACTGTTATGAATAAATAAATTTGTGAGCGAAACGCAACATCCCCGTTGCCTCCACGTTATAAAAACATTATAAAAGGGTAAATCATACTGCAAACAGCAAGCAGTATTCAAGTCCAAGCAGCCTGTAACACACCTCAGTGTATATTTTCCATTAAATTGTAGCAGTATAAAAGTTTTTTTAAAAGGACCCACGGAACGCCATCCTAACAAATTTGGCGTCAGAAGTGAGATCCCAGAAAAACGTTGAGTACTGGGATCTATTATATTGTTGGTTCCGTGGTAAGAAAAGTCCTTTTGTGAAGTAGTCGACGATTAGTCTTGGGCTCCTGTAAGCTCCGCGCTGCTATCTTCGTGATCGACGATAAACCTCCTTTGTTGAGCGTGAGCCCGCATCATCCCCAACACCTGCTACTGCTCTGGTCGACGATCAGCCTCCACCTCCGCGTGTGAGCCCGCACCACCTAGACCTTCACATCAGATTTCACTGAGGATCTCTCACATCCGACTGCTCATCACCCATCATCAGCTACGTGGAAGGAGCAGACAACGTGACGACGCACTGTAATACGATTCCTTGAATCGCTAGGCGTCGCCGTTCCCACCGCACCACGTGACGTCATCATTCGAGAATGTTCCCGTGTGTTGCTGTTACATCGCTGCTACTGTGAGTTTTAACAATTTTGCGAAAGTGCTCTAAAGCCATTTTAGTGAAAGTGAATTTCTAAAAATTCTCCCAAATTACTACTATTTTTTCTATATTTTTATAATATAATTTCAATTTATTTTTACGCATATTTATATGCATGTTTTGGATTAATTTCTGATGTTCTGTAGTATTTTAATTATATAAAACGTAAAACTATTTCATGTCTCTAAAACACGAGAAATCCGAAGAAATCGCATCTTCTTCATCAAGTTCAGATTACTCAGAGGACAGTCCTGTAAAGCCAAAGGTTAAAATGACCACCATTACTCTATCTGTCCTCACAAAGTTCATCAAACCCTACAATGGGGACCGCGAATCGCTTCCCGCGTTTTTAACTAACTGCGAAAATGCGATTGCTCTAGCATCTACAGAACAACAGAACGTCTTGTGTAAATATATCATCTCGCAGTTGGAAGGCAAAGCTCAATTAGTTTGTAGTTTAAAACGATTCAATGATTGGTCCGAGATTAAACAATTCCTTAAAACTACATTTGGAGAAAAAAAACATTCAACTCATTTATTGGTAGATTTGCAACAATGCAAGCAATTGCCTTCCGAAGACGTGATGCAGTTTTCCATACGTGTCGAATCATGTTTAACTAGATTACAATCTGACATTCACTATAGCTGCGAGAATGACAAAGAACTGGTTGGTCGTATAGCCGCTATGGAAGATTTGGCCCTCAATACATTCTTGTTAGGGTTGAACTCTAATTTTTCCCATATTGTGCGGTGTAGAAATCCAAAAACTCTATCCGAAGCGATTACACAAGCCATTGAGGAGGAAAAATTATTTAATTTGTCCAAACTCTCATTACGCTCTAACAAACATTGCACAACATGCAATAAAAATGGACATACCACTTTGGAGTGTTTTAAGAACAAAAATAAACATTCATCAGTAAATTTTCATCATGTAAACTCGTCTAACAATAACAATCATTATCAATCGACCTCTCATTATAATCCA
This sequence comes from Lamproptera curius, assembly GCA_029286875.1. Classification (NCBI taxonomy): domain Eukaryota; kingdom Metazoa; phylum Arthropoda; class Insecta; order Lepidoptera; family Papilionidae; genus Lamproptera; species Lamproptera curius. The sequence goes on from JAGSMT010000079.1 coordinate 409,931, forward strand.
ATTAAATCTTGTGCTTATTGTAAAAACCGAGGTCACGTTATAAGCGAATGTCGTAAACTTAAAGCGAAGAACAATCATAACGCTGAGTCGCGAAATTCCGCACTATCTAGTACAATTGCACCAAGTTCTAATTACACGTCGAACAATCGCTCTAATGTGCATCGTGTTAACAATTCAAATGAAAATAATTTTAACTCCAATTACACGTCGAACAATCGCTCTAATGTGCATTGTGTTGCCACTTCGAATGAAGATAATCGTAATTTAAACTAAATCAGGGTTCAGTGCCGTGTCCGCCGATCCCTTGCTATAATTTAAATGACACGAATTTTTTTCTAAATCCTGTGCTAAACCTTCTTCAACACAGGTTAACGATGTTAATAAACAAAATACTTTGAGTCCTTCAAACTGTGTCCCCACATTATTTTCGACACAGGTTAGTGCAAATAATGAGACTATGTGTCTTTCAAACTGTTTTTCTAAAGTTTCTCTAACGCAGGTTAGCACACCTAAGGATACGTTTAAGTATTCTGACAATCCTCTACCTCGTGATAAATCGGGTTTTTCTCCTAAGGATTGTTTACGTGAGATTTCATTAACGATAAATAAAATTAATAACAAAATCTCTCTACCTCACGTTTATTTAAAAACGAATTATAATGCCAAGCCCTTGTGCTTTCTTATAGACACTGGTTCAACAATTTCTATTGTTAAACGTTCTAGTTTAGATAAACCGGTGCTCCACCCTGAAATTATTAAACTTAAAGGTTTAAGCGATAACGATTCCTATTGCGAATCTCTCGGGTCTATTATACTAAAGTTTGAACATCGCATCTCGTCACAAAATAAAATTTTATTCGACTATTTGTTTCATGCGATTCCTGATACGATTAACTTATATTACGATGGTATTATTGGTTACGATTTTATACAACATTTTAAAATAGATGTTCAATACTCAACCAATACTTTTATTTTAGAAGGTTATGAAATACCTATATGTTGTAGTAGGCCGTCATATATAATACCTCCACGATCAGAAACGGTTATTGAGTGTCCTGTCTCAAATTTATATGAAATTAATGATTTGAAAGAAGCTTTGATATTAGACCATAAAATTTGCGATGGCGTATTTTTAGCCAACTGTATAGTCAATATAAAGCCGAACAATAGGGTTAATGTTTCTGTTCTTAACACCACCGAATCTGAAGTTGAAATTGACAATTTTCAGGTCAAATTAACTCCATTTGAACTTCCTTCTTCTAAATTAGATCATACTCAACTGGAACACATTCATCAATTAGATACTTTTAATATTGACCGTTCTCAAAGGGTTCTAGAGCAGATAAGGTGCTCTCATTTAAATCCTCAGGAAAGGAAAATATTAATGAATTGCCTTTCTAATTATACAGACATATTCCATCTAGATGGTGAATTCTTAACTTATACAAATGTCATTAAACATTCTATTAACACTAAGGATGCAAGCCCTATTCATGTTAAATCGTATCGTTTCCCCGAAGTTCATAAAGAAGAAGTTGAGAAACAAATCAAGAAAATGCTTGATCAAAATATTATTCGCCCTTCTACGTCTCCTTGGAATGCACCCGTGTGGGTGGTCCCGAAAAAACTAGATGCATCCGGGAAACAAAAATGGCGAATTGTTATTGATTATCGACGTCTAAATGATGTCACTGTTTCAGAGGTTTACCCTCTCCCTCTCATTACTGACATCTTAGACCAGTTAGGTCATTCAAAATATTTTAGCACACTCGATTTAACTTCAGGTTTTCACCAACTCCTTTTAGATCCTAAAGATGCTGAAAAAACAGCTTTTAGTGTTACAACTAATAGCATTTCAGGACAATTCGAGTTTACTCGAATGCCTTTTGTTTAAAAATGCCCGTCAACCTTTATGAGGATGATGAATCTTGTCCTCTCGGATTACAAGGTCTTCACTGTTATATTTACCTAGATGATTGCATCGTTTACTCCCATAATCTTGAATCTCATATGCAGAAATTAGAATCTGTTTTACCAAACTCAGAGAGGCAAATTTGAAATTACAGCCAGACAAATGTGAGTTTTTACGACGTGAAGTCGCCTATCTAGGGCATATTATTACAGACAATGGTGTTTCGCCAAATCCAGATAAGGTCAAGGCTATTCCTAAATTTCCAACACCGAAAACCCCAAAAGACATAAAGTCTTTTCTCGGATTAATGAGGTTATTACGTCGATTTATTGAAAACTTCTCTCACTAACAAAGCCTCTTACAGCTTCTAAAAAGGACGTTAATTTCATTGGTCACATGAACAAGAAAAAGCTTTAATACTCTCAAGCAAAAGCTCATTTCAGCACCCTTGTTACAATACCCTGACTTTCACAGCCCTTTATTGTAACGACAGATTCTTCAAATTATGCCGTTGGCTGTATTATCTCAAGGTGAGATTGGCAAAGATAAGCCCATCGCTTATGCCTCTCGAACTTTGAATAAACAAGAAGGCAACTTTTCCACAACTGAGAAAGAGCTCCTCGCAATTCTATTCGCTGTTAACACTTTCCGCCCATATCTCTATGGTTATAGGTTTAAAATTGTAACAGACCACCGACCCCTGACATGGTTATTTAACGCTAAGGATCCAGGCGGTCGTTTATTAAGATGGCGATTAAAGCTTGAGGAATATGAATACGAGATCATTTATAAACCAGGTAGAGTAAACTGTAATGCAGACGCGTTATCTCGTTACCCAGTAAACGCTGTGACCACTCGTAGTTGTAAATTAAATTCAACTTCTTATGAAGAATATTTTAAAAAACAATTTACCAAAACTACATCTTATTGTGATACTAAAATTGAAGAACACAATCAAAGCTTACATACGGCTAAACAAAAATTAATTGCATGTCCAGTTTCTTTAGATTTAGATAACTCAATGCCGCATTGTGAACAATTGTTATCCATGATTAATAATCCCGAGGAATTCCGTGAGGGTGAACGTGAACCCTACACTTTACAGACGGTTAATTGCAAAAACAATAAAATCCTTTATTTCTTGTTTACTAAAGTTCATCACTTCGATGAAACCAATTACAAAACTATTTACGACTTATTAATGAAATTACGCGATGAAATTATTACCAAGAATGACTATGATATAGAATTAGCTTTGCACGATTTTACTGAACCATTTAGCAAACTAGTTTACATTAAGACTTATACTATAATATCCTACATTTTTCATGCTACTAGTATAAAGATACATATATACAAAAATCAAATACTTTATCCAACTCCTGCCGAAATTACTAATATTCTCAAGGAAAATCACGGTTCGACCATTGCCGGTCACCCAGGTATAAAACGTATGTTTAATAGAATCAAAGCCTCGTATTACTGGAAAGGCATGCGTTCAGATATTGAACGATTTGTTAAAGATTGCAAAATGTGTCAAGTTAATAAACCACTTCGAACTTCTAACAAATCACCTATGGTTATAACTTCGACAAGTACTAAACCATTTGAAAGATTAGCTCTCGATATTGTTGGTACTTTACCTGAAGCTGGCCTTCAAAAATTCAAATATATCTTAACTCTCCAAGACGATTTAACTAAATTTTCATGTGCCTACCCAATGATTACTTGTACTTCAGATGAAGTTGCCCGCAGCCTCATCCATTTCTTTTCATTATTTGGTTTTCCTAAAATTATATTGACTGATCAAGGTACTTCATTTACCTCTGAGTTATTTAAACAGTTAACAGAAATTCTAAAAATTAAAAATCTATTTTCTACGCCTTATCACCCTCAAACAAATGGCGCACTAGAACGAAGTCACGCTACCCTTAAAGAATATTTAAGATCATTTGTTAACGAGAATCAGGACGACTGGCATTGCTACTTAGCAACAGCGATCCTTTCTTATAACACAACTCCGCATTGTACTACCGAGTTTACACCCTTTGAACTTTTATATGGTTATAAACCATCGATTCCAAGTAGTGTTTACGACACTGATGGCAACACTACCTACCAGGAATATATTCGCGCTCTCCAATACAGGATGAAATATTCTCGCGAAAAGGCTATTGAAAATATGAATAAAAGCAAGGAAATTTCAAAAAATATTATGATTCAACAGCACGTGAAAAATCCTATAAAACTGGTGATTTAGTATATTTGAAACATCATCACAGACTTCGTAAAGCACTGTCCCCGGTGTGGAAGGGACCTTATAAAATAATAAAAACACATGGCAAACACATTAAATATCATGTCAATGAAATAAAACCAGCATGAACATATTTGTTTCAGATGTCTCGTGTGTCCAAGTATTTCCGAGCCAATAGAAATTATACAACATAGCCCAGGAATATTTTTTGATCCAACTTCCATCGTCTATTTCCATAACGATTATTGGAATGTCATAACTCATGTAGACATTGTACCTATACGACCTTATATGGAAAAAATTGAAAAATCTACTCAGATTATCTCCAACTTTTGTGATAAAGCTCGAAACTTATCCGTTTTCAACCTAGATTGTAAGGATATAACCAATCCTTTGGAAACTCTTATTAATTCTAATAATCTTAAGTTAGATTCCTTATCTCATCTTATTTCCAATAACCGTCAAGAACGCGCTATTGAATTTGGAGGTGAAATATTAAAGTTCTTTTTTGGAACACTAGACGCTGACGATGCTAGGAAATATGATGAAGCTATTAATAAATGTCAACAGGACGAGAATCATATCTATTCATTAATGAAAGATAATATTCATGTTGTTCGTTCTACAATTAATAATTTTAACATTTCTATACAAAAATTGAATAATAATGAAATAAGGCTCAAAAATAAGATAGAAAAACTTAATTACATACTTTTATCTAACTCTAAAACTAATAATAATTTAATTAACTTAGAAAGAATCAACTCTTTGTTCAATGTTATTGAAGGATCATTACTATCCATTTCTAACATTCTAGATACTATCTTAAATTCTATTTTATTTGCTAAGGCAAATATTTTGCATCCATATGTCATAACTCCAATAAAATTATATAGAGAGTTGTCAAATAACATTCAACTGAAAAGAACATCCGAGTTCCCAATTTCATTAACTCTACAAAACATTCATACCATAATCGACTTATCGGAACTAACCGCCTATTACTACAACAACAAACTAATGTTTGTAATACAAATACCTCTAATAAATCCGACAAAGTTCAACTTATACAAGAATTTACCGTTGCCTACTCCTCGCGATATTAAACATTATTCAACATATGTTCTGATTCATCCCTCTAAGCTATATGTGGCTATAACAGATGACAGATTGTATTATGTCTTATTAAATAGTATTACTGAATGCAAACATGTTAATAAGGACTATATTGTATGTCCTATGGCTTCGATATTATCAACGATCAACAACCTTCATGTGAATCAAAGTTATTGTCTGAAGTTACGTTATTACTTCCTGAAAATTGTGATTCTAAAGTTATTTATGGTCATATAAATGTTTGCCTAAAACTTAATGATAACAGGTATATTTATGTAAAATCAAAACCTAAGAAATTAACTATGAAATGTAATAATAACATAACTGACTATATTTTACAAGGAACAGGAATTTTAACGCTTGAAACTAACTGTGTAGCTTATTTTGAAACTTTACAATTTTATGCCTCTAATAAATATAATTCTATTGTACCGAGTCAAATAAGTTTAAAGTTTGATTTAACCTTAGACGATTGTTGCCAATATAATATAATTAACGAATCTTCTCGTACTATAAATCCCATTAGTTTGTCAAATGTTGATCTGGAATCTCTTAGATTAGCTGCACATAAACTAGATCATTTAGAAAACGAAATTCGTGACAGTGAAAATCAGTCACACATTGTAAAATATGGCAGTTACTATTCAGGAATGACCTATGTGATGATAGTCGCTATAATTTGTTTTATTGCCTATAAGATTTATAACAAATGTTTTCGTTCTAGTAATACCTCTTGCTGTATTCAAATATTTAATCAATGCTATAATTCAAAGAAAAATAAGAGAAATAATAATATTAGTACATCAATTGAACTTACTGAAATGTCAGAAGACTCAGATTCCGATAAAAAATCTGTAAAAAGCCTACCGAACATAGAAATGAGAAAAACTAACACTATTTTTAGAAATATTGATAAATCCAACCGTAATTTAAGCAATTTTTAAATTGTAAATCTCTATTTACCTTACTCTTTTCCTATCTTAACTTTAAAGTTCATTTCTATATTTTGGGGTTTTTAATACTAAAATTACTATTAATAAGTTCTTTTTACATTAACAAAATGTTAATAATTTTAAGTACATTTTAAATTGTAAACTGAGTTTTATTTTTACAAATTTACATTAATGATAGCACTTGATACTAAAAAGTAATAATAATCCTTCGCTTAATTTAAAAAAATAAAGCTCAGTCTAAAGGGGGGAGATGTTATGAATAAATAAATGTGTGAACAAAACGCAACGACAGCAATAACCCCCGTTGCATCCGCGTTATACAAATATTATAAAAGGGCAAATCATACGGCAAAAAGGAAGCAGTATTCAAGTCCAAGCAGCCTGTAACACACCTCAGTGTATATTTTTTCATTAAAATTGTAGCAGTATAAAAGTGTTTTTTTAAAAAGGACCCACGGAACGCCATCCTAACAGTACAGAATTCCCGAAGTCAATTGCCGACAGCGGTGGCGCTGGCGCCGACCGCGTCATGAAGTCTTCTTCTTTACCCTCCTTTATTCGCGAGATGAGGAAAATGAAAGGAAAAGAAGGGCAATGCGCCGACTACAACGTTTACTACGTTCATGGTACGTGACTTAAAGTATTGCGATTCTATTAACCTATGAAACTTTGCGTATGGATATTGTTAAATTAAATGTGACATGAGATTTTATGAGAGAAAGTTTTATCATTACTGCATAAAACTCATTTTAATGAAGAGTTTATTAAAACAGATGCTTACATTTTGTTGTTACAGTTGACTTGGTGATATTGTCTTAAAATATATATATTTCATATGTTACCTCGTATGCCCTCGATGGACTCCTCAACTACTGAAAGGATTTTATCAAATTTGCACACTGTATATAGTTTGATCTTATTTAGGGTATAAAATGGTTTATATTTAAATGTAAGGTCTAAACATCGTTTTATTGCGAATTAAATTTGAATATTATTTGGCAGTTACACTGTTAGCTCCGGATCGATTCAGATATCGTCTATCCATTAATTGAGTTGTGTTTATAATTGAATAGATGACGCTGATTTTATAGTACAAACTTTCGTTGATACCTAATAGGAGATTAGGACAATTATATAAATTCGTAAAATGCGTAATTCCTGGCTACGTAGCGGTCATGGTAAAGGCAGGGCAGGGAGTGCTAAGAATCCCTAGGTGAGATTTGGCTACCAACAACGGCGACTGAACCTGGCAACATACACCGCACGGACATTGAGGACTGACGAGAGAATAACGGAGCTGGAAGAGGAGGTAAACAAGTTGCGATGGGATATAATAGGATTATCCGAAGTCCGAAGACAGGGTAGGATACAATAATCCTTGAAGCCGGCAACTTGTTTTACCACCGCGAGGGCGACCAAGGAGGTGTCGGATTTATCGGCCGCCAGTCTCTCATGAGCAACATTGGTAAAATCGAAAATGTGTCGTCAAGGGTTGCTACCTTATACTCAGAATATTGAAACGGTATTCGCTGAAGGTCATACAGGTATATGAACCAACATCGACACACCTGATGATGAGGTGGAGGCAATGTAGAGGACATCTCACGAGCCATACATTCCTCTAAAACTCAAACATGGTGCTGATGGGGGACTTTAACGCAAAAATAGGCAAAAGGAAAGACGATGAGCTGTGAGTAGGCAAATTCGGAGTAGGGGCACGATGTACCCATGGGGCAACAGCTGGCTGACTTCATGGAGAAAGAAGGACTCTTTATGATGAATTCTTTCTTTAAAAACAGCCTCACAGGAAATGGACCTGGATCAGCCCCGATGGTTCCGTCAAAAACGAGATTGACTTTATCATGACGACCAAACGCTAAATATTTAATGATGTCTCTGTGATCACAAGGGTTAAAACCGGCAGTGATCACCGACTTGTAAGAGGCACATTAAATCTAAACATCGGGCTGGAAAGGTCTCGTCGACAAAGTCCACGCTACATCCGTCTCGTGCCCATATCCTAAATGCCTAAAGCTATCAGCTCGAGCTTAATAATCGCTTCCAATGCCTAGATACATGCAGCACTGTGGTCGATATTAACGCTCAGCATGTGGAAACTGTCCGTACTGTGGGTACTAGGTTCTACAAGGCGCACCGCAAGCCTAGAACCCAAAAACTCTCTGATCACAGTCTGAACCTAATGGAAACAAGACGGAAGATGCGGCTACAGTCTTCTTCTGACATGTTAGTTGCTAAATTGACAGTCGGTATATCGAGGTTATGAGGTGTTTGTACAGGAAAGCCACGATGTCCGTCCGAGTGCAATCTAGTAGTATGAAGCCTATTCAATTGCAGAGAGTGTAAGACGGGATGATGTTATATCCGCGAAACTCTTCACCGCTGCATTGGAAGACGCCTTCAAACTTATGAATTGGAAAGGTCAAGTATTAGCATCAATGGCGAGTGTGTTACCCACATTAGATTTGCCGACGATATAGTCATCTTGGCGGAGTCGCTGGAGGACCTAAATGCTATGCTTAATGACCTCAACAGTGTCTCTTAACACGTGGGCCTTAGGATGAACATGGACAAGACGAAAGTTATGTCTAACGGTCATGTCATGCCTATGCCGGTAGTTGTTGGGAGTGCTGTGCTCGAAGTTGTTGACGAATATATTTACCTGAGACAAGTAGTCCGATTAGGTAAGTCCAACTTCGATGCCGAGGTCTTTCGACGAATCCAGCTCGGATGGGCAGCGTTCGGGAAGCTACGACATATCCTCCAATATTCCTTAATGCCTGAAGACTAAGGTCTTTGACCAATGTGTATTGCCAGTGATGACCTATGGCACTGAGACATGGTCCTTCACTGCCGGCCATATGAAGAAGCTTCAAGTCGCTCAGCGAGCTATGGAGCGATGCTCGGTATTTCCCTGCGTGATAAAGTGCGTAACGAGTGACGATCTGTGCAAATGTGCAGGAGGTCGGTGGATGCAGGTGGCACAGGATCGTACCTCTTGGCGACTTATGGGGGAGGCCTATGCCCAACAGTGGGCTCTGTCAGGCTGAAACGACGAACGACGAAAATGAGTAATTGCATTAAATTTTTTACTCTTTAACTCTTAACCATCATTCGGGTTACTCAACTTATTTTTTATCTTAAAAACGTAGTGTAATAAAATATAAGCCGCAGCAACGCTAGACTTTCTGCTAGAAAAATATATAGAGTAAGAGACCGTTCATTTCTTTATCTACAATAAAAAATACTTTTTTTACTCCATTGGCGTAACGGTAAGTTAGTAAAGTAAGTTGATTGAAAAATAGTTAAAAATTTAATTAAAATCTCGTCCGAATAAATTGAAACCGGCCTAAGCCTTAGAAGTTCAAAAAACAATGTCTGCATAAATGTATCTAATGATAAGATTTCAGGCAGTAAGTATTTTAATGAAAACATTGTAAAATAATGCAATGAAGCATATTTAAGCCTATTTTCGGTAAAAAAGTGTAAGTTCTTGAACTACTGCATCTTAAGTAGTTCTACAGAATTATACAGTAAGCAAGAAGCAAATGTCTATTTACTTTAAATGTTTATAGATAATTTTGTTTTAAAAAGAGGTAAAAAGCATACTTTCGTCGCTGAGGACGACAACAGTTATACTGATTTTTATTTTAAAGTCGGTCTATTTCTTTTTCTTAAAATTATACTTGTGTTGCTTAAGTTTGCGAATAACTTCCGCTTTCTTGAAATCCAATTTCTGTGTTTTGATTTGAACGACCATAAACTTGATAAGCGATTCAATTTCAGATATAACGTTTCGCGTTTCATCGAATACTTCAAACCAACTGTATAATTATACCTTATCTAATTTAACAATACCTTTTTAAGGTAATATGTATATCATAGTATACATGTTAGTTACACCATACAAAAACATACACGTACATCAATTTGCACATTACGTATGTTTCGATGCTGCTGGGAAACACTTCGGAAATTTGTATTATGGTTGTTTTCTAGTTACTTAGAATGTGCGCCAATAATCTGGGAAATAAATGATTCGTCGGATGTGCATATAAAAATTCGATGCCAGATATCAAAATGATCTTTATCTTGTGACTTTACATTCAGTGACCCCATACTTCCATTTATTCAGGAAAATTTTATCATGGTTAAAATCTGACCCAGTTATAATTTTGGGAATACGTTTTAGTATAGAAAACCAATTATTTAATGGTGTTGTTCCGAAAATGCATATAAAGATTTAAATTTTATTAATATTTTAATAGTAAGTGATTGTGACTATCAATGTCACGTAGTACATTAATCCTTAAGCGAAAAATAGAATAAAACAGTTGATGTCACAACACATACTGGATACAAAAAATGTACAAATTTTCTCAAAACAAATAAACACTTTGTGACACGCTTTTGTACAAACTTCATGATTAGACAAAGGGTAGGTATACAAGAAGAATAAAACTAATTTTCTTTTATACGGTAATAGATTCTTGAACGCAGTAAAAAGTTATACAGCGCTCTAACACTAAAATGATAAAATTCTGCCGTTTAATCGCCTACCTTAAAATCTCGGGTTTATTTTATTGTATGTACGTTTTTGTTACTATGATATATTTTTGCCACATTACACTGCTTTTCTTATCGAAAGGGCCGAAAGTTTATTAACAAAGAAAAGGATTTGTTAAAATTCTTCTATTTGTTAATAAACTTTAAATATGTATCGATAGTGCTTACCACATATGGGCTAAAAACATTGCAATATGTCATTACTATATAATCAGTTGAATTCAGTCAGACGGGTTAAAGTATAAAACAATATCGCGTGATCCGTTTTGGAATCGGTAAAATTGGAAATCGGAAATACTCGTTCAATTTCGTATAATTTCCTGATATCGTGAGACGATTGTAATACAAAAATGTCCTATTTAATTATCGGCTAGTATTTTTAAAAAATTAGAGATACTCTGGAAATGTTTTCCTAAAATTTAAAGCACAATTGACCTAATTACTATTATAAGTTTTACTATACTTGAAGTGTATGTTTTTTTTTTTAAATTTATATGCATCGTGTTGTTTTGCTCCTAGGGACTTTTTTTTAATGGAAACGCTAGTTCGAATCTAAGATGTTGAATAAAAAATGTTTAATATAGATATATGTATTTCAATGGTCTACAAAGCGCAGCAAGCGCCAACAATTTTACGTTAAAAATGCAGTAAGATAATTTTAAAAGAATAAATTTTAAGGCCATAAATTGTCACTTATAATATTATTTTACTTGTTTTATTATTCGATGTTTGTTTTAAATTTTCGAATGATTTTATTTTTAATCGGAATCAGAGCAAGTATTTAAAATTTCAGAGTTTTAAATATTTTAAATAGTTAAACATTTAGTCGAAAAGATAATTGCCAAAACCACTGCTGGACATAGGCCTTTTTAAGTGAACGCCAAGACGGCCGATCCCCTGCTACTCGCTGCCAACTTGAACCGGCTACTGCACGGAGATCGCCATCCCACTTGGTCGGGGTCGACCAACACTCCGTTTCCCTAAACGTGGCCTCCACTCCAGAACCTTATGGGCCCATCGGCCATCCGTTCTTCGGACCACGTGACCGGCCCACTGCCACTTCAACGAGCTAATCCTTTGCGCTATGTCGGTAACTTTCGTTCTCTGTCGGATGAATTCATTACGAATCTTATCCGATAGAGAGACTCCGAGCATAGCGCGTTCCATAGCAGGTTGAGCTATGGCAAACTTGTGGATCAGTCCGATAGTCAGAGGCCACGTTTCTGTCCCGTAGGTCATGACGGAGAGTATGCATTGGTTAAAACGTGAGAATGTGGTGTAGCTCCTGAATGCGCCAGCCCGACTGAATCCTCCTATTGGCTTCCCTCTCAAAGCTGTGTCTTCCCAACGGCAATATGTGCCCGAGGTAGACATATTCATCGACAACTTCGAGAGTAACACCTTTGGCATTGACCGGACTCGGGAGAACGTGTTCGTTGAACATGACTTTAACTTCATCCTTAGTCCGATACGTTGGGACGATTCATTTAAGCCGTGCAACATTACCTGCAAGCACTCCAACGACTCGGCCAATATGACGATATCGTCAGCGAAACGGAGGTGTGAAAGGTACTCGCCGTTAATGTTTATGCCACGTCCAGTCCAGTCTAGGGTCTTAAAGACGTCTTCCATTGCATTAGTGAACAGTTTCAGGGTATTATATCCCCCTGTCTCACTCCTCGATGCAATGGGATTGTTCGCGTTTGACCCCCGGAATCAGAACAGACATATACGCAGTGCTATACAGACCTTTCAACACCTCGACGATAACCGACCAGAACAGCCCAGGTTTCAACAGAGTCAAAAGCTTTCTCATAGTCCACAAAGGCAAGGCACAGTGGCTGATTGTACTCATAGGTCTTTTGTACAACTTGCCTTATGGTGAAAATGTGGTCTATGGTGCCTGCTCCGGTGGTTGGAATCTATCAAGCTTGTTGGCGAGGCGATTCGTCATGACTCTCGAGAACAGCTTGTTGGCTTAAAAGTGAGATTGGTCGGTAATTTTTAAGCAGGGTATTGTCACCCTTCTTAAAAGCAGAATGACCACTTTCAAGCCATGCCTTGGGAGAAGTACCCTGTTGAAGAACAAGTCGAATAACTTCCGTAACTCACCTAAAACGAGGTTACCCCCTGCTTTAAGGAGCTCGGTAGTAACTCCATCCTTTCAGGAGCTCTTCCCCCCTTGAGCTGCTTAAGAGCCAGACTAACCTCATCAATGCTGACTGTAGGAAGCTCACCGGAGAGATGCCGAGTCAGACTGGCACGTGGATCGTTACCCCGGTAATCAGGTTGAGGAGCCTGTGACGCGTACAATTTGCCATAGAAATCCTCGATCTCAGATAAGATCCCAAACTTAGAAGAAACAATCGAACCAGAACAGTTCCTAAACTTCGACAGATGGCTTCTCCCGAGCTTCTCCACAAAAACCTTCGAACCTCTATTCCGCTCAATCACGCTACAAAGAAGTCAAGAAGTTATGTCCAGCAGTGGATTAACACAGGAAATAACAATGTTCGCCGGTCTTGTAGTTTTCAAGCGCAGGAATAATTTTTGGCGGACTTCCCGAAATTATGATATTTCAATAAGGTCGGTTTCTTTTTTTACATTTTATTTCATTCGATCTTGATACTTTGATTTTATCTCACCAATTTCTCTTTTAAACTATATATATAAAAAGTCGTGTTAGTTACACCTTTCATAACTGAACAACAGCTGAACAGATTTAGCTGAAATTTATGTCGTCTGTTCCTGTGTCGGAATGCCAGCAAAACTTTCTTAAATTTGCGCCAGGAAAAAAACTGAGAATATTGAATATAGTAAAGCTTTAAAAACACACACAATTTATTAATTACACTAATTAAATAATAATCGAAAGGACAAGACTAAGTCTGTCGGGTCAACTAGTTATATATAAATAGTACCTTTTTTGTGATTGGGATTAAATTAAATACAAGTAGCAGTTTCTAGATTTCAAATAGTAATAGAAAATACGTTGTCGAAAGTGAAAAAACTGTGCGATTAAATTAAAAAGATGAATATGCTTACAATTCTTTCATCAACAAGACAAAAAATTGATAAGTAGATAGATACGATATAAATATGAAATGAAAATAGTACCGCTTAATATTTGATATGATGGTAGTAAGGAAACTTTATGACCCTATAAGGGTAAGGATACAATGATAATGGGAAAATCTCATTTATTAATATCTTTCGACGGTATGGGTAAATCGTAAAGATATTTTATGTGATGAAGTCGGTGAATAAGTACAATTTCTATATCTTAAAAATGACGAGATTTGATTTACGACAAATAATATTGTTCTTCTTTTGCCCAGGGTTTAAAATATAATATATCAGGTTATCGAATAACAATAATATTGTAGTATGAGGTACATTTACTTAAATATTATATCTCATTTATTTTGTTTTGTTAACTGGATCTCGAGGTCTGTGGAGTATGTCTCCCCAGCGAGTGACTTAACTGCACCAATGGTTGCCAGAAGAGAAACCTCAGCTTGGGCCGTCACTTTCTGATTCCCGTTATCATGCTTAATCAAGAGCTGCCCAGAAAGGCCGAGGCCTCGGCTCGATTCAGACGCTTCCTTAAGGTTAGTTTTTATAGCTAAAAGAGCTCTTTTTATGGCATACGCAGGCAGACGAACAATCGGGCCACCTGATGGGAAATGGTCACCGACGCACATAGATATTGGCAATACCAGCGGTATCGCCAACGCACTACCTACCGTGAGACATAGAGTGTTAAGTCTCGTTGACCCAGTAAATACGCTGGCTACGGTGCCCTTCAAACCGGAACACAGCAGTGTTTTCACACTACTGCGTCGCCGGTCTCCTGTAAAAACGGGACCTGCCACCGGTAAATTTAGAACGGTGAATAGGACATTGAAGCATCGATTGTACGTTGAGCGAAGGTTTTGTTGATGACTTCACATAGATATTGAAATTTTGAGGATGTGTAGGTTGGAGTAACAGGTGAATTTATAGAAAATTAGAGAGTTGTAAGCGCCCGTAAAAAGCGTTTTATCGTATAGGTAGCCACAGGAATTCAGCACGATGGGCCGACACGTGGTCAGTTTAATTATGAAAGCTCCGGTCTTATTTTATCTTCTGCTATAACAATATATTTAAGCATAATAATTTATAAAACCTATCCGAGTTTTGAAACAAATTAATTTTTAAAGCGAAAAATGTATATAATAAAGTACGTTATCAAATAATAATTTTTTATTGTTTCCCGAATTGTAAATTTAATTTATCACCGATCAAAGTCTTAGAAGTTTATTTCGTAAAAAATGTCACACATGGGTTTGGACTGAGCATTTCTCGGTCAACACTCTTTTAATTTCTTTTATTTATTCATTTAAACTTTTTGTACAATTAAAGTGTACACAGGCGGGCTTAATGCCTTAGGCATTCTCTGAGAGCCAACCTTAGTGAGGTAACTAAAATTCAGCGTAGGTGCACTAGAAAATATCAGATTAACATAATAATACTTTGTTCCACTTAATCCACTCTTTGTTAAGAACTATTATTATTGTATAACAACTAAATACAAATTTATTAAAACTTAGTAGTATACAACTAATAAAAAGATCATAAAAATATGTAATATATAAACACTTAAATACATATACATATATATAATAGAAAATAAGTATTCAGAATTAAAGTGACAGTCAATCCGCCGACGCCTTATTCAAAAGATGTTTGCACACTTTGCCTTTAAACTGAAAATAATTTGAAGGCATTCCGACTTCCAGAGGTAGCACGTTCCACAGAAGAATGGATTGGTTATGAAAGGACTTGTGATCGAAATCAGTACGATGAGTAGGACAATGGAGAAGACGGTTATTTGTCGAACGAAGATCTTTGAGGCTACTATCACTGAGGTATTGGAAATATGGCGACATGTACGACGGCGAAGAAGGAGAATGAAGAAAAGAAAAGAGAGTAGTGAGGGCCTCAGCGCTCGTCGTTGTGGAATAGACAGCCATTTAATTTGTATTCGATACGGTGACACGTGGTCATATTTTCGAAGATTGAATACGAATCGAATGCAGTTATTTTGAAGTCGGTCAAGTTTAAGGAGTTGATCTGCATTCAGGTCAAAGTAGCACACGTCACCATAGTCAATCAAAGGGAAAATTAAGGACTGCACGAGCGTTATTTTAGTTTTTATAGGAAACAAGTTTTTAAATCGATAAAGCGCTCTTAGTACCCCTGTAACTTTTGAGAAACGCTAATTAGTTGCTGTTTCCAACTCAGTGTTGAATCAATTATCAAACCGAGGTTCTTAACACTGTCGCTAAGAGGTATTATGTGATTATTAAATATTATTGATGGAAGGCTACTTAAATCTATTTTATTTAAAGTACGGTTGCTGCCAATAATTATCGCCTGACACTTAGATGGGTTTACTGTTAGACCAAACTTGAGAGACCACATTTTGATTACATCAAGGTCATAATTTAGTTTTTAGACTATTTCATTGATCTTATCTACAGTGTCATGAAAGTACAATTGTAGATCATCGGCGTAATAATGGTACGAACAACGAAGTTCAGGTGTGATAAAATAAATGAAAACAGAAAATAAAATAGGGAGAGTGTACCGCCTTGAGGTCGGCACTAGCAAGACTATGCTTGTTTGAGAACAACTCGTTGGCAATAACAGTTTGTTGGCGACCTCGAAGACATGATGCAAACCAAGCCAATGCTTCATCTGAAACTCTCAAATGGGAAAGGATTGCTAAAAGGATATCGTGGCATTAAAAGCAATGGCAAAATCTATTAACACCAAAATTGTTACTTTTGTATTATCCATGGCAGATCTAATGTCGCCAGTCACTTTAAAAGGGCAGTTGTGGTGCTGTGTCCTGATTAAAGTCTCGATTGAACTCCAGATTGAAGTGGGCTTATTAAGTTGTTACACAGCATGAAGTTTGAGAACTGCCTTAAAACACATGACTCGAGCACACTTTGAAAGAAAAGGAGCATTAAAATAGGACGATAATAGGATGGTAAAGAAGGATTAGTACACTTTGGAAGAGGACGAACGTAGCCAGAAAAGATTCAGTAGTAATATAGAAATCTTTTAGCACTTGTCATGTAATTAACGCGCCGATGCCCGACAATCGAACTCTAAAATGTTTTTTTTCATTATTTTAAATAAACAATTAATAACGATTTTTGTAATACGAATGTTTTAATAATGACGACATTCGCAAAGTGGCCGTGTGGAAATGGATGAGAAAAGTCGAAGATCGGAAGCGGTAGCGTGCATTAGGAGGGCCTATGACACTAGGCTGATGATGATGATGATGATGTTATGGCAAGATTGTGACGAATTCATTTTATTGAAATACATGTCGTGCATTATGGTACTAATTTTGACATTTCTCTATTTTTACTGATTGACAAAAGAAGAAGGTCCTCAATTCGGAGCTTGTGTTAATTTTTTTCTAAATCACATTGAACTATAATTTAAGCTCATTTAAGGTTATGCAGTTATATGTGCATATTGTTCTATGCATATAAAAAGTGTCATACACGACATTTTGACTGAGTGAAGATTTTGAAAGATATGAGAGATATAAAATTCAATTCAAAATGTCAGGAATCGCGGGGCACTTACTTGCAAAGGTCATGTTGCCATCAGCTTATACTGGGCAAGTATAAGCAAATATATATTTTGGTTAAAATTTCACTTGTTTTTTGGGAATTAAACTATGTCGATACGACTTTTTACTTGAATTACGGCCTTCTAAATTAGCTTAGTGTATCCGACGTAAAGGATTTGTGACGTTCGATTAATCTTTTGCAAGGACTTCCGCATTTGTCTTTATCACTGGTTTGGGTAAGCCGTAGAATTATGGGAGATTTACACTGGCTTCGAGAGTGTTTCTTTGTAAAGACAGTGAGAAAAGCACTAGCTGTTAATAAAACTATAACAAAAAAATAGACAGCATAGCCTAATTACACCTTTACAATAATAATTTTTCTTGTTTCCAATGGTAATATGAAAAAGAAATTATTATTTTGTCTTATCTCTTCTAATAACCCCCTTTTATCTATACTATTAAGATTATATATGAAAGCCCTACAGGGCTTGAATAATAATTCTATCTAACATAAATCTGCTGTTGCATAAGAATGCAACGTATTTATAAAAAAAAAACAAATTTAAGGTTTGTATTTTGAAAATACTCATAATTAATGTATAAACCATACATCGATATCTGGAACTATTGGTAAGACACGTGGTTCATATTTTTTAGGAAGTATTAGTGTACAAACAATTCTGCAACTCGTTCGAAGACAGTCCTGTAGCCAGTAATTGTTGGGTAAACGAGAAACTTTTCTACTTTCAAGGCAATGCATGAACCAACGTCGTCTTTTTGCAATTCTATGGTAGAATTTGTAAGGTACCATTCTTCACCATAAGAGTAGACCAATGCCATTGTGGATCTGATTTACCCAACGACAGGGTAACTTACCGTCAAGTAAATGCATTTCATCCTTTAGCTATCATCTTTGTAAAAATTGGATCTTTATAGCAGGCCCTATCTTCATTCCTAAAATCAGTTGGTTTGTATTTAATTAATTAATTTAGTAAATTTGTATTTGATTTCCTCACATTTTGATAGACCTGATATATTTTCTTAAAACTTTCGTGTTACTAACAGTTTTTCGCCATATTATGTTTATTCTAACTTAATCTTAAAAATAACAACACAGTGCATTTCCCATGCAAATATTTTTGCAGAGAGATTCACTACATATGTACAATAATAATGCTAACAATTTTTTCATTAATTCTCTAAGTAATTATTGCATTAGTCATTAACTCTGAACATGGATGACTGTATAATAATAATCCTGAAGTTAAAAAATATATTAAATTTATATAACTTCCTAAAACCATCCATTCTGTAAATGGATCGATTCGTGGGTCGTATTGTTAATCTGGGTCAACGATGGTTCAGGGAATACGTTTGCGTTTTTGAATATAAATTACTAAAATATGATGTACTCGCTGTTACCTGCAGCTTCGCTCGTGTGGAATAGAAAAAATATATCCGAGGTGTAAAGGAAAATACTGTATAATATAAGATAAATAAGTTGATATCATTTTATGTTCCAGTCGTTAGACGCAGTTTTATGGCTTTTGCTTCGACATTGACAAATTATCATATTGACTTTCATCTCCATTTCAACTCCTACTTTATCCCTGTTGAATTCGCAAATACAAAATTGCGAGAAAATCACCAATTTGGCTCGTTCGAATATCTAGCCACAAAATTTTATTTGTTCAAAGGAGTCGTTTTTAAAAAAAAAACATTATCCCCCATTTCAATACTTTTGACCACTTTTATCGCAATTATTAATAACTTATGTCCTTTCTTGGAGTCTATTTTAAGTATCGTAATCGGTTCCATGGTTTAGACATCAAAGACGTACATACAGACAGAGTTACTTTCCCATTTATAATATTAGTATGGATTAGTATGAATGATACATTTGAGATGTTTTTATTGTTTGTGCTTATCATAAGACACAAAATTTTATGGCTTTTGCTCCGATGGTGAAGAATTTCCAAATTGACTCTCAACCCTAGTTCATACCCGTACAATTTAAAACTACATAATTGCCAAACTACCATTTTTGCCTAATTTCGAGTATCTAGACATTGCATTTCATCGTTCAACCAAGCCGATATACGTATATACGTTATATATATCGTATTCGCGTCCATAAGACGCAAATTATGGTAAATAATTTAAGTTTTTAAAATAGTTGTATAAATGTTATTTCATGCAAAAACTTGTATTGATTTTTAATGATTTAGTTTGTTAATTTCTATTACTTGCGCGAATATTATACATTGTTAAATAAAATGAATTTACGGATTTTATCGCGTTTATTTTACATTTTCAATTCCCCGCTCTACCCCGTGACCACGGCCGCTGGAAAGTGTTCGAAACGTCGGGAATTTAAAATGTAAAATAAACGTGATAAAATCCGTAAAGTCATTTTATTTAATTAATTTGTCAAGTTTATATCAAATGGCTAAATTGATGTTAACTATTGTTGTCTTACTTACTTTCTCTTCACTTCCACTTTCCATTTTTTTTTGACTCGAGTGGTGCGGCACGATACATAAACGTTTTTTTTGTATGTATATAGATTTTTACGAACTTATAAACATTCAATTCCGCATATCTTATACTAAATTTTGTTTGTCGCTGTTTTGATAGGAAAAAACACCAGAGTTCCAGTCTAAAAACTTCATCTTATATTGGATGAAGTAATGAAACCATTAACTGCCTCCGTAGCCTAGTGGTATAGGCGTGTGCCTTAGAAACTGGAGGTCGTGGGTTCGAATCCTGCGGGCAATCAGCAAATTTTCATTGTTGTGTCCTAGTTCGTTAGGGCAATTTGGGCCGATCACCCAATTGTCTGAAAAGTAAGATGATCCATGCGTCGGATGGGCATGTAAAAAGTTGGTCCACCCACCAACCCGCATTGGACCAGCGTGGTGGGATACGGTCCAAAATCCCCTAATGAATGGAGGTGTATTAGGGGAGGCCTATGTCCAGCAGTGGACTATCACAGGCTGATGATGATGACGAATGAAACCATTTACTATCGCTTATAAAAGACAAAGCCGTGTGAAAACTATATACTACTACCACGACCAAAGCAAAGACGAAGCTTGTTTATGCTTACCAACTTTCCGGTCTTAAAACTTCTTACTGGTAGCCACAGGGTTAAGTAGTTTGATGTTTTATTTAGTTACACCGTCAACTTGAGAGCTTCTAGCGGATATAAACGCTTCGAAACCTTTTGGACTTGGTAATATTACATAGTATTTCAACTGAAAACTTCTAAAACACCGGTGGTAGGTCCACTGTTTACAGGAGACCGTCTGGGTGAGTACCACCACGGAGCCTATTTCTACCGCAAAGCAGTAGTGTGAAAACACTGCTGTGTTCCGTTTTGAAATGCACCGTAGCCAGCGTATTTACTGGGTAAACGAGACTTAAGATCCTATGTCTCACGGTAGGCAGCGCGTCGGTGATACCAGTATTGCCATGTGGTAGTATGGCCCCGATTGCTCGTCTGCCTACGTATGCTATAAATAAATAAAAAAACAAATATTCACACCAATTATAAATGTGTAAAAATGTTTACAAAATGAGAACATTTCCATAGAAAGAAATGATGTGAGTTTTATGTAATAATGAGATTACGAAGCACTGTAGTAATACAAAAAAATTTTAAGGAGTACCAGAGTATTAAACATTACTCCAAAATATTAGTGAAATAAAATAATAATACTATCAAATTAACAAACTTTGTTAAGTATAGAAAATGCGAATAAATTTAATCAACTAAGAAATATATTATTTATCCCTTTTTTAGTTACCTTTCGTACGTACGTACGTATGCGAAACATGTACAATAGAGACCTCATTTATAAAGATTCTGGAACACACTGTAATTCCACAAATTTGTTCCACGCCTCCGTGGTCCAGCGGTATTGGCCCTTGGTTTATAAACCAGAGGGTTTGAATCCCAACAACTTTGTGTTATCGTTGTTTTTTCTGGTTGGTTAGGACAATTAGGGCCGATCGACCAATTGTCTGAAAAGTAAGATGATCCATTCGTCCGATGGGCATGTGAGAAGTCCGTCCACCAACCAACCCGTATTGGACCAGTGTCGTGGGATACGGTTCTAAAACCCCCTAAAGGAGAAGGCGTGCATAAGGGGATATCTACGTCCAGCAATGGAGTAACACAGGCTGATGATGATGATGAATTAATTTCAATTAGCATAAATTTGCGGGCATTGATAACACATTTTGTTCGAGCTAACGTTTGGATTGTCCCATATGGGATACATAAAATCACATATGGTAGACAAAGAAAAGAAGTAAATTTACTGGATAAAATCACATAAACAAAATTTTTCAGCGGTTTATCCATTTAAGAATTTCAATAACAGCAAATATCGTAGATAACATTCCTATTGAATTTTTACGGTCTAAAAGGAACAAAGACATTTTTGTATATGTCAATTAATTAATTTAGTATAAAATGTTTTCTACAATACAACAATTGAACACAAGCTTCAATTTGAGAACACGTTAATAGATAAGTTAGTCTATCATGAACCATTTGATTTATTAAGTCGAAGTAAAATATCTTTATTGAATATGGAAGCATCACACTTTCTTATTGATTGGTCAAATAAACTACCACCGGTTCGAAAATAGAAGACCTGTGGTAGGTCCCCTGAACCGGTGGTAGGTCCCCTGTTTACAGGAGACCGTGTGGGTGGGTACCACCGCGGTGCCTATTTCTGCCGCGAAGCAGTAGTGTGAAAACACTGCTGCGTTCTGGTTTGAAGGGTACCGTAGCCAGCGTATTTACTGGGTAAACGAGACTTAACACCCTATTTCTCACGGTAGGCAGCGCGTCGGCGATACCACTGGTATTGTCAACGTCTATGGGTGTCGGTGACCACTTCCCATCAGGTGGCCCGACTGCTCGTCTGCCGGGGTATGCAATAAAAAAAAAAAAAACTCTATCTCACCTGAGTGATATACCCAATAATGAACATGTTTAAACGAGTTATATTACATCACGTTTCCTGCTTATTTACTAGCACCCTTCTTATTAGCGCGTTGCTTTGGGGCTAGTTTAATATTTATTATTCTTCTATCACTCTTTGAATGAATACAAAAGGAGGAGTAATTCAAAGCGGAAACATGTGTTATCGCCTTACTCATCTACTGATAGACCGTATTTACAAATTATTTTTGGTTTTAAAGGTAACGCTTGGATATGATTCCACATCACTGAGCTCTTTGTTATACACGATAATATCAATAAAACTGCATTTTTCATCATGCACGGTAATCGTGTTAACAGCAAAAATATTAAAATTTTAGGCACCAATTACTTTATCTATTTTGTCTGCTCTTGTCTAATAGACATAAATTTTTAAAGAGATACTGATTTAGACATAAGGCTTAAGAATTTTCGTCAGATAAACTGACTGACACTGCCTTAAATCCTTTCGTAGCTTAATAAATTTACTTCAGTCTGGGCGCAATCAAGAATACGTAAATAATCAATGCTCAACTTTACCGGTACGGTGTTTTAATTTGTGCTTACGTAAATTTTAGATGATTCATTTATTTGTTAATAAATATCTTTCTTAAGTATCAGATCTTACAAATGGAAACAGATACATAGAAATAATGACGATATGTATATGCATAGCTGAAAACAATATTTAAAAAAAAAACTGTAACAATATTTACAACAACACTTATTCTATTTTAAATCTATTCATTCAATACACAATGGTTGATAGCGAAAGACAATACTGACACGACAAATAACTATATTTTTCGTGTCAGTATTGTCATTTTAGCTTCCTTACTTTGTGTGACGTTTAATTTCTACGTCATTGACTTTTGTACCTAAGCAATTTTTTTAAATCTCGCACTTAGTAAAAAAATGTAAGATTAACGATATGATTATGACCACTATCATATTTGACAATCCGCTTATGGAAGTTGCTAGAATTTTTCGTCAATGTGAAATCCATTGTGTAAAAGAACGCTTTTTGGTCGATTCGTGTAAATATTATGCTTGTTGTTAACTAAAGTGGATTACAACTCTCTCTCTCTCTCTCATCAGCCTGTAATAGTCCACTGCTGGACATAGGCCTCCCCTAATACACCCCTATCCATCAGGGGGTTTTGGACCGTATCCCACCACGCTGGTCCAATGCGGGTTGGTGGGTGGACCGAATTTTACATGCCTATCCGACGCATGGATCATCTTACTTTCAGACAATTGGGTGATCGGCCCAAATTGCCCTAACCAACTAGGAAACAACAATGAAAATTTGTTGAGTCCCCGCAGGATTCGAACCCACGACCTCCGGTTTCTAAAGCACACGCCTAAACCACTAGGCTACGGAGGCAGTCAATTAAGCAGTGGATTACAAATGAGTCTTAAATTTTTTCACAACATCGCCAAATATGTTGTTATCGGACTGTCTTGCATAATCTACAGTTCCGTTTATCTCGATTTCAATGTTAAAATGTATGTTAAAAGAAAAGTAAGGTAGAAAAATTAAAAGCATATTAATTTTTTGCTGAGAATTAACGCCATCATCATTAGGCTAATACAGAAATATTTTTCTAGTGGATATTATGCTACTAATGCTTTAAACAAGAAAATTTTGTAATGGCGTTTGTTACATACATAGCGCATGAACTACAAAATAAATTTGAGCAAAATTTCTCAAAACTATGGGTTATACGCCTGAATAACATATAGGTTACACATAAGAAGAAAGGTTATGAAATGTTGCCAAATTAACGCTTAAGAAACCGCAAGAAAAAGCTGGTACACATACCGAATTCGATAATACTTTACTACCGTAATGTGACACTTTTGTCTAGAGCAAATTCCTCATATAACGCTATGATTAAAGTAATTGCGTGTAATTTTAGTCAAAAAATTTGTCTTAGCTAGACCACGCTTGGAGTGTCTCCATAAATTTAATGCTCCGTTTATTATTATGTAAGGGAAGAAGTTAGATAGGCATAAAAGTCTGTTTGTCTGTATTCGTATGCAATAAAAATATGCTTTTATAATTTCATACGAAGGCAGACGAGCAACCTGGCCACTGGATGGAAAGTGGTTTTCGACGCCTATGGGCATAGCTAATAACAGGCTTATTAACGACAGGCTGCCTACCGGGAATTTGGCCCAGTAAATGCGCTAGATACGGTGCTGCGCAAACCGGAACACGGCATTGTTGTCACCTTACTGTTTTGCGGCATAAATAGGCACCGCGGTGGTAGCGCTCTGGACGGCTCCCTGTTGAGGACCTACCAGCTTTAAAAATGCTTTTACACGTCAACCATTTAACTAATTCTGATGAAATATGTAAAAGAAGTAGACAATCAAAAATTTTGAGACTACAGAATAAAATAAACTTATTAGTAAAAAAAAAAGAAATGTATAATATATTGCCTTTTTATATAATTAAAATAATATATTTTTATTATTACCACTAACGTCTTATAAAGACTACGAATGTTTTTTGCAATAATTTTGAAGAAAGGAAAGGCAGGTTCACATCTCTCTATAATATTTATTAATATGTGAATTACGTAGCGTTAACTATATCATATATATGTGTAGGTGTGTGTGTAACAGACGTCATAATTTAACATTTAAATGGTTAATGTAATATGAAACGTCTTGTGTGGTAACGAGGTAAATTCTAACATACGTACAACATAAAACGAGCGTGAACTCCCCTAATACGTCGTTGACCCAAATTCAAACCGGCCAATGAATAGAAGTCTACGTTAAAATATTATGCGATTTAAAATGCTAACACCCGTGTAACAATACCTTTTTACCTTATTACGACATGTAATGAATCAGCGGAAATGCAAATTAAAGTTACAACCCTCCAGTGAAGCTTTAGATAATCAAATGTACAATAACATTTTAAATGGCCATTAATATTACCATGTAGAATAATTTTGCGATACAATATTATAAACAGGATTATAAAAAAATTATTTCACTTACAAAACTTTTTGTCGACATTTTACTGTATTACCGCCATGTTATATCCGATGATTTATTAGCTCTCATCGTTAAAGGAAGCTTTAACTTATGCGATTGATGGATTGTATCTTACACGAGGATAATGATAAGTACGATGGGAGACAACTACTATTGTTGTGAATCGATGTTTCATTTTAATATTTCAATATTTATCTACGATAATTTACGGAGATAAGTTCCTTCTTTGTGTATTAAAACTTAATTTTATATTAACATTAATATATATAAAAGAATTAATGTAGAAAATCCCAAAACTTTTCTGAAATGTTCGGTTAAAGTTACCAAATGTCTTTAAATTTAAAAGTAACATTTTGAATTAAAAATCAATTAAATATTGTTAAATGTTATAGAAAAAAGTTCTGTAACTGACTCAAAAAATGAAAATATATCCGTCCAACAAGTTCCGTCATAAACATTCTGTTAGACTAGAATAAAGCTTTAATATATCTAGTAACATTTTCAGCTAAACTAACTGCCACTTTTTTAAATAAATGAACATATTTAAAAAGTAATGTGTAATGTTTAAAAAAAAACTATAAAATTTTATATAACTATAAATCCCAAATATATAAATACATATATATGCGTGTATCCTTATAAAATATCTCTATTTGTTGCTTTTGTTTTAAATAAAAACACTTTGTTGTTGTTCCGCTTACTTAATATTCCTAAATTTAATATATGATTTAAAAGATAATTTGAAACACTACAAATAATTGTCTTTTGGAAAGATATTATTATAATCATTAAACCTTAAAAAATATTAAAATATCAATTGAGTTATAAATATAATATTTCAGATTTAATAAAAATATTTTAGGTAAAGTAAACATACGTATTGTACGAACATTTAATAATATACTGTCTTCTACCGTTTTTTCCACATGTGAAAAACGATCCATCAATCACTAAGTCTCGGGAATGTGCGTTCGGTAAAAATAAGGCAAGACATAAAGGCTGCAGTAAAGAGATAATATATTATTTATTTTCATTAGTATTTCAAAAGAAGCTTAAATCTCTATATAACCTTTCGGTTAATTATTGCTCTCGATATTATTTACATACATATGTACCTACATAGCTATATTGAAAGGAACTCATTTTCCAAAATGAACATAGGCTTTAAGACAGCGAAGTTTAATGTTATATCACGGTAGGCATAGATTATTAGGACTTATTATGGAGTTATAAATCTTTTACAGCATTTATGAGTCCGTTAACATTCATAACTTATTTAAAAGTCGTAGACTCTCATTGGAAGTTTTGAGCTGAACTTTTGTTGTTCCTTGTAGCCAGAGACACAGCAAATCAAAACATTGATAATAGTTCACTACACATAATTGTCTTACAACACAAATACACCACTATTCATGAAATGTGGTTTTCATTTATTATTTTATTTTTAACTTATTATGCTAAAAAGTTTAGTTTTTATATATGATAATGCTAACTTAATATAAAATATAATTTTTGCTTGCTAAGGGGCTATAAAGGTAAGCTTCATAATATAGATATGAGCAGGACCTTAATCATCTTTAATTTTTTTAACTGTCACTTTTTCGACCTAGCAACTTTTTAAGTTATTTCTTGAGGGGTAGATTACATAAATTAGGTATGCGGTTCCATTACATTGACATTCAAAGTCTTGAGTCATCATATTATTTCAAGTGGATATATTAAAGGGTTTTTTTTATTTGCGATTTGTTTGATCTGAAAACTTAGTTTTCATGGATTAAATAAAATAAAATCTTGATGACAGCTATTATAAAAGTAACCTACAACTAAATTTCAGTATACTATGACATCGCATTTTTTGTGCGAAGAGAATCTAACCGTTCACTATCCTGTAGGTGTCAAAGTCATGAAAAACCTTTTATGGAAAGAGCACAAGGCTTGTTTGTGCTTGCAAGTTGCCCTAGAAATTTCTTTATACTGGTAGCCACAGGGTACGGTATTTTTAATGTTTAATGAAAATACACCCACAAACTAAAAACCGCCAGCAGAGAGAATAAATAGAGACAATATAAAAGAAGTTTTGCGTTATGGCAACTCATTTTATTTTAAATACGCTATTATTAATTAGGAAATTACAAAAACCCTTTTTAAGTTGTGACGAAACGATTCGTTATGTTATTGTGAACCTAAATGTTTTGTTATAGATCGCATATTTTGTCTAATCTAAAGTTTGGAATGTCTCACATAAATCAGCATAAAATAATGTATCTGCAGGACCGCGATAGCAAGCAAATTAACTGGGCAAAATCACGCAAAGAAAACTTAATGCTGGTTTTTCCGTTAACTTATTAAGAATTTCAGTGACCGCTATTTATAGTGTGGAAAACGTTTTATATTTTAAATAGTCTTCATATGCAAGCATATGAGCTTGGAATTGCAATGATTCACTCTCGTCACCTAGATTCAAAAGTAGTAGAAGCGGCTAAAGCGACTTAAGAAAGCAGCAACGTTGATTTTTATAGGATATATCGTCCCGACATACATAAACGCGAAAAAATCCGTAAAAAGTCATTTTATTTAATAATGTATAGTATTCGCGTAAACAAAAGAAATTATATATACCGTCCCTTCAATCTTCGCCGGGGAGCCCCAGATATCTCTATTATCTCCTCCTCAATTTAGCGGCAGGGAATTCGTAAACATGATTTTATTAACGGCAAAAAAGACAAGGGAGCATAAGGTCTGGGAACTGTGGCATTTGCTTGTCCGTCATGTAATCCCCCAAACAGGATTGGCATTAAACACTTCTAGAGAATTTAAAATCGTGCAGCCGATACATAGGTATTTACCTTTCTCATAGACAGGAGAACTGAAATCGATGTCATTGGTATATGCTACACTTGTATATAATCAGTGAATGTACGGATTAGTAAGCTAAAGTGGCAGTGAGCCGGTCACATAAGCCGCAGAACTGACGACCGCTGGAGTCGAAAATATCTGGAGTGGAGACCGAGGATCGGCAAACGTTATAATTTGCGCCCTGGAAGATGAATAGTACATTCGCAAGAGTGGTGGCTCAGAGAATAGCCCAAGATCGTGAAGGGTGTGCGTGGTTATGAGAGTCCTATGTCCAGCATTGACTGACACAGGCTGATAATGATGATGATGATAATGAATGCAGTCCAACAAGGTTTGTGTCATTTGCTAGATTTTTTTTTAATTAACAATCCATACAAATATTATAAATTCTAAAGTAACTCTGTCGGTCTTTCCGTCTTTACTGTCTAAACCAATGATCTGAATTGGAATTGATTGATGAAATTTAGTATGTACTTAGAAAAGATTCCAAGAAAGGACGTAGGCTACCATTTATTGTGACCAAAGTTGTCAGAATGGTTGAAATGGGGGATCAAAGTTAATATGGAAATTCGTCGTCATCGAAGCTAAAGCCATAAAATTTTGTGTCTTATGAAGGCATATACAAAAAATACACATCAGTCATGTTATGTATAGCATATTTCAATACACCTCGCTGACATTTCTCCTATTCCTCGCGGATTAAGTCGCGGGTAGCAGCTAGTAAATAATATATTGTACATCTTCAACGTTCACTGCAACGCGGTTGATAATACCAAGTCCCATACTATTAGTACTTAAAGTGCTCTTGAAAATATTTCTATACATAACAAACTTAAGTGTTACATATTCGAGATTATTATCAAAAATTTTAAATGGGAATGACTAAATTAGTTCAGGCATGTAAAAAGTCGGTCCACCTATTATCCCGCATTAGACCAGCGTGTAGGGATACGGTCCAAAAACCTCTTAATAGAGAAGGCGTGTATTAGAGGAGGTGTATGTGCAGCAGTGGACTAACACAGGCTGATGGTAATGATTATGATAAAATTAGTTCAATTTTATTATAAAAAAGTGGCTAAAGTAACTGGCTCCTAATTTTCTGACTCTGATTTGATCGATGTAATTGGCGAAGCCATTTCGAGTGTAGATGTTGCTTTTGTTGTCAACTAGACGAAAAAGTAAAATTGTCTTCTAAAGACCTAGGTTTTTTCAGTAGATTAAGAATATTTTTTTATTTCTTCACCTTTTAAATTGGCTTTCCGGATATATGTTACATCTCTTTGGAAATTAGGCCTAGTAATTTTATAAATTACTAGTACATATATAAGAGAAATATCCACTAGGAGTTTGAAATGTACTGGATAAGACAAAACAGGAAATGTTATTGTATATGCCTATCATTAATAATAATTTATAGCTTTTGCTTCGACGATAACGAATTTGTATATTGAAATTCATCCCTATTTTAACCCATAGCTCATCCCCGTACAGTTTGAAACTACAATATTGCTAAGAAACAATTGAAGGATTGTATGTAATGAAGTTTAATTCATCCTTAGAGTGCAGTTTTGGTTTATTTATATATGAATTGTATGTATACTGAAATATATTTCCACCGCCCATCTACAAATTTCTTTGTTTTGTGAAACTCGGTAATATATAGGTATATTTTTTAAATAAAGGTATGGACTTCCCTTTTTTGGCCCATTCCAAAAGATCGGAACGTAAGTGTTTTTATTTATACTCCGGAGACGTTCCACTGATTTATGAAATTTTGTTTTTATTTAAAAATACTTTAGCAAAAGCCAGAACCATGTGCAATCAACTTAGACGAGCTAAGCTTAAGCAATGGACTAAAACAATGTCCTTCCTATTAATATATATGTTTCACGTGGCACGTTATTTGACCCAAAAATCGATTCCTAAACTACTTATCCTATTTCAATCAAGTTTGCGCGTTTAACTTTTTTTTTAGTTTGCTAATACCTACTTTGTAATTTAGTTCAGTTAAGTGTATTTTTTTGATATACTGGTCATGTGTGTTTAACATGGCTGGATTGTATTGAAACGGGTAAATTCTAAAAGCACACAAACGTACGGTTTTTAACAAAGTGATAATAAAAAATATTTAAATAATGGATATGGTTTAAATATACACCACATTATAATAGTTGTTTTGAAAATAGCATGTCATTATAAGGAGTTATTTAATTATAGCCGTTGCGAATACTCCTAATAGTTTTTGACTGGGTTGTATTATAATTTATTAAATGGTGTTATTTTAAATATATAAATGTTTCACAAACCATTTATAGACTATACCATGTGAGTCTGAAGTCTCCAATGCATTCGGTTTAATTCCAGCTTAACGATTGTTTCCCTGCGTGGAATAAAAGTCCACATTTTAACTTCATAACGTCTCGAAGAAAATCGATCATGGAGGTCACCATATTTTTTGAAAATGACATTCATTTAAAAAGTGGTTTCTATAACTGATTATGTCTTCCAATTCCTTTTAAACAGTTTAAAAGTTTATTAACGACAAAAATGTCTTTTTATTTAGTGGGGAAATAAACTATTGACTAAAGCATATCGCTAGGCGCAAATGTTACGAATGATGAATTAACCTTCTATTCTAAATGAATGAAACCTTTTGATGGGCCTTTTTTATTGATTAGTATTTACATGGTCTAAAAGTTATTGTATATTTTCATATTTCTCTTTATTTCTTCTAATGAAAGTTCATTATTTCATTTTCGTTTTATATATGGAAGAATCACGAAGAAGTTCTTCACAAATCAATCACTCGGAACTGATTGATCAGATTAACGCAATTTTTGAGGGGCGGTGATTCATCAATAAATTTTCTTAAGTAACTATGTGAATGATAGCTTTATTTTTACACACAAAGAGCAATAATCAACTTTAAACACAATATTTAGATAGTAATTAACAATTATGGTTTACTAAAAACGTTTTTTTTTTTTTTTATTAATAAAACGAACACTACAGACGCTTTGGTCCGTACTCTTTTGCATTTATTTATTTGTTTATGCATTATCATAAAATTTTATTACGTACACATCGCTGCATGGGTGTTGTTAGTGCAGCAGAGTTCATTTAATTATTCTTATAAGTTATAGAATGTTATTGTATTATTGATTGAATATTGTTGTTTTTCTGTACAATTATTAGGTAATTATAAATTATTTGTTACAGTGTATTATAAAGATACATAGTATATTTTTATTTATTTATGTATTTTATATATATATATATTTTTATTTTTTTTTTTATTTGTTATTTTTTTTTTTTAATAATAATTATTTATTTATTTTTTTTTAATAATTTTAATGTTTTAATTTTTTTTTTTTTTTTTTTTTTTTGTTTTTACTTCATTTATACTTTGCTTTAGCTGGACACACTTTCTTAACGTTATCGGAATACAATAGACAATACTAACATTATGAGACACAGAGTCGGAGATCTCATCGTCGCTTCAAGTGTGGGCTGAGTGAGGTTTTCCACGACCTGCTGCTCTCTGTTCCTTATTGCCATCCTTAAGTTGTACTTCATTATTTTTGAGGTTGACGCCGCCAACGCCTTTAGAATGAAGCGTCCTGCTGCGTCGTCGTAGTCCGTCAGTGTAGTACACACAGCCGCCAGTATGTCGGGTTACCGCCACTACTGCGTGCTGCACACTGTCGTGCAGTTGCAGTTTTGTTGCCGTTGTGCGCATAAGGGATCTGACCCGTGTTAGTCCTTGTGCTTCGTGAATAGTGAGGACTCATGAACCTCTCCTGATCCGTACCCTTGGGTGGTTAGGCCTTTTCCGCCTGGGTGTACACTAGGAAAAGTGTTTGATTGGTATAGGTATTTGCGAGTCAGAGTATCCTTCGATACTTAACGATCGCACAAGGGTTGACGAGTATATGCCGCCATATACTCTCGTTCAGGGCATTCGCGACGTCCATCGGGTTTTGCGCGTACAGTAGTTCTGGCCAACGCCCTGCCACGAGGTTTGGTCGCGTACGCATCGGAAGAGGTTTTCTGTCGATGTAGGGTGCTGGTTTACGTCACCGATTAGAAGAATTCTTCGCCCGCAGAGTCGTGGTCGCCATCACGATGGCTCCTGAAGTGGTTCATTAGGGCTTCGTCGATCGAGCCGTTTGCAGATCTTTTGTCCGGCTCCCTGAACCCGTTGACCAGTACTGGAGGCCATTGTGCGCACTTTGGTGTTGGTGTGCGTGCTAAAACGACTTGCTAGTTTTTCGCGGAGGTCTTGGCGCTTTCTCTGGTTGTTGTGATGACGATGTCCCGCCTATGCATCGAAGTTGTTGATCACCCACGTTGTTTTTCCGCATCCGGGAACCCATTTACCCACTTGATGGCTGGCACCCGCCCAGTCTTCCCAGGGCGCTCGGACCTTGGGCTCCTGATATGTTGTCTGCCATGTCAGGATTCTGTGGTCCAACATCACCTTGGTACATCTGGCGGTGACGACTATTGGTCGTCCGGGGTACTTTGAACGTTGGGACCAGTTTAGCTGGCTGTGTCTTCGTCCAGTTCCACAAAACCAAGAGACCCACTCATAGGCCGCCATATGCCGCTTCATGGTTCCTCTCAAGACCTCTGAAGTGGCATTGTTGTATATCGCGGCCTCTGCTTCCTGAGTTTGGCCAAGAGAAGCTTTTCATGTTTCTCCCTGTATGCATGCAGAATTTCTTCGCAAGTCATGGTGTTTACTACCTCGTGGCTCTTGTGAGGGCTTGAAACCTGCATGGAAAGCATTTATGATGTGGTCCCTGAGGTTCCGTAGCTGTCTCGAAGTTTTGGCAGGCTCTACTATTCTTTGTCGGCTTTTGTCGGGATGGTGGGTTTTGTAGGCAGGGCTTTTAGGAGGTTCCTCTTTGTCCTGGATGGCAGGTGACTGCTGTCCTCGGGGATTTCAGCGCTGCAATTTTTGGCAAGGTCACTGCTGCCATGCTTAGAGATTCTTAGGGCTGCGGTGATCATGTCTCTTTGTCTAATTTCTCCTGAATTCTTTTTGGCTTTGGTCTTGTTTAGCCTGGGCTTCTTCGTTGGCTGTTCTTAGCTGAAAGCGCTCAGACCTCGCTAAGGCATCTGGATTACCGGATAGGATGACCCCAGCTGTCGATTTTTTCAGTCGCGGTTGCGGAGTCGTACCTTTTGGAAGCTTAGGCTCGCCTCTGTCCTCATATACGACTCACCTCGTGGTTTTCGGAGGCTTTACACAACCGATATAGTCTGCGACCTCCTTTCCATGGTCAATCGACTGGCATCCACACTTATTTTGCGTGGGGCGCTGTGGCGCTTGTCTCTGCCTCGTCCAAGTTTACTTTAGCAGCGAGCATGCTTGCACGAACGGTGTTTCCGAGTCGCCCATGCGAATAGTAGCGATCGTCTTATTTTTCGCTTTACTATTCGGCACTGATGCTCGGCGACGGTCGTGCGGTAACGCGTCGTATGTCTATGTGCTTCATGCTCGTTTTAAAAGTGCTGCCGTTCAACAGGGCTGCGAGACCGGGAGAAATCTTGACAAAGTTTTAGCCCTCGCAATGCAGAAGCTGATGCTGAGCCTCGAGTTATTATCCATAAAGAGGGCTACCCTCTGATCCTTATCCCTGTTCCCTTTCGCCCCATATATGGATCGAGGATAGTGTGTGTGTGGTTAGTGTGTTTGTGTTGGTGTTGGTGTTGTGTTTGTGAGGATGTGGTGGAAGGTGTTTGGTGATGAGTTTGTGCTGGTGTTAATGCAGCAGGTTTAGGACCCGTTCCTCCTGGCGACATTCTGAAGGTGTTCTCCAAGCAAAGCCAAGAGGTGGGTCTTTTTGATCGTCTGACATAACACTGTGAAGGTTTTCAGTGAGATTTGTATTAATATGCGAACCCAGATCCGGAACGGGCCACCGTGAATCTGGGTATCCCTAGGATGACGTGCCACACAGACTCGATGACATTCGGGTCACACTCGCAAGCAGGATCTGTCTTTAGCTTTGAACCGTGCAAGTATTCCTCTATACCCCGTGTCCCGTCAGTGCTTGCACTTGCTGGTGTTGGCTTTGATTTTCATTGCCCGATACGCCGTTTCGACATCCGGGAAGAATTTTGTAACCAGCCCAGTGCTTGAGGTTTGGCATTCTATCTTGCCATCTTTGATAGTTTCCTCTCGATCTTCCTTTGACAAAAAGACAGGGTACACTGTCATAGTCTCACGCCGCCTGTCTCGCGAAGGGGCCGCTTTCAGCCAGCCTCGTCAGCCCTCTCGTTACCCGGAGTTCCCTCGTGTGCCTTAAGCCAGAATAGACGCAACTCGTTTTCCTCTCTATTTATTTCCTTATTGTAGCTTGGATGGTGTTTGCTAGGGGTGGTTTGCTCCAGGCTTGCTCAGAAGATCGAGTGAAGATCTTGAGTCACCTAGTATGTTGACGATTGGGTTCTGCCTTTGATTTGATCAACTGAACAGCTCCTGAGAAGGCGTGTATGAAGCTCTGACTGGAAAACTGTGCAGGAAGGATCCAGTTTGAAAGTGTCATAACTGGTTTCCTGTCTTCTTCCCACCAGTTAAGGGCAGCTCCGACTTTTCCTTCTATTTTGCGCTGCCATCCGTAAAG
The DNA here is from genome assembly GCA_029286875.1 of Lamproptera curius. Taxonomy (NCBI): domain Eukaryota; kingdom Metazoa; phylum Arthropoda; class Insecta; order Lepidoptera; family Papilionidae; genus Lamproptera; species Lamproptera curius. Next base: position 444,898 of record JAGSMT010000079.1, read on the forward strand.
ATCTTCGGTCCGGATATTTGGTGAGGTTGTTGGTTTTTGCAATCCAGGAGCTGTACTTTATTGATGTTAATGCGGAGGGATGAGGCATGTCTATGAATTTAGTCTGGCTCCAGTGTTTCCCGGAGGTAGGTAATCTTTAAGATTTTTTCTTTTAGTTAGATACAGAATTGCGGCCTCTTGTATCCTTAGGTCCAGTGGCAGGAGGCCCGACAGGGCGAGTGCCGACGTGAGCGAAACAGTGCGGTACGCCTTGCAGATCTTTGCGCGAAACCACGCTGCAATGAATCCAGTTGGTTTCTGACCATCTGTAGCTTTTGCCGCGTGATGCCAGCGCTGGAGGCGTACAGCACATTGGTTCGACCACTGCGGTATGGGCATGGTCCCAACGATTTCACCGTTTAGACCCCAGGTCACTTTCGCTGCAACACGCCAGTTGTTTGTATATATCAGCAGTCTTTTGCATATTGCTGTGACGTGGTTTGAATGTGAGCTCACGGTCAATGATGAGGCCCAAGATCTTTATCTCCTCCACTAGGACTATCTCCTGCCTGGACATCCGAGCCTCGGGGGTTCCTGATAGTTTCTTTGTCATAACCATTGCGTTGGTTTTATGCGGGCAAAGCTTAACCTTTATTCTACAACTCTATATCACCACTCTATCGAGGGCGTCGTTGAGCCTGTTCCTCCAGGACAGCCGCTGGAGTGTCCGGTGAGAACCAGGACGACGTCGTCCGCGAAAGCCGGCAGGTAAACTTGCCGGAGAGTTGGCACAACAGCGAGTCCAGGATAATGTTCCAGAAGGTAGGTCCTCCAACTGATCCTTGGACGCATCCTTTGGTCGTTTCTCTCGCTTTTTCCCGGTATAGTTGATCGATGACCTCTGGTCGGCGAGGTATGATTCTAAACCATGCGGAAGAGATTTTAGGCATTTTTCCGCGCGAGTTGAAGTTTTAAGGCTCTACCAGGCGTTATCGAAGGCTCTTCTATGTCCAGTGAAATAACGAGGACTCATCTTCTGTTACTGATTTCTTTACGTATTCCACTCAGGTCATAGAGAGCGTCCTCGGTCTCCGCGCTGGGCGTGAAACCGTATTGTTGTTTATTGAGGGCTGGAAGAATATGCCATTGGAGACGAGCTACCAAGTTTTCGACGATTTTCCGAGAATTGACAGAAGTCCCATCGGTCTGTAAGACTTGCGGGTGGTAGTCCTCCTTCCGGGCTTTCGAGTATGACACATGGCAGTCTTCCATTGCTTTAGGAAGTATTTCAGCGATAAGCACTTTATTGGCCACGGCCATGAATACTTCCTGATCGCTGCGGATGGCTGCTGGAGCAGATGTCCGCTGTTGTTGTTCAGCCCGGTGCTTTTTGGATTTAGTCCTTTTAGGACTTGCTCCAGCCTGCTACGTGAACGGTGGGTCATCGTCTGATAATTCCCGGTCCCACATGTTTTGTGTCCATTCTCGTACTTTTGGTGTGACTCTGCTGGTCTGATGCCACACTGTCGTCTGGGTAGAATGTCCTGCTAAGAGTTCCGCTGACTTTTCCGGCGTTAGGGTGTTCCTGCCGGGATCCCTAAGAGCATGTCTCCTGTTGTTTCTGAGGTTTTGCGGATGTCTCTGGTATATTTTGTCCCACATGCTCTCCTGCTCTTGTGCCGTGTAGAACTCCTTCCAACCTTGGTTTGGCCTCTCAACTGGGCAAGGAGTATTTTCTTAGCTTCAGAATGTAGTCGTCGATTACGGATCGCCTTCTGGCTTTGTGCCGCATTTCTGATCCTCCTTTTTCTCCTTAAGACTTTTACAGGTGTCTAATTTTTAGACCACCACGGAGGATTGCATTTCTTCCTGTTTCTACTTTCGAATTGCTCATCACATGATTCCTGGATGGCTTCCGTGTAGGCTTTTACGATGGACTCCAGGTCGGCTGTGGTCTCTGCCGAGCCTCACTTTGAGGCAGTGATGTTTTCTTGAGTAGTCTGCTGAAGTGTGTTTTGAAGTCTCCCATTTCTGCCTTCTTGGTGTGTACTTTCGCCTTGTGCTTCGGGGCAGTTTGGTAGGTGCTGCCTCCAGACTGCAACGAGAAAGGATGGCGTTGTGGTCGATGTTGGAGACTTCTGTTCACTCTTCCAGCTTTTCCACCTCTCGAGCAGGTTTTCACCTGCAAGCAGTGACGTGCACTATGCCTGAGTAGGTTCTCCCTTTCCTGTAGGTCCCAAATGTCGGCGTTTCTCCGACGTTTAGGGATGTGGTAGTCCATTCCTGTTCAGGAAGGTGCTGTAAGTCGCCCTCTGGCATCCTCTGTGCTGCTTCCCACCATTGGCTCCAAGCATTCACGTCCCCAGCTACTATGATGTTGTTAGTGCTTAGTTTAGCGCAGATTGCTTGGTGCGCCTGGTAGGGTCAATATCCTGGTCCCCTCGAAAACACAGACACTACTCCATTTTCAGGTTCCCAACGACGAGCAGGGCGGTTGCTGGTTTCGGCAAGCTGTGGTCCGTGATGACCTCAGCTTGTCCCCGAAAATGATCACAGCCTGCTTTACTGGTTTCGTCCTGTTTAGGGTGCATTGGATGACTTGGTGCCTCGGTAGTTGTTTTAGTACGCCTTTTGTTGCCTCGTATGGTTCTTCGCACATAGGGCGACTGACACTTTGTTTTCCAATGCTGCCTTGAAGGAGTTCGGCTGTAGCTGCTCGGATCTTTGCAGGTTAGCCTGGATGAAGTGGATGCGTGTGTCTATGCTTTCGGGGACAGCTGTTGTTTATTGGCACGCCCTTAGCAATACGATACGCGAGATCGTGCTATCGCATCCCATTTTAGCCGCTCCCTGCACTCGCTACATGCTGTGCGCTGTATCCGGATATTTATTGTGCAGCAGTTTTGCAGAGGGTGGTCTCTCTCTTTCTTTTGGGGCATTTTCCCACGTGTGGTTTTCTCCACAGTAACTACACAGTGCCTCTTTTTCTTTGCAGATAACTTTGTGTGACCAAAGCAGAGACATTTTGTGCATTGCACGAGTGGGGATTGGTCCAGCACCGGTCTCTCTGGAGGCCTATGTAGACCTTCCGGCTCTCCACGAAGCGCTTTCATGATCTGTGGAGATACCTCGGCACTGCAGCACTCGTGCTGGTTCCTCGCCTTCTTACGGTATTTCACCCGTATGTCCGTCCTTTGCGCCGAGATCTTGTATGAGATGTTGGTTTTGGCCTTCAGGTTCTCTACTATCTCGGCGTCTGTGTGATACGAGAGGACATCCTGGATGATAACCAGAGGGGTTGCTGGTTTGGCACTTCCACCTTCAGATCTTTTGCCTTGTTTCACCCTTTTCTTGCACCAGCTGAAGGTCTTCTGGTGCAGCAGCTCAAGACAATTTTTGTGCAGGCCTTCTGACCCGATCCACTTTGCTCCTTGCTTTTAGTCGTATCCAGGGCTTCCTGATCTTTTCGATGACATTGTCTCCAGTCTGGGGATCCGAAGACGATATGATCAGGGTGTGGTTTGGTTTGAGGCGGAAACGGTTGCGGCGACCCTTGCATATGTTGGTTTTCTTGGTTCTGTCTCCTTACCTGGCAAGCGAAGTTCCGTTGCCAGACTCTGCTACGGGTGGAGGAGGGTTCGCGCCTTTCTCCCGCATTGTCTTAAGCTCGGAGTGCAGTATCTCGAGGTGATCTGATAGTGGTGCATGGTGCTTTTAAACGCTTTCGTGTCTGTGTTTTGCTGTGGTGTGTTTTTATCCTTTTTCTCGCTAATGTTGTAAATTCTTTGAGTGTGGTTTTCACCCGGTGAGGTGCGTTTCCACCTGTTTAGTTGTTCTGTGTCTATTGTTGGCGGGGCTGCGTGACTCCAGGCGCTGCAGTGCTTTCTTATTTGTCTCCTGGATGGTGTTGAGACTCCTGCGCATGTCGTCTATTTGATTGGCAAGGCTCTTACTGACGATTTTAGGCCGGCTATCTTCCTCATTGTTCTTGAGGCCTTACCTTCCATTTTTGAAGTGGCTAGTCTTTGGAGCTCCTTCTAGCCTATTTTCCATATTCTGCAGCGCCTTTTGAGACTCTTTTGCCTTTAGGAAGGGTTCCTGTCTCAAAGTCCAACCAGCTTCTGATGTCTTTGCTGTGCAGGCTACATTTTATGTCGGCTCTGGCGTTGGTGAGGTCTCACGGCAGTTCCTTTGAGTAGCCCCTGTCACCATTTTGTATGTGGGCTCGCTCAACACGCACGAGCTCCTGCGCGTTTCGTGAGCGTTCTCTCCAGGTTTTGTTTCAGGGCGTGACCTGGAGCTCGATAGCGCCAGAACTGATCTCATAAAGGGACTGAAGCACCTAAGCTGTCTGCTTACACTCTTTTCATTTTTCCTGCTGCTTCGAGTGCCTCTTCCTCTGAGAAGGTCTCGTCTGGCCTCTTTCGTTGCTCATGTCCATTTCAACCCCAATTCTCTTCCGAATTCATGAGAAGACTCGGCCTTCCTCATCTCCGAGACTGGGGATCCTGAATTGATGACCTGTCGTCCGAGATCGCTGGTCTGGGCGGGATATCGTCCCGTCTCCAGCTGGTTACTATCTCGCACGACACTTTACCGGGTCTGCGTCGTGGATGTGGTGTTTGGTGGAGGTGTTAGACCGCGACACTCGAGGCACGAGACGGTTGTCTTGGGCGTTTTGTATTTTTCCGCGACGGTATCCACTGGCCTTATGACTTCTGCAGCGACGGCTGGAGGGGAGGCGTCAACCTGTCGTTGGCTGCAGACTTTGAGAATCTTTTCCGCAGCGATCGTGTTGTCTCTGCGGGGATTGCTGGGGCTGTTCTAGATGCCGATGGATCTCCGCCGCTGATTTGACATTTTGTTTGTTTGAAGACATGTTTTTATATTTTAATACGAAAATTTACGACCAATTTACAAATGTATATTATTATTATATATATATATGATATATATTTATATTCTCGTGAATTTATGAACTCACTGCTGTAAACGGTTGATGTCTATCTGCAACGCTGGTGTTGTCTGCAGCAGTGGAGTACGCTTGACGCGTCGAGCTAGATGGTCTTCCTCGGTGAAAGCTGCCTTTGCCTCGAAGACTCATGAACCTTTTTCAGCAATCTTTCACTTCAGGTAGCTCAAAAATTGCTTTTTAGAGCAATTTATATGGAGCGTATGTGTATCTGACGGTCGTTCTGGCTCTGTACTTACTAAAAACGTTAAGATACGTCGGGTCACCGACAATTTAAGCTAAATTCTGTCTATTGTTAAAATACTGAAATTAGTTGTGAACATACTACAGTAGTAATATTTAGGCAGACACAATTATTTTTTCGACTAAATCTTTAAGTATTGAAAATATTTAAAACTCTGATTCTGATTAAAAATAATTACATTCGAGAATTTACTAAATCGAATGATAAAACAAATAATATTATAAGTGATAATTTATGGCCTTTAAATTTATTCTTTTAAAATTATATTATTGCATTTTTAACATATGTTATAAGCGCTTCCTGCGCTTTGTAGACCATTGAAATACGTATAACTATGTTAAACATCTTTCCATTAAAAAAACAATCCCTAGGAGTAAAACAGCACGATGCGTATAAAATTTAAAAAAAAACACACCTCAAATATAGTAAAACCTATAATAGTAATTAGGTCAATTGTGCTTTAAATTTCAGGAAATAATATCTAGAATACCTCTAATTTTAAAAAAATAATAACCGATATTTATAAGTTGTTTCTAAGCTTCAATCAAGGTTTTCTCTCGTAATTTTGTAATTGCAATAATTATATACCTATAGGACATTTTTATAGTACAATCGTCTCACAATATTAAGAAATTATACGAAATTGAAGGAGTATTTCTGATTTCCAATTTTACCAATTCCAAAACGGATCACACGATATTATTTTAAACTTTGACTCGTTCTAGACTGAATTCAACTGCTGATGTAGCAATGACATATTGCGATGTTTTTAACCTATTAATAGGAAACACTATCGACACATTTTTTAAGTTTATAAACAAAGTGTAGAATTTGAACAAATACAAATTCAAAAACGCTTTTCTTTCCTGTCATTATTTTAACGTTTTGATATGTTTTATGCATAAAGCCATTAGGGGAGAAGTGTCTGATTGTAAGTGACAGGCCTTTCCAATAAGAGAAGCAGTGTAATGTGGCAAAAATATATTATAATAACAAAAACGTACATACAATGAAGTGAACTCATCTCGATTTTTAAGGTAGGCGATTAAATAGCAAAATTGTTTCGTTTTAGTATTGGAGCGCTGGATAACTTTTTATTGCGTTCAACAATCTATTACTGTATAAAAGAAATTAGTTTAATTCTTCTTGTTAACATACCTGCCCTTTGTCCAATCATGAAGTTCGTACAAAAGCGTGTCACAACGAGTTTATTTAGCACTAAAAACGAAAAACGATAGACCCAAACTCAGGCGTAAAGGTAAATTTGTTTTCAGAGAATTTATACATTTTTTTGTATCCAGTATTTGTTGTGACAACTGTTTTTTCTAATTTTTCGCTTAATCAGCCTCAAAAACCTTGCTTTAGCAGATAATTCAATGTACAAGTGGATTAATGTACTACGTGACATTGGTAGTCACAATCACTTACTATTAAAATATTAATGAAATTTAAATCTTTATATGCATTTTCGGAACAACACCATTAAATAATTGGCTTTCTATACAGAAATATTTTTATTTCACACTAATATTTTCTTAAATTATAACTAGGTCGGTTTCTATCCATAATAAAATTTTCCTGACGTAATTAAAGTATGGGGTCACTGAATGTGAAGTCACAAGATAAAGATTATTTTAACATCTGGCATCGAATTTTTATATGCACATCCGACGAATCATTTATTTCCCAGATTATTGGCACACATTCTAAGTAACTAGAAAACAATCATAACCCAATTTTTCTAAGTGTTTCCCAGCAGCATTGAAACATACGTAATGTGCAAATTGATGTCCGTAAATGTTTTTGTATGGTGAAACTGACATGTATACTATGATATCATTCCTTTTGTCCAAAAAATATTTGTTTACATTTTTTCATTTAATTATTCTTTTCACTCAGTTTATAAGTTATTAGCTTATTAAGATTTCACAACAGCTTATTAAGTTATCACATACAATTACAATACATATTACCTTAAAAAGGTATTTGTTGAATTAGATAAGGTATAATTATACAGTTGGTTTGAAGTATTTGATGAAACGCGAAATCGCAATGTCATATCTGAAATTGAATCGCTTATCAAAGTTTATGGTCGTTTAAATAAAAAAGATGTTACAAAAATTGGATTTCAAGATAGCGGAAGTTATACGCAAGCTTGAGCAACACAAGTATAATTTTAAGAAAAAAAATAGACCAACTTTAAAATAAAACTCAGTATAACTGTTGACGTCGTCAGCGACAAAAGTACGCTATTTTAACTCTTTTTAAAATAAATTATCTATAAAAATTTAAATTAAATAGACTTTTGCTTCTTGCATACTGTATAATTTTGTAGAAATCATACTGTATAATTGTCATCACGAAGGAAGAAGTAAACGTTAGCAATGATTATATCATTGCTAAATCAACTGGATAGGGATTTCAAGTGAACAGACAATACTATCGATCACAATATTCTTTCTGTTAAACCGTGCAAAAATCTACACAATAGAGTTAATTTTGGAAATAACTATGTTTTGTTTATTCTTAGTTGTCTATTAAAAATTAACAATAATTGTTAACAAAATAATTTTAACGTTTTACTTGCATTATTTTTAAAAAGCAAAGAAGTAAATTATTAAAAATTGATTACATGTATAGCAAGCGTAGGGGTGGGCAACTATCGTATAAAACAATGAATTACGAATATTTGTGCCTACAATCGTATCTACCGCTATCATGAATAAATCATTATAATATTTCCTTAATATAGTATATCAAGTCGCTTTTATTCAATTTGAGCTGTAAAAACCCATTTCTAATATTTAGCTTTACACACGCATGTTAAAAATTTATTTTATTCATTACTTTATTTTTATTAAATGGCCTGCATAAATAATAAATAATATAAAGTTTAGTAACCCAAATGAAGGTTAAGAGTTAAAGAGTAAAAAATATTATGCAATTACGCATTTTACGAAATTATATTTATTGTCCTAATTCCCCTATTAGGTATCAACGAAAGTTTGTACTATTGAAATAGCATTATCTATTTAATTACAAACACAACTCAATTAATGGATAGACGATATCTGAATCGTTTCGGAGCTAACAGTGTAACTGTCAAATAATATAGGAATAATAATTCGCAATAAAACGATGTTTTGACCTAACATTTAAATATAAACCATCTTGTACCATGGGTGGGGTCAAACTATATACAGTGTGCAAATTAATGATAAAAATCCTTTCAGCAGTTGAGGAGTCCGTCGAGGGCATACCACGTGACACATTAAATACACACGTGACACATTAACAATATCCATACGCAAAGTTTCGTAGTTTACTCGAATCGCATATTATTAAGTCACGTATCATGAACGTAGTAAACGTACCTAGTAAATGAATACGAGGACAAAGTCATTTAAACAGAATGAAAATTAGGAATAAAAAAGTGTGTAGTATATTGTTAATTTTAGGTAAAAAAGACAATATTATGCTGAACGATTTTATCACGTCACACTTTAACGAATACACGAAATCAAGCTTTGCGGATTTTTTTACCAATATACGTAACATTGTATGACATAGTGGTTTATTAAACATAATTTTAACCACCAAGCGAAGTAGTATCGTTTTAATCACAAAGACTTACCCATTTATATATTTATTGAATTACCAACATAAGCCTCGGATGCAAGGTTACATTATTATTTTTATTTTATTTTACTTTATTACGGCGACAAACAGTCGTTACAAACATATTATATAGCTTAAATTACTAAAAACGAAGACAAAATAGTGCCGAAATAAAAAAGATAGTACATAATAGCGATTTCATAACTAAACATTTCCTAAATTTACGCAACATGTATTATATTTTTGGATACAATGTTTAACAATATATTTAAAGTTTGTATACAGAATCGCAACATTGTAAAGGTTCAGCAAATGGTATTTTCTAACAAATAACATTTATATTATATGACTAATTACCAGCTAACTTATTATAAATACAAGTCTTAAATTCTATGTACGAAAGATGAAAGATATCTAAATCTGAAAATAAATTATTGTATAAGTGCGGTAGTTGAGAGGTGATACAATTTCTTGCAGAAATGTTTTTGGGGCGTGATGGGCCTAAAGGTAATCTAGACCGTGCTACGAACGATATTTCTGACAAAAGTGAAGGACAATCAAAATTATTATTCAAGAGTTTAAATTAAAAAAAATGTCATATTGTTTACGAGGATTTCAAAGGGAAAACATATTAGTTTTAGTTTCAGTTTCAATGGCCGAGCCCATTCAATAGGTTAAAATATTCAGAAATTTTCTCTGTACTTCTTCTAATCGCTGAATATGGCATCCGAAATAGGGACTCCATACGACACAGCTATATTCTAGGATAGGTCGTAGAAATGCAAAATAAAATAATTTGAGTGTATTTCGATTATTGAATGGTTTACTAATTCTGTTAATGAAGCCTAGTGTTTTTAAAGCCCTTTTGATAATTAAGTCTAGGTGTAAGGAGGACAATGCCAAGATCTTTTATAGAATTGGTTCTATGACCATTATTTTGTAATTGAATTTGAAAAAAAAAATATTTACGAGTATATGTCATTACAAATCATTTGTCGGCGTTTACAAAAAGTTGATTAGCTGTGCAATATTCAGTCAAGGGTCGGACTGTAATTGGGCACAATCTTCAGTTGATCTGATCAACCGGAAAATTTTTTGTGTCATCATTCAAGCACATTGTAGAAATTCAGAATTATGTATACTAGAACCAATATCATTGACAGAAAAAAAAGAGGGGGCCTAAATGGGATTCCTGAGGCAGCCCGGAGGGCACGTCCAGGAAGCTAAAGCAGTAACCCTGAACGAAACTGCTTGACTTTGGTTTTTTAAGTAGGATTCCAGCCACCTCAAAATACTACCATGAATACCAGCTTTTAAGAGTTTGTTTAATAAAAGGTCATAATTCCAGAGCTCGAGAGATCCAGTTCCAAAGTGTCGTTCGGAGGTATTCAGTTGAGTAGCTCCAATTTTTTCAAGTATTTTACCGAATTTGCATGGTTCAGAAGGAATAGGATAGGCATAGAATAATTAATGCAATATAACCTCATAAAATTTTTCTGTTTGCACTCAATAAATTTTCTCATAATTTTTTTCTGTTTGCACTCAATAAATTTTGCATAAATACTGGCAAATGTTCACCAATGTATCAATTATTATACTGCTTCAATTAAATTTTTTAATAGTGTTGATATTTTTAGTATGAACTCAAACATTCAAAAGGGAGATTTCAAAAATATTAGAAAACTTAACATCTCTCATATTTTCTAGTTTAACTTGATTCAAACTATTGTCAAATAATTGTATTGTATCTTTTTTATATTGTGTCATTGTTTGTTTGTCCAAATAAAAGGAAAAAAAAACTGCACGAGGGGAGGTCAATAAGTTTGCGGAAAAACGGGGAAACGAAGATAAAATCAAACAGGAAAATATTGTGCTGCTTTAATTTAAACTCGAATAATACATTTTTCTGTCTGCCTCCGTAGCCGTAATGGTATAAGCGTTTGCTTTAGAAACCGGAGGTCGTGGGTTCAAATCCTGCGGGGACTCAACAAATTTTCATTTTTGTTTCCTAGTTGGTTAGGACAATTTGGGCCGATCACCCAATTGTCTGAAAAGTAAGATGATCCATGCGTCGGATGGGCATGCAAAAAGTCGGTTCACCCACTAACCCGCATTGGACCAGTGTGGTGAGATACGGGCCAAAACCCCCTAATGGATAGGGGTGTATTAGGGGAGGCCTATGTCCAGCAGTGGACTATCACAGGCTGATGATGATGATGTCGTGAATATACGTGTAATAATAATATATGTTATGTTACGAATGATTAATTAACCTTCTATTCTAAATTATTATTTACGGTGAGGTCCTCTTACAGGGGACCGCATGTGGTAATCACGCGTGCTTATTTCTACCGCAAAGCAGTAGTGTACAAACACTAATGTGTTCCGGTTTGGAGGGGACCGTAGTCAGCGTATTTACTGGGTAAACGAGACTTAATATCCTACTTCTCACGGTAGGCAGCGCGTTGGTGATGCTATTTATTATATATATATAGGTATTGCCAATGTCTATGGGCGTCGGTTACCATTTTCTATCAGGTGGCTCTGACTACTCGTCTGCCTGCGAATGCAAAAAAAAATTAAATTAAACCTTTCGATGGGCCTTTTAATATTACATGGTCTAACACTTCTTGTATATTTTTATATATATATTTATAATATTTCTGTTTATTTATTATAATGAAAGTTCACTACTTTATTTTAGTTTTATATATGGAAGAATCACGAAGAACTGGCGAGAAATGCCTTGAATAGAAATCAATACCGGAACTGATTGATCAGATTAACGCAATTTCCTAGTGGGCGGTGATTTATTTCACAATAAATTTTCTTAAGTAACATCGAGATAAAAGCTTTATTTTTCCAGACAAAGAACAATAATTAACTGTAAACATGAGTTTTAGATTGTAATTAACAATTCTACGGTTTAATGAAATCGATAAGATGCGTAATCTCTAAAATGATGAACTTAAAACAGCCACAATTGACGTTGTGAGGCTCATCGTCCAGAATCACTTAATTTTAAATAAATGGATCGATTTGGTGGCCGTAATAAAATCGGCTATCAATTTAAGCTAAATTCTGTCTTTTGTAAAAAATACAGAAATTAGTTTATACAAATAGTAGTATTATTTGGGCAGACATATTATCTTTTTGACTAAATGTTTAACTATTGAAAATGTTTTGTTTTAGTCAACATCAAAAAAAAAAACAACAGATGTATATAAAATTAAAAACAAAACGTACCCTTTAAGTATAGAAAAACCTATATTAGTAGTTAGGTCAATAGTGCTTTAAATTTTAGGAAATAATTTGTAATAGTTTTAGAATATCTCTTAGTTTGTAAAATTACTATCCGATAATAAAAAGCCGTTTCTAAGCTTCTGTCAAGGTTCTTTCTCGTAATTTAAAAACGCAATAGTTTTATAACTATAGGACATTTTTGTCTCACGATATTAGGGAATTTTACGAAATTGAACGAGTATTTCTGATATCCAATTTTAGCGATTTTAAATCTCTAGACTGTACTCAACTTCAAATTAATATTTTCAAATGACATATTGCGATGCTCTTTAACCCATTTATATTAAACACGGTCGATACATTTTTAAAGTTTATTCACGAAGCGAGGATTTGAACAAATCCAAATTCAAATTCACGAAAAGATATTATAATTTAATCAAAAATGCGTTCAAGAATCTATTACTGTATAAAAAGAAAATTAGCTTTATTCTTCTTGTAAACATGCCTGCCCTTTGTCCAATCACAAAGTTTCTACAAAAGCGTGTCACAAAAAGTTTATTCAGCACTGAAAGTGAAAAAGGAAAGAGACAGAACTCAGGCGTACTAGTAAATTTGTTTTAAGTGAATTCATACATTTTTTGTATCCAGTATTGGTTGTGTCATCAACTGTTTTATCCTACTTTTTCGCTTAATTATTATCAGCCTTAAAAACCTTTCTCTAGCAGATCATTTTCTGTACAAGTAGATTAATCTACTACGTGACATTGATAGTCACAATCGGAACAACATCATTAAATAATTGGTTTACTATACTAAAATATTTTTATTTCTCATTAAGATTTTCCCAGAATTATAACTGAAAAAAATTATAATGACGGTCAAATATTATTTTGATAACCACCTGAATTTTAAATGCACATCCGACGAATAAATCATCTTATTTTCCAGAATATTTGGCGCACATTCTAAGTAACTAGAAAACAACCATTACAAAATTTCCAAATTGTTTCCACGCAGCATTCAAACATACGTAAGTGCAAGTTGATGTTTGTGAATGTTTTTGTATGGTGTAACTAACATGTATACAATGATATCATTGCTTTTGTCTAAAAAATATTTGGTAACAATATTTCTTATTTATATATTATTGACTAAAATGACTTTTTTAGGATTTTATCGCGTTTATTTTACATATTTCAATTCCCAACGTTTCGAACACTTTCTTGCGGCCGTCGTCGCGGGGTAGACTGAGATGTCATGCGCCTTGTTGCCAGCGCTGAAGCGGAGTTTCCAGGCCTTAGTTGTAATTAATTATTTTTAGTCTGTAATCCGACCTATGCAAAATGTTTTACCGGTGGTAGGTCCCCGTTTTACAGGGGACCGTCTGGGTGGGTGCCACCCTGGTGCCTATTTCTACCGCAAAGCAGCAGTGTGAAAACACCATTGTGCTCCGGTTTGCAGGGCACTGTAGCCAGCGTATTTACTGGGTAAATGCGTCATCCTATGTCTCACGGTAGGCAGCGCGTTGGTGATACCTGCATTACCAATGTCTTTGGGCGTCGGTGACCACTTTCCATCAGGCGCCGACTGCTCGTCTGCCTGCGTATGCAATAAACAAAATTAACCGAATTTATCACGTCATGCGCGACATTACGACTGTAATGTCGTTCATCTCAGTTTACCCCGTGACCACGGCCGCTGGAAAGTGTTCAAAACGTCGGGAATTTAAATATGTAAAATTATTGCGATAAAATCCGTAAAAAGTCATTTTATTTAATAATGTGTAGTATTCGCGTAAACAAAAGAAATAATTACTTATTTATTCTAGATTATTCTTTTGGCTCATTTTATTGTTTATTAGATATGAGGTTATTACGTTTTGACAACATTACTATGTATCACGTTAAATTACAATACATATTACCTCAAAAAGATATTTGTTAAATTAAAATAGGTATCCGATAACATTATACAGTTTAGTTTGAAATATTCGATGAAACGCGAAATCATAACGTCATATCTCAAATTGAATCGCTTATCAATGTTTATGGTTGTTCAAACCAAAACGATGTTCCAGAAATTAGATTTCAAGGAGGCGGAAGTTATAGCAAACTTAAGCAACACAAAGATAATTATAAGAAAAAAACAGAACAACTTTAAAATAAAACTTAGTATAACAATTGACGTCCTCAGCGACGAAGCAAGCTTATTTACCTCTTTTTAAAATAAAATTATCTAGAAGCATCTCAAAGTAAATAGATATTCGTTTTTTGAATACTTCTGTAGTACTACTTAAGATGTAGTATTTTAAGGACACTTTATTGCCCGAATCAGGCTTAACTATACCTCATTGCATTATTTTACGATGTTTTTATTAAAAAAGTTACTGTCTGAAAGGTTAATACTGATCTGAAAGGCTAATTTAGATGACGCAGTACGCAAGTTTTATCTAATCCTAAACACTTCGAATAATAATCATGTTCCGACAATACGACGTGGCGGCAGGCACACATATCCGATTTGGTACAATAAGGATCTAATTAGGCTCATAAAAGAAAAAAACAAATTACATTGAAACCCAATTGACTATTTACACTTTTGTGAACTGAGAAAGAGACAAAAGAAACTTCAAAATGAATGCTTCAAATTATACATTGTTAAAAAATTTGGAGTTATGTAAAATTGAAACGAAAGAATTTGACTAATTATCCTAAATAAACGACACACGGTAGTCTTGTATTAACCAATCGACCATAACGACATGTTGAATTGTAATACTATTAATACTATTAGCATTAGAAAAGAAGAAGTTGAAAATTCATTACCTGCCAGACACTACGAAACCATAATTTTTGTCAATTGTCAAAGTCTTTGTCTCTCCAATGATGTTCTCCAAGATGTTGTTCAATAGATCTATATAGGACGGTTATTTTCCAAATGCTTGAAGCAAACATATGTTGTTGCTTTACACAAAAAAGGACCCGTACCTATGATCGAGAATTATAGACCTATATCCGTTCTGCACGTAGTAAGCAAATTATTTGAAAGAATTGTGCATAAATATACATACCCAGTAATTGTTCCGTTGTTAACGAATGAGCAATATGGGTTTATAAAGAAACGTTCTACATTAACTAATTTAGGCTCTTTTATTGATTACATAACCACTATATTGACGGTGGATTCCAAGTAGATGCTATTTACACAGATCTGGAGAAAGCATATGATCGTGTAAATCACAACATGCTAATACATAAACTCTATGACCTTGGAATTCGAGGGGATATTTTACGTTGGTTTAAGTCATATCTTTGGAGAAGATCTCAGGCAGTAGTTATAGGAGGTTATTGTTCAAATTACATTGTAGTGTCTTCTGGGGTGCCACTAGGTTCCATTCTCGGTCATTTATTATACTCTTGTTACTTATACGATGTAGGTAACTGTTTTCACCACGCTAAGTTGTACTAAATTTTTTATGAAAATCGCAAATATAGATGACTGCGTTAAATTACAGTCGGATCTAGATCGCCTTCATTATTATTATAAAAAAAAAAAAATAAACATTAATATAAATAAATGAAATTATATTTCATTCAGCAGGAAAACCTATTAAAACCGTCTATACAATGCATTCATCAGAAATTGGTTAAGAAAAGTAACTAAAGACCTTGGCATCTTCATTGACGAAAATTTAACCTGTTCATACCACATAAAATATATAAGGAATTCGGCTTATAAAAGCCTTGGATTCATTTTACGCATGAGTAAACTATTCTCGAGTATCAAGTGTCTAAAGCTGCTTTACTTTGCTTATGTTAGGAGCATTTTTGAATACTGCAGCCCTATATGGAATCCGTGTTACACGATGTACATAAACAAATTAGAAAACCTTAAACGTAAATTTATTAAGCACTTAGATTATAAAAACGCAAGAGTTTTTAATGGTTACGATATATCATGCAAGCACTATAACATTCTCAATCTCGAAAATAGTCGTACATTGTTAGATATGACATTTTTACACGGGTTATGCAACGGAAATGTTGACTGCCAAGAACTAATTTCTAGATCCCTACGACTTTGTACCCCTACAATAATTCATTTCAAACGTTAGAATTTGGAAAAAAAAGAATGCTTTTAAACTGGATGTAATAAATATTTTGACGGAAAGCGATAAAATTAGATAAAACGCACACGCACCCTCACGTGCACACACACGCACACGCACACGCACACACAGGATATATTTTACCAATATATGTAATATAGCTTGACAAAGTGGTTTATTGAACACTAATTTGAAACACCAAGCGAAGTAGTATCATTTTAATTACAAAGATTTCCTCATTTATTTATTTATTGATTTAACAACATAAGCCTCGGATGCAAGGTTACATTATTAATGGAAATGAAATTAGATTACGACATAAGAGGTGATCTCTGGAGGATGTTTTAATCATACAAATCGAACACAAAAATAATTGTTAACGGTTATAAGTCGGAATTTGTAACAATAACATCTGGGGTACCATAGGGATCAACTTTGGGGCCGTTCTTATTCGTATTATTTATTATTTAATGATATAAACAATTGTTTTAAATATTGAAACTTTTTGCTGCACGCAGATGATCTTAAAATGTATCATAGTATAGAAAACTTTAATGATCAATATAAATTTTAGAAAGATTTTAATCGATTATCATCTTAATACCACCAAATCCTTAACAATAGCTTTTACAAAGAAAAAAAGACGTAAGCCACTTTACGTATCTGGTTGAAGTAAATTTAAACTTAGTCTACTTAAATAAAGGTCGTCACATTTGGTTTTGTAATGGGGTCAGACATAAAATTTCGAAAACCCTCCACATATCTTTATCTTATTATGATAAATATGTCATGGTCTCGAGGCTGTTCAAAAAAACTCCTAAGATGTATTGAATGGTCATTGCAAATTCAAGATGAACGTCATTAAAACTTAAGTATTATAACGGTTGGCTTAATCGAAATCATTCCAATATGAACTTCCGAAAAAGTAGTTAATAGTTTTTTTATTTTCAATAGGCATAAAATAGTGTTTAAAAGCTATCGCTAATATTGGCACCGTTTTAATACACCGGTGGTAGGTCCCCTTTTTACAAGGGACCGTCTGGGTGGGTACCACCACGGTGTCATTTCTACCGCAAAGCTGTAATGTGAAAACACTACTGTGTTCTGGTTTGAAGGGCACCGTAGCCAGCGTAATTACTGGGTTAACGAGACTTAACATCCTATGTCTCACAGTAGGCAGTGCGTTGGTGATACCTGTATGGCCAATGTCTATGGGCGTCGGTGACCACTTTCCATAAGGTGAAATTTAATTATTTATTGAACAACGTACTAAAAATTTGCTTGTAATAAAATATATCTCATCTTAACGTTAATGTCGCAAAATAATCATAATTGTCATAATATACCGTTACGCCAAGGAAGTCAAAAAGTTATTTTTTTACATTAAATTAAAGAAATGAACGATCCATTACTCTATATATATTTCTAGGAGACCCTGCCAAGCGTTGCTGCAGCTAATATTTTATAATAAGACGTTCTAAAAAATTTAATAGAAACGGAAGGAGGATATAAGTTAAACAGACTACTATGTTTTTAAAAGTAGCATTTGTAAAAAATATTGTGACCTCGATAACTAATTTAATAGTGGTTACTATAGCCTGAATACTATATGAATCTAAGAATACTAATGAAATGATCATGACGAAGGAAGAAAGAAACGTTAACCCTGATAAAAATCGACTGGATAAGGATATGAAGTGGACAGACAACACTATTGATCATGATATTCTTTCTATTGAATTCGTGCTAAAATATATACAAAACAGATAATTTTAAAATAAGTATTGTATTTTTATTCGTGGCTGTCCATTAAAAAAAATGTATGGATGTGGAGCACTACCAACAAATACATAATTTTAACGTTTCATTTGTATGATTATAAAAAGCATAGAAGTACAGTTGATTACATGTATAGCAAAGGTAAGGAAACAACTATCGCATAAAACAATGAATTATGAATATCTACAGTGCCTGCAATTGTATCCGCGGTATAGT
This sequence comes from Lamproptera curius, assembly GCA_029286875.1. NCBI lineage: Eukaryota > Metazoa > Arthropoda > Insecta > Lepidoptera > Papilionidae > Lamproptera > Lamproptera curius. The sequence goes on from JAGSMT010000079.1 coordinate 463,057, forward strand.
GAATATATCAATATAATCTTTCCTTTATATGGTATACCACATCACTTTTATTTATTTTGCACTGTAAATATCCATTTGAAATTTTTAGCTTTACAAAAACATGTTAAGAATCCATTTTATTCATTTAATGGCCTGGTTTTTAATAACGGCGTTATTAAGTTGCCCTTTTTTAAGCATAGATAATAAAAAATACAAAAATTAACTAACCCAAATGAAGGTTACGGGTTAAAGAATATAAAATTATTATGACTTTACGCATTTCACGCCATTACTTTTATTGTCCCAATTCGCCTAATAGGTATCAACGAAAGTTTATACTATGAAAACAGGACCATCTATTGAACTATAAACACAACACAATCAACGGATATCGCCAACTGTCAGAATTGTTTAGACGATAACAGTCAAATAATATAAAAACAATTATTCGCAATAAAACGATATTTTTACTATAAATTTTAATATAAACCATCTTATACCCCAAAACTACTACTAATCACAAAATCTATTCTGTAGTTGAGGAGTCCATCGGGGAAAAACAACGTGACACGTAAAATATACATTTTAAATAATATCACGAAGTCAGCAGTTGAGTCCACAAAATTTAAAAATTGTAGAGCCAGTTATTCCAATATAAAATTGGAATAACTAACCTGTTAATTTTAATAAGTCATTTTGTTACAAGTGACGTTTATTGGTGTAAATATAATATAAAACATTGCAAATGGCTGAAGAGAGAAGAAATCTGACTTTTTTCTATCAAAATGTTAGGGGCTTACGCACTATCGAGTTTTATAACAACCTACTATTGTCCGATTTCGACGTTTTAATTATTACAGAAACTTGGCTATGTGAATGTGTCTTAGATGCTGAAATAAGTGAATCAAATTCTTCAGATGAAATCGAAGCACTCTGGGTGAGGTGAATGGTCTTTGAGGCCGATTGGGATTGTATACTTTTGTATACAATCCCAATCGGCCTGCAAAGAACCGTGATAATATAAAACCATGATAGTATCTTTTGTGGAATCGAACCTTCACACCTTAAGTGTGGAAGGGTTACGATTCCAGCAAAAAGTATAAGATCTCGATATGATTTACATATTGCTTTAGTCTATATTCCTCCTAATCTACAGTTACCCTTGAGAACTAAAGATTTAATGCATGAAGTTACGGATGTCCGGGATCAAAATCCTGATGACTCTCTGGCTATCGTAGGTGACCTTAATCTTCCTGTATAGACTGGACCTCTGGGGAACCCAATATTAAAAGAAAAGGTTGTGCCGAAGCCGAAAATGCGGCAATCGATCTCGTATCTTTTTCTCTTTCTAAGGCCTCTCGAAATTTAATGCCGAACAAACACCTGCAGTAATATATTGGATTTAGTTTACGCTAGCTTTTATTTAAAAGTGTGTAAAAGTGACCACATCCAATTAACGATCCTAATTAACCCAATTGACTATTTACACTTTTGTGAACTGAGAAAGAGACAAAAGAAACTTCAAAATGAATGCTTCAAATTATACATTGTTATAAGCCAAGTAAATATTGCATCTAACCCTAAAAAAATTTGGAGTTATGTAAAATTGAAACGAAAGAATTTGACTAATTATCCTAAATAAACGACACACGGTAGTCTTGTATTAACCAATCGACCATAACGACATGTTGAATTGTAATACTATTAATACTATTAGCATTAGAAAAGAAGAAGTTGAAAAATTCATTACCTGCCTAGACACTACGAAACGTGCTGGCAACAATGATGTTCTCCAAGATGTTGTTCAATAGATCTATAAAGGACGGTTATTTTCCAAATGCTTGGAAGCAAACATATGTTGTTGCTTTACACAAAAAAGGACCCGTACCTATGATCGAGAATTATAGACCTATATCCGTTCTGGACGTAGTAAGCAAATTATTTGAAAGAATTGTGCATAAATATACATACCCAGTAATTGTTCCGTTGTTAACGAATGAGCAACATGGGTTTATAAAGAAACGTTCTACTTTAACTAATTTAGGCTCTTTTATTGATTACATAACCACTAATATTGACGGTGGATTCCAAGTAGATGCTATTTACACAGATCTGGAGAAAGCATATGATCGTGTAAATCACAACATGCTAATACATAAACTCTATGACCTTGGAATTCGAGGGGATATTTTACGTTGGTTTAAGTCATATCTTTGGAGAAGATCTCAGGCAGTAGTTATAGGAGGTTATCGTTCAATTTACTTCGTAGTGTCTTCTGGGGTGCCACTAGGTTCCATTCTCGGTCATTTATTGTCATACTTGTACTTATACGATGTAGGTAACTGTTTTCACCACGCTAAGTTGTACTAAATTTTTATGAAAATCGCAAATATAGATGACTGCGTTAAATTACAGTCGGATCTAGATCGCCTTCATTATTATTATAAAAAAAAAAAAATAAACATTAATATAAATAAATGAAATTATATTTCATTCAGCAGGAAAACCTATTAAAACCGTCTATACAATGCATTCATCAGAAATTGGTTAAGAAAAGTAACTAAAGACCTTGGCATCTTCATTGACGAAAATTTAACCTGTTCATACCACATAAAATATATAAGGAATTCGGCTTATAAAAGCCTTGGATTCATTTTACGCATGAGTAAACTATTTTCGAGTATCAAGTGTCTAAAGCTGCTTTACTTTGCTTATGTTAGGAGCATTTTTGAATACTGCAGCCCTATATGGAATCCGTGTTACACGATGTACATAAACAAATTAGAAAACCTACAACGTAAAACGTGCGTATGCCATAAAAAAAATATTAAGCACTTAGATTATAAAAATGCAAGAGTTTTTAATGGTTACGATATATCATGCAAGCACTATAACATTCTTAATCTCGAAAATAGACGTACATTGTTAGATATGACATTTTTGCAACGGAAATGTTGACTGCCAAGAACTAATTTCTAGATCCCTACGACTTTGTACCCTACAATAATTGTTTCAAACGTTAGAATTTGGAGAAAAAGAATGCTTTTAAACTGGATGTATAAATATTTTGACGGAAAGCTGATAAAATTAGATAAACGCACACGACCCCACGCGCACGCTCACGTGCACACACACGCAAACGAAGCGAAGTAGTATCATTTTAATTACAAAGATTTCCTCATTTATTTATTTATTGATTTAACAATATAAGCCTCGGATGCAAGGTTACATTATTAAAGGAAATGAAATTAGATTACGACATAAGAGGTGATCTCTGGAGGAGGTTTTAATCATACAAATCGAACATAAAAGATAATTGTTAACGGTTATAAGTCGGAATTTGTAACAATAACATCTGGGGTACCATAGGGATCAATTTTGGGGCCGTTCTTATTCGTATTATTTATTATTTAATGATATAAACAATTGTTTTAAATATCGCAACTTTTTGTTGCACGCAGATAATCTTAAAATGCAATATAGTATAGTAAACTTTAATGATCAATATAAGTTTTAGAAAGATTTTAATCGATTATCATCTTGATACCACCAAATCTTAAACAATAACTTTACAAAGAAAAAAAAACGTAAGCCACCTTAGTACTGGTTCGAGTAAATTTAAACTTAGTCTACTTAAATAAAGGTCGTCATTGGTTTGGTCACACATTTGTTTTGTAATGGGGTCGGGCATAAAATTTCGAAAACCCTCCACATATCTTTATCTTTATAAATTCTTAGTCTTTTTTAAACTTGAATTTGCTGTATACATACGCTTATTATAATAAATATGTCATGGTCTCGAGGCTGTTAAAAAAAACTCCTAAGATTTATTGAATGGTCATTCCAAATTCAAGATGAACGTCCTTAAAACTTAAGCAATATAACGGTTGGTTTTTTTTCAATAGGCATACAATAGTGTTTACAAGCTAACCAATCCCTACAAAAAGAGGAACTTCTAAGTATAATGCATGACAGGAACTAATTCATACATCGGTCAGTCATGCATCTTGTTCTGATAGCTGTTACCTCTAAAATGCAGGTGTAATGAAAGTCGCATCCTAAATCCGTAGTCATTCTTCGGAAAAAAAAAAAGTAGTGAACCCTAAACTGTATTCTTTTTGCTGTAAAATAACTTATAGTTTTGATATATCATAATCAGACATAATGCAATGAAGTTTTAAGCGCAACCAGCATTTCACACTTCAAAACAATATTACTGGTTCAAACTATAGTGGCTTGACTGCTTAACACAGCATTTGTTTATAAATTCCTACATTCTGTTTGTCATTTTCTCATCGTATTGAAAATTACCTTCAAAAGGTTTAATCTTGATTTATTTAAAAATTTACCTATGCAAAAGCAATACTATATATAATACTATATTCTGTCATAAAGGGGCCATCGCAAAATTTTAATAACGCCTCCAAACGTTCAAATATAAATGCAAAAAGTTTCAAAAAATGTATTGACGTCAAAGCGCTTTTCGAAAGAATAGTTTGTTAGCTCACTGTGTTTCATTATTCATGAAATTTTTTGTACTGACTGACGGCTAGAAAACGCGCAGAAGATGTTAAAATTGTATGAAATATTACGGAAAAGAGATAAAATTGTACAAATTCTGCGATTCTAATCATAATATTAAGATGATGCTTCTTGCATTGAAAATAAAATATATTCGTAAATATACGTCTAATAATAACATAGAACTTTATTTTTTTTTTCCTTCTGACATTGTAAATGGACGCTAAGTTAACGTAAATAAATTTATTAAAATATTTTTTTTAATGTAAAATAGGTACTTATAAATATTTTTTTGAGCTTGTATCTAAACCAAGGTAGGTATTTCAATTAATTAAGTACCGTAGTCTTTAATCTGTACAAAACAAAAACAGTTTTTCCCAATCTTGACAGTCTAGATCTAAACATAAAAATAATGGTATTAACTGTACCGATAACAGTCAGAATTATATTACTAAAAGAGATTTCTTTGATTGTGTTGTTTTTGTAAACATTTCTCTATTCTTGAAACTCATATTTGGCAAGGTGGCGATACGTATAACAACATATTACACACATATTATCAACTTTTAAAAGTATTACTAAGTATAAAATATTAAAAATTAAATCTTTTCATAGGAAAAATAATGAAATTTGATAAATAGAAAATCAAAGCAATGTAAGCAAATATAATGAACTCCTGAAACTTATGTTTATCTATACAATATTATTCAGTATTAAAAAAGTTACACAGGTCTCGGTTCTTGAATTACTTGATTCTTTAATGATTGGCCCGATTCTTTATTCGTGTAAAATCTGGGTCAATGATATTTATATATAAAAGAAATCCGATGGCACAAGAATATGTTTGTCGTGTTGTGAGGAAATTTTACTATATATTAGTACAATTCAGTGTTTTATTTGATTTGTCATGTTAATTTTTGGTTAAATTTCAACAAAGCACCAAAATTAATATTCAATAATATTTATGCTGTTTTTAAAAATTATTTTACTTAGATTAAAAAAGTTGGCTTTCAATTTAAGAGGCCGTACGTTTGTAATCTTAGGAATTTTTAATATCTTATCAATATTTGGTTACTCATACGTAGTTTTCGTATAAAAGTGCAAAAAATTGTTTATTTCTTAAGATATTACACAGTTTTATAATGTGTGACGTACTTCTAAATCGTTGTACATATCTATCCAGATAAATGAGGTTTAAGAGTAGTGCCGGACTATTACTGTATCATGCTACATGCCAATTTTGTTAATTAGAGTCTTTGATTATTAAATGGAAGCTTCATTAACATCGTAATTCCCCTCATTTTTATAATATAGCATATATAATGCCTATTTAACCTCGCTTTCTACATATGTATATCAAACTAGAAAACTGTACAGAATTCATCACGTCAGTCATGCAAAGATAATTTCTATTTATTACAAAGTTATTAAAGGGTGGTTTATATCAATGTTTATAGATTCTAATTGAATCTGTATTAAACATGAATTATATATAGTCATTGAATAATATTAATATAACTTTTAAATGCATAACAATGTTTAATACAATGATAATATTACTTACAAATATATATGCTTAAATATTTAACATTCAATCTTTAACTGCCAACAACATTTATTTATAAGTACTTTTCTGTTATACCGATATTGCATCACTAAATCTGTCATATTTTTAAAAGTAATAATTTTATTATTCATAAATCTTATATAGACTTTTCAATGCTTTATATTAATTTTTAACCTTTTTTCAGACTTTCTTATTCCCATATCGTACCTTAAGAGCACCAACGCTAAATTTTTCATAACCTCCCTAAGGTTGGCTGTTAGATAATGCCTAAGGCATAAAGCCCGCCTTTGTTTATTTAATTGTGCAAAAAGAATAAATAAATAAACTTTTTTAGCTAAGCCTGCCGACCTTTAGCGCCGTCTACGCGCGTCTCTTTCCTCCAGTAACAAAATCATCTGTAGCTAATAACGCAATTATAGCAAAAACTAAAATTCAATTCATGCAACCTCATTACATATCATATTTAATGTATTAAAAGTCTTGTACGAACGGTTATGCCTAGGCGTAATCTCTATGGTTGTTTCTATTACAAGCTTTAATAACAGCTACTTTATGAATGGTAACCGGACATTTATAAACAAAAATAGTTTACGGATTTTACGTTTGTATCATTTTTAATAATTAAGGAAAATACAATCACCATCTCTGAAATAATTAATTAACTAAATCTGGCCCTAAACCCATACACATTGGTAATCTAATATTGACTAATCTATGCAACAACAACACTGTTTATAAGACTGTAACTGATCGCGGATTTTTTTCATAATTAATTCATCATCAGCCTGTGATAGTCCACTATCGGACATAGACCTCCCCAAATACACCCCTATCCATTAGAGGTTTTAGACAGTATCCCATCACGCTGATCCAATGTGGGTTGGTGGGTGGACATACTTTTTACATGCTCTTCCGACGCATGCATCATCTTACTTTTCAAGCAATTGGGTGATCGGCCAAAATTGAACTAGGAAACAACAATGAAAATTTGTTGAGTCCCCGCAAGATTTTAACCATCGTGGGTTTCTAAAGCCCACGCCCATACCACTAGGCTACGGAGGATACATAATTAATTGAATTTATTTTAACTCCAGCTAATGTGGATTTTTCTTTCGAAATAAGAACATACCTCTTCCTTTTAAAGTTTGAAAAGTTTCTAATGTAACTGTGCAGAAAACTTCCTGAATCGACCAATTCGTAGTAAATGGATCGATCTCTGAGCCGTATCCAATCTAGGTCAACGATGGTTCAGTGAACACGGAAGCGTTTTTTAAATATAAGTGTTAGGCATTTACACGAGCTATAAATATTTAAGATTATAACAGTTTATGATAATATATTACGTTTAAACCAATATCGAAAGTAATAAAATTTAAAGTAATGGACGTTTCAGTCAAATTTTAATAGTGTTTAAATTGAATAGACTTTTTCTCACTCGTGAAAACTCATTAACACGTCTCTTAAAATGTAATGCTACAATAATTTTAATTATAAAATCGTTAACTTATTCTAAAATAATTAGTTGAAAACTGTATTACAATTTAACATAGAAGCATTTATAACAATAATGTTAAGAGTGATGAGACTTAACATTGACGTTTGAAAGCATCTACAAGTAAAATATTAAACCCATTTAATTACATCACTTATGTCGACTTTACGTGTTTGCATATTATATTAAAAAGATTTACAACTTAAATAGTTACTTGAAAGATTCATTTTCACAAATAAAGGACTTGCTTTTCGTTTTCGACTACTCTTATCAGTAAACTTATAAACAAGTTATTTTATTTAATTTAGGTACCGTTGCATTACAACATAATTGCAACATAATTGTATACTTTAAAATAATCTACATTAAAGTCAGAAATGGTATATACTTACACATACATATTTATTTATTAAGAATAATCTATAATAACAAATTTAATAAAAAACTGTACAAAACATATATAAGTGGCGATACAGAACTAGTCCTTATATAAATAAATGGATTTTGATAGAATTCATATCTTAAAACATCAGACATTTGAAATGCGGCATCAGTGAAAATAGAACGTTTTAATCTCATGTTATGCATGTCGGCTTAACTTATAAAGAAAAATAATAAGTAATAAACATATCTATAAAATTATGCTTATAACAAGATTTTTTATATTTAATAAGAATAATACATAAAAATATTTGTCCAACATGTATGAAAATTTCAATGTCTCGTACAAAGTTTGTTACTTGTTATCCTACAATATGGTCGCAACTATAGCCGTAAGCAAAAATTAAGGGGCAAAGACGCTAGGTAACTGTAATATTGTGCATGATGGACAATAGAAATTTATTATTAGTCAATTAAAATACATAATCGAAAAAGGATATCTTACGTAACTTGTTTGTCGCTTACCACAGAATACTGTTGTAAGCGACATTATAGGACATTTTTTTGTATTAAAGATTTATATATATTTCAAGTCGACAGAACAAACCCACGACATCCGGTGCTGTAGAAACCGGAGGTCATGGGTTCAAATTCTGCGGGAATTCAACAAATTTTCATTGTTTTTCCTTGTTGGTTAGGGCAATTTTGGCCGATCACCTAACTGTCTGAAAAGTAAGATGATCTATGCGTCGGATGGACATGTAAAAAGTCGGTCCACCCACCAACCCACATTAGACCGGCGTGGAGGGATACGGTCCACAAACCCCCTAATGTGTAGGCATACGTTAGGGGAGCAGTGGACAAACCAAGCTGATTATGGACAGATCAAACGAAAATGGTTCAGATGAATAAAGTCTAATTAAGTTATTTTTTTTTAATGTAATTTTTAATTTTTTTCCTACTTTAGATGACTTAAATTATGCCAACCATAAAGTTTGATTATTTTTATGAAATATTATTAAATCTAGTATCAAAAAATTTTTTATTTTCGGAGTTAATCAAACTTTCTAAAGTGACAGTTATTTTTGCTCAAATTGTATATCATAGCAATAATCATATTAACAAAACAAAAGCATAAAGCGGTGGAAAGCCTTCACAACTATATCTTAAAACATTATCAAATAACCAAACCAAATATTTGTTTTTTTATTTTAAATAATAATTTAAAATTTTTTTTTGATGGTTCGAAATCGTTAAATAACAAAATCTAAAGGTTTTTTTAATTGCCGCTATTATATCATAAGCGGACTAATGATTTTTGTTGGTTCTAATATTTTTTAACATAACATAATTCTAATGTAAGATTAAAAAGAATTTTAACACGATAATTTACATAAAATTCCGTTTTCTTTTTATAAAAATGTTGCCAGCAACTACACCAACAATGGCAAGCTTTTCTTTTAATTATCATAGACCTAGATTAAACAGAAATGAAGAAGGCCATTCATTAGAGAATGGAATAATTTGAGGAAAGAAACTTGTCAAAATTTTATAATGGCAATTACAATATATGCAAATACGATAAAGATCTGGCACAGGACCGACTTTTTGCCGGCCCATCCGACGCATACATCATCTTACTTTACAGCCAATCGGGTGATCGGCTTGCATTTCTCGATAGGATTTGAACCCACAACCGCCGGTTTCTGAAGCGCAAACCCATACCACTAGGCTACGGAGGCAGTTAATATATTTATATATATATATATATATATATATATATAATAAATCAATAACTGCATAAGATCTAATTGCAATATTTTGAACAAGAAATATTTTAAACCCTAAAATATACAAGTAAATAAAACTTGATTTAAAGGTTGATTCTGTACGGACTGTCTTAGGCTTATGGTGTTTGACTTCTTGATTGAGCTCATTGTGTGTTCATTATCTTGTTTATTTTTAAACAATCAAAAATGTAACAGGTTATCGATGAACAAAACCTAAAGTAGTACCTGAGTTAACATTGAAAATTATCAAGACAAATATGTTGTAAGAAATATTTATAAAATATAATCTGTATCAAATATGCTGAAAAGGACAACACGACATTTATATTATACATTTTCAGACGTGAGCAGATTATCATGATTCCATATATTGTAACGTGAACGCAAAGGCTTTTGGAGAGATTATGGTATTAATTTTATAACCTTCATGATTTTGTATTTTTATAATATTATGTTATGTTCCATTCAACTTGAAATATACTCGTGTATCTTAGACGTTATTTGTAAATAATTAAATAAAATTTACCTAACGCCTTTAAATGTTCTAAGCTTTTTGATTATAAAGTTTTTAAATGCGCTGTCCAAATAAATTTGTACTTGTTATTAGAACAAATATGTTTTTAACGAAAAAATACGACCGACTTCAAACAGCGTTTAACTCTTTAACGCAACATAACAGCTACTCTCTGTACGAAATTGCCTCGCGATTTGTGCCACCACATTGGAAATCTATGATATTTTCTTAGGTATTACTTCAATTGTAACACGTCTCTGACACGTTTCATGCTCATAGAACGAATAATTTTTCAATGCTATAATTTTTATGTTAACTCGAACTGTATTATCTTAAATGATCTTTGATAATGCTTGTTTTTTTCATTTTAAATGTTTACATTTAAATTCTTATTGTGGGTTATTAAAACATAGATATATTCGCTTGCGAATTTTAATGCAGGCCAATTCAAGTGGAACAATTATATATATCATAGTTTAAGTCTGTCTTTTAAGGTTGAGCTAGCGTTTGCAATTTAATGGCGCAAGGTTTTGTGTATGTTTGATGTCGTAATTTTCTCAACTTCTTAATCATCTATTAAACTACTTATAACAAAATTAATAAAAAGATAGCTAATAGAGCTGAGATCAAATGATAGCTAATACCTATAATTACAAAAAGAAAGAACAAAATCGGAGCTCTGGCAGCGGAGAAACGGGGTAACATACAAAAAACATGTAACTATCTTGAAGCACTATACACTGCATAGTATTAAACAAACAAAGTAGCTTTCGCTGTCTGTCTGTGTGTATACTTAAATCTTTAAAACTATGCAGCGAATTTCGAAGCAAATTCTTTTTCTATACAAAGCGATTCAAGAGGAAGGTTAATATGTATAATACATGCACAATATTGTATAAAAACTGTAACAAATTTAAAGGTTTCTATTGTGATGTCTGAAATGAAAATTATATAATACACGTTGAAAAGTTCAAAAAACAAGTTCACGATAGCACATGTTTTATCTTATAGGGAAAAAATACAAAAATATTTAGCTTTTTGAAACTTCTAAAGAACAGACGTTTGTATTTATAAGACAATGACAATGAAAATGCTATAAACCTATTATATAAAGACACTATGTAGTATCAGCATTTTAATTTTTTAATTTGTTGATGCCTAAAAAAGAAAAATTATGCAAAAATTATAAAAAAGTGCGTTTAAATTATTATACAAAAGCTATAATAATTAAAGTTTCTATTCTGGTCTATGCCTATAATTTGGGTTACCGTATGACGTGATTCGTCGTTCGCTCAAAAGAATTTAGAAAAAAAAAATATTTTTTAATAGATTTTATTTGTGCATTTGTACGGTTTTTTAGCTTCGCTAAGTAGTAAAATGATTGTGGAACAGTTAACAACTGAATGTATAATACAAACAAAAAAATTCCAATAATATTAGAATGACTCAAAGCACATTTTTAGATAGCATACCTATCCTTTGTTCTATTTTATATAACTTTATGTCTTTCCATTCTCGCTTTCAGTGCTGAATAAACTATTTTCGACACGCTTTTGTGTAAACTTTGTGATTGAACAAAGGGTACGTCTGCAAAGAGTGAAACTGATTTCTTTCATACAATCGGTGATTGATTGTTGACAGCAACAAAAGGTTAAAGGTACTACTATCCATTACTAACATGAAAAATCTTATGACTTTATTACCTAACGTAAAATCTTGATTTTATTTAATTTTATCATTATTTTATTTATATATAGACCTGAAATTTTATAAAGAAGGTTAAGGCGCCTTTCTATAATTGAATTATTTGATTAACAATTTGAATACATCGACAAGTTTTATAAATATCTTTACACAAATTTGACCTTTCGGCTTTTGCCACAAATAAAAGCAGAATTTCAAATGTTCTAAGGGGCTCTGATACTGATTGTGCCACATGAAATTCTGATATATTCATATTACTTTTTCTTTAATGCGGTTAATTATTGTTTGTACAAATCTTTTTATTTGATATTACTGCAGGTTTTCATTTTAATGTTATACTGCAGTTGTTTATCAAATCAACATAAATATACTAATTTATTGAACTATTAACAAACTCATTAACTCCGGCGTAAATTTTAACAAAAAATCTTCTTATAAATAATGTTACGAATGTGATAATTATTTCTTTCAGTAATTATCATTTTAATTAAAAAATGTTATCCACTAAAATTTCATTACAAAGAGTATCTTTGTTTTTGACAAATTATTATTTTGAAGTTAGTTGACACAAAAAATATGATAATGTAATTGTTAACTGTATTGCAAAAGAAAATAATACTTGTGATAGTTATAAACGTCAGTCTATTTTGTATTGATCAGTCAATTTGTAGTCCTTTAAATTATATGACCTGGCTCCTCAAGTTGCTGTTATTAAAAACAAATATAACAATAGCAATTTATTTAGTAATATTTGTTTTGTTTCTATAGATATTAATATTTAACGGTGGTAGGTCCCCTTTTTACAGGGGACCGCCTGGGTGGGTACCACTCCGATGCCCATTTATACCACCAAGCAGTAGTGTTAAAACACCACTGTGTTCCGCTTTGAAGGGTACCGTAGCCAGCGTATTTACTGGATAAACGAGACTTAGCATCCTATGTCTCACGGTAGGCAGCGCATTGGTGATACCTGTATTGCCAATGTCTATGGATTTCGGCGACCACCTTCCATCAGGTAGCCCCGACTGCTCGTCTGCCTGCGTATGCAATAAAAATAAAATTAACATTTATAGAGAATTTCGGAAATCAAATTCCATTAAACCTTTCTATACGAGTAATCTTTCCTCTGGACTGATTCTAACTTTTTCTATTTTCGACTTATTATTTGGTTTCTACGTTGTGTTTCTGAAAACTAAAATATATACCGTAATGATATACGGATAATCAATCTTTTTGTATGTTAATGTATGGTCAACGATAAATTTTCAAATTTTACCAAAGAAACGCGAAGAACGGATTATCATTTCAGACAATTTAGTTTCTTATGATATAAATTTGCAGACAAACCGGAATTCGTATTATTCTGATCAATTAGTCTTGTTTGTTCCGGTTTTAATTGTCTTCAGCTTGAGGATGTAAAGTCTGTCTTAACAGATACACAAAAAAATTTTAGTACAAGAAATTTAAATACTTGTTGCATTTGTGAAATATATTTTACGTATAAAAAAAAATAAAACAAAAATGGGTAGTAATTAATAAATACAAGTATATGTTTTTAGTTTAATATATTTTAATATATTGAGGATATAAAATCCGTGGATAGATTAAATTAAATAAAAACTAAGAAATATACAGAACGCAAAGTTACATGTTTTGTTACTATCGTGGACATTATATCTACTTCTATCTAATTTAACTCATATCCCTCCCTCCCTAGATTTACTAGAAGATGTTACAATTGCCCCCTGTAAAAAATTATTTAAGCAATGAGGAAAAACTTCGAAAAAAAAACAGAAATTATAGTTCAACAAAAATGTATTTTTGTAGTAAATTATTGAAATGTGAATATATTATTATTCTTTAATCTATCATCGGATTTTCTGAACATGAAGAATAATATATAAGATAGATATCCATTCACCAAACCTTAAGCAATTTTTACTTGTTTATGCGGATTAATAAATATGAGCTACAAGGTCAAGATGATGGTGTAATTCCAGCTTAGGGGATATTTTAAGCTATTAGGATAAAAAGTCAATAATTATGGGCTTAAAATCTAGTATAAATCATGAGGGTGACGTTGGAACATATTTAATTCTAATTAACTATTTAAATAAATCCATTCCTAAATAAACGAAAAATACTTATAAAAAAATATTACAAAATAGTCATGGATATTAGTTGAATCTCATTTATAATACATTGCAAAATTTCCTACATGTTTAAGGATTAAAACTTATTCATAGTAAAATCGAGTCTATAATATTGTAAATGCTGTGCCAAACTACCTTACCGGGTATCTTATCATGTAGTCACAGTCACATAATGGGAATACACATGAATCACTACCAGTTGCAAATTCTGTCCGTTTAAAGGAATGTTATGGAAATTTGGAAAAGCTTTTGTATAATTTAGCTTATGAACAACATTTCTACCAACATGTTGGATGTTGGTAGGAGAGTGGATTGAGATGAAGTGGAGAGAGAGTGAGATTTGAAAATCAAAAAAAAAATAAGCACGCTTCTAGGCCAACAAGGAGGTTATACAAAAAAATCCGTGCTTTCTTTGCGAGTGTGATAGCCGTGTTAAACAACGTCATTGGACGAACAGGGAATGACATTCAAGAACTGAACGAACCCATGGAATCAAAAACGTGCTTTAACAGAGTTCTACTGCCACTTTGACACACCAAGTCGCGTATAATGATGCAGTTTGTAAAGGCTCTAAATATCTGCATTCAGTTTTTCCGTTTATATCAGAAGCTAAGATAAAAAGCAGAATTTAATGTCTAATGAAAAGTAAAGTTTAATGAAAAAAATTTATAATAGATAACAAATTTAGGTATACCGGGTTGTAATATGAGCATTAATCTTCATTTCTTGAATTACTCACTTCCCGTATAATTTAGGAGCCGTAAGTGAAGAACTAGGTTAAAAATTGCACCGATATTTGATAGAGCTTGAAGTCAAGTATCAAGATAGATGGAATATTAGCATGATGGCGGACTATCGTTGGTTATTTAAGCGCGATGATCCAAACCGGAAATTTTAGTGAAAATCGCACAACCGAAGCTTTCAGAAAAATAGGACCAGGACAAATAAAATTAAATTGTAATTTAAAAAGTAATATAATTAAGTTGTTAAAATTTTTTAGTAGTTTTTTTAGTTGAAACTAATGTATTTTTTCAAATATATATTTTTTTGTGAGAAACTTGTTTGTTTTTTATTTTGTACCTTTTCTGAAAGTTCTTGAGGTAAAGAAAAAAACAGTAGATCAAAATACGTTAGAATTTAGAGAGGGAAATATGACCTTCATTTTGTAGGTCTGTATAGTAGGTCTCATGGTAGCGGTACGAAAAGCGTGATAAAACGAAAAAGGAATTAAGAAATTTTCTTTTATATTTAGAAACGCTCTTTTTATGCTATCTCGTGTGCAAAGAAGTTAAAGAAACACCCTATCGTAATCCACATTTAACAAGGCGTTATATATAAATAGTTTTGCTTAGTAATAACAAAGCTGATCAAACTCTGTAATTAGGTGAGTGGCTGCCGACCCTTAAGGTATAATTGAGGAAGCATCACAATTTGGGAACATTCCATGAACCGTATTAGTTACTTCAAAATTAGGTTCTTTATTGTATATTTTAGTTATATATATCTTTTCGTTTGACACCACATGTTTTGTCCACTAAGTCAGATATTTTAGTTGCAAATCCTTTGATGTCATAAGTATAATACCTGATATAGTTTTATACCTACCATATAAGTATAATTTAGCTACCAAAAGCATAATTCAATTCTTTGTAAGTTTTTTTCACGTAAATTTTTTTTATGAAAATAACAGATTTTGCACGAATGTTTTGAGTGACATGTTAAAAATCGAAAGGTATACCGGTGTTTTTATCGAAACTTGTAAAGAAAAAATTCACAATCACCTATCAGATTACTGACGTGTGAAAATCCTTAAATTTCGTTCCCATAGTTGAAGATACAGTATCAGCATTATTCACGCTCTGTCACCGTTTTCAATTAGAAAATAACTGGCTGGAATATAACGCGTAAGTGAAATTCTAATAACACACGGAAGGCGGCTAATTAAATCCCGTATCTTTGTACTTGATTTATGTATCCTTTGCGCTATTTGATTTCATTACTTTTTGTATTTCCTTACGAAATATAATAGAATTAACAAATATTAGAGAAAATTGTAAATAGAATCCGTTTATTGGGATTACGCATATATATTTATATAAATATACATCTGTCATCGGCGAGTTCATTTAGGTTTACAAGTATGTAAAGCATTATAACGAATTACCATTATCACGCGGGTACACCCGCGGAGTGAATCTTGCACAATATATAACCACGAGACGATGCAAGATAACTGGAAGAGCTTGGCGCTTGAAGGCTAGTTTTGCAAATTTGCCTTGTAAAGTTACAAAAGTGCGAAAAGGCAGCGTTATCTAGCTGTATGAAAAATTTGTTGTTTTTTCAACCTGATCCTAAGGAGGGGGGCTCTTTGGGTGTAATACCTACGCATACCTATCATTTCGGTGGCGAGGATGGGCCGTGGAAGACTAGCACCGACTAAAAACCACCACGTTTTTGTATCTTTTTGCTTTCGCAATTATTGGCGACGTCACAAGCTCTGTACGAAAGCATTGCCAAATCTGACTCTGAGCTGGCAACAAACACGCCCTTAAATGTTACATATATGTTATAATTTACACATATTTACGATATGATGTTAATTGCAGTTATCATCACAATAAAACTGGAAAAAGCGATGATTCCAATTATTAACATGGGGTCTATAGTTTATGTAGTATTGTAAGCGACAACTTTAAATATTTTACGTATACAAAAAAGTTAGCTTTAATTTTTTTTAATAAGATAGAAATTCTTATTCGCAAGATTATGTAAATATCCGTTAAACGTATATTTCGTAGAACATTGGTCAAAAGTGCGACGCGAAGCTAATTTTGCTAAAATTTGTATCTTAAAACATATCAGCCATATTTAATGCGGCAGCGGTTGAAAATAACTCATTTTAAACCGCTTATATTACGAATCTCCGCTTAACATAAAAGATAAATTAGTTATTACTTTTATTTACGCGATTATTATATTCCATATATTCCAGCATCCATGATCACGGGCAGACTATGTTGGTATATGATATACAAACTTATACCAACGTAGTCTGCCCGAAACGAATAAATATATATATTTATTCCCGATATGTGTAACTAACGCGAAAAATCCATATATATGTGGATTTGATATAGATTAATTAATATAAATTAACATTATTTAACATGCGTACAATACGAGGTACATAATACGGGAAATATACCCCATTTACGAAGTGATTCTAAGCAACACAGCATTAATGCTTATAAAATATTATCATGCCTTTATTTATTTTTTTTTTTTTTATGGCATACGCAGGCAGACGAGCAGTCGGGCCTCCTGATGGGAAGTGATCACCGACACCCATAGACATTGGTAATACTAGTGGTATCGCCAACGCGCTGCCTACCGTGAGACATAGGATGTTAAGTCTCGTTTACCCAGTAAATACGCTGGCTACGGCGCCCTTCAAACCGGAACACAGTAGTGTTTTCACCCTACTGCTTCGCGGCAGAAATAGTCACCGCGGTGGTACCCACCCAGACGGTCTCCTGTAAACAGGGGACCTATTTTTTATTCATAATTGTAATAAAGTATTTAGAGAAAAATTTGACCATAAATCGGGATGTCATGCAACTTTTACTTGCTTTAAAAGTTAACTTATTTACCTTACCTTTTAAGTCATTGGCAGTTACAAAAGGTTACGATTAAGATATCTTACGCTGTGTGGTATAAGTGATTAAAAATAATACGAAAAGATATGTACTCGTATATTAACTTTAACTTTTCGTTTGCTACGAAAAAAACTGTCTTCATAAAGTCTCAAATAATGAGTATACAGACGACGAACTTCAACAGTAATATTTCTTTTGAATAGAACATTATGCAAGACGAGGTAGATCCCTTTGTTGAATCCTCTTGGGAGGAATTAATAAGTGCAATTTTCATTCCCATTCCTATAAAAGAATTTTCTGTATCTGCGAGATAATGTTGTAGTAAAGGTATTCTTAATTTTAACTTCAAAGTTTTTAAACTGCACGTAGAAACCTTTGTATGGTTTCTCAAATGTTGACATTACGTAAATATAGAACTAATTTGTTAACAAGTTAGCCACGCCTGGTCTACTAGTCGATTAAGCGGCATCCACCCATGGAACAAGCGTTTACAACGTTGGACGCTTCTGCAGTTTAAAATCTTCATTTGCAAGCAGCGAGGCTGGCTGTGCGTGTGATCTCTTTGCGAGCGCTGCAAAACTGTTGATAAATCTAGTAATATATGTCGTGATAATTATTTATCCTATGTAATTATTTGCAATCTAATAGGATATCTTCAGTCCTGAATATAGCAAATATATTATTATCTACTTATTGTACTTTTACGCTGAATATGTACATATAATATCTAAAACAATTGAGTGATTATCAAGATAAATGGAAAACAACGGAATATTATAACAAAACAAAGTTGTGAACGTTATAACATTAT
Organism: Lamproptera curius; assembly: GCA_029286875.1. Classification (NCBI taxonomy): domain Eukaryota; kingdom Metazoa; phylum Arthropoda; class Insecta; order Lepidoptera; family Papilionidae; genus Lamproptera; species Lamproptera curius. The sequence continues at coordinate 481,625 of JAGSMT010000079.1, forward strand.
TACCATAATCTCTCTGACAGCCTTTACGTTGAAGGTTCAATATATGGGATATATTGTATATATGATAATCTTGTTATAAAAAATGTACATATTGTTTTGTCCTTTGTTGCATGTTACATACAGGTATATTATACCTTTTTTATACATTTGTTGCTCATAACATAGTCAAATGTCTCCTTATTGCTAAAGGTTACCAAAATTGAAATTGAGGTAAAAACAGCAAGATAATGATAGGAGCCGAGTTAAAAAGCTTATTTTTGACACATTAAGAATGGAGATTGAATTATTACGGCTTGTATAACACTAACTTTCAATTTTAAATCAAAATGCTTAAAACGCACAATCTGAAGCTTTATAAAGTTAAAAGTTACTTAACGAAACAATTTAAATCGCTTGACTATATCGGAAGAAATATTTTTAAACGCGGCCATCCTGAAATTATGAAAACAGCTCCGGACGTTTAATTAAAAATGCACAAAGATTCAAAAAGGATTGACGTCAAAGCGCTTCAAGAAAGAATAGTTTGTTAGCACACTGTTATCCATTATTCATACAATTGCCTGAAAGCTAGTGAACGTTCAAAAAAATTCATACAATGTCATGGATTCTCTTTGACAAAAGTTTTAGGTTTTAAAAAAATAAAAAAATGGGTGCGTTACTTATGTACGTGCGTGAGAAACTTTTGTGAGTTTAAAAAATACTTCTTTGGCATCATTAAAAATTAATATATTTTATAATAATATATTTAATATATATATATAAAGCGGACGGCTTCATACTGTTCATTTTGTGTCACAGGTGCGCGCGCATCTTAAAATTTCACTCTCATCATTTTTTCATAACGCGCCTAAAAGTATAACTTCAAAAACGACTTAAATAAATTCTTAAAGGTTAAACAATAAAAGCGATTAAAAAGACATCATATATATTATTAATTGCATACAGCAGCAGAAGAGCAGTCAGGGCCACCTGATGGAAAGTGGTCACCGACGCCACAGACATTGGTAATAGCATGTTATCACCAACGCGCTGCCTACCATGAGACTTAGGAAGTTAAGTCTCGTTTACCTGGCCTGGTAAATACGCTGGCTACGGTGCCCTTTTAACCGGAACACAGTAGTGTTTCACACTTCTGCTTTGCGTACCACCAGGCGGTCCCTTAAAAGGAACTACCATCGGTATATGTAATTCTATTTATTCTTTATCCACACTTCATATTATAAATGCTAAAGTTACTATTTCTGTCCGTCCATCTTTATCGTCTAAACGATTGAACCGATTTTAGAAAAAATGCCATCGAAATTAAGCCTAATATTTTTATGTGCAAAAAGTTTAAATAAATATCATCATCATCATCATCATCATCAGCCTGTTTTAGTCCACTGCTGGACATAGGCCTCCCCTATCCATTAGGGGGTTTGGACCGTACGCTGGTCCAATGCGGGTTGGTGGGTGGACCGACTTTACATGCCCATCCGACCATGGATCATCTTACTTTTCAGACAATTGGGTGATCAGTCAAATTGCCCTAACCAACTAGGAAACAACAATGAAAATTTTTGCGTCCCCGCAGGATTCGAACCCGACCTCCGGTTTCTAAAGCACACGCCCATACCACTAGGGCTACGAGGCAGTTGAAATAAATATAATTGACCGCATTTCTTAAAATTCTCTTTATATTTTTATTTATTTTAATCAATACCTCAGTATTTTCTAGTTGGATAGGGCTGCGAAAGTATGACCATTCACCAAATATCATAGATTATAATAGTAATGACATTTACTTTAAACAGTTACTTTATTCAATAAATTGCAGGAAATTTTAGCTTCTTGCTACTTCTGAAACAGAAAATCAAAAAGAAAGTTTGGCCAAAATAATATTATATAGAGTCAAAGGCAAAGTCATATTATTTAAATAAACCTTCCGATTTATAACTAAATAATGAAAAAGCGAGGATATATTAGTAAAAGTAGATGAAGGAAGAGAGAGAGAGAGACAGATTGGAGATATGGAAAAAATATCAAATCAGTCTAGTTTTTAAGGTGATCCGCATTCGGGTCAAAGTAACATACCATTATGGTCCATTGCATACATTATGGTCCAAAAGATATCAAAGTCTGCACTAGCATTTTTTTTTGCAGGCGCCATTAAAAAAGTAGGTTATAGATATGCACATATATATATAAAACACACGAAACCAATGACTTTTAATGACAATGTACCTCACTACAATTTGAATTTCAAAATTAATGTATTAACAAAGATGATAAGTTTTGCATTTTTGACTGATAATTGGAGACGTGGTATAATTTGACAGATATTATAATCCATTTCTGTGAAATAAGATTAAATTTAGAATCTAGCTTTAGTGCATTAATTCAAATTTGTTAACTGTAGCAAAAGCTTCGGTGAGTATAGTCTTGTTTGGAATAAATTTAGAGATTTTCAGCTACAGGTCATTTTTTTCTGTTCGTCGAATACTAACTCAATATAAACCGATAAATCCGCATAAAGTTCTTTTATTTAAAGCATGTTTGCCCTAAGCTGAAACGCCACTTTGGATAAATTGAATTAGGAATAAAAAGGAATAATCAACAGTGTGAGTATCATCGCATACTGAGCCTCTTCAGATAAAACGTACAAGTATCATTTTTATCGCAGTTTCGCGCACCTTAAGATAAAGAAATAATTTAGAAAAGGTCGAAATAGCAAAAGTTAAGAATAGTGAGATAATGAATGATACTGGGTTGAGCTTGAGAAGGTTGACAAAGCTTATACCACGGGGCAGAAATTAAAGAAATGTCAATATGGAATGGGTCAAATGACATTCAACTATTTGTCATGGCAAGCATACTGGTTGAACTATGGAGAGGCGGTTTGCAGATTCGTCAAATAACGAAAAAAACAAAGGTTTTAAGAATAAAAGATAACATTTAAATACAGACTGATTTTGGTGGTCGTTAAATTGTATAGTGATTTGGGTAGAATCTATTTAAATAATCCAGAGAAAACAAAGCTGCTTAGGTTTTACATGCTTTAACCAATACAGGATAATAGAGGTTTGAAGCAAATAATAATCAAATGTGACGTGGTGAGGTTCATTACGATATAAATATCCTTAAACGAAGAAAGTTGCTTTGAATTTCTTTAATATGTTCTCAGCAGTGATGGTTCCAGCAGCTCCAATACTATATATATATAGTTGGTTTGGACCGTATTCACCGATGCGGTGGTGGCTGGACCAACTTTTACATCCCGCCGACGCATTATTCATCTTTTCAGACAATTGAGTGATCGGCCCAAACTGCCTAACCAACTATGAAACAAAAATTAAAATTTGTTGAGTCCCTGCAGGATTCGAACCCACGACCTAAAGCACACGCCCATACCTACAGGCCACGGAGGCAGTAAAAAAATTGTTAGTGAAGCTTATATACTGCTTTATAGCTGTCCAAAACGATCTGGACATTAATTCGTTAATAGCTATTCAATCGAAAAAAATATTTAAACGGCGAATTAAACTTTGCAATAAGCTTTCGGTTAGTCAGAATGTCTAGTTTCTAAAATAATGTACATCCTTTTACATACAAAGTTATAAATACTTTTTATGGAGTAGGCAAGTAAGGTCAATATACTATAAATATTTTAGTGAATATAATATTATTGCTTAATTGACTATATAATTGATAATACATCTAATGCGACATAGAGATAGTTCTGAATAGGTATTCTGTCATGTCTATGTATTGTATCATGAACTAGATATATTTCATCATCATCATCAGCCTGTGTCAGTCCACTGCTGGACATAGTCCTCGCCTAATGCACGCCACCGCTTCCGATCTTCGGCTATTCTCATCCAGCCCACATTGGCCACTTTGCGAATGGCGTCACTCCATCTTGCCGCAGGGCGTCCGTACACTACGTTTGCCGAGCCCCGGTCTCGACTCCAGAACTTTCCAACGTTGTCAGTTTTGCGGCTTATATGACCGGCCCACTGCCACCTATATAGAAATATTTGCTCTTCTATAATTACCGGAAATTCGTTAATGTCTTTTGTCTAATTGTAAAATCCCACATTAGCAGTGTTGATTTTTTATAAAAAATACTTTGCTAAAGTTCAAATCAGGTCAGATTAACCAGCTGTTTGTGCTGGTAGCCCAGCAAATAGGCAGGCCAAAATTTAAAAATAAGGTGTTTTCTTATACGTATCTTATAAGGTTATATCATAGTGTATTCACTTAAAAAATAGATACTCCAATTTTATAAATTTTTATAGACTCTATTAAATATGAATTATCTCCTCTTTAAAATACTTTGGTTATTTCTTTTCCATATTCGGTGCGAGAATTATACGTCAGTGATCGAAAAGTTGAATCAAAATTTATGGATACAACGAGTTATTCCAAAAACCCACAGATCTCAAATCATTTGTTTAATTAAGGAAAGGTAAAAGAACTTTGCAACTCTACCTTAACTGGATTGATTATACGCCGATTTTACGAAGTCTTGTACAAAACCTTGAATAAATAAACAAGTAATTTGAACTTTTAACGATACAATATCACTTGTATTCGCTTCCGAAGTTTTTACAACAATCTTAACAGTGGTTTTTCGTCTCAAATAACGGGCTTTTCCTTAGGTCTATTTATCATATTATATTCAGACATATTTTTTTTTGCTCTCATGTTGCTTTCTGATCTTCCGGCAATTTTAATTAGAAAGCTGTTACTACAGCGTTAATAGTAAAGAACATTTAATTTAGCGACGAGCAGAAATTAAACAGGTTTCTTATTATTCTATTTTTAAATGTTCTTTGTGTACACTTATACTTGTATTACTTTATTTTGTTTAGATAGAAGTGGCAAGAGCCTTTGCAAGAAGTTGAAAAGGTATTTTTACATCTTAGGTTTGGTTTGATTAAACAAACAAGATATGATTTGCATTCTTATTTCGTTTTCTTTAAAATGCTGCATTATTTTGAGTTGAGATATTTGTTGAGAACAATCGCCGCCGTTGCCTTATGGGGCCTTTCATTTACAAACTAAAGGTTTTAATCGAGGGGGAAAACAAGTTTAAGCTATCGTTGTTTTCTGCGTGGTTAGGATAATATGAGCCGATTACCCTGCTTAGCTGTCTAAAAGTAAGATGATCAATGCTTAATGATGAGATAAGTTACCGTCTATATAGACCATCTATAGCTGCCATTATAATACGTCAGAAACTTACAATTTACTGACAGTTACTCCATCCCTTGAATACAGTTTTCCCATGGGTTTTAGTTTATTTTTTTTAAATCACGTAATTGATTTTGTTCTATGCGTAAAAACTATTATTGAAATAAATCTGGATAAGAATATGCCGACCGATAAGCAAAAAGAAGAAAATAATTGGTTTATTAATATAATGGTCTATTTCGAGTCTTCACTGAGATTACAAAATTTTGTTTACTTTTTTATATACTTTGCCCGCATAATAGGTATCGGGCTATTGAGAAACGGAATACAATACAAGTCCCTATTACTTTTCCGTAGAAATGTATTGGTATCTTTCCAATTGAATTCAGTAATCAATATAGCTAACCAATCCATTTGTAATATAAAAAAAGAGTTCTAAGCATCGTCTCCAATTTACCGAGTGGTTAACAATACAATCATATTAAATCACATACGCGCAAATGAAATAAAGTAAATAGTCAAATAGAGTTAAAGAAAACTACATATCTATCATATTGATTTACACATATTCAATAAATATTAACAGCAACATCACAATTCCGTTGCCACCTATAGACGTAGGTTGAACCGTAAAAACTTAGTAATTTGTTGAACTTGCTATTTCTTATTTTAGCCGTTTTTGGTACGTTTTTGGCCTTATAATTACAAATTTGCGTTTTTGAACGGTCTACGTCTTAACAAACATATGAAAAGGTTTAACTATGTAAACCAGAGGCTTTGAAATCATTGTTCTATGGATTCCACAATTATTATTTACAGTTTTCTAATTACATCGTACTATGATAATCTGTTCAATGTCAAAATTATTTATTCAATTAAGGCTTTTATAAGCACTTATGAACGTCAAAAATGAATCGCTATTTATTGTAATTTTTGGTTCCCATTTAAAGAATTGACTATCTTTAAAGGGTATAAGCAGCCTAACTCCTTATTCATATATTGAAAACAGTCAATTGTAGAGTGGTGAGGATATGTAAGTATGTGATATTAACCGGTCTGCAGACTGAATTTCCATCTTGTTGTCATCACTGGAGTCTGCTGGCAAGATCTTGATTAAGAATGTAAAATCTGTCTTCACTTAACTTCATCTGCGCTAACTTAATTAATTTCATCTATACATCTGACAGTGCAATTATTTTATGATCGTGTTTTTTAACTTTCTCCATAGTCTTGTGATATTTTTACTTGCTTCAAACTTTAAACCAAAGTTCACGGATTTATATACTGTGGAAGCTTTTTGACATCGCTGTTTTAGAATGCTTATAAAGAAAAAAATACGCATCGGATGAGTATGAAAAAATTTAGTTCTACTGTCAAAGTTTATTTGGCGATTGGTAGCTCTTCAGTACCTTTAAGTCATTGGAATGAATCCATCAAAAGCTGTTAACCTCAAAGTTTCTTATTATTATGTAATTCAGGTAATATCGGATGTTTATTATGACCATTTGACTAATTTGGAAAAAAAGGCTTCAACATAAAAAAATAGTGAGAAACAATTCTTCTTTGTGTAATTTATATGAACAAAAATACCTAATAATCCATCATTAACAATCTGATCAGCTATGCATATAAATTATAAAAGACTAATAGGCAGAACATATGTTCTGAGTACAGTATAATAAATACAGCCTATTTAAATATTAAAACAATATAACTATACCAAATCTTATGTAATGCACCTGCTAGCATGAAAACGTAGAAGAAAAAAAAAGTTCTGCATTAGCCTTTCATTTACTGCCAATAGAAGTCGCATAAGCACATTTAAAAAGAATTGTTCAGTGTACGAAGTCTCGCTTCTATCTTACTCAATGAAAGCACATACTAAAATTTTAAACAAAAGGGCACTCGCGCTAACAGCAACAGACTAAACTTCACTTCAGCGTTAAATATGTATTTAAATTCTAAAACTGTCACAGCTCGACAAGCTTTGCAAAATTTTTAACATTTCTTCCAAGAATTTAAAAACAGTCTTTTGTTGTTAAATTGTTTGAGGGAATTGCCTCAAAAGGTTTAAAAAAAGCAGTAAGCCGCTTGTTTAATAATTCGGTGAGGCGATAATCATTTCTTCATATTCTTAATTTATTTCTATTCGAAACTTTTAAAGTAAAAAATATAAGGCGAAATAATTCAAAGTCATAAAATAAAAAAAGAGATATCATACATGGTTGACAAAATAATAAGAAAAAATTTAACATGATCCACTTATATAAATGCTGATTACTGTGAAATGCCAATTGTCTTATTTAAGAAAAACTCTCTCTTGAATAAGATTTATTTTTATTAAAATCAAGACCGTATAGTAAAGGTTCTTTTAAATTGAAATAGAGAATTTCGTTTAAAAATTCCTACGACGCTAAATTGAAAACTAAGTATTAAGAGTAATTTCTTTTTCTCCAACTTTAAACATTTAACAAAGACCAGCGAAGCAAATACGAAGAAAGTTTTTTTTTTTATTTAAAAATAATACTAAGACAAAGTTTATTTGATACAGTTTTTCAAATTCAATAAAAAACTGCCCAAATACGAATAATATTTTACTATATATAGACCGAAAGTAGAATCATATATGTAATTAAAAACACGATCTCTATATAGACTTCTTCAGGGTTTCTTATGTTGATCTTATAGAAAATTAAGATATGAGAAAAAAAATTTGCCCTATTTATTAGATGTAATTCTTTATGTCGCTAACATGAATAATATATATAATACTGTTTAAAAATATAATAAAGCTTTTTGCGGCAGTGCAATGTCAATTTAAGAGAAGTTATGAAATAAAATATTATTTTGTGGCAATTAACCGTGTGAGACTTTTATTAAAATAAATATTTCAAATGACTTACAATACGACATATGACATAAAATTGAGGTGACAGAAAATATTCTCCGAAAAAATATTCATTATCTTCATAAAACGCGAAAAGTCACTTTATCGGGAAAACTTACTACAGTACTTGTATAGGTCATCATCATCATCATCATCATCATCAGCTTACCACTAGGATACGGAGGCAGTCCTAGTACATAAGGTAATAAAATTTAAGTAATAAATGTGTATCTATTTATAATAATTTCACTAACTATTGTTACTAAAAACGTATATCACAATTTTTTTTGTTTAAACTAATAGCTTAAACAAAAGAAATTAAAATAGGTCCTATAAAATTAAATATCGTAATCATATATACAATATGTATCTAAAAACTACTAAGTAACTTATGTTACGGTGAACGAATGAGGACGAAGAGGATGTAGACCGAGGACGCAAAAACAATAGCATAATATATATAATCCAACGAGTTAAATGGTCCAATTCTTAAATAGCAATAGACGCTTTTATGTTAAACATAATTAATTTTATGTTAAACCAAGTCGAGTCTCGATTTCTTTTTGCAAAATACATTACCGGTAATAGTAATTATGCAGCTGAACCTGAACAGCTTTAACAGAAGCAAGGTAATACAGACTGCATTTCATTGACGCAGAAGCTCGCAAAAGTTAAATTGTGTTTCTCCTAGTTTAGAGTTAAACCACGTTGGCTGTATCTTTTATTTTGACTGATTGTAGATCTCTTTTCTTTATTGCACCTCTATGGCTTCGAAATATGAATAATGAAAATGTGTATATAATATCTACGTTTTTTGAGACGGATTTGCCAAAATTGTTTTGGTGAATAATTTGATTATGGAAATAGGTCTTATAGTCTTTAACTACTGCTAGCAAACATACGTCCGTATTTTTATTGCTAGGGCGAGCTCAAATTTATCTTGATGGTAGACAATAAACTTTGTCCATGGAAATTTAGAATATACCCTTACAATTTTGGTCCGTTGAGACACGAACATTTCTCGTTAAAAATATCGTTCTCTAATATCGTTATAACCGCCTCCATGGTATATTAGCCCTCGCTTTATAAACCGGAGATCATGGGTTCGAATTCCGCGGGTAAAACAACATCGTGTTGTCGTTGGCTGATGCTGATGCCTCCGTAGCCTAGTGGTATTGGCGTGAGAAACCGGAGGTCGTGGGTTCGAATCCTGCGGGGAATCAACAAATTTTTATTGTTGTTTCCCAGCTGGTTAGGGCAATTTGGGCCGATCACCCAATTGTCTGAAAAGTAAGATGATCCATACGTCGGATGGGGATGTAAAAGTCGGTCCACCCACCAACCCGCATTGGACCAGCGTGGTGGGGTACGGTCCAAAACCCCTTAATGGATAGGGGTGTATTAGGGGAGGCCTAAGTCCAGCAGTGGACTATCAAAGGCTGATGATAATGATGATGATGATTTCGTTATACAGTTATTAAACATCCAACTGTGTACTACAAAACGGAACAGCATAAATTATAGCACTGCCTTGCAGCTTACTCGATTAATTTTAAAATATAACGCCAAGCCGTCATTAATTGCACAAACACTAAAACACAAAAGTCTTTAATTTTTTTTATTTTATATTGCATAAATCCTAACTAAAATCTAACATGAAAGTAATTGAGTTAAAAAATCAAGATTCCATTATATGTACGGAATAATTGACGTATTTTAATTCAGAATATTTTAAAATATATGTGCAATTACGATAAATAATTACAATAAATTCCAAAGTGAAATAGCACAAAACTTTTAAAATACTCTTATTTTTGAATGTAAATCATAAATTTCACTATTATATTAAAGTACATGATAACATTCCACAGCCATTTCATTTCATTGTCTAATTGAATAGAGAGCTTCGGCCTAAATTATTGCTGATAATGTATGCCGAGCGTTGGGAATGATGAGCATTTTCGACAAATTTCGTTACAAGCTTCCAGTAATGAAATGTACAAATGGCGGGCCAATTACTAGGGTATCTCTGTGGTGATTATTTATATCGTTAGAGGGTTCATCAATGTTTTACTCACTTAAGTTTTACTGTACCGTAAAGAATTTTGTTGCGTTTCATACAGCATTCTTTGTCATTGTTAAATTTAATTTGCAACAAAAAAATTACTGCCTCCGAGCTGTAATGGTATTGGCACTAGCTTAATGAACCGGAGATGATGGGCTCGAATTCCGCGAGGAAACAACTTGTATTATTGTTGATTTCTGGTTGGTTAGGACATTTTGGGCCGATCACCAAATTGTCTAAAAAGTAAAAGGAACCTTGCGTCGGATGGGCATGTAAAAAGTCGGTCCACCTACCAACCCGCATTAGACCAGCATAGTGAGATACGGTCCAAAAATCCCCTAATGGATACACCCCGTATTAGGGGAGTCCTATGTCCAGCAGTGAACTATCACGGGCTGATTTCGAATGAAATAGCAAGTGTCAATTAATTTACTTTTGAGACATCATTCATCTTACTTTTGAGACAATTGGGTGATCGGCCCAAATAGCCCTAACCAACTAGGAAACAACGATGAAAACTTTGTTGAGTCCCCGCAGGATTTCATTCGATAATTAAACAATAAACTTTCTATTTTATAAGCTAATTAATTAAACCCAAGAAAAACATATTAAATTCATAAGATATACTCTTTTTAATAACAGAGATCAAAGAAATCTGAAGTTATAAAAAACAACAAATATGTTTATGTTAAAAAAAATAGCATGAAACATATTTGTGGAGTAAAATTATTCGTCTTTGTATATTAATGTTTTCAAATAATTAAAACGAAATGCTGTCATGTTTTAACGCTACCCCAAGGGGTAACAGAGGCGTATTAATAATATTTTTTACAAAACAAATAATGGAATGCGACACGGAGTACAGAGTTCAGTGAACAAGAGTGAGCATCTTGGATTTTAATTAATTCTTCATCAGCATTGGGTTTTAGATCGTTATGAACAAACATTTTTATGAAATTGTTTTTGCATGCAAAGTTTTCGAGATAAATAAAAAATTGTACGGATTTTACTGCGTTTGACTACTTTACAGTAATTTAAAATTATAGCCAGTTACGTTCATGATAAAACATGAACGTTGAACGTTGGTTGAGCAATATACATATTTTTTTTGTAACAAAAACTTGTAAATTAGACAAGCTTATCGAAGTTAAGGTTTAATAAGAGTTTGTGTGTTTTACACATATAAAAAAAACACCTTATTTGTATTATGAAAACTAATTGAAACTAAAATTAAAAATGCGATAACTCGGTCTGTCTATGCGTCTATCCTTCTTCACCGTGTAAACTACCAAACCAATTTTAATGAAATTAAGTATATATAATAATGTTAAATAGTTAAATGTTTAATTGAGAGGCTATGAACTATTGTGATAAAGGTAGTTGAAGGGATTGAAAAAGGGGATGAAAGTCTATATGCAAATTGGTCATGGTCATCATTCTTACAACGATGAAATTCTGTGCCTAGATACTTAAAACGATATATACCTGTTTTAAACATATAGGGCCTTTTTTTAGCAAATTTGTTAGTTTCAAACTATATGGGAACGAACTATGGGTTGAAATAGGGATAAAAGTAAATGTGTAAATTCGTCATGGCTGAAGCTAAAGCCATAACACTTTATCATACCTTAATCATAATACCTCATTTATACTACTATAATATATATTTGAATACACCTCGCGAACATTTCTCCTATTATACGCGGACAAGGTCGCTAATAACAACTCGTTTTATTATAAAAGAACGAAGTTTTAGAAAGGATTCACGATTAACTGTACATGGTTTTTAGAAAAAATAAAATGTGGTTTTGTTAATCTATTAATAAATAATTTATTACCTTTTTATTATAACAATATGACTAATGAAACAGATAAAAAATGTTCGTACGAAAATACGCGTAAAATTTTTCCTAATACAATTTCACTTGGCTTTAACAGTTATTAAAAAATTCAAATTTTAAAAGGAGATTAATTGTAATATTTAACGTTACATAAAATTTATAAAGGGCCTTATATTAAAGGTTTTAATGAACTGAGTGAAAGTACTTTTTGAAAGTCCGGTCGTTAATCATTATCCGAGAATATAAGCTAGCATGTAATTGAAGGCTTTAATCAGGCATAGATAGATAGGACTTTGATAATAGTATTATTTAACATCCTATTCAGTAAATTAATTAACTTAATAGTTTAGATCCTAAACAGATCTGAATAAGATTTTGAACTAATTATATTAGTTAATAATAATACCAAAAGAATGTAGCTTTTAGTCACAATATCAAATATAAAGTAATAACATTAAAAATCAATATCTTGTTCGGTCTGTAAAATTGATTTGTGGGAAAAGCATTGTATTTCAATTTACATTACAGCATGAAGAAAAGATATTTACGTGCTACAATGAAATCATGTATTGACTGGCTAACCCATTGATTGTGCGGACAAAGAAGCCCTTCTACTCGTAATTGGAGCTCGGAAATATACGGTAGTGTGAATTTCTGTGATGGTAAATTTTTCGTTATTAAATTTTTTTCGTTTGAGAAAATTTTTATATTAAACTAGTATATTGTCATTTTTATAATACTATATAAATATAATTAAGACAAAAAAAAAATTGGTAATTTGAAGTTTTTTTTTTGTAATAAATTACGGCCTCATATTTAAACCTCGTTTTTCTTTTATATGTTGTATTCAGATTTAAAATGTGGTATGCGTAAATTATACACCCTTTTTACCCAACGCATCATCTCTTAGAACGAAAATTTCTTTTTCGCATAATCTATATTTGATGTAAATACACGTTAAAGAGTTTCAAGGAAAAGCTTATTATCTTGAAATCCTTGTTGTAATAATATTTGATTAAATAGATCCCAAAAATCTTATTTATGCGAAAACAGTTTGTATAGGTGGATGTTTGTTACCCTTTCACTTAAAAAATTCTTGATTGATTTAATTAAACTTTAAAATAGCAAAGACAAAATATACTTAATAAAGGTACTCTGGCTTATAGTTCTCTAAAACGAGTTGGACATCAATTTATTAATCTCTTTTAAGCCTAAAAATTAATTTAAACAGTGTACAAAACTTTGCACTAAGCGTGCGTATAGACAAAATGTCCAGTTTCTATAACAATCTACATTTTTCTTTATTCCGCTATCTGATATTCTTTAACAAGGATAGTAAGATAGTAAGTTAAACATTTATTTGTTGGAGTTAGAAAAGGCAAACATTATATGAATTATTTTTGTAAAAGTCTTAATCCATATTAATACTATATTGATATTGGTGACCAGCAGTCTGTCCAATGCCCTCCCGTGCTATTTTTGAATTTATGAAAAGGATATTCCTGTGATAAAACGTAGCTTATGTTACTTAAGGTAAATGTAGCATTCTAATGGAGAAGGAGTTTATTATCATCATCTTTACGCCAGCGTCGTGGGATATGGTCCAAAATCCCCCTAAAAGAGAAGGCGTGCATTAAGGAAGGTCTAGCAGTGGACTCACATACAAATATTCAAATCTTTTTCTTGATAATATTAGTATAGAGAAGTTCCCGAAAGTGTCGGTTATTTGTTCCATTAGACAACGAGAGTCCAGAAATAGAAAGTGCACATGTGACTGCGCATATTTGTGCACTAGTAGTATCTCCCGCGCATCATCTCTAATAATAATCGGCCGCCGCAATCGGACTATGACAACATTTCTTTTAGTTTGCCTTTACTGGATAACATCAGTTACACTGAAACTGTGTTCTGTGACACAAATAAATTAACTGTGGAAGGTAAAAGAACTAAGCAAATCTATCTTATCTGCAATACATATTTGCCGATCTTACAACTTGTACAAAACTTTTATATCCCTGATTCACACAAAAAAATATTATTTACTTTTATTAGCTTGCGAAGTTTGTTTAAAAATCTTGTCAGCGTGCTTTCTTCTATAAAACCGACCCATACCTGACGTTTATTTATCATGATATATTCAGTATATTTTCTTTCTGTTCTGCACAAAAAAACTGCAAATTTACTTATGAAGTTGAAAAACAAGCTTAGTTACCCGATAGATAATACATACAACGCATTAAATTTCGCTCAAAACGATAACAGCAAAGTACGGGTAATAATTTTTATCTTATTTTTAAATGTTCTCAGTCTGCTCTTATATTGGTATAATTTTTACTGTGGTATTTCTATACGATCAAATATGTGTGAAATCTATACCATGTTTTAAATGACACAAACAATTTTGGAATCTTAAATAAAATACAAAACATTGAAATTCTTGTTATTTCTAAGCCTTTGTACAAATTTACATATAGTTTGACGAAAGAGCTTTGACTTATTTTAGCCATATCGCTATGTTTTCGTCCTGACAAATACATATTTGAAATTTTCGACGCTTTAAGTCCCTCAGAGGCCGGGGAATCATTTCCGTAAGGTTTCGACAAATTGTAGTTTCTGTTTCGTAGTTTAATCGTATCGGGCAAACAAAAGTAACTTTTGGTTGTTACTAAATAATATGACTATTTTCAAAAGGTTTACTATATATAGCCCAACAGTTTATACATGAGTTGAAAGCAGTCAATTATATAGTTGTTCGCTCGGATATACAAAATGTTTTATTCAAGCTTTAAATTCGGTTCTAACTTCATCGCTGAACATTGAACATAGAACAAGTGAAATGTTAACAAAAAAATATGACCGACTTCAAATAGTATATAGCCATTTTCTAAGCCGATGTCGACGTGCAAAACACAAGCCCGCTATATCCGCCAGTGCATTTTAAATCTGTAATATCTTTTTAGGTTTTCATATAATCAAAATGTCATGTACGTTTTATGCGCATAAAATAATATTTCTTAAATGCAATAACTTTTATGTAAACTTACAAATTACGAGGTGGTCTGAAAAGTTTCGGACCTAACAATAATAAAAGACTGTTTTTCTTACTTTTTTTATTTATTTTTCTACATAGTCTCCTAGTAACTCTACACACGTCTCCCAGCTCTGTATGTCTGATGCTCCCATCTCTGTAACCCGTCCAAATAGTACTTGGCGTTTTAACTGTTCACAAAGGTGATTGCCTCCTCATTTGACGAAAATCTTTGTCCTCCGAGCGCAGTTTTTAGATGAGGGAACAAAAAGAAGTCGCTTCGCTGAGGTGTGAGACGGCGCGTTGTCTTGGTGAAACAGGATTTTCTTTTTCTGCAAATGTGGCCTTTTTTCCGCAATTTGTGCCGTTGTACCTTAATTGAGCTTTAAATATGACTAACTGCTTTTTTTAATATGTTTAAATAAAATGCTTATTGTGAGTTATTCTTAAATTATTGATATATGCTCTCACGGAATTTGTTACAGAACATTTAGTATTTACATTTTATAGAAAACACTTTAACTGTATCTTTTATAGTTTCGGCAGTGTTTGCATTTTAATCTCACGTAGTGATTTGTCGGACATGGAAGTTTCGTTTTTTGTTTTAATGTATATTAAACTACTTATTTAAAAATAAAAAATATAGTGCCAAATAACAACTATTACCGACCGAAAGAATTTAAAAAAAAATGAGGACTAGGAACGGAGCAACGAGGCAAAATATTTATAAAAAAGCGTACTCTCCGAATTGAGTTTTGGGAAGCCGTTAAAAATATATGCAACAATTCTTCCTAGTTTAAATATTGCAAATACTTTTAGTCCATTATTTAAAATCTAATTGGTTATACATATAAATTATAATAGGCTCGTAAGTGGAAAATATGTTCTCAATACAATACAATAAATAAGAATTTACTTTATTTTTTGCCAAGAGCCTTTAATTTAATGCCAAAAGAAATCTATTTACTAGTATATTTACGCCATATTCGCAAAAACCTGTTCAGCATTCGAAGTTTCACTTCTATCTTACTCAATGAGGGCACGTACCAAAATTTTTATCAAAAGCGCACTTACTCTAACAGTCTTCAAGCGACGGACTAAACTTAACTTCAACGTTAAAATACGTATTTTAATCCTAAAAGCCTGACAAGCTTTTTAAAATTTCCTCTAACAATTAAACAGAAACTTTTTTTACGTCATTGCCTCAAAAGATTCTAATAATGCAACGAGAAGTTACTCATATAATTCACTAAGGCTATAATTATTCTTTAAAACTCTTAAGAGAATAGACTTGAAGTTAAAAAGATAAAAACAGAATTCAATGAAAAGAAAGACAGTGAACAAAAATAGCTGGCAAACTAATTAAGAAGATATAATTTAATTCATAGAATATAATCTACACGCTAATGCGGTTTTATAAAAGATTTTTTTTTAATTTTACAAATGAAATTACAATTTCTTAATATGGTTAAATTTAACGTGAAAGTAATAACTTAACTTTGTGCTTTTAAACTATTTCACGGATACATTTTTTTTATAATTAACCTCGCATTTTAATTACATATGAATATTTTGAAATTCAGTCACTTATGTAATCACAAAATATCACGTGCGCGGAAGTAACGCACCCTACGTCTCGGCCCCTGTAGTTCGGTAACAGACTCCCCCGAGTCTGTTACTCAGGGGCCACGGAAGCCAGGAAATTCGCAGATAAAGTGGATAACCACACCAGTCCATTATTTTTTCTAAAGGAAACAAGGGGCTACGACTCTGAAAGAATCCGACACAAAATTCGTCAACTCTGAAAGACTCGTTTATAAGAGGAAAGAAATTGATTCATGAACCATGTACACAGATATCTATAACACGCCGAGATATGCCTAGCCCAGCCACAAATGATGTCCCAGAAATGGGAGACGATGATTCAGTTGATGATACTGTCTTGTCTGTCCTGGATGTCCCGATCTTCGAACCTCAACTTCAGCTTCTTCTTTGCCGCCTACGACAGGGCAGACTTCATCCGATGACGATGTTCCTCTGAGTGATTTTTCTCGTAAAAGGAGATTAAGGGGCGAGCAGACGAATAAGGGCAAGGTCAAGAAGGACAACTATTAGTATGAGATTAATAGTCTGAGGAGACATTGTTCTATTTGAGCAAAAATACCATTAATTTGCAAAGAAGTCCCGTTTTACAGTAATTCATGAAAAAAATACCCTTCTAACAACATATGGTTTGATAAAAGTATATCGCAAAAAATACATATATTTGCAGGCTAAAAGAATAGTCTTTTAAAATGAATGCTTTAGAGTAATTAAAAAGGTATGCTGTCATATTTTAACCCAAGGGAAAACACAGGCGTGTTAATAATATTAAATTCAAAGCAAAAAAGAGACAGCGCCACGAAGTTCAGAGTTCATTGAGTAAAAGTGAGTTTCATGGATTTGAATTAATTCTTCATCAGGATTGGGTTTTATATCATGATAAAAACATTTTTTTAATTACTTTTATGCAAAGTGTTAGAGACAAATATTACCGTTATAGTTATTTTATCACGATAACTTCACAATAAATAATATGTTATAAAAATATATGATATACATTGAAATATATTTTAAAGAAGACATGTCTATAACAAAACTTTGTGAAAATCGACCAAGCTTACTTTATTAATAACATAAAAATTCATTCAAATATTTGTTTTTTTATTTGAGAGGCCAATTACAAATTACAAATAAGGCATTAAAGTGTTATTATAACAAAACTTTTTACATTTTATCACAAATGATCGAAGTTCCAAATAGTATTTACTTTACAACAATTTGTTGCTGAGTTTGACGATTTATTCCTGAAATATTAGTTTTTACTTTAACAATATAACACATGAAACAGACGTGAAAGGTTTCGTACGAAAATACGCTTAAAATTAATACTGATACAAATTAACTTCATTCTAACAGTTATTAAAAAATTCAAAGGTTAGAAGAAGATAAATTGCAATATTGAACGTAAAATCAAATTTATCATTGGCTTAATTCTAAAGGTTCTGATGAACTAAGTGAAAGGACTTTTTGAATGCCCGGTTCGGAGAGTAGTATGAGCTTGCATTTAAATGAAGGCTTAAAGCAGGCGTACAAAGATGGGACTGCGATAATAGTGTAATTAAACATCCTGTACAGTAAATTAATTAACTCAATAATTTAGGTCCTAAATATATTTGAATTAGATTAAGAACTAATTACAAGGGTTAATTTCTCACAGAGGAACTCATTTATAACAAACCAAAAGAGTTTCGCTTTCTGTAACAATATCACTCATAAAATAATAACTTTTAAGCTATCTCTAGTTACGATTGTAAATTTGAATTATGTAAATACGTTGAAATACATTTTAATTTAAATGTCTATTCCACTGTTTACGAATAATCACAATATTAAAGCGTAAAATCCGTGAAAAGCGCATTCAATATGTATAATAATCGCGTGAAAAAATAAATAAGTATGTTCAATTAACATTACAGAATAAAGAAAACAAATTTATGTACTACAATATTTTTATAACCATGTTGATTTTACCTCTGTTAAATCATGTCATGACTGATTAACCCAATGATAATGTTAAAGTACTCTTTAAATTGGAAGTAGGGAATCTCCGCTAGCGTTATAATAGAAGAATTTCATTAAAATAAATATTATATATATTTTAATAATGGAAACTAAAAATAATGAATAACTTCTTGATATTTTTATCATGGCTAAATGTTTTTATACACGTTACTTCTGTTTGTTGTTTTATAGATAGCCAAAGTGTGTTATGCGTAAATTATATATCTTTTTAACAATCGCATCATCTCTTGAACAAAATTGCCTCTTCGCATAATCGTGGATTTGATTATATTGTATGATATTCGAAGAGAAAGCTTATTTTCTTAAAATCCGTTGTTATATGATGTAATGGATCCTGCTATTATTATAAATGCAAAAGTTTGCGTAGATGGATGTTTGTTACTCTTTAACTCAAAAAGAAATGAAATGAAACTTTTAAAATATCATTACTCAAATATTAAACTGGCTGATAAACTATTAAAAAAATATGTTATTTATGTAGACTAAAATCTGTCATCATGTCTGAGGTATTCCGTGACGAACTACAAAAACTTTTGAGTGAAATATTATATATTTTTTATATGTAATCATTATTATCACACATTGCAATCATCACGTTATCAAAAGCTACTAATGCTAGTATAGTAAAGTAAGATTTATCTTTGCATTTATTTAGAAGTTTGTCAATATATACATTACAAAATACCTGCAGCTAGCTTGGAAAAAGACGTCCAATAAGACGACGTCTTTTTTCTAAGATTTTCGCGTTTGCTCCTAGGTTACGTCATTTAAGTTTTAATACTAATCCTTAATATTTCTCAGCAATAAACAGTCTACGTTACTCAATGTGAATGTTGCACAATTTCCAATGGTGAAAAAATTCTAAATTCAAAATAGTAGTTACCGAATTTTCTCTGTACCACCTAAAGGTTGACTACTAGATAATGCCTTTTGGCATTAGCTTTTGTACTTACTTGAGCATAAAGCTTTAATAAATAGTTATTCATACAACTTAATTGCTTGCAACCGTGCACAGAATTGCAATAGAAGTTTTAATTACTTTCATGAGAGTTTACCATGTGATATCGATACATATATCGATATTTACGCACCAAATTGGATACTTCTTTTCCTGGAAATCGATAAAATCCAGATCGGTACATTAATTATTTAGACTCTATAAATGTACCTGTCTATTAATCTGTATTATCAAACAGAAGAATTAGAAGTGATAATTATCTATTTCTGCAAAGTTACTTCTATTCAGCAAGAATTATCAGAATAATACCAAAATAAATACTGAATTGTCCCAGTAGGTACCGGTGTGATATCTGTTTCTGCCTTAAAGTACAGTGATGTTACATATATATATATCTCATAGTATAAAACAAAGTCGCTTTCTCTGGCCCTACATCCTTATGTATGCTTAAATCTTTCAAACTACGTATCGGACTTCGATGCGGTGTTTTTACTAGATAGAGTGATTAAAGAGGAAGGTTTATATGTTTAGCACATGCTTAATATTATAGTATATTTTTATTCAGCGTAGCTCCCGTGCGAAGCAGGCGGGTCGCCAATAATATTATATAATCCTCAATTTTGTTGTATTTCCTGATCTTTTGTTTAAGCTGAATGATAAAGGTATTTGTTACAGTGTGACCTTTTATGTCTCATTCGACAAAACTCTTTTCGAACAGAAATGTATAATATGTACATATATGCTATTGTTATACAATGGCATATATGTACATATTATATATGTGTCTATATATCTATATAAGTGCTTGTGTGTATATTGATTTATATACAGATATATATTACTATATACATAGTGTTATATTTATTTACTTTATCTTACTATGTTATGGAAAAACCCATTTTAAAATATTTTCTTTTGCTTATTTTGGTGCACCTACCTTGCTGACTCTTTACCGCCCAAAGGTTGGCTGGTAGACAATGCCATCGGCATTAAGTCCGCCTTTGTACAATGTTTTGTGCATAAAGAATAAATAAATAAAATAAATAAATAAATGCTTACAGTAAGCGTAAGACGTACGATTTTACTATTCCCGTTATTTATTTTCCAAATTAGCTAAAGGCTGGGTCCAGCTTGTTCATTATGGGCCGACGAAGACGTAAGATTCGTTTGTGAAAGGTGTGCCGTGAAATAAACGGTAGACATTTTAGTTTGGTTTTATGTTGCCATACAACCAAACTAAACATGAACATAGCAAAATGGATCATTTTGACTTCATATACGGTTCGATGTAGGCAAAATGGACTAAATCGAGGGTTTAGAAAATCATCTAATATCTTTTGTATTTGTGGTTTGATTCTAGTGTTCTTTAATTTAAAATATTTAACATTCAATTATATAATGAGAAAGAAGGGAAAAAAATATTATTTCCTGTTTAACATTGATTTTCCCTTAAATTACCTTCGCTTCCCGCAATTATTTTTTTTTCTACATTTCGTTCGAATCTTTTTAGCTATAAAACCGATACTATAGTTTTTCATATCTATTTTGCTAAACAAATAAAGTTTTCAAAATAAAACAGCAAAACGAGCAGAACCCTCACCTTTTCTTTCATTTCAGTGAGAGATATACGCTTCAAATTGACAAACTTTCCTAAATTTAGTAATCTTTTGCCTGGGTTTTTGAAATTGGCTATAAGTAATAACAATTCAATGCAGTGCTGTTACACAGCGAGCTAATATAGACTTCATTTCATTGACAAACTACATACGAAAGTTAAATTGTGTTTCTCTCAACTTTAGAGTAAAACCACATTTGCTCTACTATATTTATTTACATCGCATACATTTTGATTTTAGTATACTTTTAAAATCTGTTCACGTGAATTTCTTTGCTACGTACATACTATCTAAGACTTTTTGGTTAATTTAATGAGGAAAATAATCGTTTTCGTAGTGAAAACAAAGATCTTATAATATCAAACATAAACCCTTTTATAGCATTAAACACCAATTTGTATATATTGCGAGTAAGACACTACAATTATCCATCCGTAATTACGTGACGGTACCTTTGTATACAGTATGATAAAACTAACAATGCAATAAAAAAAATTTAATACAGCAAAATTTTCACTACTGTTTATTGGCAGTAATAATAATTTATATAACTCAGAAACGCAAGAAACTCCCTATCAGTCAATTACGAACTATAAACGGGCTATATATTAACACATTCATTTGAATAGTATCAGACCATTTTGTTACCGATGTATACAGCATTGTGCATTGATATATTAAAAAAACTTTTTTTTTATGGCATACGCAGGCAGACGAGCATTCGGGCCACCTGATGGGAAGTGGTCACCGACGCCTATAGACATTGGCAATACCAGTGGTATCGGCAACGCGCTGCCTACCGTGAGACATAGGGTGTTAAGTCTCGTTTACCCAGTAAATACGCTGGCTACGATGCCCTTCAAACCGGAACACAGCAGTGTTTTCACACTGCTGCTTCGCGGCAGAAATAGGCACCGTGGTGGTACCCACCCAGACGGTATCCTGCAAACAGGGGACCTACCAAAAATAAACTAGAATTTAGTTACATAGCGTTAAACTATTAAAATAATAATCGGATTTACTGAAAAAGTTTTATAAACATTTATTAAGGATTGTTACCATGTTACATTTTTATAATATTTAATCTATTCATCATCATCATCATCAACCTGTGTTAGTCCACTGCTGGGCACAGGTCTCCCTATTGCACGCCCTTCCATTCGGGTTTTTGACCGTATCCTACTACGCTGGTCGGGGTTCAGGTGTTGGATCGAACGACTTGTCAGACATGCCCATCCGACGCATGGATCATCTCACTTTGCAACAATTGGTGATCGGCCAAATTGTCCTAACCAACCAAAATACAACGATAACGCAAGTTTTCGCAAGGATCAAACCTGTCTGGTTTGAGTCTACTCCGTGTTTATCAAAGCAAGGGCAATACTGCTAGGCTTATTAAGGCGCGTAAAATTATTTGTTCATAAAGTCAGATATAAGAAGCGCCGCTGGAGCCTGTTTCTGTCAGCACAAAGTAGTGTGCAAACACCAATGTGTTCCTTTTAAATGTCTTTATATATAGCATAAATAATGAATAAACCAGACACAACGCCTTGTTTAATGCTGTTTAGCAGTTTTGCTGTGTCTTACGAAACATGGTGAGTGTCAATTATTTTCTTTTGTTTATTTTGTAACAGTTAATGTAATATTTACTTTTATTTAATGTGTACCATAATGCGTTTATTTTTCACATTATTTATAATCAAAAGTAAGACATTCGTTATTTCATCCTAGTTTCAATCAATGCAGGCAATACAGTCTACCCTTTATTTTTTTTTTTGACTCGGATGTTATGCTTCCAGACTCTTGTCTTTGATAAGCTTCATCTAACACAGAATTCGCGGGAAGCTTCGAACTAGGTGGCCAACATTTTTTGCTAAAAATGAGGGCCACACGTACAGAAGGTACGTGGGTTAGGCATTTGTTTATGTCTCCTAAGGATCATCGACGATTGGTTTACGAACCGGGACGCCGACGGTCTGGCGACTGTATTAATCGGTGGCTGGAAGCGGTGAGAACCGCCCTGGAACGCGGGTGTATCTAGTGTATGCGGTGTGTGTGTTTCGCTGTGCTCGTAAGCGAGGGCGAACTACAGGTGAATGTGTGCTATCCCTACTCGTAATGGTAATGGTGTGTAGGGTCTGATGACGGGACCCGTTGGGTCCGGAGTCTCGGCGACCCCTTTCTCGTCCGGGTCGAGGAGAACGTTTCGCGGTCTACGCTTTTGACTAGACGCGTTTGGATCGGCCGTATACGTTGCTGCTTTTACCAGCAGAGGGTTACTGTGGGGTATTACTTTATCTATGTGTTTGCGAGTTAACTTTTTAAAGTGCTCGCGGAGTGTCGGCAATTTGCAGTCGCTGTATAAATCTACGTTTCGTTGGTACCACTGCGCCCCGGTGGCGCGGCGGATAAATTTGTTTTGAACTTGTATTAGGAGTGTGGAGGATTCGTAAGCGAAAACTTGGCATGCATAAGCCATGATCTGTCGTATGCATACCTTGTACAATAGAAGTTTATATTTGAGTGACATTTTACTGTAAGAATTCGTTAGGTGATAGAGTCTAGTCGAAACTAACAAAGCCTTTCTCCTAGCGTCCTGAACATGACTTTTGAACGACACGTTGCAGTCGAAGGTCACGCCTAGGTATTTGGAGATCCCATGGGATCGGTTGGCCGTAGAGTTTTAGTTGCCCTAGTGTCTGGTGGCCAGCGCGTGGCCTTATCCTGAC
Source organism: Lamproptera curius (assembly GCA_029286875.1). Classification (NCBI taxonomy): domain Eukaryota; kingdom Metazoa; phylum Arthropoda; class Insecta; order Lepidoptera; family Papilionidae; genus Lamproptera; species Lamproptera curius. Next base: position 505,551 of record JAGSMT010000079.1, read on the forward strand.
GCCTGGGTTGAGTACCGGGGGTATCATGTAATCACGACGTAATCTAGACCGATGAAAATGTATTGCTACACTTTTATTGGGATTGACGTCGATTCTCCATTTACGAAACCATTCGCCTAAACAATTGATCGCGTTCTGGTGCATTTTAAAGATATAGTTTGGTCTTAGCGACGAACAATAGAGGGCGGTGTCATCGGCGAAAAGTGCCAGATTGACATCGTTGGGCTTTGGAATGTCGCTCGTGTAGAACATAAATAATAGAGGTGAGAGGACCGATCCTTGAGGACGCCCGCTTGGAGCGGTCGGCTCGTGGACAGGCTGCCCTCGACTTGATGTCAAAAAGAGCGATTCGATAAGTAGGCTTGGCTGATGCGAACCAGCCTGTCCGGCACTCTGAGAGTGTACAGCTTGTAATTCAAGCCGTTGTGCCAGACTTTGTCAAATGCCTTTGCGACATCGAAGAAGGCAGCCCCTGTGATACGGGGTTTGGATTGATGAAGGCTGTTCAGAATGAATTCCGTCAGGCGATAAAATTGGTCGGGACCCGAGTGCTTGGACGAAAACCGAATTGCTTGTCTGGGATGAGGTTATTGGAGAAGGCGTGGTCTTTCAACCGGAAGAATTATGCGTTCATATAGCTTGTCCAAGCAATTGAGCAAGCTAATTGGACAATAACTCGTGGGTAGGTTAGAGGGTTTGTTCGGCTTGGGAATACCAATGACGATGGCTTCTTTCAAGCATCAGTAAAAGTACAAGTTGATAGTAAAATATTGAAAATGTTGACCAAAACACAGACAATAGGGCCTATAATCGTGGACCTCCTCCGGGGTCACTGGCTTTAAACAGTCTACCCATGATCATGAATAATAGAAAGCGTTCAAAATGTAGGAAATAAATATGAACAAATAACACGAAAAATCCGTAAACTTATGGATTTTATAGATCTAGTTTTACTTTCTTATCAAACTGGAAACTGGCATCAAAACGTTTACAAAGGAAACGTAATTTGCTAAATAAGTTAAATTATAAAAAATAATTATTATTTTTATTTATCATTAAAGTGAATGATAGTATTAAACATCAGCCGATAGGCATTTGTACAGTAAAATCGATGCTCGTTGAATATTAATATTTAAAATAATTAAAACGGAATGTTGCCTTGTTTTAACTTTGCCCCAAGGGAAAAAGAGGCGCATAAATAATATTTTTATACAATACAAATAATGGATGGCGTCACGGAGTACAGAGTTCAGTCAACAAAAGTAATGAAGCAAACATCAGTGAACATCGTTGGTTTTAATCAACTCTTGATTAACATTTGGTTTTAAGTCGGAATATTTTTGTTTTTAAATAAATAAATATTCTTTTATACAAAGCGTAACTCATATTCTATGGTTTTTTATATACAATGTATAGTTCATACTTTTGTTTATACGAATTCTACACATTATTGAATAAAAGGACTTTATACGGATTCTGTCACGTTTATTTTACAATTTTAATTCACGACGTTTCTAATCTTTTTCTAGTCTCTCAGTTTTCGGATGCCGTGGTCATGGGGTAGACGGAGATGTCATGCGTCTTGTTGCCAGCGCTGATTTCTATATACTTTCCACAACGATACAAAAAGGAGAAGAAAGAAGCTACCATAGGCAAATCTTTCTTTCAGAGATCACGAGGAATCTGTTACGAGGAGCATGTGACGGCTGTAACACAACGTGTTAAGCAAGTTCTGCGAGAAAACAAGCATGCTACGTCACGGCATCGTCACGGTGACCAAATGAAGGCAGCAACATTGGGGCGAGTACCTACTGTTCTACTCATTGTTAGAGGCGGAACTGACAAGATTGGCTATCGTTTTCCGGTAGGTTTCAATCATAACTTATTTCAAACTGCCGCACAAGGTTGGTCAATTCCTACCACCTTTGAAGTGCAGTATACCTCTACAAGATCTAGGAGTGTACAAGGTAGATTGAGAATGAAGCCTCTCTTAAATTGGACAAACAAACAAAGTCAAAATCCTCATTAAAGAACACCGATTTTTACCAAAGATGGTCCGTGAGGCTATGGAGATTGGATAACATCCAAATTTCTTTAGAGATGATGGTTGGGCTTTACCACCAAATTAATACCCAAGCATGATACTACTGCCGACTGTAATGGTGATATAAGTTAATTTCGCTTGGTTCGTCGTATAAATTAAAAATATTTTATTCCAATTAAGATCTGGAAATCTCTCTTCAGCTCTGGCAACAAGAAGCATGGTAGGAATAAAAAAAAAGTGTAAAACAAAGGCGATAAAATAAGTAAAATGTCCTTATATTCAATAATATGAACAATGTTGTTATTCATTTAATGCCACCGTAGTCTAGTAGTATGCGCTTCAGAAACCGGAAGTCGTAGGGTTGAATCCTGCCAGGACTAGACCACTTTTCCTAAGCTGTTTAATAAGCGAATAAAAACAACTGGTGTTTGAAGACTGTTTGTAATCATCATCGACATAAGCCTGTGTTAGTCCACTTCTGGACATAGGCCTCACATTATGCGCGCTGCCTCCATTAGGAGGCTCCTGACCTAGGAATCAACAACGAAAATTAGTTGACTTCGCAGCATTCGAATTCACGACCTCAGGATTCTAAAGCCCTTACCACTATGGTACGGAGGCAGTTGTTTTGTTCAGGATTAGGAATGTTAAATTATTAATTAAATTTGTTTATCATGATAAAGATGTATGCAGCATACGCTCGCAAATAGTAAAAAAAATACTCATAACATACATATATGTCTTCTTATAAACTGTCTATCTGTTGTAATTATAAAACAAATATGAATATTTACGTATAAATTTTGAACATCAAATATTTTCAATATTGGAAATGAAGACAAATTGCTCATTGGCTTTATAAGGCTAAAAAGGTCCTGATGAACTACGTGAAAGCACATTTTGAAAGCCTGGTCATTAATCAATACCCTCGAGTGCTATGAGTTTGCATTTTAATGAAAGCCTAACGTAAATGGATTATAATATCATAATAGTGTTATTTAACATACAATACCGTGTCTTAATTGACTTTGCGAAATTGCAATGCAGCATTGTAAAACCATAGCACGATAAATTATAATAAGTTTGAAGAGTTACATATTGCATTTACCTAACGAAATGAATGTGAATATGTGTGCTCTATAATTGTAAAGCTAATGCTTCTAAAGCTCATTAAAATAGCTTGTTTTTCCCAGAATCCGTAAAAGTAATATCAAGTTTATAAAAATATAAAAACAAAAAAAAAGATAAAATACACTTTGAATACTGTATACACATCATATCGAATCGAAAATAGTAAATAAATAAAATTTCGGACGTCAATTACTTAAGAAAGATTATGTGTATCTTGAAAATCAAAAAAATGTAAATATCTTACGTTTATGATGATTTATAATACGTTCATTATAATGTCACATGTTTATAATTTCATTCACATGTATTAAGAGCTATTTTAATGTGATACTCTTGAAATAAGTATTATACTATGTAATAGTATGCAGTACTCTTAAATTTACAATTACCTTGCTCGTTGAATTAATTAATTCTTCTATTAATAGTTCGATTTGATAGCCGTGATAAATCTAGGTCAACGACAATTAATGGAAATTCGCCTTTCCGGTACATAAGCTAAAATGTATAATTCCAATTCTATTTTTCGTGCAATTCGTAGAAGTCATAAGACAACAAATACATATAGTACGGTGAAATTTTAATCAAATTTTTATTTAACAGCATTTGAAAATAGAAATAATTCAATTCAAAATCAAACTTATCTCAGAACACAACAACAAATATTATTAATAATTCCACCCAGGATAATTACTTTCAGGTGAGGACAGTGCCGAAATCAGTGTTTACAGTTAACTTGGTAGTGTGTTTGACAATCAAGCAAGTGTAAACTTCTATATTGAATAAAGATATCTGAATTTGAATTTGCGTATGTTAAGTATAAAGAAATTATAGTGAAATATACTATAATGCTGTAACATTTTAAATCTATATGATTTAAATAAAAATGCAAGCGCTCATCTACCTCAAATAATGATTAATGATGGAGCCAAAATAAAATCAAAATTTTTGTCGACGTATACATGTAGGTACATCTACCACGCAGCATAACTTTATACATTTCATTTCATACATATTACTTTCTATTTTGCTTATTCGATGCTTAAATTATATATCCTTTTATCAACCGTATCGTTTCTTGAAAGAAAATTGCCTTTTCGCATAATTGTATTCATATTTGATGCAAATATTTCTTAAAGGGTTTCGAGGAAAGATGAAATTCACAAAGAGCCTATAGCTAAAACTATCTTTGCATTTACTTTGAAGCCTCACATTTACATTTTTATATCTAAAGCTTATTTGGATATGTTCGAATTTTCACAAACTTGACTTGACAAAAATATTATAATATCAAAGATAAACGGCGAATAATAAATTGGCGATGAAATTGATTTATCCTCATGTTCAAACTTCCTGAACTTTCTTTTATAATGGAATTGTTTTGCTAATTCAATTTGTGTTACAAATTCATGATTTTTTCCTATGTGAAATATTTTTTGTCAATATACGACCCGCAAACAAATTTTCTTCGGATTAACACTAGCAAAGTATTAGAAAAGGATTTATCTTGAACATTATAAAGTACAAGGTGCTGCATTTGTTTTATGAGACTCCTGACTTTGTTCCAAATTTTGTCCATTGAATATTATTAATACTAGAAGTTAGTGGAGATTATTCTGTTTTTGATACAAGGTGAGTGAAAGCAAACAGATATTATGCAGCCATTTATATAATTGATTAATAATTTTTCATAAACCACCTCTGTGGCCTAGCAGTATTGGCCCTTATTTTATAAACAGGTCGTGGGTTCGAATCCTACGGGGAAATAATTTGGTGTTATCGTTTTTTCTGGTTGGTTAGGAAAATATGACCCAATTGTTTAAAAAGAAAGATGGCCCATGCGTCGGATGGATAATGTAGTTAAAAATCGGTCTTAATAGATTAGAAGCCGACCCCAAGATAACTTGGGAAAAAAGCTAGGTAAAGAAAGATCAAATTTGGAGGGTATGATTATAAAATGTGTCTTTAGCTAGTAAATTGTACTTGGGTGGCATGTGAAAATGGAAAAAGATGTTGTTAAACATATTTTAAATTATATGCATACCTTCCCAAAACTAGCTTGGCATAAATTTTGATTAAACGTACAACTGAAAATTGGATGTGGTTCTAGCTGATGAAATTAATTTTAGCTGCGAATTGAATCTCACACAAGGCGCTCGTAGAGTTCACGTGTTTAGTTCCTCTTATTATGTAGTACGTTTATATTAATTTCGTCTATCACTTAATCTATTTGTAACGAACCGAATTAACGAACGATCTAATTAGGAACGATTAAATTATTTTCATCATTCATCATTACTTGGTCAAAACATAGGTGATTTTGTATTTAAAAGTTAAATCAAAAGTGTAATCGCCATATGTCTGTAACTTAGTCAATTTAGTCTCGAAATAAATAAAAACAAAGAAGCGGTGTAAAACTTTGTTTAGCTTTGTTATTAGTCGACTGTTGCTTATTGACAATATATTACTAAGAGCGCTAAATGTATAACACTAATTCGTTGCAATTGGTTACAATGTTTACGTGAGTTCCGAGTCTAAATTGAAAATTGGAAAGTGTACTCATCTTCAGAGCCTTGCCTGTACTGCTGACAACCGACTTATTTTAAAGTATTTATGATAGTCGGACACATCATCAGCCTCTGCAAGTCCACTGCTGGACATAGGTCTCCCCCTCTTTATTAGGGGGTTTTTGGACCGTATCCCACCACGCTGGTCCAATGCGGGATGGTGGGTGGACCAAATTTCATGCCGACGTCTGTTGAGTCCCCCCGCTGGGTTCGGACTCACAACCTCCGGTTTCTAAAGCACACACCCTTACCACTAGGCTACGGAGGTAATTACGGTCAGACACATAACATCGAAATTGCTGGACAACTAATACGATCATGACCACAGTTTAGTTATTTGATGTGTAGATGGAAAGATGACTGCAACGCATCCAAAATATTGACTCGGTTTTCTAAATATAACAAAATTACAAACACCTTTTGCTAAGTATTCCATTCCACGAAAGCATTAACAAAGCAGCATATCCCCATTTAAAAATCCGGCTTTTACGTACGTTCGTTCACTATGTTATTCTAGTATATTTCCGTTTTCACCTAGCTTTTCTGCTTTCCAAGTAAAGCTACGGCACGTTTAATTATGCAACTGAATGCCAAGTGTGGTTCCTGCTGGAAAGCTAATATATTCAGCGCATAGAATTTTGCACTGAAGTATGTAAAAGAAAACGTGTTCATTTTCATTTCTAACTTTCTTTCGCCGTACGTATATACTTGCATGAAAGCTATTCAGGTAAACGACTTTATTTTAATTTATTTTGATTAAAATATGGAGAGATTTTATAACTAATTGCGTGCAAGGGCAAAAAAGGACTGTACTAAACTAATACTTAATTTGATTAACAGTGAACTTGAATATCTAAAGGACAACAATATCCCAGTATTAGCACCTCTACCCTAAAAAGGTGGGCAATTTGCTTTCATGACATATCCCTAGAGAAATTTGTGTAAAAACATTAACGCTAATAATACCGCTAGCAATAAGGATATACAACCTAACTTTGTTTGACTTTTCATTTCTACTTTTTTGCTGTGCCCCTTTTTAACAGGTACTTACTTATTTAGTCCGGCCTAACGTATATGTAGTAAAGCTAAAATAATAAATATGCCTCCATTCCCGTAAACTGTTCATGTTGGGTAATTCAGAAAAAAGATTCAGAAGAAATTGGAACATATGTACACTAATTTGGAAAATATATTACGTCAGTGTTACAATTTCAAATTCTGACGTTCTTCCAAACATATACGTCGTGCGAATATGCCCAAATTTTGTTGGCTATCTTAAGCTATGGTTGTAAAACAGAACGTTAACGGTAGAAAAACAGTTTGCTTTTCATATTACAGAAATATTTAAGCTGTTGTTATACGTATAGCCCTTAAAAGTTCGCTAAGTCACCTTAAATGAAGTTCAGAATGGCCAAGCACACGGAGATATTTATTAAAGCCCTGACAGAAATGATGGTAGAAAGAAGCAACCGATCAAAAACTTGTTTGTATACAGACCTTCCATCTGGCAGTACCACTAATGCTCATTCTACCAGGTGGTAAGCAATGTATGAATGAAATATATTTTATGAACGGTCAATAACCTTTACTCAGTCGACTTAGTTTTCAGAATTGAATTTGTTCTTATACATGACTAAATGTGTGTATACTAGTCTATTAACAAAAAATACTGATAGCTTAGTTTCGATATAAAATCGTTAAGATTTTAGTCAAAGCATTGGCAACAAATCAGTTAAAGTTTTTTTATAACCGTTTTAATACCTCCGTCACCAAATGGTTAAAATCATGAAGTCACGCACACAGCGGCCGCAAGATCAGTTAAACCCATTTGAACTTGTACTTAAATTGATTAAACAAATACTTATGCCTCCTTAACCACTTTTCGTAGTTATTATGGGATCAGCATCTCTACCCGATTTGAACCCACGACCTCTCATTTATAATGTTTGGCTACATAGGCGTCTGATAAATCATTCTTTCACCTAGCCATTTTCCTAGGTTCTCATTGAGTCGGCTTCTAATCACATCCTGATTTCCTCGAATAATAGTTTATACACAGATCGGCTGGCATCTTATCTCCGCAACCCTAAGGGTAAACTGCCTTCTAACATATAATTTGAAGGCTCTGACATACTATAACGATTGCCAAAGTTGGTCTTGACAACGAGATCATTTTTCATTTCAGAGAAGTGAATGATCGGCTCTTATTGTTCTAAACAACCAGAAAACAACGATAACACAAAGTGGTTTCCCCGCGGCATTCCAATCTACGACCTCAGGTATGAAGCAAGAGACAACCCGCGAGGCCATGTCTAACATATTACGCATCATAAAACGCCTAGCGCTCTTTTGGCACATTATGCTGCATGTGAAGTCACTTTATGATTTTGCAAATTAAAATAATGTATTTCTTTTTTCTATCAAAGTAGTATTTTGTACAGTGGGAGCACATACTAAAATTTTCAACAAAAGAGCACTTACACTAACGGACGCGGGCAAAAACATCTCTTTGCATTATATATGTATTTAAAAAACTTTTCCAGCGTCTCGCTCTGCGAAATTCTTATGTTTCATATGACAATTCAAAAAATCTTTTGTTTCTATCACTTCATTTCAAAAGTTTCAAAGGTGCAGCGTGATGAATGCAAAGATAGCTATATTATCCATTTTAATTCAAAAGTAGAAAATATATAACACATGAAGCACGTGGAACTTACTTTAAAAAATCATAACGCTACATAAAAAAATACTGTTTCATTTTTAAGGTGACCCAAGTAAGACTTTAAAAAAATAAATAGATGTAAACCTTTGGCTTCATCATCATCAGCCTGTGTTATTCCACTGGTGTCTGAAAAGTAAGATGATCCATGCGTCGGATAGGCATGTAAAAAGTCGGTCCACCCACCAACCCGCATTAATCGAGACCAGCGTAGTGGGATACGGTCCAAAACCCCATAATGGACAGGGGTGTATTAGGGGAGGCCTATGTCCAGCAGTGGACTATCACAGGCTGATGATGATGATGATATAATCAACATATTTTGCTATGAGATTTAAATCCCTAACATTTTAGGCAGAGGCTGAAAAAATATTTCTTATGCAAGAAATCGTTTCCAACTAATTCAAGGCAATATAATTTAGAATTTTCTAAAAGCAAGAATTAAAAAAACACTTTGTTTGGACGAAAGTTGTCTTCAACGGCATTTTATAAGTATAAATGTTTTATAGAAATTTTAATATGCAGCAGCTCAAAGTTATAAAGAAGCGGCGTGGTACGTATGGCGCTGTGGTGTTAGTTGACAGTCCGGTATTTACTCTTATTGAGGAAAAGTCATTTCAATGACAATTCATCAATAGGCTAACGCTACATGCATTGCGCCACTACGCTTCATGTGAGCCAAAGGTTATCCGCCGCCGTAGCCTAGCGGTATTGGCCCTTTCTTCATAAGCCGGAGGTTGTAGGTACGAATCCCGTGGAGAAACAACTTTGTGTTATAGTTGTTTTCTGGTCGGTTTGAACAATTTGGGCCGATCACCCAATTGTCTGAATAGTAATATGATCCATGCATCAGATGGTCACGCAAAAAGTCGGTCCACCCCATTAAACCAGCGTGGTGGGATACGATCTAAAAATCGCCGAATGGAATCGTGCATTAGGGGAGGCCTATGTCCAGAAGTGGGCTCACACAGGCTGATGATGATGTAATTTGTTGTGTGGGCATTTGACTAAAAAAGGAATGTATAGAATTTTGACCGTGATATTTTTTAAATTATACAACCTTTAAAAAATACTTCGAAGTGGGCTCCCGAAAGCAAAACTAAACATGTTGTTATGTGAATAAGATTTAACTTTTGATGGTTTTCACTAGATGGCACTTAAATGAATTCAGGTGTTGTCGCGATGTAATTAGCATGAAGCCTATTTTATAGCTTATTTATCATTAAGCTTAATAAAACTCAAAAGTCAACTGACGTTTAAGTAGTCATTGCATAATAATAGTTTATTTTTTTTATTAATTAAGGTTTTATTAAATATCTCCATAAATTACTGCCAATGTTGTTCAAAACAAGCTGTTTTCTTTTTAATCATCATTTGATATTTATGACATGAATAATTAACAACAGTTTTACAGATAACATTTAGTATTATAGATCTTTTTGAAGATTAGCTTTTAATTTTATATATTCCTAACACTGGCATTTTATAAATCTTATCATCTTTTATTTTTGAAATGGATTAACCGCACTATAGGTAGTGCCAACGTAACAATCTTCACGTATGGCAACTCAATGTGCTTTTTTTGCTAACTGAAACTCTAAACAAAACTATGCAAGTGTAACTGGACTCTTTCGTGTTACAATTACGTACATTAACTTTCCTTTTTTAAATAAATACATAAAACAAAAGTACAAACGAACAGAGACCATAAAGGCGTTGTGTACATAATGCAATACTTTTCAATGGAAAAAGAATCTACTTTCACGGACAAAAATAATCATCCCTGGCTACGCTAATGAGGTTGACCGTCAATTTTTTTACATCTCTTGACAGCTGTCAAAATGACACAGTATAACTAATATTTTAACTATATCATTGGTATAAATAACCAAGGTAGCCAAGTGCTTGTCACCTAATATTTTATTCTATAGTTTTTTCCATAGAACAAAATGAAATCCACTCGTCAAATTACAACGGATTATTTATATCACCAGTCTTATATGCATTTTATAAAATCCCGAATGAAAATTTTGTGCACTGAAGAAAAAGATGCACGCAGATCTATAGGCATTAATTATTTACAAAATATGTATATTAAATAAAACAATAAAACTTTTTTTCCAAGTACTTTATTTTATGATCAATTTTAAACTACATCTTGAAAATTATATTTGATTATAACTACCGTAAGCTATTGTATAACATTTACCTAAACATTGATCCGAATGCGTGCATATTTGGAATAATTTTGACACATTTTTTTTTCGCGTGATGCAACCGTCAACACAAATATTGACGACTGTGAGTTTGACAGATGGTCAAACGTTAAAAGAAAAATTTACCCCGTACCGGAGAGTTCACGTTCCATTATACGCTTACTACAATACTTTCTATATCATTAGTGTATCCATTTAAGCGTTAATTTCGGGTCAAATAACATATGGAAAAGGCCAAACTACTCAATATATAACCCAAGCCCATAACGCGTCTTTTAATTTGCGATAATATCACCCATTTTTACCAACTTAATATGTTCGACCAATTAGATGTATTCCTTATATCATTTGTCCCGAGTGTAATGAAACACCAAAGTGATGCGAACGTGGATTTCCAGCGAAACCATCACAACCCACAGCTAAAACGCGATTATTAAGAGTAAAACAATAATTATAAATAATTCGCAGGCTCGCAATACGCTTTAACATCGATATAGCGCTCAAATATTTCGCATACATCGAAATTCGTACTCGTTCCCATACACTACCGATTACCACAACATTATATTAGCTTACACATATAAAATAAACATCTAATACGTAATTATCAAGTCTCAAACAACACATGTTAGATACAATAAAAATCAGGTACAAATTAATCAAAAACCAAGTCAACGGTAACACAAATTACACCAAGGAAGTTTACATTGAGATCATTCCTACTAAACAACTGGTACTATACTTGAAAATAAATACAAACAAACAAATCACATCACTATATATATACACTCACTACGTATTTTTTTTTGGCTTCGCTATTATCAAACTAAATCACAGAAATAACTAAGGGGGCGAAACGAAAACATCACATCTATTTCAGAGCCAAATAATATATGGAACGAATGCATAATAAACAGTGTGTGTACAGTTACTATAGCAACAAAGTGACGTCACACGTGTGTCGTTATCGGTGGATTTTGTCGGTGACGCGTGATGAACACGCGAGCCAGTATGACGTCACTGTCACTACAATACATAGTTTATACGATTCCATACATTAATCCGCTCCGTTACAAACTATTGGCTCACCGCTGCACGCGTAAATGCTATCAAATAAACCGAACAAGTGACCCTAAATGTATCCAGAGAGAACTAAGTGCTGCACTTATTTAAGACTAAACCCATTTCCACTAATACCTAACTGCTTGATAGCATTACACACTAATTAAGACCTACGGTAACAAAAAATATAAATAAGTCAATGTGATCGTTAATTAACACGTGCAATTTTGTTCTATGATCATACAATAGCGTCATTGTCGCATTGTCCAATGACTAGATTTATATGTGTCCAATAATACGTACACCCGCTGCCAATTGCGAAGTTAATAACGAACGCTATTTTATTATTATGATGTACACGTATTTTGTCGACAAGTTAAGTTTAAGCGAACTCTTTTGTCGACAACGCTTCGAACTTATATTCGTACATCACACCGTGTAAATAACACAGCCCTAAAAGAACCAGCGAAATAACAATTCGTTTACGGTTCAAAACAATTGTAACTTAATCGCTTAAAATACTAAAATGCATTACAAGATTACGTACAGAGTTAGTCTACTCTAAATAGTACGAAAATATCTAATACGGCTATTGTAATGATTACATCTTCGAAGGTATCAAAAATCCTTAATCGTTAACATTGTAAACTGTGTCTCCATACCGTTTTGCTCCATACTGACAATTCCGTGACTATACGCTGTTTGAGCGACAGCTAAATAAATTCACCATAAAACTGAGGTCTGCTATAAACTGACAAATATTAATTACCCTACAACGAGCTGCCGTATATAGGTCAGAAGACGAAGCTATTTTTTTAACAAATTAGTCACATCAGCTCATAGGCCATGAACGATTACGCGCACTTTTTGTCAAAATGGAGACCACAGATTATACACGTACTAAAGATTAATAAGACGTTATTTTAGAACGACGTCTAGACTAGAACGGGGCGAATGGTCGCTCGGCAAAAATATATCGTATGCTATACATTCTTTGGTATTATTCACTGGGTTGCACAGCTGCGTTACAACGAAAGTTAGGGCAACTAAACGCGATTCATACCTAAGCCAATTATAATTAATACAACGTCCTAGCGTCGTTTGATTGGTGGATTATCAGAAGGGACTGACTCCGCTAATTTGTTTGTATCCACTAATAAAACTATCGCTGTAATGACCTTGATACAAGTGCGTTTACTTCAGCCTCCGGCTAAAGAATTCAATACGGACACTAACTTTTAAAATCTCCGTTTGTACACCACCGAAGCGAGAGTGGAATGTGCCAATCCATTGTCCTTGTAGTACGCCGGAAGTTTGAGATTATCTCTTCCAGATTGAACCGGGCCTCTTATACCGGTCGATCGATATTACTCTCGTAATCCCATCGTACTGATCGATCGGTATCACGACTGTCTGATCGACGATCGAGGTCGAAGCGAGTAGATACTCCGTCCGGTCGACGATCACGATCAATACAATCAAGATGCTCCGTCCGAACGACAATCAATATCGATACAAACGAGGTACTCTCTCGACCGACGATCATGATCGAAGTCAGCAACACTCCCTCATACCGTCTGACCGATACGAGAAATCCGATCGCTCACAGCAATACCGCGGGTAAAGGTGTAGAGAGTGCCATATGTTCAGCGCCACGTACTGGCAATCGTTGTGCAGTAACGTAGTGTCGCATTAGTGCAGGAACGCTGGGAAAGGCGGTGGCGGCGCCGCCTAGAGTATATCCTTCACCGCCACGGCATATGCGCATATGCATGAAGCCACGGGTCGATCTGGGACAAATAGAAGTTATTTATTAGCATTTTATCAAATAGAAACTGAAAGAGATGTTTATTAAATAAGACTAGCTGTTACCCGCGACTTCTCTGCATGGTAATATGTAAAAAGAAACTTTTTTTTCTAAATAGTCAAGTTACTCCCAGTGATATCAGCTATCTTTTAGGACTGTACCTTCAAAACCGGACCAGCCGTTCGCGAATTTAGCCAGAACAAACAGACATACAACATATATCAAAATGTCATCTTTTATTATTAACCAATAATAATTAATTTTAATCGGTTATTTTAGTGTTATATCCAAACACCCCAATATTATTTCGTTGTAGGTACAGATCGGTCTATCTATATACTGTAATATTGTAGACGGTGGTTAACAAAGTTTTATTATATTCTTAGCAATACTCACTTTAAGCTCAACGAGTAGTCGTGTTTCGCCGATTCGCTATTTCTGACTAAGAATGCGCCCTCGTCGGCGTCTCGGAGCAAACTCTCCGCCTCCACTCGGGACAATGTACCGTGATACCACCTGAAATTAAAGATATATGAATTAATTAAATTATAAAATAATTAATAATATATGCAATGTTATAGAAATATGATTTTTATTAATGAAAGTCTCTCGAGACCTAAAAGCACTGAACGTTGATCCAGTGATCATTATAAAATGGAATGAACTGCATTGATAACATCCGTTCTATATGTTATTTGATCTTATATACCTATAGCATAAGATATAATTAGCATATTTCAAACAAAAAGTTATATAGAAAAAAGATTCATAATTTTTAAATTTAACACAAATTGACATGTCTTTGATAACAACAAACATATGCCGATGATCGCGTCATACAAAAAAACATTTTTAATCAGCAAGTTTGAACTAGGAAACAGAATTCGAAGAATATGTAATGTGCAAAATTAAATGAGGGTAGTTGGCACTTACCCCTGTCGGTCGAGTGGCAAGGAGGCATCCACCAAATCTCTAGGCGGGGCGATCGGCCCAAGGTTCAAATGCAAGCCTTTCCCACTTCCCGAACTGCCACCGTCAAAGTTTAAGGTTAACTTTGGTCTGTGCTTGTCACCTGGAGAGAGAATTTATTACTATATTATTGCATTAAAAAAAATTGGCGTGGTCTTACATCGTTCTTAATCTTCTGTCTTTATTAGTTATAAAGAACGTCTAATGAATTTTGTTTTATAACACATGCTTTTAAATTAGTTTATATAGAACATTATCCGCGACTTATGAACAACATAAAGAAATATAAATGTTGTATTATATTCACTATTAAATTAAATATAATTATTTAGCGTTAAAAAAGTGAATTTTGAACGATAATACCGATAATTAAGGTCTATTATTAACGTACAAAATTCACTTTTCTTTGTAATCTGCGTAATAACAATGTCATTATATTATATCGACAAACTTTTATGTGTTAAATTAATAGTAGTCACTTTTAAATCTTTGATTATTTTTATATCTTAAATAGTGTATAAAAGATTAAGCCTGTCTAAAAGGTTTTCTCATTTTATATAGGTTACACGATAGGCGGGAAAGTTTAAAAGAAAGGAACTTGCAAGCGTATAATTTACGGTACGTCAAACGCCATCTTTGTTACTCGCGTGTAACCTGACAAATTGATGGAGACGAGTATTTTCCTTGTGGGCACTCGAACAAATTGGATATTAGACGGTTCTTCTAAATAAAGTATGGTCAGAGAAAGAACGGACGGTTCTAGAATAATGTTACTTGTGACGGAGGGGGCAAAATTGACTTGACAGATTTCGGTTTGGTTTTCGTTCATTGTTGCTCGTACGTTATTTGATAGTGATCGTGTGTGACGTTATTTATAAGGATGAAAAATGTTCGCAATTATTGTTACAGCGAAAAGTTTAAATGCATTCATTGGGAATAATTAAAATCCAAATGAAATGAAGGGCTGACAAAACATTTCGGATCGTATTTAGTTCTTATTTGATACAATATTTTCATTAATCACATACATTACATTTCATTATAGCTCGTATATCATAACTAATTACCTTGATTCAGATCCTGGACGCTTTGACTGGAAGAGGCATTGGACATCGCCTCAAAGTCGTTCAGCTGCAACGACTGCCCTCGCAGCTTCCTACGCAGCTTTGGCATATCAAAAGGCAACGAGCGAAGATCCACCTCAGCCTCGGCCCTACGCCGTCTCAGCTTGGGCATATCGAAAGGAAGGTCAGAGAGATCCACGTCATCGTTCTTCTTCTCCTCTTCTACACTACTACTGTTCTTAAAGTTTATGAACGCATTCCGCGAATCCACACCCTCTCTAGAATGAATCGATATACCGCTGTCCGAACCCTGTATCTCCGTATCACCAGTCACCGAATGCCTGAAGGAGATGTTCAGCAAATTCTTGTTCTGCAACCCGCGACGCTTAATCTTCGCAACCGGTATCTCCGTTATCACCGATGCATTGCCAGTCTCCAGGTCCTCGGGCGAGACCTTCTGAGAATTGTTGTTTTTGTTGTTCTCAGATGTCTCGGAGCCGGGCTCTTGAGATTTGTCCGAGATAGGGCTCAAAATGTGAAGTTTGGTCGGGTGGCCGAAGCCAGACAGTTGCATGTGATGAAGGGACTTCGTGAAGGGAACGTTACCCGAGTCGGAGCTGTGAGAACTGAGCGAGGAAGAGTGACGGCTCTCTGAGCTGCTACTACTGCGGTCACCCTCGCTGTTGCTGCTGCGCAACGACTCCATACTACCACCGCTACTGCTGGTCGCCATGCTCTCCGTGCTGGAGTACTTCCTCCGCGGGCGGGCCCCCGATGGCCTTCCTTTGAACTCTATTATAGGGCCGACCCCCTTGGGCCCTAGGTACCGATTCAGCTTTGGTCTGTCCGAATCGGAAGTGGGTCGACCCTTAATCTCTAAAAAAATACCGTCCTTAGATTGCCTCTCGTCCTCGTCCTCGCGCGACTCGCGACTCGAGTCTCTCAGCCGCTGTCCGATGTCGAGCTCTGTTGAAGCGGATCCCTTAACGTCCGCCATGCTGGCGTCGCTGCTAGTCGGAGTGTCGCGCGCACGCAACGACTTTACGGGGAGTCTCAAATCCTTCAGGCGCGGGTGCGCAAGCTGCGATTGTGGCAAATTGGGTGCACTCTTTATGCTGTTCATGGCGGATCCGTCTTTTTGTTGAAACTTCGTAGGCAGAGGTGCAGTCGACGGCGGTGATGGTGTGTATCCCTTAAAGGCAGTTGCGAGGTCGAAGCGATCCGACCCTCCTCTTCAATATGCACCTTCTCCAGTTCCTCTGACAAGGCGTTTGCATTGTTCTCGTTCTCTTTTTTTTGGCGAATGGTGGGTATCTTAGAGCGGCGGACGCTGTCCGTCTTCATGGTCACCTTGCGGCGTCCCTTGTAGTCGGGCTCGCTGCGCTCCACCGCTTCAAACGCCGACGAGGCGGAGGAGATGACCTTGCGCTCCTCCGCCTGCAGCAGAGCCGGGTGGTTGCTGACGCGGTCGAAGTCGTCCAGGTCATCGTCGGAGCGGGCCACTTTGCAGTCGAAGGCGGTCTCGTATATCTGTCGGGTGGTCATCTCTTGGGGCCAGCGCGGCAGGGGCGCCGGCACGTAGAACACGCTGCGCGAGGCCCGCTCCTCTACATGTTCGGCGGCGGCGCACGCGCAGCCGGCCGCGTCACGCCCACGCCGCCGAGGTGGCATCCACGCGCCCTCGCCCGACGACGACGAGGAGCGCTCTAGTTCACGGAAGCCATCCTCCGCCACCGAGAAGCGCTTCGGCAAGTTGGGGCGGGGTGCGACGTGGGGGGCGTCGAGGCTGGCCGACTTCCTGTAGCGAGAGCCTCTGGAGGAGGTGGTCGCCGGCGCAGAAGGGGCCGGCGAGCGGCGCTCTTGAACAAGTCACCGTAGTAGTAGGGGCTGGGGTTGCGGCGCGGCGCGTTCGCGTAGCGCGGGTCCGAGCGGCCGCTGTCCGGCGAGTGCAGGGAGGGCGCGGTGGCGAACGGGTCGAACTCACCGAACTCCTCCTCTTCGTCGTCCGTGGACGTCGAACGGTCGCCGGAGGACGATTCTACAAAAATTACAACACAAATTAACAACGTATTTTTTATTAAGTACTTTGGAAGAAAAATGTCTTCGATGGGTCTTTATTTGTACTTTTCGTCCAAAAGACACGCGTATCTTAAACGGGCAACCTTAAAGCTTATTTTCGACAAGTCCCGTCTGAGAACCACCCCGTGCCGTCTCAAGTGGTGTTCTTTAAATAAGCGTCCCGATTGTACTCTAAAACGCTTTTATGTTAACGTTTCGTCTCTCGTCACGAGACGTTTCCATCTCAATGACGAATTATTTTTAAAGGGCATCGTGCCGTTTCAGCGAAAAATCAATCTCGAAGTACTCAATGATTGAAGTGCTGCGCTGTTATGTTCTTTGATTTTTTTATTAAGGTAAGAGGTCTTACCGAGTTAGCGAATGCATTAATCCCCCTGTAGAGTCGTGCATACGCTAATGTTGTTTCAAAGGCATATAGAAATACCCCTAATGAGAATCCCTAGCTGCGCGCAACAAAAGAAATGCTTCTGAAAGCACGCCGTGCACAAAAGTCTGGATTTTAGCCCCCAAGCCGCGACAAATAACCGCGCCAGTAATACGGACCAGTTTCGTTTAGGTTAAAAAAATTGTAAGCAACAAATAAAATTTGACTACGATGTAGGGCTGCCGTCGTTCAGTAATTATACGAATAAATTTTTACCATCTGTATTGATATGATACCACACAAAGCGTAATAGGAAATGTTATAAGCAAGTTTACATAATTGAAAGCATTTAACATATTGTCTAAACACTATATATATATTATTGTAATTAATTAAATAGCATTAATAAAATCGATTTCCACTATCCAAAATCGATTCTTATCGCTCTCAGTCTGCACAGCAGGGTTTCCTATACATGACACAGGTATATCAATACCGCGACGTTGGCTGCCGGCAAATTATCCGTAATCGGTGTGGGGGTGGTGACGTCATTAAGTGACGTCATTACGTGACGTAATTAGTTTTCCACGCGACCGGGTGCGCAACACGAGTTGAATTTGTTAAATCGTTTCGATCAACACTATGAACGCCTTCCGCGATGACGTCATTACGAACCAATTGCCCGACGAATTAGACGCCCCGCCTATCATGTGGGCAACCCCCCTCCGTAGTACTTTATTGTACAATGCTTGATTTAACCGAATTGTTTTAATGGTTTTTTTTTAATTAGGAAAAAGTATTTCTACACGCAGTAGACGTCAATAATCTGTTTATTGTCAAGATTGTAATCAGCGAAAATTATTTTTTGAAGAAAAACATTAGATGCATTATTTATAAAACTTTTAAGCTTCACTGACTTTATTTTAGAAAAAAGAGTCTGGAAGCCGGCGTCGTAAAATCATACGGCAAAGACATATTTGATTTTATCCAATACAAAATAATACCATGCCTGCTATATAAATATTATATATTACACAAATGTAACATATTTCACATCACCCGTCATAGCATTTATCGTCATCCCACAGGAGTCGTTATGAAACAGTTAACGCCACACAAAACAAACGACATCGACAATAAACAAACGAGCTAGTTAATCAGAGTAAAAGCTAGTCCAGCGGCTCATTTCATTATAACAATCAGCAGAAATGAAAGCTCGCGCAGTGTGCAATCACTACGCGGCCACCGAGACATTCGCCAGTCTAGACGGACAAACAAACGGGATTCGCTGATTAAAAGTTGCCATTGTTATACAGCTTCTATTAGCCGCAGCCTAATTGCTGTGAACCGATAGGCTGCATCCATCCGGCTTTTGCCTCGCCTCTCCATTGTTTGTTGCTTCATAAAAAGTTATTAGCAAACTTACATTATAGATATTGACTTTGTGTTAATTTGAATGCACACCTTTTGATTGAGTTTATTTATTGCGATATCGTACAGGTTTACAAGTACTTTTTTATATTACTGATGTTGACAATGCGACAGTTTGTAACTGTTCATATTTTATGACGAAATAAATTACTGAATGCAATTTGATGAACATTCACTAAATAAATATAAACGCGAGCAACGCTTAAATGTCCTATTAAAATAAAAAAACAACAGCAAGCTCAAATAAATAACGTCTAAAAGAGAACAAATAGTGATTTAATAGATTTAAATTTCAACTTCATTTGAACCAGACCACTTTATACAAAAATAACAAGCGTATTTTGTCTCAAGTTGAGCATTTTTACTGTTGTAATAAGAAAAATCTTATGTTTATAACAATGTGCTCAAGTCAAATTAATTTTAGCACAATACGTAATCTCACACGTTACGCAAGACCGCTAGCTTCTAGCTCGGCGGCTGGCTGAACAATGCCTAACAAGTCCACCGCAATTGTTATGCCAGAAGAAAGAGTTCTTTGTCCCGCAACTCCTTAGAGACACACTCGTTCCGTGTGTTCGGGTTTCATCTTCTCAACAGCTATTCGTAAACTATAGCGATGGTACATAAGATATGAATAGTTTTGAATAATGCGACCAATATGAATTGGCGTCGTACGGTGACGCCATATCGTTGCTATGGGTTACGTGTGTCAAGTATCCACTGAACACGTTGGTGAAGCGTTCGTGGATTTTCGATCAGTTGAAAGGTTTGAATTATGCCATTACGTTGCTATGGGTTACGTAATTGAAAGTCCATATCTTATTTGACTCTCTTGTAGAACGTGTAGATGAACTTGTAGAATTTGTATTTGCTTTGGATCATAGTCAGTTTTACACCATGACTCTGTCATGGATTACGTGTGTTAAAATAAGAGCCCAATCTAATGTGATTCTAGTATAGAATATGTTTGCGTCGTATGTTGTCAAATAGTCGCGTGTTAATAAATCATCAGTTTGTTTGACATTCGACGGTATAACGTTGCCATGGGTTACGTTTTTAAAGTCTATATACTATTTGGCTTTGGATATAGAATGCTTATGTTTCAATTTATTTATCGCAGTGTAATTCAACAATCAAATTTATTTGAAGGAATGTATAGATATTACACGATAACCGTAATAACACAATTGTTTACAATTAAAACGGATGTACGGGCTCGAATAACAAACGCCCTCGCATCGTGTCAATTTAAATTACGATTGGGTATTGAAATTTGAATCCCGATGTAAGGAAGTAGTTTTCATGTGTTGCACCGCGATTGGTTAAAATTGATCTCTCTTACTGTGACAAAAATAGGGTTCTATAAGATAAGAACGATCATTCAGTGGTTTCTCATAAAGGTTTTCTTTATTAGGTTAGGTTCAGATTATAATCTTTAATGTTTTTGCTTCAAACTTACTTTATGACTTATTTACCTTGTAGAACACTACGAAGCTTATTCTACTTGGATGGATTGGAGACGAATTTAGACAGATGCTTTAAAATAGAAAAATTACCTTAACCTAAAATTAAATCGGCTTGGAATTGAGAGAAAGTTACAATTGCAAAAAAATACCATCTCGAAAAGTCAGGACAGAGAAGTTTACTTCAGAATCGAAAACAGTCGCGTATGGGAATAAGAAACATCTGTACCTAAAGCAAATGATAATATCAAAAGCACGTACCAGATTCGTAATACGGCTGCGAGCGGTGTCTTAGCTGTCTGTCTTGGAAGGGCGCGGACGGCGCTGGCTCGGGGGGTGACTCAACCGAGCCTTCGGGTGCGCTGTCTGGGCTACGGCGCGAGCTAGCCGTAGACAAATGGAAGTCAGTCCGGCGTGCAGACTCGTAGTCAGCGCGGCGCCGAGCCGACTCCGCGTCGTAGGCGCGCGTATGTCCCTCGTAGCCACGTGTAGAGCCCTCGTACCCCCTTGCGGGTCCTTCGTAGCCGCGTGTTGACTCCTCGTAGCGGTACCTACGACCGGTGCCGTAGTCGTAGGGGCGTCTCTCGGAGTCGTGTCGGCGACCGTCGCTACGCCATTGGTCGGGTGAGCGACGCGGCTCGCGCGATCGACGCCCGCGCTGTGGAGAGCGGCGCGCTGTGTCGCGCGGTGTACAGTACGCCTCGACGAATTCGACCTGGAAACGAACTTTCTATTAATATTTTATGTATTGTAAATCTATGATAGAATGCAACTCCATTGTGGTATCATTTTTGTTTGGTGGCGCATAATCCATTAATGTCCAAAAGGAAGGTAGTGGAAGAAAGCGTTCCTCTAACTTGGGAGTCAGCCTAAGAAAACAATCGACCTTATTTTTCTAATTGTTGTTGCATTAGCTGGCAACGATTTATAAATATATTTCGGCCTGACAACAAAACTCCAATTAGATAAATACAAAGGCGTGATATAAATATACCACAGGTGATAGTATAATCATTTGTTAAGCTAAAGTCAATATTAGTTATAATTACGGTTACACAAAATAGATTATAACTTAAACCTTATTTTTCGATGAGAATTTGAATTAAAACATGCTGTAGACCTATAGTCTTGTAGTCCTAGTCTCATCCGGTCTTGTAATACGCAATCAAATGAAAAAAGAATTAAAATGTTCATCTTACAAAACCAAAGCAACCAAACCTAGCAACAAGTTAACCAATAACAAAAAAACATTTTATTATTTTGAATCACTCACACTAGGTCGATCTAACAAAAAAGCGCACATAACTATGACTCATGGCGTCCGATTGCTTTGCACGAAAGCTGCATCATAGAAAGTCACAAGTAAAAGAAGCCCTTAATGGGGGTCGATTATGTGGAACAGTAAAGTGGTGATAAAATGCAGCGGTCGCATATCCGTCGCGCGTAACGACCGCTCGGCCGCCGGGACCCCATAGAGGAACGCCATTACCGTCACATCTCGACGCAAATGGGGGCAAATAATGAGATATCGCGGGCCGACGTGACAACGTTTAGCGCGATCCAGTAAATTGAAGTCGGTAATTTTTACCGAGTTTTACCAATGGTAAACTGTAAAAGTTTAACAAGTTACTCTTTAACCGTTGACTTTATACACCGGTTACATAATGTCGACGTTTAAATTAAAAAAATTATCGCTGTTAAGTAAAAAAATATATATTTTACTAAATTACTTAACATACATTCACGTGACACTGACTTAAGTATAAATCGCTGATTTATGACTCATCATCATCATCATCAGCCTGTGTTAGTCCACTGCGGGGCATGGGCCTCCCATAATGCACGCCTTCTCCATTAGGGGGTTTTGGACCGTATTCCACCACGCTGGTCCAATGCGGGTTGGTAGGTGGACCGACTTTTTTTTGCATGCCCATCCGACGCATGAATCTTATTTTTTTAGACACTTAAGGGATCGTCCAAAATTTTTCCAACCAACCAGAATATAAGCCAAAACACGAAATTTTATCCCTGCGGGATTCGAACTCACAACCTGCGATTAATAAAGCGTAAGCCATACCACTAGGTAACAGAGGCGGTCCATTACTATTTATGACTGATACATGGTAATCTTAACTCCTGATTTTATGTTATTTTTAACTTTCTGAAACCATTCATACAAGATTGACATCTGTAATATGCTATCTAGAGTCGACTTATAGCTATTAATTAACTTTTGACTTTCTGTCGTTAAACAAATGCATGTCTTATAAATGTATTTTACGTTTGCCGCCTTCACGATTATATTAACAGCGTATTAACAACATACATACTCGTTAATTATATTATCAGCAGTTTCTTCATTGAAGCTGCCTAAATTGACCACATTCTACATTAATAATGTGTACCAAAATAACTTTAAACGTTATTAACTACATTATCCAACGGAAGCATACAATCCTTATCTATATGGGTGGAGTTCAATGACACGTGAGTTTTTACCGACTACGTAATATGAGGCAGCTACACATTTGTACTTATGTTTATTCGTATTAACGGCAAATTAGCTATTGTATTTCATTCTTTTTCTATTTACAATTTAGTAAAATAATACATTGATAGAGAAAAAATTAGAAATAAAATTACTTTGGTACATCATTTCGTTTGGAGCCACCTTTGTAAAGAATCTGTTAAGGGTTATGACTAACTCGTTTGTTCATCCCTTCAGATATTTTCCAAGTTGCTCTTAGTAGAATGAGGATTCCTTTACTTTTGACTTTCATAATAGTTTAACAAGCTTATTTACAATAACTCGCATTTCAAATATTCTATTACAAATACATAATTAATTTTTTATTCATTTCCATATTGTCGTCTATGCTATGATAAGCTTTGTTGCATTATATACAGTGCTTTGTTATATTATTATATTATATGATTAACTTTTTGGTAACAACCCAAAGGGCAGAAATAATCAATGACCCATGGGTCAGGGTTTGTAGATAAAACTCCTAAAAAATATTTAGGATAACGCGATTGGCTGTATATTATATGTTAATATCAAATCCACTTCATACGGATTTACCGCTAATATCGTTTCGTCAATTTTTTATTCGTAACGTTTGGGACCGTTCAGATCCCGTGGTCACGGCGCAGACTATGGTGAAAGTTGTCTGCTTTGCATGTATAACTATATACTTATGTATATTTCAATATATATTTATAGGCTTTAAAACTTAAATTTGACACTTAACACATTTTTTATTTCAATTACAGTTTGGCAACAGCATAGTGAGACCTTGCAGTTTTCATAGTTTGTGTTAATACCTTTGGCAAACACATGTAGAATGTATGTTCGGGTATCTCGGGTCGGCTTCTAATCCACCCAGTTGTACCCGAATTATTGTTTTTACGCAGGGCGACTGGCATCTAACCTCGACGTCCCATGCATTCTAAGGATGGATTGGTAGTCAATACATTTGAAGGCTGTGACATCCTATAACGACCACCAAAGACAGTCTTGACAACCGGGAACGACTTTTCACATGCCCATCCAACGCATGAATCATCTTACTTTTCATACAATTGGGTGATCGGCCCATGAAATGTTAAGTATATGTATGTATGTAATAGTATAAAATTTTAATATAATACAATAATATAACGCAATACAAGTTTTATTTTGCTGAAGACGATACCCAGCCCAGTGTTGCCGCCCTCTAAATATTTATCTCTACCGCCCTATAAAAATTTATAAAACGCAAAACGCTGGCAACCCCTCGCTTTGATTTGCGACGCCTGCACAGACTTAACCGCCATTTGCATATTTTTCTCAACGCTTAATTAAAACTCAAACGAGGCATCTCTTCAACAACATTAATTGATAGAAATAAGGGTTTTGCGAATGCAAATATTTATATTATTATGTAAAATGCAAAAATATTTGTATAGCCTTGAAATATACAAAAATTTATTAAATGTGAGGGTGTAAACATAATTATTATCAAAATAGTCATTTACTGTAACTTGTACGTTATGTAAAACAGTTTTCCAAAATGATCGCATTCAATGAAATTAAATAGCCTAGAAGAAATAATACTTTACTAGTAGTAATATTATTCGTGTAAAGAACTGATAGAAATTTTATGTATCATACATATTATTCTAGTGCAGGATTACTATTGCGAAGTTTCCATTAGTCCGTTCGGAATCCATTAAGTAATTTTTGTCTTCAAGAGTGGTAAACGTACATAAAATTGACAATGATAGGATTTAGCCATTTTCCCAATACAATAAATAGAACGTGAAGAGATTAATATGTGGAAACTCCAATCTTAGGCCGTTTTTCAAGTTTTTATGAGTAAAATTGAAATATTACAGTGGATATATTATATAAGCATGTGTTACTCCCGGAAAGACATAGTTTGACAAGTCAGTTCGTATATTTCTTACATTATACAAGTTAGACTTCTAGCCGTACCGCATTGATGCATAAAAATCATCAATGCGGTACGGGCTTATGCACAAAGAAGAGGTAAATGTCTAAAATTATAATTTTAATCAATAGAATGTTTACATATATCTGTTCCACAATTTATTAAAAGCCATAGATTTATGACGTCTCTAAATTGCAATGTAATTGTTCACACAAATTTCAGATAATTTTAACATGAAACATACAACTTTTGGAGTCACTGACCTTTTGACACGCCCACCAAAACCGGGCCAGTGCCAAAAATGACTCTAGAAAATAGTCAAATATGTGCTCAACGTTGCTATTTTACCAAATCTATCCTTTTTCCGATTTTCTCATCGTTTGCAAACTCCATTCATATCATTGGACTCAACAGTGCGAAAGGGTTACATTAGCGAGGGTTCCGAATCAATTTAGCTAGACGTCGGTGCGTTCACTTGTGTATTCATTACGAGATTTTAAATAGAGGCGAATGTATATTTATACCATTTATAATTCAAAAACATGTAAGGATAGGATGCGTTTACGTTAAATAGTTTCTTTATATATGTGCTAGAAAAAATTGCACATTGAAATATTGACCAATTGTGTGATAATAATGAAAGCTAAAAAAATATCTTGAAAAAGAAATATCTAGAAAAATGTTTCCAATGATCTATCAGTTAAACCTTCATACTATAAAAAATATAACACACTTTTTTCTAGTAAGGTTTAACTAACAAACGATAAATCACCGATTTTAAAACTAGGTTAACTTTGTCCCATATCTCAGTCAATATTTTCTCTAAGACAATGGGACAACATATATATTTCGTAAACGCTTGTAACTTTTCAGTTTTCATAACTTTTACTTAATTTTTCGTATGCTACATTTCGAAGTGAAACACTTGATGGCGTGTTGTTAGAAATTAATTAATTATGATTCTTTTTACCAGTGCACCTACCTTAGTTTACCCAAACCACCCTAAGGTTAGCTGGTGGATAATTCCTTTTAATTAAGCTCGCCTTTGCATACTTGTGTTTGTGCAAAAAGTTAAATAAATAAAAATACGTAGAGCCAGTCACAAAATCAGACACGGCCACATAGTAGACACGCGAGCAGACTCGTGACTCCGTGAGTAATACCCAAAGTATGGAGGATGTGGGACAGCGCCCGGTGACTCAGCCACAGCCGGCCTATTTATAAAAAGGCGCGCCTTCGGAGATTCCATAACAGAAATATACGGATGTCGCGTGCCTTTGGTGTTAGCGTATCGAGATGGTTTATTTGGGTGGACGGTGTTTAATCTTTTGCTGGAACACGCTGTCTCGTATTGATACAATAATACTGATGCTGAAATATTTCTCAGTGTTATATGTAGTGCGATACGCTCCTGTCGCGTGAGTGCGTGATAATATAGCTATACAAAACTTAGTTTTTATTTCTTACAATTGTATATAGTAGGTAAACGTGTTAAAAAACATTTTTTTTTTTCCTTTATAAATCAGTAATTTTATATAAATGTACCTCAAACAATTTAACACTCACAAATGTCATAACGTTATTAGTTGTTAAACGGTATATAACTAATTTCAATACAATACATGAAAATTACAAAAATAGAGCAATAAGTATTGGGCTTTTTACATATGTGACCCGACATGAAATAATACTTATATTATAAACTTTGAATAAAAATCAAATTTAAATAATATAATAAAAACTAAAACTATTAATGTGCAATAACCAAACGTTACGTTGTTAAAATACGTCTGTACGACTCTTTTAAAAATATTCGCAAAACATGACAGAAAAGTGACATAAAACATATTCCTTATAAAAAAAATACATCACGTAACTCTTTGTTGGTACTCCAATTGACGAGGAAACATGAAATCGTATCAATACGGATGTATTGTGAGAAGTCGCAAGAAGGAAGCCGATTTAAAACCAGAAAGAACAATCGCTTCCGCAAACGCAAGATTCGCATTGCACGTTATGTTTCCTTGACGCCACTTGACTTTCTGGAATATGATAGATTGATCTAGAATATTCTACAGCGTCGTCTACTTAATAACTAGGCCAATATGTACAGATAATGTAAACATTGGTTCTTCCCAGTTCTGACGCGTTGTTCCGAACCGTTAGTAGCGTAGTTGACAATCAATAAGCAATTATAAACTTTTATCTATATATATAAAAGAGATTCCCACCCATATATTGACTCATCACGATATCTCTGGAACCATAAGGCGTAGCGACTTGAAATTTGGTAGGAATATTCCTCGCGCAGTAGAGATCAGCTAAGAACTGTTAAGGATTTTACGAAATTCCACCCACAAGGATTTGGCGGTTTCTAGTGTTGAATAAAAAAATGGAATATTTAATTTTGTTAGTCACGGCACGAAGTGACGTCATATATTAATCGTTCTCATTGATGAATTGTCAATCAAATGAGTGACAGTCGATTAATAAACAACACTATACATACAACGCTGTCTTAGTGCCTATTATATAGTTTGCATACATTTCATCCTTTCTTTGTTATCACCAACGGGAAGTACCTATTCACTGACTTTCACTTTCGTCCGTACAATGGTTTAACTGAGACTTCCTTGAATCTCTCTAAATCACTCAGTATTGCAAGTAACAATTTTGCGCTATCTGGGCTCCATAACCCAAAAGGTAAAAGGTACTATATTTGATGAATAAAAAATAATAAAATAAGAAGAGATCAATGTCGCATTGGGGAGAGGCCTAGTTACTTATTTTTCTTAAGCGAATCTATGTTTAGGGCTAGTCTCTTTACTAAGGACCTGGCTCTTTTGTATTAGTTTTTAAGATTCCTTGTAAACTATTAGTAAAGAGAAAAAGATGTTGGTAAAAATTTGATGCACTGACATCCTAAAACAACTGCCGATTCGTTGTGCCAATCAACATTTTGCATGTCCATCTGATACATAGATCACTTTTGAAGCAAATGGTTGATCGACATGTCATGTCCTTACGAATCAGACTATAACGACAAGTCAGTGTTCCGCAAGTTTCGAACCCACTACCTCCAAAATTTTGATATTGACGGAATTGTGTGAAGTTAAGGGTCGTTTTAACAACGGTTTTCATAACACACCTGCCCTGTTTACAATTTTTAAGCCTGTTAGAAATTAAAGTCCTTAATATTGATAATATATAATATATGAGATATGAATAAATGAACGCGTGTAGTATAAATAAATAAAAAGCTCAACATTCAAAAATCGTTTGCACCGTGACTCGACAGAAAGGTATACACTAAAACGTTTATAGTTAGATTGGTTCATGTTTATTATATTCATCAATTCTGAATTAATTTTTTTCTTTTTAAGACTTGTTTTTTACTTTCTTGGTTTGAGTTTGGTTTAATTTCTTTTATAAAAAAAATCGCTTTAAAACTCTCTTTATTTTGAACCTGATGCGAAATTTATTTTGTACTAAATACTAATATGCAACAATAATTTCGTTTTATGAGCGTAAAGAGATCGATTAAACTTTTTGAACTTTCTACGTAATTTCCGCTCTAGTATGTATTTAATTCCCGTAGCTTTGGACTCACAGTCTACCCTGGACGCTGAAAATATTCCGATACGTCGGGAACAATATAAAAAAATATATGCCATTAAAGGATTTTATAAGTGTAGTAATTTCATCAAAGCCGGTCCACTCACTAACCCGCATTGGACCAGCGCGGTGGGATACGGTCCAAAAATCTCCTTATGGAGAAGGCGTGCATTAGGGGAGGCTTATGATCAGGCTGATGATGAAGTAATTTCATCGACTGCAGCAACGTTCTGATTACCCAATAATATTGTGTGTGTTTAACTTATGGCAATCGTATCAGAAAACTGTGGTAAAAATCGTAGTACAACTGCACAGAAACAAATGCTGGCATATTAGAATATAGATATTATAGTAAAAAGTTTAAATGTTGATTACAGCTCATGTACCTATACGATTTTAAATCGGTAACATAATTTGAAAAAGAATAATAATTATTATAAGTATATTTTAATGTGAAGAAATAAAAATACTACAAAACCTTTATTTATGTCTATGAATTTATTGGCTTCAACGAGCGTATTACAGGTGCCATAAGGTTGGTATAATAAATTAACACAATGATAAATGATTTTCCATTGCGCATTATTTACATTTGAATAACAATTGTGACATAAATCAAGATAATTCTGTATTATTCCATTGACTACGTATTATAACGTGACAAATTTTATGCGTAAACTTTAATATAACCAACGAAATTTAATAATTGAAAACAATTCGTTTGAACAATCCTAATTCATTAATTTGTCACAAATGTATATCAAAAATAACACTGCTATTACATATTATTGTTATGGCTATATGCGAAGAACAATAATTTGTTTACGGAGAGTTCTGCTATTTTTAAATTTCTTAATAATATAATATATGACGACAATAGAAATACCAATGTAATAAATTAATGGTATGACTATGTGTCCAAAGCAAACGACACAATAACTTAACATAAGACTGCATATATACACATACCTATGAATAGTGAAATATCTATACATACTAATACGACATAATCTTATATTTTTAGGGTGAATAATTCCCGTTTACGAACATTTTTTTTGTTAGTCCCCTAGCAAGGGAGATGGTACGGGTCTTCTATACCGACTAAACCTGACCTAAAACTACACGCAGAGTGAGATCTGACAGAGACCTAGAATTCAACTGCATTCAATGCATTAGAACGACTTTTTTAGTTAAAGTGAAAAAGACAGACAAAAGAATCGTAGACAACCGGAGCCGACTGTTGACATGACCTATGATATCAAATCGAAGGAAGGCAGATCCTGCTTCCATTCTGTAGAAATTATGTTGGTAGCCCATGTTGCCTAAACTACGAAACAAGATTAGTTGTAACTTGCAGGATTCGAACCGACGACCTCCAGCTGGTAAAGCCAAGGGTAGTTCAGGGCACAACACACTTACAACGAAACTGGCCGCTGTAATACCACCTGGTAATATTTAAGATAAAATAGAAATATCAAACATACACTATATAAGTATATTATGAAAAAAAAACGCTTAACTTCTGATTAGATAAAAAACGTTGCAATCATATGCTTTCCCGTTATCATCATTTTAGACAATCATATTTATGCTGATTAATAAAATTACCAGCGTTGAACTCATTAATACTTACGAGTATTCGAACGGATGCTGCTTTATCAATTTTATTCTATAAAAATTATTCAAGATCGCATAGTAATAAAATTTATATGATACCAAACAATACAGACTAACTTTACTCTCAAAAGTTGGTAACTTACTTAAGTCGGACCGTTCGCTAAGGGCTACAAATCGAATTACTCGTTGGCTGCGATATTTCTTTATCCCTGTTTTTTCCATTTTAAGTGAAAACTTTCGACTGCCCAAAACTTTCTAACGTTCCAAATGAAATGGCATCCAATACATTACCTACACTCCAGTATTCTGTATCGAGGTTATTCGATAAGCGTAAAAACATTTGAATTAGATAAAATAGATTTGTGAGTTGCATAACGCATTCAACTTACCACATGCATCACCAATATCCACTGTGCAATCTGTTTCATTTTCTCCATCAATTTCCTATTCGACGGCATTATTCCAGTACAGCTAGCAATCCAAAGGAATTCACAAATAGCACAAGACGATCATGGACGTAATCAAATGTTTCACTAGTGACACCACACGCACGGAATGCTCAATACAACCGCAAAACTACACTTTCACCACACTCGTTCCAGCGTTGCGCACACAAAATATTGTTTCTGTACACCTTATCACTTCAATATATAGGGAATTTTGGCGTTAAGCAGTAAATTATCTGCGATATAAACGCTCGAAATGGGACGCTTGCTTGCTTGACGAGTCCCACTGTAGACTGACAACAAGCTTAAACACAATACGCGAATGTGTAAAACGGTGACTCATCGCCCCGCATACTGTTTACCGAGGCCTGAGTCATCGCGCGTTCGGTATCAGCCCTGCAAGCAGTGCAGCGCTTTAGTGAACGGTGCAATAGACGCCTGCTTTGTGCACGAAATATTATTGGAAGCGTTAAAGCGCTTTACGGAATGAAATCGACTCCATTAATACCTTCTCGGTTCCGCACGTGTCCATTCTGTTACAGTATAATGAACTTTATTATTATAAACATAAGTGCGAATATGAAAAGTGGATAGGAAACAGAACGAAACGCAAACCATTGCGTTAAGAATTCGACTTGTTTTAGATTACGGCACTTGACTAGGCCGTTTTGAGGTCGTTTATGCAGCATATAAATATAACGTTTATTTCGGAATAATAATATTGCTATTACTATGTATCTATGAATTTAATATATGAGATAATTTTTTGTTATTATAACAAATACTAAAATATTTCATTTTAAATTACTTTTTTGTCGTTATGTACTTTTCTAGGTATTAAATGAAACTCGCACCAAGCGTAGAAAATAAATAACATTTTGTTGTAAAATGTTATTTAAAAATGTATTTACATTAGTCATTTTATTATCCTTCAGCTGTCATTCGCAACTTTGTCCGCGTGGCATTATGTAAAAAACAGATTTTAGCCTTTTTCCTAAAAACAGTAGCCTAAGGTACTTCTAGCTTTTTTTAAGAAAGACCCATAAACATCGCACCAGCCATTTCAGATGATTAGATTAACCAGAAAAAAACTGACAGAAAAACAAAAACTTACTTTGTTACTTTGATGTTACAAACATACACTCCAATTTAATTTTGTGATGTACATAATAACAAACAAATCATCTTAGTCAAATCATGAATATACATTCATTATCTCTGACATTGCAATGTCATTGATGTTTAATAAATAAGTTTTTTATGCGAATAATATGATAAGCCAATAACTACCTACTGAGAGTGAGAAATTGATGCCGATGTTTATTTTATAATAGATTATATAAAATAAATATTTCTTTTATAAAAAGTTAACGTATAATTGTAATTTAATTAAACTCTGTAAAGAATTTTACATGGTTTATTGCATAACTTACAATAACTTATGCAACTTTAGGGGCCTCTTGTAGCGTCGAGGAAACATAGCGTAATATTTTAGTAAGGTAACTGATTTCTTTAAACGTTGTTGTAGGCTAACTAAATCCTAAAGTAAAGATATTCAACTTAAATTTCAAAAAATCGAATTAAAACCCTACAAATCCGCTAGACAGGCCGAGACATGAGATGTTAGTGTCATTTATATAGTAATTACTCTAGGAACTTCATTAATAAATCTAGGTTAAAACCTGAATCAAGTCACGTTAGTTCATGAAATATAGTACAAAAATAATTCACGCAAATAAATCTAACATAACAGCCCATTTCAGACATTCACTTAATACTATCTTCGTCATCATCAGCCTTTGTAAGTCCACTGCTGGACACTTCCCTTCTCCATTAGGGGTTTTGGACTGTATCCCAGCACGCTGGTCCAATGCGGGTTGGTGGACCGACTCTTACATGCCAATCCGATACATAGATCATCTTATTTTTCAGACGATTAGATAATCGGCCCAATTTGTCCTAACCAACTAGAAAACAACAATGAAAATTTGTTGAGTCCCCGCAGGATTCTAACCCACGACCTCCGGTTTCAAGCATACGCCCTTACCACTTAGGCATAACAGGCTGAATACTATATTCAGCTTTAAAAAAATTCGGTCAAAGAAAAGATTATCCAGTTTTCTGTTACCTAAGAACGTAGTTATAAAAACATTTCTAATTCATTGACATAACCTTGTGATAACATATAAACGAAACTTCTGCACGCATCATTGATTCATCACCAAGGGAACTCCATTCTTGTTTACATGATTTGTATGCCGAATGCGTCATGTAAATTTCCTTGCGTGACGTCAACGCGGCTCAAGCCCCAACCGTACAATTTTATTCGCCGAATGACGTAAAACCGCCTTCAATCAATACTGAGACGATTGTTTTACACTTTTTACATAGTATTAACCTTTGAACGTTAATTGAAAGTAGGTAATAAGTAATTAAACGCGTCTTATCTAAGTACTTTGGATAGAATTAGTCAACTGTACATTGATAGCGATGTATTATACAATCAGTATATAGAGAAGCTATCTTATATAGCAATTTTTCCGATAAGACCAAATCTTAAGGAAAATTATTTGTAATATTTCTACACACATCGATCTTTATCAATTGTATTTCTAAGTAATTAGGCGACTCGTGACGTTAAAGATAATAGTTTTAAGTGTTATATATTATTATATAGCAATACAATAAATTATTATATACACAATATGCTTATCATATTTCAGATATGTCTTTATCTCATCTTTAGTACAATACTAACAAAAATATAGAATAATTTTAGGTAAAACATCTAGAATTCTAACAATAGAAAGGATTATTTAGCAGTGAATCGTCAAACGATAATTTACCATTAAGAAGGATAAAAACATAACGTTATTCGACTACCAGTGTGTTACTAAATTCTTTCTTAAGCTTTATTAATATTAATAATTCTCCAATATTTAAACCGAATAAAGAAAGTAATCCTTTGCAACGAAATGAAGACACAACAGAGTTACCATTCGTGACAGATTTCAACATATGTTTTACATATATCAACAATAGCCTTAGTGTTATTTCTTTATTCTTATCTACCTTAACAAACATCGTATTCTTATATATTTAGCTTATTCGCTTACATTTAGCTACAGGCTTTGTCAGTGTTGTTCAATGTTATCATTTTTTGTCAAAATCATCTCTTTTTCTACAGTCTTTTGTTTATAAATCCATCTCGAAGTGTTTATTACGCGTTGCGTGAGTAAACCACACATCGTTTATGTAACTTCGTAGTTCAATCGATGACTTCTACCCGTTGCACCCTATACGGCAAACAATGACACACCCCTTCGAGATAACTTCGTGTGACGCAGACAGGGATGCAGTCCACGCTTGAGTCATCCCCTGACTCATTCCCCTTGTAACCGTCCGTCGCCATATTGTCCTCGTAATCATGCTTTAATTTCGCTCACGATTTGTTGTAATGATCGTATTGTTTTTTGAATGTCGTTAGTAATCGAAATTACGGTCGTAATTATCATAATTTATCGCTACAGGGATATTTAATTACAGAATTTAATTGATTAAGAGAATTTTAATGCAATTACTGTATACTTGACACATAACGGCTTATGAAGTGACGTAATATTAAATAATGAGCATAGATGTAGATTATCTAATACTATTTAATTAAACTGAATAGTATTACAGAAACCGTAGAAAATAGTTTTATTTATTGCGTTTACCAGACGCAATTGTCTTATATAAGTACATACTATTATATTAAGCTGCAAAAAGCCTTTAAAATGTTCGAAGCACTATTTTAAATAAAGTTATTGAGAGCTACATTAAGAGCTATTCAGCATTCTCCTAAAAGATATAACGATAAACAGTTTTATCTACTGTGCTGGTAAATTTGAATTGAATCTTCAAATTAAATTGTATTATTAAATGCCATAGCAATAATAAATAGATATTATTGAAAGCTTCATGCAAAACAAATATAAGTGTGACTTAACCTTTAAATAAACAAGAATTGCAATACAACAAAAGACATTTGACAAATATTTTTAGATGCATCCGTAATTAATTTTCTCACAGCCAACACTGTCGAAATTAAACATGCCCGTTGAGTCATCAAGCTTATAAGGACACGTTTGTATGGACGAGTGACCGAGTTCGTTGTACAGGCATTATCGTAAGTTGAATGACTTTGTATGACTCACGCGGTGTGTTCATGTGAAGGTGAACCTCGTGTTTACTCAGAGGATGTGTTGCCAGGATGGAAATTACCTAGTTTCTTTATGTTCAGCTGCGGTTGGCACGCGCGTAACACAGAAGTTTTTAGTGCTTATAAATAATTACGTCTAGAATTTATCAGGTTAGTCTTGTTACGTTGAGTTATTTGTCAAGCTATGACGAGGTAAGCCTAGAAGCCGCCCAGTTTTATCTCATATTTTCTATCTGAGACACTGGCATCCAGCTTTTACAATCAAAGCTATCCGATGAATGGATAAGATTTCAGTAAATTTGTTTGCACAGACCTCCTATGATGACTGCCAAAGATTACTAAAAGGACCAATTAAGACTCCTTTTTTATTTTTTCTTTACCGTGGGGAAATGCCTATGCATACCCGTCCACGCGGGGGCAAAGAAGGGTTATGTTGGATTCGCACAGACTAAAACCTCCACGTTGTTCCGTCCTCACGCCTTTAAGGTAGGGTTACAGGAACAGTTTTATACTCTTCTTCGACCCCTCCAGAGATGGCCGCCGAGGCAGCCCCTCTCTGGCCTTTAATCTGATCCACCTCTGGGCGCGCCAAAACTAACGCGCCCTTCCTCTCGGCACCCTGTAGTTAGGTTACAGACTCCCCCGAGTCTGTTACTCAGGGGTAATTGGAGCCAGGAGTTTCCAGCCCCCAGCGGCGGCCCCGATGTTAAGCTCTGCCGATAGCTCCGTTTTTGTCGTTTTGTCGTTGATCGTTCCTTTTTTAATTAAATCGGAAAACAACAATAACAAAAAAATTGTCTCTACGATAGATTCAAACCTATGTCTTAATAAATTAAATCGAAATTTTACACCATTTTGTTGAAATGGGTCCAATGGCATCTTGGATTGCAACAAATCTCCATTATACCTAAGATTCGTTGCCATTTTTTATAGTTGCACGTTCAAGAAAATTATTTTAAATAGTAATAAATATTGTTAATTAAAAAAAAATAACGCTTTAGTGGTCATTACAATAATTTAAATCCAAGTATAGCTAAAGGTTAGTCATTACCAGAAGCGATCGCAACAACTTCTCTGCGATCGCCTTGTATGGAATTTATCAGCTGTGACTAATTACTCAACTATGAGGAAAAAACTTAATGGAGAATCCGTAAAGGTATTGCTTTTACTTCCATAAATAACCGCACCAAAGTCAAATAAAACCTGGAATACTTATAAACGAATGTAATATATAACTCTAATGGTGCCAAAAGATGGACCAATCTGATTGGTTGGACAGCAAACGTTCAAAAACGCTGACCAATAAGTGATAAGAGGGTCATACGGTAATGCGCCATAATTGTTAAACATAAGACTTCCCGAATTTGTTAATAGTTTTAATATAATTTCACATCACATCATCAGCCTTTGTTGTCACTGCTGGACATAGGCCTCCCTAATACACCCTATCCATTAGGGTTTGGACCTATCCCACGCTGGTCCAATGCGGGTTGGTGGGTGGACCGACTTTTACATGCCCATCGACGCATGGATCATCTTCTTTTCAGACAATTGGGTGATCGGCCCATTGCCTAACAATTAGAAACAACAATTAAAATTTGTTGCGTCCCGCAGATTCGAACCACGACCTCCGGTTTCTAAAGCACCCTATACCACTAGGCTACGAGGCAGTTAATATATAATTAATTGTAATAATATAATTTACTTCTATATATATTTTGCTGTAATCATTTTTATTCAATTGCAAAGCGATGTGGAACTTGCCTTCACCTGTCCTAGAAATGGATATTAAACGCATTAATACTATTTACGAAATGTAAAGATAGTTCATCCGTGAAATGTTTTGTCTGAATGAAATATATAGTCACCTGCTCTATAAATCAGATAAGAAAACTTTAAATGAGCGGTCGGTGTAGAAGTAGGCGAATTTATGTATATTAATTCAAGACCCGTCACGTGAAAAAATACCGTAATATTTAACCCAAGGCATATAAAACTAACATTTACGTAATCAAAGAAACTAATATCAATTTACTGGCGCCAAAAAGGACATTCTCAAAGTAAGCTAACCGCCACTATAGTTAATCACACGCAAAGCTGATTATGGCAGGTTAACAATACACGTTATTTATGTGAAATCCACATCTTATTTAACTCGATTATATATTCTCAAACGGCTAAACTCACGTGAAGTCTGTATTGGTGCCGACTAGTTTCGGACCTATCGGAGGTCCTACGTCAGGACGATAACTACGTGGTCGCCTCCCGTGCGATACGGGACGCCCGAAAACAGACGGTTACAATACCGTTTTCACGTAAGTTCAGCCGTTTTCAAAACATATTTTCATT
This sequence comes from Lamproptera curius, assembly GCA_029286875.1. Lineage (NCBI taxonomy): Eukaryota > Metazoa > Arthropoda > Insecta > Lepidoptera > Papilionidae > Lamproptera > Lamproptera curius. The sequence goes on from JAGSMT010000079.1 coordinate 543,128, forward strand.
GCAATGCCAACGAAATTTTCAATTGTTTAACTCTTTAAAACAAAAAAATTGTTTATCGATACAATACAAACAACTTTGTACAAGTAATTATGATTCATTCGTATGTACATACGTACAAGCTGCGGACGTCGTTTTGCGTCATTCGTTTTAATTCGCGACGCACAAGGTCGCTGTTTACACAGAAACTTATCGTTTATATCGCAATTCGATATTAAAATAAAACTCGATGATACGCTGCGAATGATGTAAACTATTTTTATTGTTTGAACATTGAAAATAATGATGAAATTTTAACTTGTAATCGTTAATAATTGGACTATAAAAATATCTTGCCGATAACTAATATAGCATTTATCTATATTGATTGCATGTTAATACTTAGAAGTTTTTAATATATATTCGTACATCATCGACATCATCAGGACCAGCCTGTGTCAGTCAACTGCTGGACATAGTCCTCCCCTAATGCGCGCCACCGCTGCATATCTTCGGCTATTCTTATCCAGCCCACACCGGCCAATAAAAATGGTGCAAAGCCTGGCTGAGTCTTCTGCACGCATCGGCCTCCGGATGAACTTGGGTAAAACCAAGGTCATGTCAACAAGCACGTCGATCCGGGACCGATCGCAATAGATGGCTTATCCCTCGAAGTGGTTTCGAAGACGTTTACCTAGGGCAAACGCTCGAACTAGGTAGAAACAACTTTGAGGGAGAGGTCAACAGAAGGATTTGGCGGGCTGGGCAGCTTTTCATTAACTACGTCGAGTTTTCTCGTCACCCATCCCACAATGCCTCAAACCGAAAGTCTCCGATCAGTGCGTCCTACCAGTTACATACTTACACTCTGCTTTAGTTTTTTTTTGTTAGAATTTACCTTTTGGTTTCTCAAAACGTAACAATTATGTGTTATCTTCAAACCCGATGAGTATGCGATAAGCTTTTCAAATACCTACAATGGGTGTCAAGTGACAAACAAAAATTATATCTATTTAAATCAAGGTTAGTCCAGATATTTATGGCACTATCACACAATGAAGCCTATTATCAATATGCAAATCATGTCGCAGTTTTAACGGTTTTTGTTACTAGATGTTGACGCCGACCGAATGACTGATTGCAACTAAGATCTCAACCACTAAGTGAGCGACCATTACCATCACTATATATACTATGCTTACATCCCTGCTTTGATGCCTTCAGCTTTCTTATTCTTAACATAAATTCTTGTCTAAATTGGCTTTGATATAATAGTAATAATCCTCCAAGACGATTCCGGCTGCGGCCGGTAATCTATACGAGAAATCAGCCAACTGCGCAGGAGATAATATAATGCCTAAGTGTAGGCGCGGACACAGGTGCACTCTCTATTCCCCCACTATCATAATCTTAAGGGAGGGATAGGATAACCGACACGACCAGGAAGCAGTCAGGACCGACTTTAAACGTCCCATTCAGACTCATGGGTCACATTACATTACAGGCAATCGGGTGATCTGCCCGCATTGCCCTACGAACTAGGAAACAACAATGAAAATTTGTTTAGTCCTACGGATTCGAACCGGACCTGCCACTTCAAGTCAAGTCTATACCACTAGGGTACAGAGGTAATGTATATAACGTACTGTACTCACTTTAGGTGCGGATATCTCGTGGAAAGAACTCGGCCGTGGAGCGGGGCCGGCGGACACACAGTCTACGGGGACGCTGTAGTCAGCGCACAAAGCAGCCTGGAACAAAGAAGGCGTAATTAAAAACTCCGTGGTTTATAACAGACTCGGAACAGCTTGATAGTCAAAGAATACTGCTGGTACATTATATCAATCTGCTTATTAGCTTTTTAAATTTAAAGCTAATAAGCATCATGATAATGAAATGAATGAAATGATGCTTATTAGCTTTTAATAGAAGATGGATATATTGATTTAAGGGTTTTGATAATACTCTACTGTGCATTTCACTAAATTGTTATTCATTTATTTTTTGAACATATATATTTCTGTTGACGTTGTCGAAATAGAGAAGTGAGATCAATACCAAAATTGCCTTACCTATTTACCGTAAAGTAAGGTCCGGGAAATTTAAAAACGTAGTTTAATGTAAAGGCAAATCGTGCCAAAACAAATGGATGTCACCTTGGACAACTATCCAATCAGAGCAATTTGAGTTTTAACAAGTGCTAGCTCTTGTTAACATTAATTGTATTCTTATAAATGACCAGATCGACCAAAATAACTGTAAGTGTAAGATATTCAACAATATTTAGGCATGCGTAATTATCAGTTTAATTACCGAGTGGCTTATTTATTTCCATTCGATATGAATTTGAATCAGATTATTTAGATATAGGCCGATCACCTAATTACTTAGAAAGTTAAACGATGTATACTTCGAAAAAAGTATTTCTTGTTCGTTAAAATCATTATGGCTGTGGTTAATCATTGCCTTGAAATTTAGTACTTAAACGCAGTTGGTTTTGTGGTGTGGAGATCAGATGTCACTTGTTTTGCGTATGGATATAGTTTAAAATTATGCTTGCAGAATTAAAATCAACGCCATAATTACGTTTTTATTTTTTCATTACTATTAGCATTGCACATATCTATTGAGGAAAAGATTAAAGAAGTTAATCTAGTCTTTATACATCCATGAGTCATTTGTTACTAGTGCTTGACATCCAAAAGTCACAGTGTGCTACCAATGCCGCAGTATATGATGAGATAAGTAATATGATTACACGTCAATGAGATAAGGCGAACCGAATTATCGAAAAATTCAACGTTAGCTATCAATACAATAACGACAATTTAAATCGATGCATAAAGATCTCCGACTCCTTTTTGTTATGATAACTCCAAATGTGGACTTTAATATCAGTCCTTTAATAGGTTTCTCGTTCCGTTGTTAGGCAAACGCCTGTTTAATAAAAAATATTGCTAAAATATTATACATGACTTAATAATTTTCCCGTTGCAGGAATCGAACTCAGACCCTTTGATGCCATAGTTAACTATCACGCCAAACGGATCGTCGAAAACTACCGATTACGTATTAATTGTAGTAACAAACTAATTATCTTAAGAAAAAAAAACAAAACTTTTTGTTATTCTCAAATCTACAAATTTTTAATTGAAAAAATATATTCCTATCAATTATAGTATGCATTTTTATTACGTTTTGAATCCTATACACCTTTCGTAGTCCCGGGCCAGTTCTAAATGTCTATTTCAAACATTATATTCACGATTTCTAAATGACAATACATCATCATACATCATCAGCCTGTTTAGTCCTACTGCTAGATATAGGCTTCTCCTAATACATAGATTTCCCCTTCTCCATTAGGGGGGTTTTGGATCGCATCCCATCACCAATGGAACAAGCAGTGCAGGTTGATGGGCGACTTTTTACATTCCCATCCGCGCATGGATCATCTTACTTTTCAATCAAATGGGCGATCGGCCCAAATTGCCCTAACCAACTAGGAAACAACAATGAAAATGTGTTGAGTCCCCGCAGGATTCGAACCCACGACCTCCGGTTTCCAAAGCACACGGCCTTACTACTAGGCTACGGAGGCAGTTATAACGTTTATAAATGACGATGCAAACATATAAATACTTTTATAACGTATAAATACTAATAGGACCAGGAATATTCTAAGACAGTCTAATGGCGCCGAAAAGTGAAGCGATTGGCTTCCGATTCCAAACGTCAATCAGCACGCTATATTTAACCAATGAGGAGGCCGAACGTAGTAGCATCATTTAAGTGTAGAGTTGGTTTACCTATATTTTAGATAATGTAAACTTTAATGCTGTACTGTGATCCTGCCTATTTTCCGTATTAAATATTTCAACGTGATATTCAACTATGATACAGTGTGTACATTATACAAAATATTTTATGGTGCAACGTCCCCGAATATTGTATCCACGCTCCTTTGTCGGTGGACACGGTATGTTATAAATTTCGCTGACGCACAAAGTTTTCATTATCCGTAATGTCCCGTCATCACATATACCGTAAGGTAGGCGACACAGGACCGCATTGTGTGCGGAGCGCATAGCTCTGATATTGAGTTATGCAGACAGCCTACGAATATAAACTTTAGTGTCGTACTGTTTGCCTATCTTGGGCATTTAAGCCGGTGACAGATACAATATTCTTTAGGATGTTTTGGTTTGACAGCTGTCAAAAAGATTTATTACTTGTTGATTGCTTTACTATGCAATACACATTATTACTGACATTTTTATAACTACTACCTGTTTCCTCCAACCTGGACATTGGCAGAATCATTAAGATATTCTTGGTGGAGCCATTATAATAAAAAGAGAAGCAGACGATTTGTTTGTCTTTCCAATGATTTTAATTGATTAGATATGTCAATTGCTACATGCCCTATTAAAAGATTTACTTATTTTGGGGCTAAAAAAGCATTGTGGCAATACACTTGAATATGTTTATGTTTATATATCAAAAGTAGTAGAGTTGTAGGATGTTCTTAAAATATATTCTTATTCACAAGTTTATTATTAACGATAGGCATCGAAAAAACTTAAATTAAAATGTTATGAATCTGTGGTAATTAAAACAAAAAAAGCGTATATAGTGATCATAAGCACAGTTATACAAAAGCTAATAATTTTTGGACGATAATTATTTATACATGATATTTGAAATCTTAACATTTGGTATGAACGAAGAAAAAGAATCTAAAAAGTGCTTGACTTTATGAAACTGATAGATTTTGAGGCTCTTAAGCTGCCTTTTAAAATTTGCACGCTACAAATGCTACGCGTTGCATATGTATATTTTGCCCTATCATACGTATATCTTTTCAAGAGCAAAAATTATACACCACAAAAATATAATGTGTAAAATAATGCATTATTAAATTTAAACAAATATTAAAATGTCACATAACTTTAACGTATTTTAACACTAGTATATTAGTCATCGATGTTTCATTAATATGTGTACATTGTGATTCAATACTCCATTATTATGTCTAGGGACGCTCACCCTCATTGAAATATCGCAAGTCACAGATCAGTGGAGCGGATAGATAAAATTATCTCTAGCAAAGGCCCGTGTAATTGTTTCCGTAACTGCCAACACGACTAAAATACTTTGTCTTATAATAGTTAAATAATTAATGGTAATTTTTTCAAAATAAATATTTCAGAATATGTCTCAATTCTGATATATTAACTCTAAAAATAATAATAATAATATAAAAACTATAATATTGTTTTAGGACGTACAAAAAACTCAAGGAAAACTGCACCAAATTTGTTTAAGTTTTGACTCAATAAAATAAAGATTCAGTAATGACTTTTGACTTTTTGCTTTATATTTTTTTGTGATTTGTACTCATCGTAGACCATTATCTAACGTAACTGCTCTTGCCGCACAAGCTAGACGTCGAAGTAATATTTTAATTGTATAAATATATTCTTAATTATTTAATAAAGTCACGTTAAATCATAGTTAAGTATTTTAATAATTACGAGCAGTTTTTGAAATGTTCTGATTAACTGTAACTCGCTTTTTAAGAAAATTTTGTATGATGTCTATTCCTTTAGGGTTTTGAATTAAATCTTGCATTATCGAATAATGAATACGCTGTACAGCAAAACAATTTGAAACTTTGTTCAGCTGTAAGTACAACAATTGCAACAATGTTAATTACACATCACAATAAAGTATCCTGAAATCGATACGTAAATACCACTCCATTCATCGAACTTGAATACGTAATATCGGGAAATTAAATACAGATTGAAAGTTGCAAACCTATAAGATGTGATACGTGTATTTCGGGATTTTTATACAAGATTATATAAAATTTCTGCTATACTAGTACCAAATAAGATCCAAAATATATTACTTATTCATCATCATCATCATCAGCCTGTGCTAGTCCACTGCTGGACATAGGCCTTCTCTATTGCACGCCTTATACATTTGGGGGTTTCTGGACCGTATCCCACCACGCTGCTCCAATACGGGTTACAACTATACTTATTAGCAAAACACATCACAAACTATCAGATAGGCAATTCCCGACTCGTTATTGCTGTAACTTGTTAGTTTCATTGTTCATTTTAGTGTATTATAATTATTTTTTTCTTCCAATCATCGCGTATATCCTGTCTTAATAAGCCTAAGTGGTGTAATTGGTTTTAAATTATTAAGTTTTAAATTGAAAAAAAAATTTAAACTCGTCGTATTTTCCGCGGAGAAAACCACAATATAAAAATGAAATGTATGCTACATTAAGAACTGCATAAGTGTATGTATGATAAGAACGTAAAATGTGTAAATAATTTAGAAAATATAAAGCTCCTGAAATATTTGCAGCATATTCAGCCATTTTTTTTTATTTTTGATTTAACTGAAAAATGGTATTGTTGTTACCAAAGCTTTAACAATAGATAGCGTAAGATCGAAGGTAAGGAGGAATATAATCCACTCCTCGACCTCAGAAGTACATCCTACTGCAAAGTTTCTATTTAAAGTCAATATTTATATATTCTAAACTAAAAAGCTCCAGTATATATCTAGCTAAATCTTTGACTTTTGAAAGCCGAGCTCATTAGTGTTCTATGACTACGGTTTTGGCAGAAAAATTATCAACGCGGTTATATCTGACGTACATTGAAGCCAAATAACACATGACCTTATAATAGTAAATGTATGTATAGCAAAAAAGTGATGTCATATGTCTAGCGTCCTTATTGATGAGTCGTAAACAAGATGTCAATCACTAAGTGACATTCACCTGACTTCTACGTGTTTAAGGCATAGGTAATAAGTCAAAGTAAAATATCTTTAAAAATATAGAAACAATAAACCTTGTTATTGATCGTCAAAGAAGGTAGATTCGACATACGACCTGAGAAGAATCGGCATAAGAAACTCGGAGGTCTTTTTTTCCTTTTTAACTACGTTTGTATAAAATCTAAAAACTGTACATTTTTTTCACCTTAAAATTGGCTGGAGCAAACAATTCAATACCAGGGTGTTATCATGTAAGCAGTCATTACACCAATAATATGCTCTTACACATAAAGGTTCCTTAACAACTATCTAAAATTGATTAACAGACAGAAGCTAAACGTTTTCTAGGTTAGGTAGACATATGATAGAACATCTAACAATTTTCCCTCCAACCGCGTGCTGGCTAGACAGCGGGCTCATTTAATTACCTGTTTCGTTCATAGGGGTGGGTTTAGCGGTAGGTTTTGATCATGATTCGATAATGACCTAAATGGATTTTCACGTTAGACCGACTGAAACCACAACAGCACGCGTTTTGCTATTAAATTGTTTAATCGCATCAATCCGTTATGATATTTTGAAACTAATAGCGCAACGCAATAAATAATAGGACAATTAACTTAATTGTTTCCATTCAGTTATATTTATGTTGAAAATTTATCAAGGTCTGTATCTGAATGTATGCTTATAGTGACAATTTAGATTTGTACTTTAAATTGATCATCATCATAAGCAACCTGTGTTAGTCCACGGCTGGACATAGGCCTACACGCCTTCTCCGTTAGAGGATTTTGGACTGACTTTTTACATGCCCATCCGACACATGGATCATCTTACTATTCAGACATTGAGTGATCGGCCCTAACCGACTAGGAAACAACAATGCAAATTTGTTGAGTCCCACAGGCTTCGACCCCACGACCTCTCGTTTCTAAATCACACGGCCTTACCACTAGGCTATGAAGGCTTTAAATTTATAGATCTAAATTTTAGACATTTACGAATATTTTTTTAGTGACCGCTGGAGTGTAGTGGACTGTTGTAATAGCTATATGCGAGTTGCATATAGGTATTGTTGCATTAGTAATAAGAGGCAAGCTAAATTGTGAAAAATTTAAACCCGTTATCAATTTAATAATGTACGACTAAGTCTCGTTGACAAATCTTTATAAACAATACAAAGCGGATGACCCTATTGTGTTGCTACGGGTAACATAGTTTACATGTAGTCCACATAATATGTGGGTTTAATATAGGAATGGCACCGTCAAATCAATTGCTACACTAACCATGCAACCAAAATAAACAAAATATCTTTGACTAAACAATTTAACCAAACCACAAAATCCCAGTACCTTTGTTCAAAATAACGATCTACCCACAGATTTTAAATACGTCTTCCTGACCACCATACCTATTTAATCAACGCTCGCTAATTATCCCCATAACAACGGCCAAGTTGAACCACCCTTGAACCCTGGACCCCTGGCCACAGACCACATTAACCGCCCCCCAGCATTGCATCGCGTCTACAAATCCAGCCGAAGCCCACAGGTTTCGCTTTTTATTCACATTCGCCATTGTTGAATACGAACATCCTATGTATGTATAATGTTCCCGTTAAGGTTCTACAACGTACTGATTAAACTTTCGATCGATCTCCGCGTACGGTTGGGATTTGCTATTTAAAAGTAAAAATAGGCGGTTTATTTAATCTGTATTATTTATTATGTCTCGTATTCACGTAAGCGACTGAAATTATTATGCGGGAGCCTTGTTCTATTATTAATGTAATTAAACATGTATGTCTTTTAATATTAAATTATTTAAAATCAAAAATGCACATCATAAGGGGAAATTTTTGAGATAAAAGAGCCGCAATTTTAAATTAACAACATTTAAAAATTTAAATATTATTATACAGCTGCAATAGAACTATGCATCCTACGCCGTGCACATTACGTTCCATGCCATATCAATGCAGATGTAAACATATTGTTATATAGATTTTGTTAATTTTTTGACTAGAATTAGTCCTAATTTATAAATACTATAAACCAGTAATCTAGAATACTATCACAGTGATTAACTGTCAAAGGTAGTGTAATATAAATTTTAAATATATAACACATATTATTTAACATGCACGAACATTGTTAAAGACACAATGCCTTTTCTAAAGTATCTGTCATAAACAGCCGTAACAAAATTGGTACATTTTCAATTTAGTTGACGTTGGACTCGCACTAGTTTTAATTATTTCTTTCGATTCAAAGCAACCACAGAAGCTAAACGGATAGCATTTATTTTATCATGCGCCCAAGCAGCAACAATCATTTTAGCACAGTAATAAGTTTTTGAAAGCGAAAAACAATAAGCACCCATTACTTACTGTCCATATTTATTTTTAATTACTTTTTAATGAAAGTGTAATGCAAACCCTGAATGTTGCAGTAAGAATTGTAAATAAAAAGAATAATTCATTTAATGAAAAAACTAGTTTATAGCTCAAACACTACGTTGACTAACTTATTACTGAACTTTAAAACTTCGACCAAAGTATTAACAGAATGTATAAGATAATCAAATTCCAGCTCAATCAAAATGTCAAAGTTCATTTTGAATACTGCAGATCGCTAGCGTCGTTGGACTTCCAAGTATTAGCATTTCTAGGACGGTGAGTTTATTAAATTCTTCATTTCATAAAGACCGTCTGTTTCAGTCTCTTAGGTACTAGTATATTTTTCGTTTGACATTTCTAACTATCTTAAGTATCAGCAAAAAATTTCGTTAAGCATATTCAATGGTAGTCCTTGAATAAATTTAATAGTTATAGGTTCTGATCCACAGTTGAATGAAATTTAGATAGCCAAAATGCTTACTAGATATATTGGAGATTATTGGGCCTGTCTAAACATGTTTTTTCTATATAAAATCCGCAATTTATGTGAACCAAGTCCAATGTCGTATTTAAACGGTGCCAGAACTTGCCGTCACAATGTTACGGAATTAGATGTTATGACTTGTTTGCGAAGATAATACGACCATATCGGTTATATTTATCAAAACACAAAGGCAATACATTCTATGTGGTTTTAAAACTACCGCTAACTACAGAACAAAAAGAGAGATGGCGTTGTACTACTAACAGAAATAATGTTACTATTAAAGGCTTAAATTTGTTTTGCATTTTTAGTTCCGCACAACGAAAGTGTCAAACAGATCAGCAACAACAACGAAAGTGACAAAGGGAGTCGAACATCGAGCGAATGGAGTAGGCATTGTTTACAATTCGAGTACGTATTACAGTGTGCCAAGTTTAAAGAGCCTTGGGTTATTGCAGCGTGAAAGCGTCTTCGTTGACAAAGGGGGCAAATGTTTGAGCGCACCCCGAGCACTGTGTCATCACGCAACGAGTGAGTGTCATATCCATCTAACACTTATTTTTGTTTTCGTGGAGCAGCGGAGAGAATGGTGTTACGTAAGATGCTATAAATTTTATGTCTTCTACTTTTTAATTTTCAAATATTGCTGTATAACTGTGTCAAGTTAATGACATTATCTTTATTTTAAAGATTATGTTTAAAAGAAGATATGTTTTATCATTTTAGGAAGATGATGTCTTACATATGTTGTGGTTATTATCTTCGTAAATTTAGTTTGATATGTAGGTGCGCATATTTCCTGTGAACTGCTTCCGTAGCCTAGTGTTAAGGGCGTGCGCTTTAGAAACCGGAGATCGTCGGGTGGAATCGAAGTTGGTTAGGGCAATTTGGCCCGATCACCCAATTGTCTGAAAAGTAAGATGATCCATGCGTCGGTAGAGCATGTAAAAAGTCGGTCCAAAATCCTCTAACGGAGAAGGCGTGTAGGGCTATGTCCAGCTGTGGTCGACCCGCCAACCCGCATTGGACCAGCGTGGTGGGAATCGGTCCAAAATCTCCCTAATATCGAAGGCATAATAAGGGAGACCTATGTCCACCAGTTATGTATGTCACACATCTGAAGTAAAAATTCTCAATCGTCATCTTTATATAAATGCATAAATATGAACGTATAATATTAACATGGTAATACACTTACGTAGAGCAACTGCAGTTTATGAAGATCGTATATAGTTTATAGAGACCAGTGCCAGTTATTCTGATTGATTAAAGCGATATTAGTAGATTAAGCAGCGGATACGATTTTACTTTAAAGTTATATCAAACTTTTTTATTTACGCAAAAACTAGACATAATTTCATAAAAAAAACTTCCTAGAGATTTAAAATATAACTTAATATGCCACTTATCGGGAATAAATTCATAAAAATTCTGATATTCAATAGATTAAATCAGATAAATATAGCGTCAATCAACATCATACATTTTTATTTAAGAAAAATAAATGATGTATTTTTCCTTGTATATATATATATTGCTATTTCGTTTAGCGAAAAGAAATGTGAAGAGAACGGTGATAAACATTGCGGTCAAATACTTCTAGAAATAGACGACATGGGAACAAAATAAGTAGCGGAATAAAGCTCAACTGCGGATTCTTTTTTTTGCCTTCGATGTACTGTTCAACAGAGAAATGCGGCATTTCAATTAAGGTTTCCTTGATTACTTTGCAAAAGTAGAATTGATTTGTTTGCAAGAGAAAAACACATGCTTCTTTAAATATGTTACGTTTTTCTACCCATTTACTGATCGAGAATCGCCTCTTAAACAAAAAAATCGCAATTTAACCCGAAAATTTAAACGGTCTATTCTATCTAATTATTGCATAAATTACTGATAATTACTTCAATTACGATCAACCAAAGTATTTTTATATCCTATGTAAGTAAACAAAGCAAGAAGATTTATAGGTTGTCATGGTACTCCACAGAAAAAAAAAAAATTAAATATTTAGTCTATATTACGATCGAGTGCAGCAAAGTGATCCTAAACAACAATGTAACATATTGGATGAGGTAAATTTTTTCATTTAGCAAGCGCTTGTTCCAAATGGCTACAATTCGGTGGCAGGTAAAATATTGGCGTGTTTCACCGCAGTAATACAGATGGCGCTGTTGCCCAGCAATGTTGACGCTGTGTCGAAAAGTCGTTAATTACGGAATTGTGTTTTCAACGTGCGGGTTGTATGTAAAAATCGATAAATTACAGTATGTACATTTTTGTTTACTCCTTGTTATTAAGTGAAACAGTTTATTAATGTTTTTTTTTACGTTTCAATTACTTTTCTGTCACAATCACCTTTTTGGAGGGAAACTCTTATTTATTATCAGCATATCTTTCGTAGCCTCAAAAATTCTGTTATGAAACGCAGAACTAATACGGCTAAATACAGTTTAGTATCTTTTACAGCGTTGACATAGATGCAGAGGTAAATAACTTTTCAATCAGAATTCCATTTTTTCCTGAAACATTTTATTTGTTTATCTGTTTGTCTTCCATTGTCCTGTGTACCGTGTTGTACAAAATAGAATAAATATTACACCGTTTCAATTCAATACAGTAACTGAGAAATTTTTATTGCGAAAAAGGACAGGCTGGCTGCATTCTTAAGTGATTTCCACTACCCAGACGCACTTGGCGGAAAATTGATATAAACCTCTTGAGGGGTGCCTCCGTTTGCTCAGGTGACGGGACCAACTTGTTCAGTGTTGTACGAATCTCGTCTTTATTACTTACAAAATACAGTTGATGTTAATTTAGAAAGGTAATAAGTCGATAGCAAGATGTATTTGCATTTGGTTGGGACCATTAGTATTTTAAACAGGAACTCAGGCACGGTATGACCCGAGTGATGCTGAAAACAAATTATTTTTTAAAAATATAATAATAAAAACTATAAATCGGTCGTCATATTCATATCCACTAACCACTTTTGATGTAGTATAAACAATATTTTTAATTCTTACCTATAACCTTAAGTTACTAAATAAATTACTAGCTCACTAGAATTATGGAGTATTAGTAAATAAAAATATGGAGTATCTATTTAGTCCTGACTATTCTTTACCAAAAAGTTTACCAAAAATCGTTTAATGTCTCATCATTTCAGTTTTCCAAGTGTACAGCAAACATTACTACTAACTTAACTACTCTGAACGTATGTAAACTTGCAAGTACACTCAATACATTACTCCTTGTCTCAAAAACTACATACAACAACGTACATAAAACAAGCGGGATAAGTTATCAGAAGTTAGGAGTTAAGCGATGCGTAATGCAATCAATCACGGGTATTTGTTTACAAACTTGCTGATTTATAGCATATCGATATTAAATTAGTTCCAAATCGATTTTGTACCCGAAGGTAGAAGAAAGACGAAAGAAAGTAATGTCATTATTTAAAAATGTCTGTTATCTATATTTAAACCTCAATTGTGTGATAAAATTTCAAACGCGTACAGTTTCCGAATTTTCACGTGGCCAGAGTTTGACGTTAAGCAATTATATAAAACGCGACCCAAAAACGTGGGAACGTCAGTGTAACGAAGACAAATCAACGTTTCGATGACGAACGACAGGACACGGATGTATCACCCGAGACGGGAGACGGGAAGCTATTAAGCCGAGATAGTGGTATTTATCTTTTCCTACCAACTGAACACCTTGGGCACCTTGGCGCACAGTCAGGAGATGGATGAGGGATATTTTAACCATCTATATAGTGTACAGTTACATGTATTACAACATTAACGTTACAGATTACTTTTTACTAGAGTCCGACCGAAACTGTTTTCCGAAATCCGAAACCGAAACCGAATTGGCTTGAGTCTTCAGTTTCGCCGAAATCCAAACCGAAACCGAAACTCACGTGATCAAGTATAAAAATTCTAAAATACTAAAATATGGAGCTTTTATGCCTATTATTTTGCTTTATTTTAGTCATAGAATGGAGACAGTATATTAAACGTGTGGTAATTGTTTATTTTCAGTTGCTATTAATATTTTTGTGAGTAAAATATTAAAATATATAATTTTTTTTCAATAATTTCTTAAACATGAGTTAATAATAAATAAATAAGTAATTGTGACTAGTTGCATTAAAAACTAAGTATTGGTATTTTGAAATCTTACTAATGAATACTTTGGTTTGTATTTGTAGTTCCGAGGGAATTAAAAGTTAAAAATGAGATAGAATATAATGACTATGATAGCTTAATTATTATTTTCTCATAATCTCCGAATCCCACACCAAGTCCAGACGTTCCAAGTTTCTAATGCTTCAATTCCTTTAAAAAGGATTGTCTTGGGCCTGCAAAAGGTCTCCACGGCATCGTTTACTTGTTATATTGTTTAAACACATGTTTACTCTTCAGCATTGTATCAATTTGGAGAAAAGATGAAAATATCTAGGCGCCAGATTCTGGTGAAGAGGATGCTCAACAAATTGTACGCTAGCATGCTGAACAGTGGCATCGCTTTAATGCCATGAAACAGCTGCCTGGTTCAAAGTTTCCTCTTTTTATCATTGACAGGTATTTCTCAACCTCGGTATTAAAGCTGCATAATCTGTAATGATAGTTCCACGCTCAGGTAATCAAACAACAATATCACTTGTGGTCCGAAAATGATTGAGGCCATACCCGCCATCCGACAACGGCGACCTCTCTATTTATTCCTTTGTGGCCCGAACATGACTCAAATCCGATTTTGATCTTAAAAGTGCGATCACACTGCGTCAATAAAGGACTCCTGAAGTATTATAAGTGTATGCATAGGTGACCTTTGGGCAGGTTTTCACACACGCTTGGTTTCCAGATCTTTAAGACGAGACTTTCAAACTTCTAAGTCCAGTCTGAGTATCAACACGCCATTTCTGGCCTCGCATGAGCAAGCTCTTCCCATTTCTCTGGTGCGATCTCGCAATTACTCAAGTGGCGTTTCAAAACGTCTTCATATCTTAGGAATCTGACCTACCGGTTTTCTTTTCCAACACTAAGTTCAGAATAAAACACTGCTTTTGGCAAACGGCGATCATCCATGCGCAGGACTGCCCAGACCCTCTAAGTTGGCATTTCATTGGTTTGCTTCCATGCCGAGCATGCCAGTGCGCCGCAAGAACCTCTGCGTTGGATATATGGTCCTGCCATTTTGATCCGAAGGATAGACCGCAAGCATTTAAAGGTGGAAGGGTCCAGCTTCTAATATCTCTTCTATAAAGACACCAGGATTTGGCAGCATATCGTTCCTAAATAGGTCTGCTTTGTGCTGCGAACCCATTCTCCCGCACTCGAATCGAGTCAAGAGCGACCACTCGCGTCTAGCCCCTATGTGCCGAGTGCCAACTAGAGACCAGTATCACTAAATTGAAACTCCACCACTCAGAACTCGATCGCCGCAGGGCTTTTTGAATCTTTGGATCAAATAATCAAGATAGCAAAGGTCATCGGCGCGTGATTTTGATTTGTGGAACTAGTACGGCTAAATACAGTTTAGTATCTTTTACAGCGTTGACATAGATGCAGAGGTAAATAACTTTTCACTTTTTTGTAATAACAGAATTCCTTTTTTCCTGAAACATTTTATTTGTTTATCTGTTTGTCTTCCATTGTCCTGTGTACCGTGTTGTACAAAATAGAATAAATAATACACCGTTTCAATTCAATACAGTAACTGAGAAATTTTATTGCGAAAAGGACAGGCTGGCTGCATTCTTAAGTGATTTCCACACCCAGACGCACTTGGCGGAAAATTGATATAAACCACTTGAGGGTGCCTCCGTTTGCTCAGGTGACGGAAGGCCAACTTGTTCAGTGTTGTACGAATCTCGTCTTTATTACTTACAAAATACAGTTGATGTTAATGTAGAAGGTAATAAGTCGATAGCAAGATGTATTTGCATTTAGTTGGGACCATTAGTATTTTAAACAGGAACTCAGAGATGGTATGACCCGAAAGACAGCATCTTTCGGGTCATAAATAAAACAAATCATTTTAAAAATATAATAATAAAAACTATAAATCGGTCGTCATATTCATATCCACTAACCACTTTTGATGTAGTATAAACAATATTTTTAATTCTTACCTATAACCTTAAGTTACTAAATAAATTACTAGCTCACTAGAATTATGGAGTATAACTAAATAAAAATATAGGAGTATCTATTTAGTCCTGACTATTCTTTACCAAAAAGTTAAATCGTGTAATGTCTCATCATTTCAGTTTTCCAAGTGTACAGCAAATGTTACTACTAAATTAACTACTCTGATCGTATGTAAACTTGCGAGTACACTCAATACATTACTCCTTGGCTCAAAAACTACATACAACAACAACGTACATAAAACAAGCGGGATAAGTTATCAGAAGTTAGTAGTTAAGCGAAACGTAATGCAATCAATCACGGATATTTGTTTACAAACTTGCTGATTTATAGCATATCGATATTAAATTAGTTCCAAATCGATTTTGAACTCGAAGATAGAAGAAAGACGAAAGAAAGTAATGTCAATATATAAAAATGTCTGTTATCTATTTCTAAACCTCAATTGTGTGATAAAATTTCAAACGCGTACAGTTTCCGAATTTCCACGTGGCCAGAGTTTGACGGTTAAAGCAATTAATATAAAAACGCGACCCAAAAACGTGGGGAACGTCAGTGTAACGAAGACAAATCAACGTTTCGATGACCCGAACGACGGGACACGGATGGACACCCACCCGAGACGGGAGACGGGAAGCTATTAAGCCGAGATAGTGGTATTTATCTTTTCCTACCCTCCGAACACCTTGGTCACCTTGGCGCACAGTCAGGAGATGGATGGGGGATAATTATTTTAACGCACTATATTGTACAGTTATACATGTATTACAACATTAACGTTACAGATTACTTTTTACATACCCATCCGACGCATGGATCATCTTACTTTTCAGACAATTGGGTGATCAGTCCAAATTACCGTAACCAACTAGGAAAATTTGTTCAGTCCCCACAGGATTCGAACCCATGATGTTCGGGTTCTAAAGCATACACTGGGCTACAGGGGCAGTTCCAAGAAATTGTTAGGAATTAGGACTTTTATCGTGTTGGAGCGATAACGCACACTTGAGCTTGAAACATCCAAAACTCTTTGTAAACATAGCCTAATATAAGTGCTAAAATGTGTTTGTGTGTAAGATTATTAACCTATTACATCAAATACGCAAGAACAAGACAAAGGTACAATTAATAAATTGTAGCCTTTGTCTTGTACGTGTTGTTATTTATGTTATTGATTTTTTAAGCATATGTATATTATCATACATATATATCATTTAGTAAAGTCACAAACTTCACATTTCTTTATGCATTAGATAGTTATTTCATTGTTAATATTGCTTTAAAAATAAATGATTTACTTTTCGTGATACTCATTAGTGCTATACGAACTTACTTAGTAAGCCATATAACCTAACGTGTTCGTAAACGAAATGAGTTTCATTTAAATGTAAATTACCACTTCATTTCACTGCTATGTTGATTTTACTGCGGCCATCTTGTTTTCCACATGTTAATTGATATATAAAATCGAGTACCTGAGAACCTAGATGGATCGTGCTTTGATATTTATAATGTCTAAAGCAGAAAAAAAATATCTTAAATATACAATAGAACCTATATCTCGTTTTAAATGCCTATATACTATTCCATATACTATGAAAAGAATTATTTAATAATAAATTTCACCAATTGCCATAAGAAAAACAACTTTTAATGTTATTTTAAAAAATTAATACATATTTTGAATGTAGGAATATTAAGAAGTAAAACAGCAAATTTTCGAAAAAGCCTTGGAAAAAATATGACACAACGTATTTATTATTAGTAGTATTTTTTTACTTCGATTATGAAAGTCGAAATTGTCTTCCAATTTAAACACAAAACCATCAAATGTTCAATAAATAAAAATGTTAAAACAACTATTACCAATAGAGGTCCTGGGTCATTGAAGGTACACAGGAAGAAACGATGTTTTCAAGAGAAATCAAAAGTTGCGAGTTAAAAAGAAGTTAAAAATCAAGCCGGCCTAGGGAGGCCTGGTTGGTCGTAAAAGCCAGTCTTTTCTGACTCTAGACTACTCTCTAGCTGATTGTTCTAAAAAAGGTATAAAGGTGAAATGTAGACGAGCTGCCCCTGTCCCTTGGAGATAAGGTTAATAGAGATGAGGAGTATTTATATTTCACTGACAGTGTTACTGCGTATCTACATAGGGTGAGCTATGTAGTTATGCAGTAACAATGTCAGGGGCTGACCGCGGAACGGAGATTTGGTCTGGGGCCATTAAGGTAAAGAACATTAATCTTCTTTCGTGTCCGGAATGGGATAGCGGTAAAGCTGCAGGGGTACCATTGGGACCTGGGAGTCTTATGTACGAGATAGACCTTTGTAAGAGGTCTATCTCCTGTCATCCATGAGTCCTGGATAACACAAGAAAGAGTCTGTTTCCCGGTTATGACATCCAAGAGACAAAGCGCGTTTGAGTTTTTATGCCAACATAAGTAAGTATTAATATAGTCCACACATCTTATTATCTTGGTAAAATATATAATGATGTTCTCCAGTCGATTACGACTACGGCGGCCGATCTATATTAGAGATCAGCCAACTACGCAGGAGATATTATAGTGCACAAGTGTACGCGCAAACACAGGCGCACTCCTGTTCCTTTATACTCTCAAAGCCCGATGGGACGGATAACTGACACGACCGGAGAGAGTAAGGCGCAGGACCGACTTTTTACATGCCCATCCGACGCATGGATCATCTTACTTTTCAGACTAACCTAACCAACTAGGAAACAACAATGAAAATTTGTTGAGTTGATTATATATATATTTTCCAGGTGAAAATAAACTCCTACTTACATTACATAAGCAATCTTCGCAAAGAAGTATTAGCGCACAAGTACAAAAAATATTATTAGCCGCTTTCAACCTGAATTCCGAGTGAAAGCTGCTAAATATACAGAGAAATTACATATTACTGATATCGATCGCGGGGGAATTAGTCATAGGCTATTTATTACTAAGTCGTGGCCAGACGCGCGGCCAAATAAAACGCGCCCCAATTTTCCGTTCATGAGTCATACGCCTAACAGCCCGATCGACCTTCAAGCTCATAAAAGATTCCTTTTGTATTATATAGAAATAAACACGAGATATGTTAATACTTTTAACGTTTCAAATAGTTGGTAAGACGTCCTTGTTAATTCTGAATGTTGGTTAGTATTAGTTTTTGCATCTCATTTGTTGTTTATAAAAGTCTTCTTTTGTAATCCTAATTACGCTACCAGTGTATATGAATGATTTTTTTGTGTAACGCGAAAACCTATTAACGGTGTCTGATTATTACATAATTATTTCTTTTATTAACGCGATTATTATACACGTCAAATCCACTAATTTACGGATTTTTCGCGTTAGTTACATGTATTTATTCCCGACGTTTCGGATTCTTTCCAGCATCCATGATCACGGGTAGACTAAGTTGTTTTGGAATGACCGTAACGGTACCATAACATTTAACTAATGCGAAAAATGGATTTGATATAAATTGTACATTATTATAGTTTCAACGCTAAAAAACAAATGATTCATAATTTTAGGTTATTTTTTGTAACATTTATTTTTTGTATGCTAACGAAGTCACTGGCAAATAACTACTAAATAAGTAACTTATCCATTACTTGACTGGCATTTCTTTCATGCATAAGGAGTAAATCTCGAAAAAAAAACTAACTAATAGGAAATTAAGTAAGTATAATCTAAGATTAAATTTATCATAATATTTATACAAATTAATTTTAACAGCAAAACCGATACGTACGTGATATAAAACATACGTAAACCCACCATAGACAATACTAAACGCATTAAGTCATTAAAAAGCAAAAAGCTAACCTGTTAAGGTACAAAATATAAAATAATCAGTAAGCTAAAATAAACCGTACAACCTCGACCTTCCACACAACAGGTAAACAATGTATGCTTCTACGTACCATATAATACACAAACATACGTTTCAGTATTAGATATATGACTCAGCGGACTGACCTTCAACGTATTATAAATTTGGATTAACGTAAAGCTTTCAGCGATTCAAATCGTTGTAGTATATCAACGTGCAATTTTATTCACTAATCGTCTTTTAGTCATATTATGAAGTTACGTCTTTTAACAGTTTATCCTGATTGTGAACGTGAGCGAAGCGTAACTTTTGCAGACATTAAAAGGATTAAGGATGAAGAAAAGTTTGAAATTCAAAGACCAGCAGGAACCAAAAGTACATTACATTTAGAAACCACGCTATTAAAGGTTACGAAGTATGAGCATCTGGTTCAAGAGGGTGTTATTATATTAGTGTAATAGATCAAAAATGGTAACCAGCGCTGTTGGCTATTCACGTTCATCATAATTAAGATGAATTTGAAATACAGAACAAGGTAACAGATGATATATTCAAACGCTACTTGATACAATACTATAGTCCCACACTAAAGAAGACGACTGAGTTCTTAGGGGTTTTCGATCCAAATTACCCATTATTTACATTAACCGTATAAAATGCACTGCCTTTTCGATACTCTAGAAGAAAGAGTATTACTTGATTAGAAGAATTAACAACACAGGTACTGGGTGAGATTAGAAGGGTTTATTAGAATAATATTGTTTCCTTCGTTAGGTTATAGCAGCGGTTCAATTGTAAGGCTGGGTTGCGAACTGAAAATCATTATCGGTCGCATTGAACGTTCAATAACAATGTGTGATTTTGAAGATTTAACTGTAGAGAAAGACCTTCCAAAACTTTATGACAATTTAAATCAAATAGTCGAAAATTTCCAGGTACCAACAAGCGTGAGCCAAAGCTTTATTGATTCCTTTTGTTCACAGTACTACAATGCAGTCCAACACTAGGAATCTACATCGACAACTTATTGACTACTAAATCCTCATTTCTTTTCAACATAATCTCTTTTACATAGATCAGGATTAAAAATAATTTTTTTATACTAACATTTCTGCAAATATCGAATGAAAGAAAACAAAAACACTATGACTATAAGGTCATCAGTAATTTCTTAACTACCATAATTTATAAAAATTTGAACTTAGAATGTGCGGAAAATTCTTATAAATCTTGAATCATCATCAATGGCCCAGATAGAATGCCGCAAAGCGATTTAATCTCGTTATGAGAAAGAAATGCTAGCTAGCAAAATTACGCCTGTAAAGCAATTGAAGAGGAGTCAATTTATTGTCATCGCCCTTAAACACTGCAACATTTGAATATTCAACGGTACATTTATTATAGACAGGCTGTTGCCCGCGACCTCATCCGCTTGGTAAATTAAATAAAAATCAAACAAAATGGCCCCAGATATATCAGCTTGTCTTTTAAAGGAAGCCTAGTCGAAACACCAGAATTTCCAGAGATTATACGGAACAAACAGACAAACCTTCAAAAACTCAAACAATTCTATTTATATGTATCGTTTACATTTTACAATGTATTCATTTAAAACGGTCATTTTAATGTCACAAACAGACACCCTAATTTTATTTATTTGTATGAACACTTGAACTTTTTGCGTTCGATATTAGAGTAAAAATATATACGTAAATTGTTCTAAAATTATTTATATATTAAAATTTATAAAAATAATAACGCAATTGCCATAAAAATGATTCGCTATTACACAAACAATTTATACGATTTAGCAAGATGAAACATCATAGTTACTTATTAGCTTATTAGAATATGGTTAACTTCACTCACTGAACATGTACCAGGAACTGTGATGACACATCGGGGGCGAGATTTTCTCACAATGATTCTTACTAAGCGTGATTTTTTGAATCATGCGATGACATTAAAGGAAATAACATAAGCGTTC
Source organism: Lamproptera curius (assembly GCA_029286875.1). NCBI lineage: Eukaryota > Metazoa > Arthropoda > Insecta > Lepidoptera > Papilionidae > Lamproptera > Lamproptera curius. The sequence goes on from JAGSMT010000079.1 coordinate 564,796, forward strand.
GCTTATAAAGTTTTCTTAGAAGCTTTACAAATGATTAACATTAAACAAATGACTAACTTAGTGAATAGTTACGATCTTATAACTATTTACTGTCAATCGTTACACACAACTATTTTTAACTTCTTTATATGTTTTATTCATACTTTAGTAAATTAATTATACGTTATAATACAATTGTATCATTATTATATCATGTTTTGCTTTAGTATCGCAATGGTTTTGATTTTGTGTACCAATTTAAAGATAGAAAAGAAATGTGTATATTATGTAACCATGAAATAATACGATATGAGTCGAGTTACTTTGTGAATTTTGTTGAAAAGTGGAGTTTTAGAAACATTTCTTCTTGTTGCTTAAACTAATCGGTTATAAAGGAAGGCACACGAATGCTTAAGTAGCACAATATAACACACAGTTTAAACCTCTATGCCAAGATAATGACGTACTTTCAAAAAAAATGTCAAAATTACTTGTTTAAGCTAGTTAGCTCGGAAAAAAAGGATAGTATACTTAAGAGAAAAGCGATGAAAAAAATTTGTAAGCACCAAAAATACAATCAAATTACATTAACTTGACATTGCGTTTGAAATTCTTCACGAAACCATTAATGCAAAGAAATAGTAAAACCAGTCAAGCCTTTTATATTGCAATAATAACTCCGCTAGAGAGCGAAAATAAAAGTACATTTTAACGCCTTTTAGCGTCGGATGAGATAATAAAATTATTAAGAACTCTTTTATAATCAAACACTTTCCTTTTAGGTCATAAACAATTTGATTCTCCTGAGAAAATTGTGTTCAATACAAAAATAATGAACCATTTACATCACGCACCCTAAATTACCGTAGTGAGCCAATATAAAACTAATATAACTTTTCTTATTACAAAGTAACGTAACGTAACTTATATTATGCTCTGATCACGCCATAAACATATTAATAATTAACTAAATCAAAATTAGAGGTATTATGTTTATCTATTCGAGGTATCTCGTAATATGATAAAAGAAGAAGAAAAAGTTTTGCCTTCACAACCCTTGGGATAATTCTCTTACAAGACTCTCAAAATTTTATTGCTTTTAGTTTGAATTTACGTTCTTAAAAGAAAAGTAACAACTGATACTTAATTATTTCTTTTATTTAACTGATACATCATCATCACCAGCCTGTGTCAGTCCACTGCTGGACATGGCCTCCTATAATGCACGCCACCGCTTCCGATCTTCGGCTATTCTCATCCATAAATGATACTTAATTATAATTATTAATCTTAGCTTTATTGTAGTCGTAAATAATATATATAACTAATTTCTATTTTTTTCTGTTGCTAACATTAGTATAAGCATGTCATCGTTTTCTTATTTTGAGTAGTTATAACAAACGGTTTATTAGTAATTCGTTTAAGAACATTGTATTGAACAAAGTCAAGAAATAGCAGGACTTTGACTCTGTGGAAATCTATACACTATGCCCTTAAGTAATGCAGTGTAACACCGCAAATCTGCTTGGCATTTGTACGTAGGATAAAGAAGAATGAGAAGTTACCCAGTAGATAAGCTACGCTGTTCTTTTACTCGAAATACAATTGCTTGTATTTTCTACTGACTTGCTTTAACTAGCAATACCATCGACAAAAGTATTAGAAATAGAAAATATAGATACAAATTATCTCATTTATAGAAAACTTATAGATGGTAGAAAACTTAAAAGATAAGTTATAGATTTTTAGAAAAAAAAAACATATTTGTTAATAAAATATATAGTTAAAACACTGCCTCCGTAGCATGGTGGTATGGGCGTGTGCTTTAGAAACAGGAGGTCGTGGGGTTCGAATCCCCCCGCAGGACTCAACAAGTTTCCGTTGCTTAGTTAGTAAGGACAATTTGGGCCGATCACCCAATTGTCTGAAAAGTAAGAGGATCCATGGGTCGGATGGGCATGACAAAAAGACAGCAACCCACCAACTCGCATTGGACCGGCATGTTGGAATACGGTCCAAAAAAACCCCTAATGGATAGGGGTATATTAGGGGAGGCCTATGTCCAGCAGTGGACTATCACAGGCTGATGATGATGATGATGACGATAGTTAAAAAAACTCTTTAACAATAATGATAAGAAGGTAGGTTTCCATTTTATCAGAGACAGATTGAGATAGAACCACCGTAGTGCGTATTTTTGCCGTAAAACTGTGAAATGAAAACACTTCAGCACTTTGTCTTGAAACATACGATTAAATATCTTAATAGAAGTGGCTGCATTTTTTACGGACTGTCTAATAATCTACCATCCAGTAAATAGAAAAATTTAAAAAATATATAGTTGCCTTATATTTATAAGAATGAATAGAACTTAGTCATCAGCCTGAGTGTCCATTGCTAAACATTGCACAGGTTTACCTTTTTATTATGTTTTTTTTATATTTTTGGAAACATTTCTATTAAATATATACGTGATAATAAAATAATCATAAAGCACAACGTGAAAAATCATTGTTTGTTTCCAGCTTAACGCAATCACAAAGAAGCCGGACAATGTTTAGTTGTGCGATTAATAATTTATTCTCGGAGGGGATCTCTTTCAATCCATCTCAATGTCACTAGACGCGTCTCTGACACGTGTCATGTTAAAAGACACTGTATTATGTCTATACTTTATCATATCTAGCATCTAGCTTCTTTTAAATGTGACGCGAATGGTGTTATATATTTGCTTATGAAAGTTTTATAGTTTATCTAGCCTTTGCTAATAATATTTCTGTATTATAAAATGATATTGTGTATAAATAAAATGATTCTGTAATTTAAACGGTGTTTATTAAATATTAATAGATAATACACCTTTATATTAGTATATACATGGTGGAAACCTTTAGAGGACAATTCTTACATAATGGCTTAATATGGCAGCTTAATATATTGATATATACTATATTAACATGTGTCATAAATCATAAATTAAAAAAAAATCAAAGAGTGAAAAAAATATGGCGGCGGATGATCAATTGTCGATGTCGAAAGTTGATCGACTAGTTTAACAATAAAAATTAACATAAAAAGAACAGAAACACAAAATACAAATCAATTCCACATAAATAGAGTCGTCCAAAGTGAGCAATTTCACTCTCCCTCGGCCGGTGAAACAATCTTCAGGGATACCTTCATCGGCAATTACTGCACGGCCATTTAATCTGCCACGAATTCCCTTAAATACGATCGCGTGCAAAGCGTCAATCCATCTTGGGATAGTTTACTTGCGCGTGCACAATGTAAGCCGTCTTTAAAATTGCAAGTAATCGCCGCCGGTAAGAGAAGCGGGATAATGCAATAATGTTATGTTTTACATAAGCAAAGGCAATTGAAAGACCTTTGTAAAGATAACTGGTAATTATTAGCAAAGGCAATAGTTTAAAAAGACATTTGATTATCTATTCGTTACAATACGAAGTTGACGAACCCAGCTTTTTGGAGGGAAAAGCATTTAAATGAGAAAGGGCAGAGCAAATTGCAAGTAGCTTTGCTTTCTATTTATTTTACAACGAATGCAGCAAAAATATTATTTTTGCTTTATTTGTTTTTCATTAAATTATTTGTAGTAATGGGCAGCCTAATTAATAAAAAGTTAAAGATTACTACCACATCGTTCATTAAAAAGATAATGAATTACTCAACTGTAACTTTGCCTATATATTTTAGGCAGGCGCTTTTAATCAAAAATAAAAAGTTTTTTAACTGCTCTAATTAGTACTATTTCTAAACTCATACATATATTGTAAATCGAGAATAAGGTAGTAACTTAGCCTATATGAGGATCGGACACCTGAAACATGAAGCATTCTTTTTACTGTTTTTCTAGTCTAGTGGTAAAAGCAAGATGTTTATAAACTAAAGGTCGTGGGTTCTAATTTGACCGGATACGCATATACAACCATAGTTAATAAGGAAATGCGGGCTATTCACGAGATATCCTCTTAGGGATAACATAGATGAAATTATGTGTCAGATTGCGTAATGGTGATGCGCTATTGCCCGCGCAGATGTTTAGTCTTTGTTAGAAATCGGCAGCAGAGGTGGATATCGATTAAGTGGACGTCATTATTTTTGATGTTTTCAGCGCAGACGTAGACCATCTCAAATAAAATTATAGCTGAAATATTACTATTTTCACGACTACCTGTACCAACCGTGTATGTAGTTTATTTTCTTAAATGGGTACTACTCTAACTCCTCACAAGACCAAACCCATGTCCTTTCGTTGCTCATAAAATCAAATAGCCTTAGCAGCTCTCACAACATAGTAGCTTATATCATAACTTATTTTATTTCATGAATGCATCAATATACAATATTTGTCTGTCTGTCGGTCCATTCGTCTGCTTATTTTGGTTAATTTCTGGAAAGGTTGGCCCGATTTTTATGGGTGTTTTCCGAAAGGTGGCTGTTGTAACTGAGTTACTTAGGCTGCGTTTTTCGAAAAATATATATATTATATATATGTATTACCACGCAGACAAAGTTGCGGACGACTGCTAGTTCAAAATAACAACAGCTTATTATAATATAAAATAGCAGTAGAATAAAAGAAACAGTAGCAGAATATAAAAATATTAACTAATTGAGGACCGATGTAATAAATAACTTGATATAAATTCCATTTCGTAATTATACGTAACGCGTCTGTCGTAAGGCCGTCGCGTCTAGCACGGAATAGTTTTTCAGAGCCCACGAATGACTCATCGTCGCGTGAAGTCGCAGAATATACGCAGTATCAAAATAACGCCAACATAAATTTAGGTCTCCGATTCAATCTCACCTTTGTTCAGAACTTCGTGTACAAATTAAAAGTATTTTTTCGATTAGGAAGTTTCACATTTATTTATAAGTGACAGTCTTAACCTTGACACATAACAAAAAAGTAAATAAACGCTACTAATCTTTCGAAGGTGGTTTCTTCTTATAATGCTGTCATAATGTTCGCGTAATATGTGATAATATTTATAACATTTGGTAATTGTATAAAATAGATTATTCAGGGTTTTGTAGGTGGTAGGGCCCCTATTTACAGGGGTCTGGGGAACACCACTCAGAGGGCCAATTTTGCCGGTCGGAAGGACACCTGTAGCCAGGTATTTACGGCTAAACGAGACTTAACATCCTATGTGTTAGGAAGCGGTTGGTGATACCATCGGTGCTAATGTCTATGAGGTCGGTGACAAATTTCTGTCTTTCTGAGCACCTAAAAAAGAAAATAAGAGTTTTCATCATTCAGAATTAATGAATGTATTCTAATATTTATTTGCTTTAAATTTAAATTTTATTTGTGATCTGTGGCGGATTCAGAAATGTCATTGCGAGATTCTCTTTGGAATCAAATTTTTTGATGCACCTTCTATTCCCTTAAGGGCGATAGCGGGAGACTGTTTTAGTTACTCTCCCAGCTATTTAATAATGCAAATTCGGAGTTTTAAAGAAAGGGAATAAATTGCAGTGGAAGCATCTTTATTAAGTAACAAGTTGGTTGTAATTTAATATTATTTAGGTTGTATCAATATAATAGCGATGGACTTTTTAGTCATAATTTTTAGGGATATGTAAACCATCATCACCAAACATCATCCCTGTTGAACATCGTCCCTGCCATCATCATCAGCCTGTGTTAGTCCACTGCTGGACATAGGCTTCCCCTAATGCACGCCTTCACGGGTTAGGTTTTCGGACCGTATCCCACCACGCTGGTCAAACGCGTGTTGGTGGGTGGACCGACTTTCTACATGCCCATCCAACGCATGGATCATCTCACTTTTCAGACAATTGGGTGATCGGCCCAAATTGTCGTAACCAACCATCAAACAACCACAAAACTCGAAGTTGTTTCCCCGCGGGATTCGAACCCAGGGCCGCCGGTTTTAAAGCAAGGGCCAATACCGCTAGACCACGCAGGCGGTGTTCCTGTGCGCACGCTATATCACCGTAATAAATCATCAGTAGACCGATTTTCGAACACGGCAAACATTTTAATCTACGCGGCCGCTTACAGGGCTTGTAATGTCTCGACGTACTTTCGTAAATTGCTTGCATAAATCATATTTAAACGTGATGAGCGCAGTCTACCCTAAAAATAATCGGTAATTATCTATTATAGACTCTATCCCTGAGCACTAGAGTTTAACTTTGCTCGTCTGCTCGCAATCTAACGAAATGATATTCGCGCCATCGAGATTTGGATGCCGAAAAAAAATCTTACGTCAAACACGATTTTAATAATCGTAAATTTAGCGTAACACATTTTTGGCGAACTTCATTAACATATTTAAACATTGTACTGGTTTATTAAATTCTTTTACAGCAATTATGATTTTATAATTAAGGCACATCCTTCTTATGATAATATTAGCAGGTAGGTATTGCCTGAAAATCAGAATAGCATAAGGTTTATGATTTCTTATGAAATGCTACAGAGCCGAGCAGAAACGGTAGCATTAGTAGTAACTAGCGTGTAAATATTTCTTTACAAAAAAGGTTAAGTATGAATCGTCTACTAAAAATAAAATTTGTGAATACTTGTAAACGATAATTGAAATTCGTTATTTATATCCAATCGAAAGCCTGAATAAATTCATCTATTTATCACTGAATTGAAAACTTTATACAGAACCACAAATTTACCAAACCTTTGACAGCTACTTTCTGTCAAAATTACAATGCAATAAAACATTTTACAAATACCTATCCAATTCTCTATCAACGAATTGAATTCTGACGATCAGTTACGTACGTTGAATAGCATTATCGATCTATTACTTAATAGGAAACTTGTCGGGCACAATACAGCATGGTGTTTCCCACAAGGGAAGTTCATAAAACATTTCCGCGAGGGATTTATACCACCCTCAGCGCCCTTATCTGGAAATACGTGTACTCTCCATTAAGATTAGATATTCATGTTATACACCTGACACTTTCTAAGAGTCTGACAATAGGAATGGTTTCAGAGTTCTTCGGCTGAGAGCTGATGAACAATATTGAATGTGTGGAGAAAAGGTGTCGTAAAAATTAAGTAAAAGCCTATATAGATGCTTGAGTCAAAATCGATTTTCATATTTATTTGGTAATAATAGCAAGAAACATGAATTCAGAAAGTAAACGATATTGTTACGAGCAATTGAATTTAATGTAAAGTTTAATTATAATGTAGTTTTCAAGATTTAAAAGTAAAAACACTAAACTGATATGTATCTTCCGTCGCTATTTTTTTCAGTTATAATACTCTACTGGGTTTAGTAACATGTGGAAACAAAGTAAAAATTATAACCTAAACAAAATGGAGTTTTACGTCTTTCATTGATAAGTTGACAATATATTCTATCGTCATCATCATCATCATCAGCCTGTGTCAGTCCACTGCTGGACATAGGCCTCCCCTAATGCACGCCACCGCTTCTGTTCTTCGCCTATTCTCATCCAGCCCACACCGGCCACCTTGCGAATGTCGTCACTCCATCTTGCCGCAGGGCGTCCTACACTACCTTTATTAATTCTATGTCTTAAAGTATTAGTATTAGCACCTGACTAGAACTTCTTGCGTGTTGGCTTTTCGTTGTTTGTTGAGAGTTATGATAAGGACTTTAATATATAAAAGTATTTATATAATTAGATTCGAATCACATGACGACGATATCTCTGGAACTACGAACCCGATGGATTTGGAATAATCAATATAATAATAAATATGGTGTGAATATTTCTTTTGCCAAGTAGAGATCAGCTAAGAACGGGTTTGACGATATTCCACCCACCAAAGGGCATTGCGGGTTGCCACGCGGGCAAAGTCCCGTAAAACAGCTAATATAATAAAGTTGGTAATACACTTCTTAAACGACTTTCCCATTTAAATGAATTTATATATAGGCGACACAAGTAACAAAACAAAATTAAGATGATGGATAAAACTTCTAACTGCTTAATTTTTAGGGACGGAAGCTTTCCGCGAACTTTGTGTTAGATGCAGCTTACCATAGATTTACAAAAAATTTCTAAATTCCAAATTAACTAAAAACATTTATTTTTTATCATAACGACCATCCACATTTATATTAACATTTGGCTTGTATTTCTAATGCATTTATCCAGTATATATTTAGTACGGAAACCATAGAACGAAGGTCAAACATAGGCCGTCTATAAATAGAAAAACTGCATACAGCAAAATAAAACCGCAATGCTGAGCAGATAGCATTCTTGTTCTGAATGAATTATATTTCCTTGTTTTATAAAAAATATTGTATCTAAATTATATTTGGATCAAACCGTATGGATGAAGTTTTTATTAGTTAACTGTTACTCAGTTTTTGACATCTCGGTGACAGTTCATCAATAAAAACACTGTCTGTAACTTTATTGTTTGAATATATTCCTGAATCTAATTTTTCAAAACTAGCAAAGGGAGCTGCCGAGCTTCGTAAAACGGAAATATAAACCAATATAGTACTAGTGTCGTTGTATATTGACCCATAACTTATTGTAAAACATTATTACGTCCTCGTGCACTCAAATAACAGTGAAATGGGGACCAACACCACGTCCGCACCCCCGTAGTGACCTCACGCGCCGTCCGCCATAAATATCTCGTTACACCCGCTTGGACGCTGCGCGCCAAAAAAATAATGCCCTTACTTTTTTTTCCTCTATGGAAGACCGTAAAAGAACATAAATTTTTAATGTAATTAACATTAAAAAGTTTTGAGATAAATTCATTGTAAATTGTTTTTTTGTAAATGCAGCATAAAATTTAGAAATTAAAAATATTATATAATTTTAATTTTTTAATAATTTATAATAAAATTTATACGAATATATTTTATTATAAATTATCTAAATTTATGAGTATATAATATTTTTAATTTCTAAATTTATACCTTAGCTTCCATACCTTTTTTAATCAGATAAACTGAGAAATATATGTGTAAATATTATCTTCACACATCATCAGCCTGTGATAGTTCACAGCTGGACATAGGCCTTCCCTAATACAACCTCATCCATCAGGGGGAGTAAATATTATGTTTCTTTACAAATACTTTAATTAAGTAAGTAATTTATAATCTCCAATTTAAAAATAAAACGAAAGAAATTTTAATAAATAAAACGACGGTTGTTTTCAAACACCTTTTTTCGGTGTAAATTTAAACAGGAATAACAAATGACTGCTATTACCTCGAATGATATTTCGCACCTCCAATACTCTTGATGGATGTATCACAGGGGGTCGCATACTAATAAAGGGACGCAGACAAAATTACTTACAAGCCGTTTTAGATTGTAAAACCGCCTAATGAGGTCAGATGTCAGGCTTTTGTCAAATGTTACCAGTACATCTTCGCTTTGTACCGGTCAAATTAATTTGACAGGGTAATATGTCACAGATAAAATTCGCCTCGTATGTTTCGTTGATCTGTGATTTTTATTTTTAAAGAATATCGTTAATTTTTAATTAATATTTGTTTAAATTGAAATTATTAATTGGCAGGTAATTGTTGACTGTGATTCATTAAACAAGGTTATACTAAAATTTTAAAATACCTTGTTACAGTAAAAAGTTCTAAAATATATGATTTAAATCTGAATCTTTTCAGATTTTTTCTACAATTTTATTACACTAAATTAAATTGATTTCTTAACAAACACAGTGGCTCGATTTACCTAAGCATAAGAAAATCTCTGTTACTCATATTATTTCAAGGTTACTTCGTTCGCACTTAAAGGAAACTTAAAATTGTGTATTCCTATTAATTTCATTATTTTAATCCATTGCTATACAATTTCATTACCGTATTTCTTAATTTGCAAATAATAATAATAATACCTCAAACTAATTATTTCTCGTCCGAGATCTTATAAGCGTCTCACTTTGTTCTTATTGTTTAAGATATCGTCAGCAGAAATCTGTCTGAAGTTCTTTTCGGATAAGAATCTTTCAGAACACAATAGCCCCGTTTCGAAAACTCTCAAAGCGCACTAACAGCAAAGAATCTTTAGATTATTATGAGTGGCATATAATTAAATGACACGGTTGCAAATAACACGATTATTTATATTGTTAAATCATAAAAAAGTGGCACAATCACAAGTAACAACATCGTATAACTAAACGCGTAAAAAAAATTGGTTGCCTGTAGAAAATTGCGGGCGAAAGTTATACGTGACAACGTCTATTAGTGGTAGAATTATTGTTACGTGAATATTCATTCGTATAGCAGGAACAAGAATGAAATAATAATAACAATTCAAAAGATTCAAATAACAAATTCGACTCTAGAGTTTAAGTGAGACGCAAAGCATGAACCGGTAAGCATGCCCCTCTTTCTCTTTCTACCTGTCTCTCTTTCACTTAAGCAGGCCAACTGCGCATAAGTAAGAGAGACGCGTGCCTCTCACTTTCTCTAATGGTTGCTTATGTCAGAGCGCCGCTCACGTAACGCTCTCCGCGTTACGTGAGCGGCGCTGTGACACAGTTTTCTTTGAGAGTGCCTGATCTTGAATCAGTTTATAAGACGTTGTCACTTCAAAAAATATTACGAGTTAAGTAATAAGTAGTAACCAACCAGAAAACAACGATAACAGTTTTTATTTTACAATTGTTACTATATTTATTATTTTTAAAATTATAATTATTAAATAATTCATCCCCAAATGGAGAAGACGTGCATTAGGCGAGGCCTATGTACAGCAGTGGGCTAACACAGGACGATAATGTGAAATAATTCAAACAATTTTAACGTTCAAGTAATGCTACTTTCTACTATTACTAAATCCATACACCATTGAATTGAATTAATCGCGTTTATTTTCATTTTGTATATTATAATTTAATACCGGATATTACGAACACTGAGTGACAGACTTTCTATTCTATAAATTAACAAAATGTTAGAACAGCGAAAAAAGTAATACAATTCTTTCCTCAATTATTTCTTCAAGCCAGACTGTATAAAATCAGATGAAATTATTTCACTTCTCGAATGCCCTAACTTCCTTACTTCTTACCTTCTTAAAAATTTTCTCCCTGCCTTTTTTAAAAAGTCGCTAAGTTGGTAACACTTAACAAGGTAAGTCTTATTCTAATTTGGCGTCTGGGAAGCGCTGTACAAACCTCCACTTCGTATATTCTTGTTCCCGGACTTACCTGAAACAATTCAATATGTATTTGAATATTCAACAAGCTTTCACTCGGAGTCTATTAAAACGGTCGGAGTGCTTTATATTCTGTAAAAGAAATGACGCCGCTTCCAAACATGAATAAAGAGAAGAAATCTCATTGTAATTAACGTGGAATGAAGTTGGTATGCAAATTTGAATGGCGGTTTTTGGCGAGCGATTTGAGAGAATAATAAATTTTCTAGACGAAATAATTGTAAGGAACGTTTTATTCGTATTTGGGGATATTGATTAAAATGATTAGTAATATATTTAGTTACAATCAGGCGGTACATAATACTATATTATGCGTATATGATTACTTAAAGCTGCTTTTTTAAACTATTACAAAGTTCGATGTACTCTTTTATTTATTTACATATTAAATATTTAGAAGAAGTTTCAATAGTAAATTTAAAAAAGACAAACTATTGTAAGCGTTATTGTTCTGTTAATATATTATATTGTACATTATTTCAATATAAAATCAGTACTAACACAAAATCAGAGTTAGTCAAAGTTTTATAAAGTTATTTTACACTACTATTTGTAATAGAAATTTACAAGTATAATGAAAAGTATCGTCAGTAATTGTTTATCATTCGCTTATATACTGCCTCCGTAGCCTAGGGGTATAGGCGTGTGCTTTAGAATCCGGAGGACGTGGGTTCGAATCCTGCGGGGACTCAACAAATTTTCATTGTTGTTTCCTAGTTGGTTAGGGCAATTTGGGCCGATCACCCATTTGTCTGAAAAGTAAGATGATCCATGCGTCGGATGGGCATGTAAAAAGTCGGTCCACCCACCAACCCGCATTGGACCAGCGTGGTGGGATACGGTCCAAAAAACCTCCTAATGGATAGGGGTGTATTAGGGGAGGCCTATGTCCAGCAGTGGACTATCAAAGGCTGATGATGATGATAATTGCAAATATAATAAGAACTTGTTATGCCATAAAACAATAATTATAGATACATACTTATCTACAAAGCGCAGTCTTTCCTGTCAATGTATATGTAGTTAGTCTATGTATTATGCGAATGTCATGGGAAAAAATCATTTACTTTCCACATTTAACTTACTTGAGAAATTCACACTTTCGTTTCAACTGAAATGAAGCGATAAAAATGCTTGTTAAAAAACGAGCGGAAACGCGAGAGCCTAATAACTGCACTCGTCACGCGTTTAAAGGTATTAGCCGTAGCCGTTTCGTGGCAATTATTCACTCGTAGATCTGAGTAAATGATGCTGGAACAAATGCTTCAAGTGTCCGAAGCCGTGCGAAATAATTGCGAAAGGATTTCCTAACGCCGAACACTTCTTATCGCTTAATGAAGACAACTTTGACGGGAGTAAGTCTGCTTACGGGGAACGGACTAGGAGGGTGTTGCCAGTGTCTATTTCAACAGAAAAGATTTTTTTTTATGGCATACGCAGGCAGACGAGCAGTCGGGCCACCTGATGGAAAGTGGTCACCGACGCCCATAGACATTGGCAATATCAGTGGTATCGCCAACGCGCTGCCTACCGTGAGACATAGGGTGTTAAGTCTCGTTTACCCAGTAAATACGCTGGCTACGTTGCCCTTCAAACCGGAACACAGAAGTGTTTTCACACTACTGCTTCGCGGCAGAAATAGGCACCGTGGTGGTACCCACCCAGACGGTCTCCTGTAAACAGGGGACCTACCACCGGTAAAAACAGGGGACCTACCACCACAGATTTAGCATACGAGTACTGCTGTTTCGTTAATTAGAAATGTAGTTAGTAGATCGGTGTTGCTTTAGAACACACGTTTTTAGCCGTAACTATTCTACGAAATGGTAAGCTTTTTCGCCGCTGCGCTGGTACAGAGTGAAAATATTTTGTACAAATCGTTTAAGAAATAAAACTATTATTAAGCAAGTTATATAGATTTTTATATGCTTACTGTTGCTTATCTTTATAGGTTTAAATAAAACTGTTTAATGATTTCGATTAACGTTTCCATGTTATTAAGTCCTGGTTGTAGTATAAAAGATCAAAGCGCTTTGTCAAGGAAAACTTTTGTTCACGTCGCTTATCTTTTCACTAAAATAACTAACAGAATAAATTAACAGTAGTTTACTAATCTCATGAAGTTCGAGTGAAGATTAAAAGAAAAGTTGTAGGCAATATAAGAACTAACGAATAGGAGTGGCCCATATTATTGAAAAATGTTAACACTATTGATTACAGATATTGTCGTAATTTACAAAATTATTAAAACTTATTTTAAAACGCAGTGAAGTTGTCTCGGGAAAAGTTATGTTTAAAAATTTAAAACCACTATAAAGGGACACCCCTTCATCCGTTTGCTCCTTTGTTTTTATTACGAAAAAGTTTCTATTTGAATATAAAACGGGGAAAAATGTTATGTGAACGTTTCCCTAAACGCGAAAAGGCAAATCTCGGTTTCGAAACAATGACTTCCCGTGCGACTAGTATTAATACAATACGGGCCATGATCTCCTGATACGAACACGAATTAAAAACACACTATAAATACAAAACGGTAAACACAAAAAACTGCCTCCGTAGCCTAGTGGCAAGGGCGTGTGCTTTAGAAACCGGAGGTCGAGGGTTCGAATCCTGCGAGGACTCAATTAGTTTTTGTTGTTGTTTTCTAGTTGGTTAGGGCAATTTGGGACAATCACCCAATTGTCTGAAAAGTATGATGATCCATGCGTCGGATGGGCACGTAAAAGTCGATCCTCCCACCAACCCGCATGGGACCAACGTGGTGGGATACGGTCCTAAAACCACTTATGTGCGTCCAGCAGTGGACTAGCACAGGCTGATGGACATGATGATGAAACACAAAAAGAGTTTTTTCACAACACTGATTGATTTCTAGGGGTCGTAAAGAGTGATATCTTTTTATAACTAATATTACTAGCGACCCGCCCCTGCTTCGCACGGGAGCTATGCTGATAAAAAATAGACCTATAATATCAAGCATGTGTTATACATATAAACCTTCCTCTTCAATCACTTTATATATTTAAAAAACTGTATCGAAATCCGTTGCGTTGCGTAGTTATAAAGATTTAAACAAAAAAGGATATAGGGACAGAGAAAACGACTATGTTTTATACCACGTAGTGACTAAGCGTATAAAATAACTTAATTCATAAAATAACTAAGCTGTCTAGTCCAATGTGTGATAAACTAACAAATTTAAACGACTAATAGTTCTTTAGTTATAATAATGTATAATTTGTGCGCAAGTTACATGTTTGCACAATAACACAATAAAAAGGAGATTTCGATATCTCCGATAGTAAGATAGGTTAATCTCAATTAAGTTCTCCTGAAAAATAGAAACACTTCTTAATATCATTAAAGAAATAAACTGTCACTCATTTATTTTAAAGAAATACTATTATGCTTTAAGCATGTAAAATATTCATACATAATTCCCGTTGCTTCCCTATAGGCAATATCTTTTATGGAAAAGTTAAAGGAGATTATAGTATCATCTCTGATGAATATTCCATTGTCCTGAAAAAACCGACGTCAGTTTTGACAGTTGCCCTGGAAGTTGCTTTTCATTCCACAAAATTGCTTTAGGTTTGCTGCAACTGACCAGCCAAAAACACTGAAAAACTTAAAAGGAAGACATAAGAATATAATATAAAGTTAGTGTTCCTTAAATTGTCTTCTGAAATATTTGTCGAATAATAATAACATTTGTGTCGTGAATTTTGAAAAGTTTTTCATAAATCTGTATATTAAATTTCATGTTCTGTATTTTATTACAAAACATGCCGGATTACATTAATTAATTTGCTTAAACTGTATTTGCAATAATCTGAAGTTTCTTGCGGTAAAAAATCTAATAAATAAAAATAATAGGAAAACTTTCTCCATTCCACTACGCTCCTCAAGATGCGGAATATTTGATTGCACTTAATATAAAAAAGCGAAAATGAACTCTAAATCGTGAGGAATAAAAAACAAATTCCAACAGACGGTTAACTATAACATCTCGTAGGTAAATCGTGGGATGCTTCAACCTCAACATTCACTTTCCACAAGCTGTAAAGAGTTTTGGAAGAGCAATCACTCACTGCGTAATCTCTTAGGATTTACTCCATGCACCACACCCTAGAGATCGTCAACACCCTCTTTGTTTTTAAAAAGACTGCGCTCTGCAGATAAGATGCTAAGATCCGCTACCCTTACTTGTTAGAAACAATAGTAACACGTAGAAATATATTGCAACAATCTTTCGTTACACGTATAGTATATTATATTTAAGATACGTTTAAAAATAATAAATAATACATGTAACGGAACGTTGCAACGTTCCCGCCAAACGACCACCCCACGCGCCGCTCAAAAGCTTCCCCAGCCGGCGCGGGGCGCTGCCATTTTGTTTTTGACACTTTACTTTAATCACCGCGTAGAAAAATACGCGCAACAGTCGCGTACTCATCGCGAATAGAGCAGCGCACCCCGACAAAGCTTTGTATGCATGTGAAATATATGTGACCACCTTTGTTCCGATGAAAAGCGCGCTCATCAATCCCGACTTCAATCTTCAAAGAAGTACTCGCGACTCACACCTCGGCTTGGGAACATTAACATTTGTTTCTTCACTATCGACAATATCATTGTAGTGATGATATATGTTTCATATTTGTTTACAGGAGTAAAATATCGGCCTGAAGACATAAAAACAATTTGAAAGCCAAAATAGATAGCGAAATTGGAAGCAAGGTTATTCAAAAGAAAAAGACACGTAACTTCGCTTATCATTTGATTTTGACGTATCAATTTGCTTTAAGATATCGAAGTCATTGTTATACATGCCATTTTAAATTGAAATGTTGTGCTAAAGGATCGTATTAATATTATTCTTGTTTTACAGCCATACAGTCTAGTCAGAGCGAATAATAATTAATTCGTAGATTTTTTAAATTGCCAAGAAAAAAGCTTCAGATAAAAATCCTTTTTTTTCCATATGCCCTAATAGGTTAATTCAGTATCTGTTCTCTATAGACCTAAGGAAATAACTATAGCGTTGTTAGGACACCTCAAGTGCTGACGTCCCAGATCGGCGTACATTAAAGTGCAACAAAAAAGCAAGTGTATTAAACGATCTATGCGTCAGTATGTGAAAATTTGTTGGCCTATGGTCTACGACTGGATAAGATCGTTAAGGACTTAAACTCATGTATAGAATTATAACTTAATTCGACTCAAAGTTATAGAAATAGACAAACCTGTATAAAATCTTTAATTAAAAACTGTAATATCAATAGTAAATAAAAAGTTTCAATGCGTAATAAAAGTTTATAAAGCACCTTACTTTAAGTTTATTAAAGTTGATTTATTTTGTCACATTCGTTTACAACCTTTAACTTGGCATGAGCTAACATATTCAATATACGAAGTTTTCATATCAACAGGCGAAATTTAACTAAGGCAACTTAGAAATTAATAATCGCAACACGTCCTGGGGTCCATTAGCAGGGTACCTATGCAAGATAAACAGCCATTAGTTAATCCAAGAGCGACCCCGCAATAACTCACTTCGGCAATATTGCTCATAGAAACGCTTTAATGAAATTGAATTTGCATAACGCCGAGATTTATTACCGATGAATAATTGAGAAATTTCCCATAAAACGGCCATTGTACATCGATAAAATGGCAAAAAGTTGTCATACAAGGAGCACGAGTTATTTTAGTTATGGAAATTAAAAAAATTGTTCTAGAATGAAAATAAGACACTAGCAGGACGTGCACCTCATTGTAATCGAAAAAGCCGGCTTATAATAAAAGCGACATAAAACATTACATTTGCCTTACCACCAGACATAGGAAGTTAGGTCCCGTCGGTCTAGTTAAGATTGTAATTACAATTTTTTTTTCCTTCTTTCTTTCTGTAGAGTTAAAATCATATCTGATTTTTTGGATTTGTTTATAAATGTATAAATATGGAGCGGTACCGAAAATTAGATTCCACTTCATTTAATGAAATATTATACTTTTAAATCTAGTTTTATATTTAAATAATTCTCATTAAACAAATCAGATTTAAACCTATTTAATATTGCAAAGGCGGATGTATTCCGGATCGCTAAAATTAGATCTTATTACAGAGGCTCCTCATTAGTCTTATTCAATTTAGTGCGCGCTTTCAAGATACGAAAAAAAATTACAGGGATACCTGTAATTTTAAGAAGTTCCAAAACATGTAGTCTATCTTCTTTACTACTGTCTCCTAAAAAATTTCTTTTTGTGTATTTAACCGATTTCAAAATAGGAGGTTATACTTCAATTTATAAACTTATAATAAATGTTTAACAGAATTATTTTTGTATCATTCCAAGAAAAGAAACAAGTATAAGTGTGGAGCGGATTAAAGTCGTATGGCGTTGTTTTATTATAAAATTTCTAAGTATGATAAATCGCAGTATGAAAAAAAAATAGCTTTTGAATTAAATAAATCGCCGTATATCAGAAAGTAAAGTTTTATAACATTTCTTTTTTATTCTTGCGTTCCGGCCTAGGTTTATTTTCACACAGCAATCAACGGTAGTGGGGAGCGATAAGAATGTGTTTTTGTGTATAACCAAAATTGTCGACTAGACTTAGATAATGATGACAACAATGTCAAGATTTTATTACAGTTTTATCTTCATTATATATATAATGAAGATAAAAGTGATAAGATGAACAAGACGCTCACCTGCGCATAATGGTAAGCGATACATGTGTTAAACTTGAAATTATTATAAAGCCAATGTTTTCTATTACAACAAAGAAAATGAGAACAGCGCGATACATCCTGTATAAGCATTCGTAGAGATACAGAATATTCCACGACACGTTTTGAACGGCTGACAAATCGACTGAATCCCTGGAACCGTTGCAGTCGTGAAAGCATCCTCTCAAATATTTAATTGGGCTATTACACTATTGTTCTATCACCCCCGTTGAATCATGAGGGCATAATTCATAGCGTATCCCCTTAGGCTTAGAGCGGGAATCTCCTTTCATTCAGAATTTAATTTCGCTCTCACCCTCCTGAGGAGTGTAAGAAAAGATTGACCGAATGCCTTTAACGCTTAGACGTAGTTAATTGAAATAATCGATTGACATAAGATAAACAAACAATGTTTTGTCTACCGACTAATAATAGAAAATTAATTGTAATCTCTCTTAGCTATAATTAATTTACATCGAAATCCATTAAACATAGAAGTTGTTATTTTCCAACCCTGCTCAAATGCGGTTGCGTGGTTTCCAAGTCCGAAAGTACAGTTCCGTTTGTAATCCCAACTGCCTTCAAAGTCTATGACTGCGGACTTACGCTTTAGGGACCGGAGGTTAGGGGCACGAGTCTGCGGGGACTTTAAAACTTTTCGCTGTTGGTCAGGACGATGCAGAACAATCACCCGATTGTTTATGTCAGAGTCAAATAAGACATGAAATTCTTCTAAACAAAGTCTTATGTCATCTCTAATATAGCCTCAAGTATTGGTGGACCGCCGCTATATTGTCACGCGATGTCGAATCAATAACAGCAACAGACGATTTCGCACAGATAGCGTTTGACATTACTCTTTGTAATATTTTATCATCACGTATTTTATCGCGTTTAATTTTGCTTAAAATATTCCCGACGTATCAGATTCTTTGCAGGTTACATGGTCACGGGGAGATTTCAAACTATTATTAGGAATTTATTCAAGTTTCCATAAGCTCAGTATGAAGCACTTTCTCAGGTAGGCAAACATAACTATGGAACCTGCGAAGGATCTGAAACGTCGGGAACTTCGTAAACAAAATTTAACGTGATACATTCCGCAAAAACATTTTATTCAATCATTATTCTTAATTTAGTAACTTTATTTTCGTAACCTACAAATGTACTCTGCCCAAGCTACAGACACACAACACGTACTAGGTGTAGTCTTAATTACGTCCCGCCTTGTTCAATCGTCACGCGAAGTTCCCAATCTGTGCGGGGCACTAATCCGATCGGGGGTACAATAAGGCGAGATTGCTTAGCGCCGACATTGTACGTTATTGCCACTAAATCTCTCACTCCGGATGCCTTCGTACATTTGAAGGTGCGGATGCAATGAAGAACGTCGCCTGTATCGAACGTCTGGTGCGAATGAGCTAGCGCACGTTTTACGCGAATCAGCGTTGTTTTGTGTGTAAATTGCGATAATACAGCACTGATACAATCAAATTGTTAAAGTTATAGTGAAATATCTTTATTCAACATAGGAGCATTATACTCTCTTATTGACCGTCACTTAACCAACCACCGGTTCTTAAATGGAAGCGTCTGACCTGGGAAGAACCGGCGTAAGAAACTTAGCGGGACTATGTGTTAAACACTGCTTTATATATAGACAAGGAAAAATTCAACTGTATTGTAAGTTTCTTGATAAATATAATATGTACCAGAGGCAGCTTTAACCAAAATTTAAAGCTCTTTATCAGTTTTGCTAAACTAAATAACCGCACAATATTCCTTAAACATAAGTGGCTAGCGACTTCCTTAAATATTAGTTACCTCTTCAATCACGCTATCTATCAATATAACCGCATCGAAATCCGTTGCGTAGTTTGGAATTTTAAGCATACATATATTAGTGATTATGATCAAACATTCTGTATATAATTCTTTTATCTATATCTATACGAATAAATTATTGGATGTTTTTAAAGCAGCGCATTGTGATATAAAAGCGGAAAAAATACCTTCTTCATTCCTTTGTACCGTCATTAAAATTTATTACAACTAATCTGAATCTCAAATGTGGTGCAGTTTATGAGAGCTCTAATTTGTCATACACTACACGATATTTAATCGGATGGCCTTAAGGCGGAATTGCATATGAAACTTTATTTTAAACAAATAAAATAGTTTATTTGATGCTGTTTTATTTAGCTGTTGCCAGCGACGTCGTCCGCGTGGTAAAACATTTTTTTTTTCTGAAGAAAAGTAGCCTAAGTTACTCCCAGTTACATCAGTAATATTTCAATGTAAATGCCGTCAAAATCAGCCATTCCAGGGATCAGCCAGTCAAAGTGACAGGCAGACCGACAAATATTCCAAAAAAATCTTTCAATTGTTACATGGATCGATTATATATCACAATGTAACCATTTAAAGGCGGTTATTTTGATGTGAAAAACATACACGCCGTTTTTTTGTATTTCTATGGTCAAACATATATGTATATTCTGAATATCCGCACCTTAAGGACCCGCGGTGCCTTAGGCTTTTAGCGTTACATCCACCAATTGATTTCGCGCCGCCCCGAGCCACGGCAACCTTTCGTGAACAAATATTTATTTTATTCGGACGCGTTGGCGGTTTTATTGCGTCCCTAGCAAACGTAAGCGTCGATAATGATTTTGCGTATTGCTTCTGATAGTTGTTTACTGAATGGAGTGGATAAACTGCTTCCGTAGCCTACGAAACTGTAGGTCGTGGGTTCGAAGCCTGCGACGATACAATTACTTTTCTAAGTGGTTTCCTTGTTGGCTATTGCCTGTGAAGATAGATGATCCATGCGTCGGATGGGCTTGTAAAAATGTCGACCCTGCTACTTATCTCTTTCCGATTGTGTCGGCTAAACGTCCCATCGGACTTTAATAGTATAAAAAAAGAGAGGGTCCATCTGTGTCTACATGTACACTTGTGCAATATAATATCTCCTGCGCAGTTGTCTATCTCTAATATAGATCGGCCACCGTAGTCGTAATCGACTTGGAGGATATAATTATTATTACTGAATAGAGCGACGAGAAGAAACGTTCAACTGATGGTAAACGATTCGCCCTGATCAATAAGAAATTCAGGTAAAATTATATAAGTTCATGTAGGTATAAGGTGTCGCTTTTGGACGTGGAACAATCTTTCAACTGTGTATTGCTAATCGAATTGTGATTGTGACTGTACTTTACAAATTTCTGCATACGCTGAAATCACCTTACATTTAACAAGCAAAGTGCTTAAACGATAAGGCTGAATATTAAATGTATATAAAGTTGTATTATCTATTTTCTTCATTGTTTCTAAACGATGAACATATATTGGATAAATGTAGTTCCTATCAATTTACGTCTAAGTTTTACTGCAGTATCGTCAAGGAGAAATAAAACGTATTTTATTTCTAATACTAATCAACAAAGCCTCCACTAATTTGAAAAAGGTAAAATATTCGCATTCATTTTTATGTTTAACGAAAAAAAATTAGAGAAAGCTGTATTATCCTTAAGTAGGCTTATTTTTTAATCCGGAAATTATTCCAAAATTTTAATAACCTGACAAAGTAGTACAGAACGCACATTAAATAATTTTGAAAGTGCTTGTTCAACGTGGCAAAACAGTTTGATATTCCGTGTATGTCGGTTTCGAGTGTTGAGTAAATGCGCTAAAATAGACTTAGCAACGCCCTGAGTAGGCAGAGCTAAGTGTCCTTCATACAGTCTTACATAAGTGTCGCAGAGAATTTAACATCGTACATTGTCCATTCCGCTGGATGAGTCTAGACGTTCATTCTGGCCTTTATCTGTCCAGTCGTGTCGGTTATCCGTCCCATCGGCTTTGAGTGTATAAAGGAATGAGGAGTGCGGTATTTGGGCGTATACTTGTGTACAATAATATCACCTGCGCCTGGAGGAGGCTGATCTCTGATATAGTCCGGCCGCCGGAGTCGTAATCGACTTAGAGGACATTATTATTATATGACTTTTTATAATAATATTTTATTATTATATAAGTTAACGGTAACGTTAAAAACGTTAAATTTATTGGTAACGTCGCGTTGCGTCATATATTAGTTTTGTTTTATATAAATATAAGTTCGTTAACAACCAATATTTTCCTATAAATGAAAGCAAGGAGTTACGAAAGAAGTAATAAAATGAAAATATGCCAGTTGAAGAATGTAGAAAATAATGCTAGAGATTTTTAACATACTGACATAAAGTTTAGATTATATTAAAACTAAAACTATAGCATAATTTACTATAAAAAGTACATTTAACGTTGGTTGACACTTTTGAGAGGCAAATAGGTTATTTATATAAATGTCAACTCGCATTATGAAATGCATAAATTTTTACTGTAATAAAGCTTGGAGACAATTAATTAATTCAACAGTGACAGAGTTAATTAAATTGAATTGCGATTTAATCACGTATTTTTAAAGTATTGTTCTTTGTCTAAAGCTGTAAATAAAATTATTGGCAATTTTAGTATGGACTTGTATTGTTATAAATGCCCATTATTTTAACTTTATGACAGTTAATCATAAATTATATTACTTTTGCTTTATTATTATTTTAAGATGTTCGAAATATATCTATTTTTAGTAAGATTCTAAAGATAAGTTCAGTTCAATGATCGAAGAACAACTAAAAAATGCTTCTACAATACAAGTTTAAGCAAAAAGTTCCCAGACTTTATGTACTTGAAGCTTAGTTCTTGGGTCAACATTATTATCGTAGGTATATAAACATAGTTGCAATAGTTAGTTTTAGTCACTAGTCACTGCGATAGTTGGTTTTAGTCGACGTTATGTTTACATCGTTAGCAAGTTTGTCCAGAATTTACAATTGGACGTCGGACAAAGTTTTGGGTCCGTTGCTAAACGAACCATTGTACTACGTGTTACAATCAAGTATTATATCGGTAACGAAACGCTTTTGAAACAGAATTGATTAAAACGAGAGTGATTAAGATAGTTACTTATTCTATTAACTATAAATTAACTTACTTGTAATCTATAGTGAGTAGAAAAATAGGTACACTATCAGGTTAATAGTTAAACTAATAGTTGAAGTAACTTTCCTAAACATATTTAATTTAATGTATCGTGTAATTGTAACAGTTTTGTTTGGTGTTTTATTATTTTTGGGATGAAATCTGATTTTTTATTTTTATAATAAAATGAATAAAAAAATTATTTCGAACAAACAGAGAATCGATTGTTTTGGGATCAAAAGTAGGTTATTGAAGCATTACGTAGCTTTTATGGCAGTGAAAGAATATTTCAAATCGGTTCAGTAATTTCGGACCCTTTTTTAAATAAAAACAAATGTATCTATTAATATTAGTATAGATTGCTGAGATAGGTACGCAATACTACATAAATCTTAGTATTTTATTTTAAAGCAACGATAAAAAGTAAGATACCTTACTTTTCATCGTTGCTTTAAAATTTTCTCCCAGTACAGTTGCATAAAAGACATATAAATAAAATCAAAATTGCTTAACAAGCTATCAATTAACTATCCACACATATAATTAGGAAAACGCCTGCATAAAATATAAAGCAAAAATTGTCTATTGTAAAAAAGTTAATGAAATTTTGAAGGAACATATTTTACAGACATTATTAACAAATTTTAAGACTCGATTACTAATAAGTTTTTAAGGAAATTATCGAAATTGAATCGTCGTATTCATGTTTTTTGCATTTGTTGCAAAAAGATTTCATCGCAGCATCATTTAACGCACACAAAATAAATGCAACTCGGCTGAACTCGACGGGTGAAATTAAAGTTGCCATTCGTAAAACCCTTAAAACACGGGCCGCGATTGGTCCCCGGGGAAATTATGGACTTAACACCTGACAAGGCTCCAAAATTTAATGTTACCCACCGTTCTCTGGGCTGCTGACTATTCCTGCATATATTAGCTATGTTTGCGCGGTCGTTTTCAATTTTGCCGCGTTGATTATTTTCGGCAAGCGAGCAATGTCGGGTTGGACATGATACATGGTCAACGTAGACTAAAATTACAATAAAACAATGTTTGATCTCGAAAAATAATGGATTTTTTTTTTTTTTATTATCCTTGATGTTATGCTTCCAGACTCATGTCTTTGGTAAGCTTCATCTAACACAAAGTTCGTGAGAAGCTCCCGTCCTCACGAACTAGGTGGCCCACATTTTTGCTAAAATGGAGGCCACACGTACAGAAGGTACGTGAGTTAGGCATTAGTTTATGTCTCCTAGGATCGTCGTCGATCGGTTTACCAACCAGGACGCCAACGATCCGGTGACTGTATTAATCGATTGCTGGGGCGGTGAGAACCGTCCCGGAACAGGTGTATCTAGTATACGCGGTGTGTGTGTGTCGCTGTGCTCGTAAGCGAGGGCGAACTACAAGTGGTGTGTGCTATCCCTACTCGTGTGGTGTGTAGGGTCTGATGTCAGGACCCCGTTGGGTCCGGAGTCTCGCGACCCCTTCCTCGTCCGGGTCGAGAAGAACGTTTCCGGTCTACGCTTTCGACTAGACGCGTTTGGATCGGCCGTATCGTTGCTGCTTTTACCAGCAGAGGGTTGCTGTGTTGACTACTTTATCTATGTGTTTGCGAGTTAACTTTTAAAGTGCTCGCGGAGTGTCGGTAATTTACAGTCGCTGTGTAAGTCTACATTTCGTTGATACCACTGCGCCCCAGTGGCGCGCGTGAGATTTGTTTTGAACTACTTGTAGTTGGTTTAGGAGTGTGGAGGATGCGTGAGCAAAAGCTTGGCATGCATAAGCCATGATTGGTCGTATGCATACCTTGTACAATAAAGTTTATATTTGAGCGACATTTTACTGTTAGAATTCGTTAGGTGATAGAGTCTGGTCGAAACGAACAAAGCCTTTCTCCTAACGTCCTGAATATGACTTTTGAACGACATGTTGCAGTCGAAGGTCACGCCTAGGTATTTGGCCTTCCTTTCCCATGGGATCGGTTGGCCGTAAAGTTTTAGTTGCCCTAGTGTCTGGTGGCGGCCCAGCGCGTGGCCTTATCCTGACGCCTGGGTTGAGGACCGGGGGTATCGTATAATCACGACGTAATCTAGACCGATGAAAGTGTATTGCTACACTTTTATCGGGATTGACGTCGATTCTCCATTTACGAAACCATTCGCCTAAACGATTGATCGCGTTTTGGAGCTTTTTGTAGATATAATTCGGTCTAAGCGACGAACAATAGAGAGCGGTGTCATCGGCGAAAAGTGCCAGATTGACATCGTCGGGCTTTGGAATGTCGCTCGTGTAGAGTGCGAATAATAAAGGTGATAGGACCGATCCTTGAGGGACGCCCGCTTGGAGCGGACGGCTGTGGACAGGGTGCCCTCACTCGATATCGGAAAGAGCGATTCGACAAGTAGGCTTGGATGATGTGAACCAGCCTGTCCGGCACTTTGAGAATGTACAGCTTGTAAATCAAGCCGTTGTGCCAGACTTTGTCAAATGCCTTTGCGACATCGAAGAAGACGGCCCCTGTGATACGGGGTTTGGGTTGATGAAGGCCATTCAGAATGAATTCCGTCAGGCGATAAATTTGGTCAGGACACGAGTGCTTCGGACGAAAACCGAATTGCTCGTCTGGGATGAGGTTATTGGACAAGGTGTGGTCTTTCAACCGGAAGAGAATTACGCGTTCATATAGCTTGCCCAAGCAGTTGAGCAAGCTAATTGGACGATAACTCGTGGGTAGGTTAGAGGGTTTGTTCGGCTTGGGAATACCGATGACGATGGCTTCTTTCCAGGCATCAGGAAAAGTACAAGTTGATAGTAAAATATTGAAAATGTTGACCAATACACAGACAATAGGGCCTGGCAAGTATTTTAGAGTTCTATTTGAGATACGGTCTGGGCCAGGTGCCGACCGGGTTTAAGACCCTAATAATATCGGAACCTCCTCCGGGGTCACTGGCTTTAAATTATCGCCCTCTGGTGGTAAGGCAGCCCTAAGTTCGACTAGACGGTCCACCTCCGATAGGTGGGCCGCGTCGGCGTGTGCGCGAGATGGCGTACATTGCTCTTCTAGCGTATTGGCTAAGCATTCGGCCTTTTCGAAGTCATCGAAAGCTAACAAGCCCCCGGTTGGCTTTGATAAAGGCGGCATGGCGTCGCGGGGATCCGACTTCATACGTCGAGCCAACTGCCAATGGCAGGTGTGCGATGCTCTAAGTCTTCCATCAGACCTAACCACGATTCTTTGCGGTGTAATTCTATCCTGTCTCTGACCTCTAACTGAAGTTTCCTAAAGCGAAATCGGTTTGACTCGGACGGATAGCGATAAAACGCCCGCTTGAGTGTATTTTTCTCTCTTATCAGACATCGAATACTGAACGGCAAGCCAAAGTTGCGGTCACCGAAACCTTGACTGTCTTTTTCGGAGTCGTCGATGGCTGATGAGATATGCGTTGTGATACTGTCGATGGCAATTATGCTTTGTCTACACTATCAATAACCTCCGGTAGGTTTGAGATACTTTGGGGTCCATAGCCTTGAGTTTGCGTTCAAGACAATGCCAATTTGTTACGGTTTTGGTCGTAGGGACCGCACCGCGCCTTGGCCCAATTTGAATAAGACCGGCAAGTGGTCAGAGTCTAACTCACAGAGTGCCTCTATCGATACGACATCGAGCGAGACGTCTCTAACTAAAAGCAGGTCTATAGTGCTAGGAGCTCCTGCCTGAGTCTGAGTATCTAGTTGGGGTCCCGGGAGCTATTATGTTTTATGTTGAGTGGCTCCTCGAGTTCCAGCAATTTATTGCCATTTGTGTTTGGCGTAATGCAATTCCAGTCGGATGTTTGCTATTTAAGTCGCCTGCAGATATGGTTGATGGACCCTAGGCTGAGAAGCAGCTCTAGGTCGGATCTAAGTAACTTACTTGCGGGACAGATCACGGAAACAGAACAAGCGGCCGTGGCCGGTGAGTGCAATCTGACACGCTGTCCCTCTAAGTTAGTTAGTGTGGGTATGTCTAATGGTGCGATATGTAGTGACCTCTTATAGTATATCAGTGTACCACCCAGCGGTCCTGACAACCTATCGTTTCTAATTATGTTATAGCCACTGATTCTAGGATTGGCTATTGACGGGTTAAAAAAGGTCTCTTGCACTAGAAATAAGTCTATACTATAATCCTGCAAGTATTTAGCAATTTCGGATCGCTGCTTCTTAAGGCCGTTTGCGTTAAAATACGATACGACTAGAGAGCGCGGTTTTGCCCTACCTAAGTTGGTAGCCATCTTAAACGGTTAACCTACTCGTTTGTGTCTGTTTCGGTTCTTATTTAAATTTACTTAGTAGGTCTAATATTTCGGCGTGAGCGAGCAAGACGTTTATTTTTTCAACTGGGCTGATTGCCAGGTGCATTTATGGTCCAAATCGTATAATTTAGACATGTTAACTTTTGTGCGAATTCAAAGTATTTCGAGATTAAGTCAACGGGCGCCGGACGGACGTAATTACCGGCCCTTTGTGGATGTGATTTGCGCGGCGGGCGCAGGTGCGAGTTTTGCTCGCTATTGTGGGACCCACCGGTCGGTTCCCTTATTGATTGTGCCTCCGCAGCATTAGTGACGGCGACGGATTTTTTTAATACAACTGGCTTTGTCCATGCAGTAACTGCCGGCGCAGGTGTCGGGACAAAGCTCGGCTGTGTGGCCGCGGAATTGGCGGAGTTCGCGGAACGTGAGGCAGAAGGCCGCGATTGTTTTAGAATTGCTCTCGAGCAGCCCCTGTAATCCAGCCGGGTGACCTACGTTTTCGCAATTTGCGCACGCGGCAGCTCGACCGAATCTTTTGGCCTTGGGCACTGCGGAGTGCT
The DNA here is from genome assembly GCA_029286875.1 of Lamproptera curius. Classification (NCBI taxonomy): domain Eukaryota; kingdom Metazoa; phylum Arthropoda; class Insecta; order Lepidoptera; family Papilionidae; genus Lamproptera; species Lamproptera curius. The sequence continues at coordinate 592,614 of JAGSMT010000079.1, forward strand.
GTGATGGCCAGCACATTTCACTCAACGTGCACGCGCGAACACGTTGCGCGTTGTGGTCGAAATGTTGGCAGTTATGACACTGCGCGACTAGGCCGGTCTTGCGTGGAGTTTCGACCCGTAAACCGGTTAATTTACATATTGAAGGTACATTGAATATTGATTTTCCCTCGGGGGAAAGATCAAGCTCGACCATGAGTAGGTCCATTTCAAATTTATGGCGTGGGTGGTGCATGCGGCGCACCCTATGCACGGGGTATCCCTGGCGTTTGAGATCCGCATTGACCTCGTCTAATTCGAGTTCCTTCGGAACTCCCCTAATGACGACTCGAAGGAGTCGGTCTTCCGGCAAAGCGAAAGTGTGAAACGCGATTTTACCCTCGCGGAGGTATTGAGTTAACGCGCGGAAGTCATCTGAGGTCTCTACGTTGACCCGTATGCCTATACGTGTATTAGCGGAACGAAACTTTGATATTTTCGTCTTTGATAGCCACGTAAGAACACGACTCCAGTGACCCTTGTCGTGAATCACGACCGGGGGTGGAGCCTTGGCCTTACGTTCGGCCATATATACGTCCGCAGTGCTAGGAATTGATTGCGGCTCGGCCGCGGGCTTTTTCGCGGGCGTCGCGGTCGGTGACGGGCGTGGGAGCTAGGGCGCTCTCGGTTCGCTCTCATGGCGGGGCGTTTTGCCCTTTTCCGCGATCGCACGGTGGTAAAACCTTCTGAGTCGGCTATGTTGGCGGCGTCGTTGACCGATCGTGGGTTCGAAGTCCATTTTGAGGGCGGGGTTTCGTCTTCGGCGTCTGATTGCTGAAGATAATGACACGGGACAGGTGTACCATACTGGGCTACGGTCCCGGTTGGGTGTCGCAGACGGCGACGGCGTGGGCGATTTTTAGGTGACGCGGCGCTTTGCCTAAGTCAAAGGCGACGGTAACCAGCGTGATTTTGGCACCCAATATTCCGGGGCGGATTCGCGGAAATAGTCATCTATTGCATCGCGGTGTTGTGCGGGATCATAACCGTCCATTTTAGCCATTGGGGCGACCCGCTCGGCACAGGTGTAGCTATTCTAGCCCTGCCCACCTGCGTGAGGGGTGTGTGCCTATTAAATAAGTGTAAGCGCTTTAGGAGCACTAGGTGTGTACTAGCTGCCACCTAATGCAGCAAGCAAAGTTAAATTAAAGATAAATGCCTCGTGGGCTTTTTGTGTATGTGTAATTACTTCAGTTAAGTCGGAACCTGCCTGCGAGCACTTACTCACAAACGAAACACAGCACTACTAACACGGCAGCACTGACACCAACTAACTTTGTACCGCGTAGCAGAATACGAACTCATGCGGGAACGCAAGAGAGGTCTCGTACTGACCGGGCTCAGAACGGAATGTTGATGGATTATACAGTTAAGTAATCTATGCTACAATAATTTATTCTTTGCAGTAGGTACTTTATCATCGATTTTAATTAGTTGAAAACAGAAGCAAAAAAAATTGGCTCAGTTATGAAACATTCTTTTGCGTTTCAGTATATTCTATTTTATTTAGATTTGAATGATTTAATATTTGTTTCATTAAGAGAAATTAACACTGTTTTGTCATAAATTCCATTTCCCGGCTAGATAATTAGTATGGTCTTGAGCTTTCCAATTAAACCTTTTCCAACATGAGGGTTATTTTAAACTGGACCCATGGGATACCAAGTAGTAACTTCTGACATCGTCTTCACTAATTTAAGAGTTTTTTACATGTAGCATTTATTCATCATCAATAACATGTTGTATTACATTTCCAAACTTATGGCATTAAAAAGATGTGATAAAATAACTGAAAATAACTCAAGAAGGTGGAATAGCAATCGGCAGGAAATATTTTTTAAATGTAGAGCAACCATTTCTTGGTACCATTATAATCTGATTTCTTAAGCCATTAACCTTATTAAAACAGCCAGGCTATTACATACTTCTACGTATTTTCAAAAGAAAAGCTTATGGAGGTCGAGTGTCAGTCTGTACAAAATAAAATACCTTACAAAAATATGCAAAAGGCCGGAGAAATATTCGGGTCAAGCCTCCTATCATGGTGGGCGTTGTTGTTTCAGACAATCCATATACACAATAAAAATGTAACGTTCGTATTTTCAGGTTTTAAAAAAGGTTATGATATATTTGCCTGATATAATTGTTTATTCGTACCACTAGCCCACTTAATTATTATATTGTTAAGTATTGACTCATAGCGCGATTAAATCCGGTATTATAGTTTTATTTTATTTAAAAAAAAATTAAAAGCTTTAACAAGCGTCAAGAGCCGCCGGGAGTGTCGTATGTATGTCTTATACAAGTTTCAGTTTAACCAATTTAAACTCGCAATAAGCGAATATATTTTAATACCTAATAAACACATGACAACGGTGTCATAGGCCTTATTGATGCATTGCCCTTGATATGTCAATCACTGAGTAGAATTCCACCAATACAAACAATATCTACGTTGTTTTTTGACTGGATCTCTGTAGAAAAAGCCGCATAGAACACACCGGGTATGGGGGGCCCGTTGTGACAGGCACACCCCCTACCGAGTGACTTAACTGCACCAAGGGCCCCCAGATGGGGAGCCTCGGCTTGGGCCGTCATTTTCTGGTTCCCGATAGCATGCTGAATCGAGAACTGCCCAGGTGGGCAGAAGCCTCGGTAGGCCGAATCCATATCTACGACGCCGTTGAATAAACTATAGTAGTAGATTAAACTAAAACAGATAACAGGAAGTTTTACGGATTTCGTCGCGTTTGTTTCACATTTTTAATTCCCGTCGTTTCAAACACTTTCCAGCGGCAGTGGTCACGGAGCAGACTGAGATGTCTGCGTCTTGTTGCCAGTGCTGAAGCGGGATTGCCAGATCTTAAATCCGTAAACCTTTTATGCAATAATATGTAGCATTCGCGTAACTGCCTCTGTAGCCTAGTGGTAAGAGCGTATGTTTTATAAACCCGAAGTTGTGGGTTCGAATCCTGCGGGGACTCAACAAATTTTCATCGTTGTTTCCTAGTTGGTTAGCGCAATTTGGGCCGATCCCCAATTTTTTGAAAAGTAAAATGAACCATGCGTCGTATGGGCATGTAAAAAGTCGGTCCACCCTTCAACCCTATTTACACCAGCGTGGTGGATACGGTCCAAAACCCCTTAAAGGGGAGGCCTATGTGCAGCAGTGGACTGATGATGATTCGCATAAATAAAAGAATTAATTTAAACAGATAAATTAAAATAGCCGAAACATTCACAATCCGTTATTTATATATCCTTGTATGGTAGAATATAATTTACTAAAAAACCAATTCATTGTGAAAGTGATTAATATCTACATCCCGAACAGAGCTTAAGTCTTTGACAAATATACAAAATTAGCTTTTTATTTATGAGGCGACATCAGATATTGTATTATTTTTCTTAAATAAACACTTAATGGAGAATTAAAATGTATCTGATTGTGAGCCAGACTTATGTACATTAATTTTGTCGGCGAATATTTTTTGGATATATTAATGGTCGGTTATAAAACATATTTCATAGATACACTTTTATACAGGTATGATGAATTCAAATTATATGCATTAAATGTTTTTTTAGTGTCTTGATTCATTTTATTTGTTATTAGTGCAAATAAATATTTTAACCTTGTTTGTGACAAAATTAAATGCGCTTTCAATTATAATATTATTTAAGTCACTCTATTCTGATTATTTTAATATAAAATTAACATACTTATTGAAAATTCTTTATTGGTACGCAATAAAATTATATGATACGTATAATAAAAGTAAAAATATACTAGTACATAACTCTATTAGATATTATAGACTTGACGTAAATTATAACGTTACTATTCATTGCATTAGAAAACTATTACCAATAATAACATGAAAACTATAAGTTTACTTGACGCCTTTTAAAATAAAATAGCAATAACGCAACATAGTAATTTTAAAACTAGCTGTATGAAACGAGATCTACTCTCATAAAACGCTCAAAGCTGGCAACGAGCACATTTAATACAATGTAATGTGCATATACAACTTTTAATCGCAATGTTTTATTTAAAACTAGCTTTCACGCCGGCTTAGTTTTAGTAATTTTATGTATACACTCTCAATAACTGTAGACTTTATTTTGTTCACGCGCAGTACCATCTACATATTTATGTATATGTGTATATATAAATATTTATTTGCATACGAAGGCAGGCGAGCAGCTGCCTCGGGCCACCCGATGGAAAGTGGTCATCAACGCCCATTGACATCGGTAATCAGGGGTATCACCCACGTGTTGCATACCGTGGGATGCAGGATGTTACGTCTAATTTACCCAGTATATACACCAGCTGCGGTGCTGTTCAAACCGGATTACGATAGTATTTTTAGATTGACGCTTTGCGGCAGAAATTGGCGCCACGGTGGTACTGTCCCAGATTTCCCCCTGTAATAAGGGGACCTACCACCTCATATATCATATATATCATCAGCCTTTGATAGTCCACTGTTGGACATAGGCCTCCCCTAAAACACCCCTATCCATTAGGGGGTTTTTGGACCGTATCCCACCACGCTGGTCCAATGCGGGTTGGTGGGTGGACCAACTTTTTACATGCCCATCCGACGCATGGATCATCTTACTTTTCAGACAATTGGGTGATCGGCCCAAATTGCCCTAACCAACTAGGAAACAACAATGAAAATTTGTTGAGTCCCCGCAGGATTCGAACCCACGACCTCCAATTTCTAAAGCACACGCCTATACCACTAGGCTACGGAGGCAGTACCACCTCGCCACCTTAATATTACTAAACACTTATAATAATTATAATGCGTATAGAAAATTTTAAGTCGATGTCTAACGAACAAGATAAAAATTTAGGTTCGTATTACTTCTTATCAGTGTTTAAGATATGTTTCTCCTAGCCGATTATCTTATTATTCTTCGTACCGATAATATTTTGCAAAAATTGATAAGTCCTATACCCAAGATTGTGAAGGATTAGCACGTTGAAGTGGAATCAGGCCGATCACACAGTCAGAAGATAGCTGATGAGCCCAGAAGGTTCTGGAGTGGAGGCCCGCGGAGGCCGAAGACAGAGCGTCACTCGACCCCCGAACAGGTGCGATACCGATCTCCGTGCTGTAGCCAGTCAAAGTTGGTAGCGAATAGCGAAGGATCGGCCGTCTTGGCGTTTATTAAAAAAGGCATATGTCCAGCAGTGTACTGATAGGGGCTAATTATGACAATACATATGAATGCTCAAAGAACACAAAGTAGACCAAAGCTAATACTTTATTAGTTTATGATCTGAATCATTGTGACCGTAAAAATAATCTAGGACAAACAATCGACTTTCCTGTTTGATAAAACAAAATGAATGTGAAATGTAACATTTTTGTTTACTAGAATATAAGTAGGCAACAGTATGATCTATACAGTTGAAAATTTTACATAAAACAGCCATATTAACGGGCCGTTACTCGGTTTAACATGAACTTATCTAAATTACATTTTAATAAAACGAACATTTCCTCATTTTGTGCGTCACCATCGTTCGGTTCATTTGTTTGTTATCTTAATAAATCTTTTAGAGAACTAAAATAATCTGCATATTCATAAGAAATCTAGACTTGGAAGAATTTAACTTGTAAATTTTAAAAACTCTTTTTTTATCTAATATTTTATTGAATGCGCCTTTGTATTTGGAATAATCAGGCAGGATCAAGATTTCATTTAGTTATAGTGAGTCGTTTATTGCTTATATTTTTTATTATTCTTTCTTGCATTAAAGCAAGTACTGTGTTGTTATTATTTTTACGTATTTGTGATTTAATTAAAGACTTTACGGATTTCATCTCGTTAATTCCATAACCATGGATTTTTTTAAATTTTTATTATTGACTGCACAGGCAGACGAGCAATCAAGCCACCTGATGAAAAGTTGTCACCGACGCCTTCGGACATTGGCAATACCAGTGGTATCACCATCGCGCTGCCTACGGTGAGACATAGGATGTTAAGTCTTGTTTACCCTGTAAATACGCTGGCTACGGTGCCCTTCAATCCGGAACACAGTAGTGTTTTTAAACTACTGCTTTGCGGCTGAAATGGGCACCGCGGTGGGACAACCCAGGCGGTACCCTGTAAAAAAGGGACCTACCACTTGTATATGGATCGTGCAAAATATCTGAAACGGCGGGAATATTGGAGTATGTTTTTTGTGAAAGACTTTAAAAACCATAAAATATGTAAAATAATTGTTAATTAATCATTTCTCCCTAACCTAGAGCTATCTAAGATATTATGGTAAATTTTCACGCTGGGTTTATGAATAACTGATACAACCTTCATGGTTTACGGACCCTAAGTAAACTATATTGTATAAGATTCAAACATATGATTCCGAATTAAAGAGCGCAAGTCCTTTTAAATTAATCTCGAGAGGCTATTGAATATGAAAAAAACATTATAAATTACGTAAACACATTAAAGTAACGGAAAATATTTAATTAAACGTGAATAACAAGTTAGTAATATTTTTCCACCTAATTTATAGTAACCATATACAATCTGTGATCTTTGTTTACTTTTTAATATTGCATTTTATAGTCGATTTCTTTCATTTACAATCTGGTGAGTAACTTCATCAAGTTATTAAAAATAAAACAATGTCTTGACCTTTTAACACATCGTTAATTTTAATAAATAACTGCGTCGACGATTCAACGAATTTTTAAATTTCAAAAAGGTAAATTAAATATCATTTAATAATATAAAGATAAGAGGCGATGAAACATTAACATTGATTTCATTATTCATCAGAACCGACGGCATGGCAAGTTAGTCATTTGTTATTTTCGTAACACGAAACTTTGGATGTGTTGAAAAATAATTTTGTATCTCTTTTTGTCATCTTGACGTATCTATTTATGTAAATTGTCATAAATATTACTGTTAGCATTCAATATAAAGTACATATACTCATTAATTCAACACCGATTATTGTTGAACATTGAATGAATTGATGATAATAGTTATATAGATAGTTTGATTTTAAAACGCTATTAGTTTTAATAGTACAATAAACAAATCAAATGTTTTGTATTATTCATGAATACAGATAACAAATCGCGTTTGTTTAATTAAAAATAAAAACCTCTAGACCTACAACGTGTAATAGCCAGCCACCGCAGTTGGCTGGGGATATGAATAAAATATGTCAACACATGTTCATCCCCCATCGAAGGGTCGACGAAACAGCAAAGGAGCTAATGCCTTAACCGTAATTAAAACGCTTTTATCGACATTGGTATACAAAACTAAAGCATAAATATCAATTTAATATAATTATATGAATTGCAATGCATTTTAGCCTTACAAATTTCGCAACTCTACATGGAAATTATGTCGATCTGTGTACATCACTGAAACATTTTATGAAAATGTCTGCTTACTATCTAAGCTACTTAGAATTTTCCAACTAACAAGCTAGATAAAGTTTTGATTTTATTCTGTAACTCGGAAAACATTTAAGTATGGTCCTCTTTAATTTACAACGAAAACTAAATTCATCAGAGTCATTTAAAAATATTACTCAAGTAATTGGGATCCTAATTTTTGTGGTGGCAGTACCACTATTTACTAGAAAAATAAATAGGGTAAAGGCAGATTTATTGGTGATATAAGTAATTTGGTACAAGTGTAAACGGTATAAAACCTTTTCACTCGCTCCGGTAATTTGTCTCAGCGTTTGGCGAACAAAGCAATTCGCTAACGCGGTCATACAAAAGTGTTTTAAAAAATATCACCAAATTACTTATATCACCAATATATCTCCCTTTACCCTATGACATTTCCGAAAAGTCTCATTTTCATTCCTTTAAGTCATTAAAATATTGTGTACATGATTCCAATTCAATACAACAATAACTTAAATCTGGTCAACAAATGACACAAAACTTGTAGATTGTTAACCAAAACATAAGTTAGATTGATGTATGCTGTTTCCTTTGCGTCTCAAGTTACTAAACTACGTGTTTATTCTTATACCTATATGTTTAGTAGATCGTATTACAATATTGTAGACGGTTAACTTAATAAATCTTCTTTTAGAACCAAATGTTTTTTCTTTTGTTGGATATAAATTTATTCTCAGTCCGTTATTAGCGACAGACAAAGGAAGCGTGGGTGTAAAAAACCATGTTGAAAATTTAATTATCTTGTGTTATTATTGGGTTAATGTTGTATGTTGGTTAGAACTTGTACGATACTAATTATTTTTAACAAAGTGTGAATTCACCTTCACATGTTCCAATTAAAACAAAGTGTTAGTTTAATAATTTGTAGTGCACATACGCTTATATTTCGTAACCCCAAGGTTGGCTGTTAGAAAATGTTTAAGGCATTAAGCTTGCCTGTGTTCACTTTATTTGTGCAAAAAGTTCAAATAAATAAACACGATAATTTAGCGAAGTTAATAACTACACCTTTGCATACATAATGATGCGTAATACATAAGTCATTTTATTACGATCTACATTTCAATGGGTCGAGACTAAAACCTGAAACCGCTCAAAAACGCATAACAAAAAAACCAACAATTGAGAAACTTCGAAAGTTAATTACTGACTTAATTAAATGATACAATTCCTTCTTACTCCTATGATTGTTTAGTTTTAACAGATTCAGGAGATTATTCAATGTGCATGTTAACCTTAAAACCAAATGTGAATAATATAGAAAGAACCCCTAATGTAGTCTAGTTTTTAAATTGAGACATTTAGTAAGAGGATTATAGTATTTCGAGATGACAAATACGCTACGCACGCATTTTACATACTTTCGGTGTTTCTGATGCGAAGGGGGTTTCTTGCCATGATATAAATCCAGTTTAAACATTCCCTGACGCAAACGTAGCCCAACCTCGCGTTCACAATATCAGGTATATGTAAGGATGATAATTATGTAAGTGTCATAAGATCTAGATATATCAAGGCACGGTCGCAGATATGATGCAATATGTGGCATTAACATTAAAAGGTTAATATACTTAGTGTTGTAGTTCCGAGACAAAAAATACATAATCTTTGTAATATAAAACGTGCTATAGTGCAAACCTGAACGCTATAGTTTGTTTGGAATCAGTAAAATTTTCTAGTGAACCGATTTTCAAACTAGTTTAACTTTTGTACCAAAATACAGTTAAAATACAAGACCATATTTTCGCCGAGACCATTGTGTAAGAAATAACAGTTGTAACTTTGTCAGTTTTCATGATTTATATTTAATTTTTCGTATTCCATCTTTTGAAGTGAAATTCTTGTTGGCGTGTATAAGCTTTGTACTAAACGAAAAAAACATGTTGTATATCTTTCAATATTAAACGCAAAATAGTATGCAACTCAGGTACTTACCTATGCATATATTGACTAATCTAAATGAAATTTAAACTTTTCGCATTATGTGACATTTAATATCTATATGATTTAAAAATTTGGAAAACATATTATAGACGTAACGCTTAAACGTCACGCTACACTGACGTCATGCGGAAGTATCTCTCGAACCCTTTTACCCTGAACGGCCTGCGGCGGTATCGGAGCTAGCAGGGAGAAATTATCCTAACGCTCCCTGAGCCGGCGATATTTCAATTCTGCACGCCGCGCGACGTCAAGCTTCGTTCGGTCCACGGATATTGAAAAACGACGATTTTTCATGCTCGTTTTGTGTATTCGATCCAGTCTGCCGGTATTTTTAAATATTTGACAGCACTCGTAAAATTTGTATAAACCTTAGCCTCGTTTCGCAGTTTCACCTGCGTGGTTATGTCGATTTGTGATAATTATGATTACATATACGCTTATAAGTTCTTGCGAAAAGCTGAAATATGATACTATTAATTATATTTTGTAAAATGCTGAATTATGTATATATTCCTAATAAATGGTAGCCTTTAAGGTTCTAAGGATTTATAAAGCGATATTATTGTAGAGTTTTATAAAACCTATTACGTAGTTTTTGCGCGACATAGTAACAAAATGGTTGTGCGATTTTTTTTCATTCTTTCTCATTTATAATTTAAGTAGAATTGAATGGCACATTTGCATCATAAAAAGTTTATAAATTAACATCATAAAAGGTTTATAATCATAACAGTTTGAATGCCAAATTCTACTGAAATATATTTTTTTATAAATACATAAGTAAATAGTAAATACAAACGAAATAATTATTAAAAGACGCACCACATCTAACATCCATTTAAAATATACCCAACTTCACCATTGAGAATACCAAACATTATTAAAATACTTTTTCTTTAAAGTGGACTTGAAACAAAAACCTTCTAAATCCGCATTGTATTGCCCACTACTAATATAAGAGTTAATAATGGCTGAACAGAACCAACACAGGCCCAATGCAAACAGGGAAGTGAATTCTCGTGTACCTCTTAAGGGGAATGCCGAAGTAATTAATATTGATTGTTTCGATTGCACTGATTCAATAATTAATTGGTGGAAGCGGAAGAAATTGATCTTCATTAAGATATCTCAAATGGCGAGAGTTCATACGAGTTTTTTTCGACTGTATAAATGTTTTACATTCAAACCTCTTATTGTGGTTTTAATTTTTCTGATTATCAGTACAAGTCGGATGCATTAACTTTTTTATGATGAACGTGAAACTTTTCATAGATGACATGAATTATTTCGTCTGCAAGCACTTTACAATTTTCAATCTGCTCATTTTTGCCACGGCGTGATATTAAACAGCCTGAAGACTACAATTAAAATTAATAATCTAAAATGAGATTTTTTACACCAATTATTATTTCTGCAGATCCACCTGAATTTTTAAGTTTTATACGGCCAGATCGGACCAGATATATCGCAGTTTTTTAATATGACGTCAATTTTATTTACAATCAACATAAAAAGTCGGTCACACTTCGGACCAGCTGGTGAATAGGTCCAAAACTCCCTAATAGAGAAGGCGTGCATTGAGGAAGGCCTATGTCTAGCAGTGGATTAACCCTGTGTTAGTCCACTGCTGATGATGATGATCAACTTAGCATAATTAACGACTGTTTACAATTATGTAAGCGGCGCATGTTTTACATCAACACACTGATAAACATTTCAACAGTTTAACTCATCATCGTCAGCCTGTGACAGTCCACTGCTGGACATAGGCCTCCCCTAATACACCCCTATCCATTAGGGAGTTTTGGACCGTATCCCACCACGCTGCTCCAATGCCGGTTGGTGGGTGGACCGACTTTTTACATGCCCATCCGACGCATGGATTATCTTACTTTTCAGACAATTGGATGATCAGCCCAAATTGCCCTAGCCAACTAGGAAACAACAATGAAATTTAACTATCTAATTAAAATACTTAGTTTCTTAGTACGAAACGCTAAATACCAGAACATCGTAGGACAAAGAGGACGCAATCAATCGCTTCGTCACATACATCAATACGTTTATATGTATTTAGACGTCTTAAAGTAGAACTACCTTAACTAAACATATTCACCCCGGCGAAACTTTTATTCCGAGTCCAGCTGCATATGTACCCGTCGATTTAACGCCGATTAATCCTGTCGGAGGCTGAACGATCGATCCCACTCAATTACGAGATTAAATTCTTTTGCACGATAACAATATTTACCCGACAACCTGAAGGCGGGCAGAAGGAAATAACTGCGTTTTGTTAAAATAACTTCCTAGTATAGGTTCCGTACACATTTCAACACAAAACGTTATTTTTTTTATTCAATAAGGCTATAAAAGTAACAAGAAAGCAACCAGCTACATAAATATAATCCACGACTATAACTACCTCTACAAATTTAGTCTGTAAAGTTCTATTTATTAATTTTCCCACTTTAGACCATAAGCGCTGCAAATATAAATGTTACAAGCTTCTATTTGATATTTATGACATTTCTAGAAACAAATATGCTTTTATGAACGTATAAATATAAAAAACACAGGCTTTAATTCATCATCATCAAAATCATTATCCTGTGTTAGTCCACTGCCGAGCATAGACCTCCCTAATGCACACCTCCATTAGGGGGTTTTTGGACCGTATCCCACCACGCTGGTCCAATACGGGGTTGGTAGATCGACCGACTTTCTACATGCCATTAATCATTTTAGTTAGGTTATAATTCATTTTAGTTTAATACATAAATTAGTCCTAACAATCAATGTTACTTTCACAGTTATACACTACTGTAATGAATTAAGAAATCATACAAGTATAGTATATATACAAGGTTCTATATACAAGACGTATTACAGAAAACGTATTTGTCGTAAAAAATAAAAACGTTAGCCATTTTCCATTCTTATTCCGACGAACTTCTCGGTGATTAGACGCAATTATTGGATTCCAAGAGAGCACATGTGACCGTTCAATCCGGTAATTGCCTTTATTTCATTCCGACGGCTGAATTATTTGCGGTCTAGACACTTGTATTAACTCGATATACCGTATACGTTTTGCACGTGTCGCTTGACAAATAAGTCGCTTACTATTTCGCAATAAACACTTTGGTAAATAACACTATAATCAACTAGCTTTGCCTCGCGGTTGCCTGCGTGTTAATGGTTGCTAGTGATAATAATGATTGTGCAATATATGTGTACGTCCAAAGGTTTTTTGGCTGAACCCCGGAATAACTTGCAAAAAAAAAACAGATTTTTTAACTACGTGGCACTTGTATTATATATAAAAAATACAGTATACCTACGTCAATTTAATGTAAAGTTATACCAAAATTCATGAAGTACTATATGCGTGGACGAGTAAGAAACAATATAATCTTAATACTTACACATCTTCGCGTTAGCGATATTATTAATGTAAGAAAATTACGTTATACAATTTATCGTAAGTTCTTCTCCTGTCCTGTCAGACCCTCGTATCTATAGTCTGTGATGTCAATATGTTAAATAATCGCTATGAAAGACGCACCTTTTTATTTTTTATGTATATTCAAGATTTAAAATCAGAAATTATTGTAAAATCCATATGAACGTACTGCATGGAAAGCAGACGCATTATCAATACTAGCAATACAAACTGTATTAAAGAGATAATTATACCAGTTGCGTTTTAATGCCGAATGCAATTTAGTCAAAAGCAAGTGTAGGTGCAAGTACTCTTTGGTTTTGCTGCTTTTAAAACCCATTTATAAGACAAAAAAGAGCCATTCTTATTCATGAAACGTAATAATAATAACACATGAGTGAATTTCACATATTAATTTACTCATGTATCGTCTAGAAATTCAAAAATACGGAAAAGGTCAGATAGAGAGTAGCCTTTTCTGTCAAAGGTCGTTATGGCCAGGTTAAACTTTTCTCGATAACATCGTAATACAAAGACATGGCCATAAACTTGGCAAACGTTATACCAAAGTTATATCAGTATTCTAGGAGCATCTTGCCATTTTCCACATTCGATTCGGCAGTTTTACTTCAAACTCAAATATTTATATTTCCGCCAATATAAAGATTTAACAAACTTTATTTGTGGTATAGTACGTTATAGTAGTTTTAAATTACTATTAGCAATTTGGAAAAACTGCCTCCGTAGCCTAGTGGTATAGGCATTGGCTTCAGAAACCGGAGGTCGTTTGTTCGATTCCTGCGGGGACTCAAAATTTTCATTGTTGTTTCCTAGTTGTTTAGGACAATTTGGGCCGATCACCCAATTGTCTGAAAAGTAAGATGATCCATGCGTCGGATGGGCATGTAAAATGTCGGTCCACCCACCAACCCGCTTCGGACCAGCGTGGTGGAACTGGTCCAAAACCCCCTAATGGATAGGGGTGTATTAGGGGAGGCCTATGTCCAGCAGTGGACTATCAAAGGCTGATGATGATGAATGAATTTGGAAAAAAAACATTTATAGTGTTTCCAGTCGTGTTAGGAAGATATTTATATTTTTCCTTGCTTATACTCAATAACTTATTGAAGTACATTGCATAATTAAGCATATGTATTTACACAATATGACATCTACGAAAAACGGAAAGACAGAAGCTGCAAGGGGTCTGAAAATCTGAACGTACTGTAAAAGAACACCAAAAAGTAGAAAACTTCTTTTGAACCATGGCAGTTTTATGAAATATTCATAAAAAACTTAGATAGGTAATGAAGGGTTCTAATAAGTACTTCGAATTATTTTAAATTTCTTACTATATTATATTAACTACACAGTCCTGAGATAAGTCTTAAGTAAGAGGTTCAAATATACTATTCATAAAACACCATAGCGAATTCAACATTTCTTTTATGTCTACTTTTCATTACAATAAGAACTTGTTCAAAGTTATAAATTGGTTCCAAAAACAAGAACAGTAAAACTTATCTTGAATACTGTTAGCCCGGTAGGCGAGGTTATTTTGTATTATTTCCCCAATTCAATTTTAAGCTCTCCGAGTTGCGGAAAAAATATTTACGCAGCATAAATCAACTTATCCTAACTTACATTGTTACGTACATAAAACTAGTATAGTTAAATCCATTTCAATATAGGCACCAATAAATGTTAAGGATGAAATTCGAGAGTTAACAAGATGTTTAAGAAAAGAAAATTACAAATTATTTATACGGTTGCCCTCTCGGACATATCACTTTTTAATAGGTGGTGGATGGACGTTAATTATTTATTGTTGTTAATTTTAATTTATCATTAATTAAAATTTTATGAAGCAAATCTGTATGTATATCAGCAAATCTTTCATTTACAATAAAAAAACAAATACAATTTATCAAGCACTCGTAGCTTCTATCTAAAGAGGAACGAGTAACAAGTCTGCGATGGGTAAGTTATAATCAAGTCAAACGGTCTCCTAAAGTTTTTAAATGAGTTACGCAGACTTTTAAAATGCACTCAGAGAATATTAAAGATCTAAGAAAAGAAAACTCTATTCCTATACTGCAGTAATATTTAAAGTAAACATAAGCACAATAAAGATGCCTCAACCAAAAACAAATATTTTTTTCAGAGAGCCTTGATTACCTCCAGTTTTTCGAAATTCGTGTTGTAAGTGTAATATTACTAAATATTAGAAATACAGTTTTCGCCGTAGCACTACTATAATTAAAAACAGATTTTGTTATGTCTGTTATACACAAATATGAACTAAATAAGGGCACCGTAAACGTTAAGTTAAAAAAACTTAAGTACAAGCAACTGAGCGAAATACTTTAACTTCAATGTTCTTTTACTTCAATATGGCTTTACCTTATTTATTACTTCATTTGTATATAATCTATAATAAGATCACGACTTCAACAATAAACGCCACAATGACGTCACACGACGTGTAATAACACAGAACACACGTAAACTACAACTAGGAATGCCTGCTAAACAGTACTCGCGTACACGAACGCTCTCGAATCGCTTAACGATAAACAATACAGCAAATATGTACCTCAATTCAGCGGACGAACAGCAAAACACACCGAAACACAGTTCTGTACACGAAATACACACAATGGGTACAACGCCGATGTATTGTAATTGTACACGGAGGTTTATTATTGTTTTGGTACGGTTAGGGACGCGTGACGTCCCTACGACCTCTGTCGGATGACTGTTACCAACTCTCCGATTTACGGGTTCACCCCGATGACGTCATTATAGACCAATGGGGTGGGAACAGGGGCGCATGCGCGCCATACCAGCCGCCGCGTCGCCACACGGTTATATAAAGCAACTAACAATATACATTGCGGTCTCCGTTCAATCTACGAAGGACATATCGTGAAGGAAAGCGGTTATGTAAAGTGTCCACACTAATCCGGCTTACTAAGGAGTGATTATATTTTTTTGAATGCCTTTGAACTTCATACATACGACTCGGATAAGCCACGGGTAATAACTTTAAGATGATTTGATATATGTCTTAGATATTTCCTTTGAAGTCTGATACGGCTCCAAGCTCCCGTTACTGTATCCATGACAATTCCTTCTTTCTCACAGAATCCTTTGGCATTTCATCTGCTATTGTTACTTCGAGTCAAATAATTTCTTTCCTGTCTAACTTTTTTCCGACCTCTCTTATGCTTTACACATTTTTAAACAAAGCAAATTTTAAAAATGTCGTATAAAGTTTACGTATTAGTTTAAGAAAGATACCAAAATATATATTTTCATCTTACATATACGCAATATGGCCCATCATATATTTGGGTAATGACGAAACATTAAGCGAAAATTTAAGCGTTGTCCACTTGGGAAACTGAAATAGGTATGGGATATAGTTAATCTTTACTACTTATTTAAGGTTATGTTGCACTTAATGTTTGTTGCTTTCGAACTTAACGTCGAACGATTGATCGATACGAAGGATATCGCATCGTTCAATCGAAACAAACTACTTTTTATGCACTTACCTTATCGAAGTGGAAGGCAATCTGTTATACAAACAATAAGTTCCAGATAAAATCGCGATTCATAAGCTTCGAGCGTCTTGTTTTTATTACAAAAGAACCGAAAGGCGTTTAGATTGTTATGTTTTTTTCTTTTTAAATTTTAAAGGTGTATTGTGATTATTGTTTAGTTGTTATTTATCATATCTCTGCTGAAAAACTCTTTAAATGTTCAAATCTTAAAAATTTCTGGAGTGGTGGCCGCGATCGGGAAGAAGGAGCGATGGTTTACCTCCGACCAGTTGGGATGCCGATCTCCATGCAGTAGACGGTTCAAGATGGCACCCGAGAAGCAAGGAATCAGCTGTCTTGGCATTCATTGAAAAATACGTATGCCCAGCAGTGGACGGATAAAGGCTGCTAATGATGACGATTATGAACGCGGAAGCTTGTCTTTTTATTTGAAACCCTGAAACTGATTTTAAAGGAGTAATAGTTACCTAAAAAATTACAGAGGCTAGATTATTAACTAAGCAAAATATATACTTTTAAATATTAGTTGCAGAGAGAATAGCTACAAAGCTACTTTTGCGACTCATTGTTACCTTACAATTTAATTGTCAATAATCAATCTTGCACTATACATAAAACAACTTTAAATTCAGTAAAATCTGAATCGCCATGTGATGAACCTAATTTTAAAATTGTAGTATAAAATATATAGAGTAAAAGCGAAAAAATCATAAAAAGAGGTTTTAATATATATAGTAATCGTGTAAATGAAAGAATTTAAAAAAGCGTTTAAAGATATACAAAATGAATAACAGTTCATTTCCAACGATTCCGTACCTATCTGTAACGTTGTATCTTTCGTTATGAGTTAAATTATTTGTCAATGGCATATCTTATTTTGCTATGGCGTATTGTGCTCCACCGTATTCAAATGCGCGTCGTTACTTAGCAATAAGCGTTGTGTTCCAAACATTATTAATCAAACAATCAAACGGGAATAAGAGACGCCATAGAATGGGGTGTTCCACCAATCGTGCTAATCCTGCCCGACAGGTAAGCTCTGCTAATTTATCATACTGAAACAAAGAGGGTGAATACCTCAGCGCAGGCCGAATGACTAAATTCCTTTGAGCTCATATCTAATGTATTGATCAGAAATTATTGCCGAGTCATTACGAGTTTTGTGTTCATTGTGTGTTTACGTAATTGTCTTTGTGCGTTTGCTGTAAATACGTAAATACGTTAGGTGTTATACTGGTATATAAAATATCACAATGCAATGTAATTACTTAAGGTTCTATTATTAAAATATCGTGTCGTTATCAAAGTTTCAGCGGAAACCAATCAGAATGCGTTCCCAGCCGTTTTGACATCAAACCTTGTTTATATAAATTCTAGACGCTATTCGACTCCGATATAAGTTTATTAAAAACTGCCTCCGTCGCCTAGTGATATAGGCTTATGCTTTTAAAACTGAAGGGCGTGGGTTCGAATCCTGCCGGGACACAAAAATATTTCGTTGTTGTTTCCTTGTTGGTTATGGCAGTACGGGCTGATCACCCGACTGCCTGTAAAGTAAGATGATCCATGCGTCGGATGAGCATGTGAAACGTCGGTCCTGTGCCTTATCTTTCTCCGGTCGTGTTGGTTCCATCCCATCGTGCTTTGAGAGTATAAAGGAATTGGGAGTGCGCCTGTGTTTGCGCGTACACTTGTGCACTATAATATCTCCCGCATAGATGGCTAATCTCTAATATAGATCGGCCGCCGTAGTCGTAATCGACTTGAAGGACTTTATTATTGTCATTATAACAAGTAAAATAATATGAAGCGCAACACTAATTTTACAAAATATCTTTTCTCTGATGAAGTGTAATGCAGAAAACGCTTAATATCCAGACACGAGGATTCAAGGTGACAAAGAGATAATTTTCAAAGGTGTTATTAAAAAAGGCAGTAATGATACAATCAGAGAAATGATACAACATAGGACGTAAACTTGAGTACGTTTGACATCCTTCAATCATTCTGTGATCTGATGGAATCAGATAGAAGAACGTATGATTAATTGCCATTACATTGCCATATCCGATTCATCCTGTTAAGGTATAAAATGTACTTACAATCCATGGAAAGTATATGAGTCAGTAATAAAAAACCTTAGGCCTACGTCCAGAAGTAGACTGACACAGGATAAAAAATAATCATGATAATGATGATGATGATGATGATCTAAATATCATACATTTGCACGCAAGTACTCACAATATATAGGTGCAAATGATATGTTCAGCTTTGACCGGATTTCCATTTTTTTTCCCTAGTAGAGTATATTGTAGAGAAATCTATTAACAGTCTAATAAACTTTGAAAATAACAATTAAAATCAAAAATTATTGATTCATTTTGGGCTTTTATGAATTTCAAATTTCACACTGGTCCAAAAACTCAGACCTATGCAGAGAAGGACCGGAAAGAAACTCGCCAGTCTTTTTTTTATAGACGCACATTTTTTTTACCAGAGTTAACAACGTAACCAGAGACGTTGCTAGTGCAGAATATCGATTACTTCAACACATCTTTTTCTTTAATCTAATTTTTAATAGAGTAGTAGCCAGTTTTGACGTTGTTTTAGTGTTGTTTTGACCTTACTGTAGTCTTCATGTATTGTAGCAAATATTTTGCTTTAAAATTAACTATGTATAAACATATGTTTAAAGCCTGCATGCAAAAAGTACTACGTCATTGCCGCTATAATAAAAGACAGTCCTTCGAGCTTTTAAAGAACGTACAAAAAAAATTGTATACAATTCAATAGGGCCTACGTACGCCCATCTCGAAGTCGCCCTTTCAATGTTTTGTTCTGCAACTCATTCCACAATAAAGTGTTTTTCAATATAATTTATATTCATCGTATTTGATTGACGTTATGGAAGTACTCGATATTTCGCTGTCAATTTGCGAGTGCAAGTCCATAATAAGATTATGTTTAATCGCACTCCATTTAAGGTGGAGTATATCCCGCCTTTTCTTATATTAGCGAAGCAAATATTTGTCTGTTTGTTCAAACGATAAACTGATTAAGATAAATTTTGGCACCGAGTGAGGTATGATTATAAAATGTTAAGATACTTAATCTTTAACAGAGATATATAAGACTTGGAAGACCAGAGACGTAGTCGAGGGATAGTAGAAGTCAAGAGCCTCTTACTACAAAATCACTGAAGTATAAATCGCTGTGTTTGGTTTGTTTTGCCCAATGCTAATGACATTAAGTTTTTTTTATATATTTCGGATCATATTTCACTACGATATAAGGTAGAGTATTGCCAATCTTCACTCACACTCCACTTCTTTCTTAATTATTTATCAGTTAACAAACAATTATTCTCAAATCGACTACTTACGTCATAACGCCTAATTCTATATCACTCAATATGTAACAATAATACACGATAAAGTAAACTTGTTTGAGTTTCATTTAGTAATTTTTAGGCATTTTTTTATCAAATTAACTTGTCAATATATATTAACTCAAGCAAACCCGCAGGATAGATGTGCATATTAAATCGATGCGCGCTTCTCAAGGCACAACTGACATCTATGTTTCAATGCGTACGAATTCTTGACATGCCAACGTCATACGACCCTCGCAAATCACACGAAGTTATCCGCCAAGCAAGTTAATTGGAATACCATCGAAACATTGGAATGCTATCATTGATAAATCTTGGAGGGATTGTTCAAGTTTTGGTACAGCAGACGCAAAAGTTAAACGCCAGACGACAAAGTTAGTCAAGAATCAAGATCCATTTTGAGATTATAAAACAATTTATTATACACAAACTTCTTGTAATCTACTTGATTTCGATATAAATATGGTATATCCGCTTTAGTTTTATAACAGTCGAACAACGTTTAATCGTATTCAAGAGAACAAGGTCATTATCGATCGTTACACATAGTTGTGAATGTATGTCAATCAAACCTGTTTTACGAAATATTTAATGGAATGACAGTATCTTAATACTTTCTGTTGCCTCCTTAGTCTAGTAATATTTAGCAACCGAAGGCCGTGGGTTTGATTCCTGCTGGAATTGAACATGCTTTCATTGTACTTTCCTAGTTGGTTAGGGCAATGTGGGCTGATCGCGTTTAGCGACGGAGCTCGTAAAAAGTCATCGACTAAAAGCATGAGCTGTGTTGACAATTTTAATCGAATTAGAGAATCGGTAAATTAAAAGAAATATATACGAAGGTATATTGTAAGTACGAAACATTATGAATATGGATGTTTGTTTATTAGGTAAAACACTAAACACTAACGACCTTATAGAAGAAACTCAACAGGGAAATTGTAAAAATATTTGTTTAATATATTTAACATACCCGCTGGCATGAGACTGAGTTTTTTTTATGGCATACGCAAGCAGACGAGCAGTTGGGCCACCTGATGGGAAGTGGTCACCGACGCCCATAGACATTGGCAATACCAGTGGTATCACCAACGCGCTGCCTACCGTGAGACATAGGGTGTTAAGTCTCAAGTTTACCCAATAAATACGCTGGCTACGGTGCCCTTCAAACCGGAACACAACAGTGTTTTCACAGTACTGCTTCGCGGCAGAAATAGGCACCGCGGTGGTACTCACCCAGACGGTCTCCTGTAAAAAGGGGACCTACTACCGGAAAGACCTGAAGTGAAACTAATAAAAATAAAAATGTCGTTCCATTTATCTTTTTTATTTAGCAGGATGCCACAGCTCGTCAATATAAGCGAAGCGTTAGACTGACAGTCTCCTTACCAGTTAATGGAAAACTGTCCTTTGTAATTCTTGCATGAGAATAATGTTCATGAATTTTCGCTGGCAATTTTTCATCGCAATGTCAAGCAAGGAATTCTTCGAAAACACTTTATACGCTTGAGCGAAGGATTCTTAACAGAAACTCTGAGCATAATTTTTTATCACTCCTTCATACATACAATTACCAATTTTGGGACCTTTTCTTGCTTATTTGTTAAAGCAGCAAAACTATCTTATAATTAAAGTAAGGTTCATGAAAGAAGTCGGGTGGAAGATTTTATATCAAATTAAATTAAAAATCTTGCACACCCTTGATATAATAGTATAAATCTTTCCGTTATATACCTACTCACGGAAACTACTAAATAATTTTGGAAAATGCAAATTTATCCGTTAACTTAGAGATTAAAGAGGAATGAAGGAGGAACTTTTTTATGACTTATCTATACTAATATTATAAAGTAGAGGAAATTGTATTTTTATGTATGTTGGTAAAGAATTAACTCATTAACTACAATATTCTTTTAACATTCGAAAGCTACATTTACCTTAAGTAAAACAAGCCACAAGAAAAATCCATTACATCACATTACATATATCTAAAAATAACACGAGCGGAGCCGTGGACGGACTGATAGCTATTTTTGGAAAGAGATTAAAAGATACATTAAAACCGCGAAAAATCTTTTATGCTATAAAAATTGATAAACTGACAATAATTACTATCCCTTTATTAATATAAAAATGAATAAGAATTTCGACCTTCAGTCCACTTTTCCATACGTTTACGTTTTGTAGTACTTTTTTATCTTTAACACATATAAATTTAAAATGCTAAACATTTATGCGTTTCAAGCTCACATTACTGCATGGTAAATAAATTTATCTGCACTGTGTTTTATTGCCAACTTGAAGGATACTTTAATAACTTAAATTTACGATTCGCAACGCATTAAACCAGTAAACCACTTTTGCTCATAGTTTGGTTTTTAACGTTGAAATTATAACCAGTATCATTCATCACCTTAATTAATTTAATATTTTTCTATCTATGGCACTTTCTATATGTAAGGCTACCAAAATTTGAATTTGCTAGGTGCATCTAATTCGTCTATTACTGAAGGAAATTTACAAAGACTAATTTGTACAACGTGGATGAAGTTGGACACTTGGATTGGAAGAAACCTAAATACTTTTAATTTTGTTTCCATTACCACATACCACCACATTACCACGAAAATACATGATATAACACATGACTGACATGGGGATACAGTCCAAAAATCCCCTGATGTAGAAGGCGTGCATTAGGGGTAGCCTATGTCCATCAGTGGACTGATCATGTGTTCATCATCATCACCTGTTTTAGGCTGTTGATAATGAACACATGATCACTCAAACACGTATGTGTACTCAAATATGTCTTTAAAAATTACATTTGTAGTTAAATATACGAAGAGAAAAATAACAAACATGATTAGAGCGTTAAACGCAAACACACTTTTCCCATCAAATTGAAAAGTTAAATATCAACTTATTTGTCAATGAAGTAAATCATACAGATGTTAATTATTACACCTAAGCACAGGCTTTCTTCGAAACAGTTATTACTAAGTAAACTTAACTTACTAGCATTTATAGTTTTTAAATATTAGTTTTTGCAACAATGTTATTATTTCAAAATTTCATACGCGCGCTTAAACCGTTTTTAAACACTTTTAGGTGTTTTAAGGGCTAAAAAGTGAAAAAAGGAATTATTATGAGGTAATTCTCTTGTCTGTCTGTCTCATCTCAGAAACACCAATCTCAAATCTCAAGAATGAAACGACATTATAAGATAAAATTGAGTACTAGATACTAAAAATGAATACGCTATTTTAAGTACATCAAAATTCTGAGTCAACGCGATAAAAGGATAGATATGTGCAAACCCGAACGAGTTTGATCCACACTTGACCAGATATTAACAAACATAAACTTATATCCTTTTAAATCATATTTATCTATTCCAAAACCTTCAAAAAAGATGTACTATTCAAAAATATTAATGTTTTTTTTTATTAACACCAAAAACTATGATAATTTCCAGGAACATGTCCTGAAGGGACACAAAAGATTGACACGCCCTATTACAACTCGATATCGTAATGAAAAATAACAAAAATTAAGCTCGAAGATAAAAGAAAAAAGCAGTCAAACATAATTTCGGACACCGTAACCGAGTTGTTACGGAGAAAATAAGTTATTACAGCCTTAAATTTGCTGTACGCTCCAATCGATTACTGCTCATACATCCGGCTGTGATTTAAGCAAGCGTGTGCGTGTGTCTTTAAGGATGATTCTTTATGAAATTTAACGGCACATTTATTAAATCTGATAACGGTAACACAGTTAAAGCGGTTGGAAATTAAAAAAAGGCGCAATAAATAGTTGATTGCCAATAAAGTTGGATGAAATACAATACTGGTTGTGCTTCACGACGTTCAGCCGGTTTTCTTTGTTGTCTATTTTGCTGCTCTATTATGTTTCGGGGTATAATAAAATTTAAAAGCAAAAGAGGCAAATGTTTACTTATATAGAAGGAAGAAAATAGAAATTGGGACTTAAAATTTTGTTCATTTCGACTTTTTTTTGCTTAATTACATTATAATAAATACATAAACATTAAATACATATTTGTAAGGTATCTTTAAACATTTTTTATTGCTTCAATAAAGGGTAACAAACCTTTGACGAGCCTTTTTGTTATCATAATACAAAGCAAAGAGGAACAAATCCTTGTGAATTCACAAGGATTTGTTCGAACTAAAATTGAACATAATTATGTTTTTAATAATATTTTTTGCATACAGTCCTATTGTCGGCTTTTTCTGCCAAAATTATCGTTATCCTTACTGAATTCTATTTTAAGTTTATTGGACCAAAAAAAACCGTGGGGAAGTAGGTGACACTTAAACAGTTTATTAAAAAACAAGTATGTAGGGTATTACTACGTTTAAGGTAAATATACTAAGGTAAAATATTTGCACTAATAATTAAAGCAATGAAACTTTGAGAGGTGTTACTTTTTCATTTGATTGTACCTACTGCTGACAGAAGCTACTCGTTATAATATTAAACTTGTAAATATAAAACTCGTAATGTTATAAGTTTAAGCTACATCACAACACCCTCTGACGATGAAGAGATAATTACTAACAAGAAAAAAGTGCAAATTAGTATTGAATGCGGTAAAATCTATATCTGTTTTGTGTCCACTGGAACTACTGCCGATAAACTGTTGCGCAGTTTGGCAGTTTGTGTATTATGGTATGTATACTTTCATGATATAAATAAAAAAAGTATTTAAATCAGTTTACACCATAACTGAGTTAGACAAAACCTAGTTCGAGGTAACGTTAGGTTCTTACGAGCTCTTTGTTAGATGAAGCTTACCATAAAGAAGCATGTATAAGCATAACATCAGGAAATACATGCACGCCTTTTTCCGGTTTATTCGACCCTATCTCGGTTCGGTTCTTAGACCTTACTACGCTAGCCCAATGCGAAAACAACACAAAGTTGTTTCTCCGCGGTATTCGAACCGCTAGACCACGGAGGCGGCGTGGGGACGGGAGCTTCTCGCGAACTCTGTGTTAGATGAAGCTTACTAAAGACATGAGTCTGGAAGCATAACTTCAAGGATAAAAAAAAAACGGAGGTGGCTGTATTAAATAGTTTCTAGAATACATAAATATAGCAACTTATAACACTAAAAACTGGAGAAACATAAATTTCAAAGCAAAATTTTACAATTTACTTGTTTAAATAGTCTTA
The DNA here is from genome assembly GCA_029286875.1 of Lamproptera curius. Lineage (NCBI taxonomy): Eukaryota > Metazoa > Arthropoda > Insecta > Lepidoptera > Papilionidae > Lamproptera > Lamproptera curius. The sequence goes on from JAGSMT010000079.1 coordinate 617,676, forward strand.
CTTTATTAGTTTACACCTCTCAATTCGCTAAGAGAAACATCTTTAGTTTTTTTTTTATCGTATTCATCTTTGACATCTGATTTACACTCAGAAAACCTATATAAACATACTGAAAATTATTGAACATCGATTCACTGGCATTAAGTGCACTAAAAACTTGTTTCTTAACAATATCACTGCAAAAAATATGAAACGTTGTTACTGTACATTGAAATTTTAAAGATTCCTTAATAAATTAAATGAAATTAATTTATTTAAAGATTTTATTTTGTGAAAAAGAGTTTAGACTAACCTACTTCGAAACGTCGGATACTACATGTCGGAAAGAGCCCCTAATTGTTATTGGTAAATAGGAGTATACTTAACATTTTGTTGACTGCCTCCATAGCCTAGTGGTATGGCGTTTGCTTTAGAAACCGGAGGTCGTGGGTTCGAATCCTGCGGGACTCGACAAACTTCTGTTTTCCTAGTTGGTCAGGACAATTTGGGCCGATCACCCAATTGTCTGAAAAGTAAGATGATCCATGCGTCGGATGGGCATGTAAAGCAGTCCACCCACCAACCGCATTGGACCGGCGTGGTGGGATACGGTCCAAAACCCCTAATGGATAGGGGTGTATTAGGTGAGGCCTATGTCCAGCAGTGGACTATTAAAGGCTGATGATGATGATGATGATACTTACGTATACAATATACAATCAACAAGATCAAAAAATATTATTACTATACAATTTAATTAATTTTTAACATACAATTTATTGTTATACTATTCTATATCGGTTTTGTCATCACATAGTAATAATTGTTTCGTTGATGACGTGCACGCTCTTCCTGTACTTTAATGCAGCTATCAAATCGATGACCCGCTTAGTGCAGGGTTATAACCCTAACCGTTGCGCTAGTGGGTATAGGTTCGATTCCCACCTCACATAAATGTAACAACATAGTGCTTTTCTCGTGTCTGGATTTGCATATCAATAATTATTATAAACCGATAATAAGTTTATGTATTTGTCAGTCATGTAGTGTCCATAATTCATATTAAGTTTATGACTAGATGAACGATTTTTTGTTGTCCTGTAACATATATTGAATTAAAATACGTGTCCAAGAAAATAGCGCATTCTTAAGAACGTAGGTATCATAAGTTTACTTGCTAAAAATCAATTGTCATACGTGTAATTAAATATAATATTATAAAGATTAAAATAGAAATATCAGAAGGTGAATTAATAATGTAGACAAAAAACTGTCTGTTCCTTAGATTTTATATTTCCCGTTTCTAGATGCGCATAACATTTTTATTTAAATATGATGTTAACATTTTTTATGGTAAACTCCTACCTATTGACGTAAAAAATTCTGTATCTAAAACATTTAAAGTCCTTCTAAAATTTACGAACAAGCATTCGTGAATTTATATGTACAAGGATGTTAAATTATTACATTTTTTGGATCTCTCACAAAAAAAATAAGACGACAACTTTACAAATGTTTCTTTTATACGAAATACGATGAAGTCTGATAATAAGATGAAGTCTTTAAAGGAACTCCTTGTAACAGTGGTAGCATTTTTATCATGTTAAATAGTCATTTTAAAGATATATTTAAAAATCGTAAATGAGCGGTAAGCAGTTCTTCAAACTAGAACACAATAGAGTTGTAATGCTTATTTGTGACAGAAAGAGAAACTGTCATTGCAATTCTCAACAGAGGCCTTATACACGAATTGTAAAACCGAAAAAATCTAGATAGAGTTAGAACAGTTTAAAGAGTGTACATATTTCTCAATAAGGATTTTATTTAGACCAAGGCTTTGTCGTACAAATGAGCAAATCAATAATACTCCCCATTTTTGGCTATAATTTCTTTTTTACATTAAATATTTTGTTTATAGTATTGGTATGTTTAATTGTGTAAAAAGTTCGTCACTTTTTACGTTAAAATACAACGATGACTTTCAAATTATGATTTACGGAATGAACGAAACTAAATTGGGGTTGAAAAATGTTTCTTATTTTATTGCGGAAATTTGTTAATATTCAAAATATTAATTGTGGACGCCGCTCCGAGGTTCGTTCGCCTTAAATTTGACCTTGACGCACAGACCTCAGCGGCCAGTCGATAATTTATGTGTATTTCTGTAACAGTACAATTTTTTTTATGATCCCCGATTATATTATTTTGCTCCGAAACCCCATGTTCAGAAGTTTATGCTCGAGTATTATGCAGTTACCCTCGTCGTAATTTGTTAGGAATGTCAATATTTAAATGGGTTTTTGAATTTACTTTACCTACGTTATTACTAACTGATATATTTAAAAGGAACCTTTGAAATTAAGGGTAAATCAAAACGCAACTTTCAGAATAACAGTAAAAGCTTATAATAAATATATGTAAATAATAATAAAACTTTAATAAATAGATAAGTATTGAAAACGATATTAAAACTTCAAAATGACATTAGCTGCTCTGACGTTAATTCAAATATGGAATGGGCAAATAAAAAAGTGTTTATATGTTGCCAGCAAGCTTAAGCCCAATAAATTATTTTGTGCATATCTGCGGAGAGGCTGTGACGGCTCACTGCGCGGGCCTCGATTTCGCGGAATGCGACCGATCCAAGTCCCTTCTGGGGTATTGTCATTAATAAAAACGTAATTCTAACTTTAAACAGTGATAAAACGCCATTTTAGCGATGGAAGCTGACTTAAGTCGGGTTTGGGACATTTAAATTTTAGTACCTCGATCGATTCATGAAGGGTTACTTTCAAATTGTACTAATATTCCAGTGTTTAGAAAACAATTCCCGAGTCGAATAAGACCTAGCCTGTTACTATGTATTATTACCAAATTACCGCGGGATATTTGAATAATATTACGGGTATTCGTTTGACCTTTTTTCATTACAATGTTTACATGAACCGAATATATTTGGTATTAACATAATTAAGAATTAATAACCTAAACAAAAACTTGTTACTACAGCAAATGTTTTATTTAATATAGATCAAGAAATATGTATTCTTCCGCGTGGATCATGGAAAAAAAATGTTGGCTTTTTTTGTAAAAAAAAGTAGTTTTAGTAACTCCTAGTGACATCAGCTACTTTCTGTAAAACTTGCATCAAAATCGGACCAGCCATTGTTAAGAGGTTAGCCAGAACAAACAGACAGACAGACTATTTTTGAAAATTTTGTTTTGTTATTTGTTCCGGTTCTCTACCACAATGTACTCATATAAAAACGTCCAATGTCATTTACTTATATTGATATAGATCAAAGTAATAAACACAGAATGTTTGAACATTATCACTACATAGAAAAAAACAAAGTTGCTTTCTCTGTCCCTATATCCCTATGCATGCTAAAATCTTTTTTAATAGATAGAGTGATTGAAGAGAAAGGTTTATATGTACAATTTATGCATAATATTGCACAGAAACGCTGATAAATCTATTAGATTTTACAGATATCAGTATTGGTCGCTAGTATTATAAATATAAGGTAGACATAAGAGTTTCTTAAAATTAAAAGGCATTTTATTTTAAATTTATCAGGAAAACGATTTCGTATTCAATGAAGACACAATATTGGGATAACTAAGATTATTCGCATGATTTACGAAGGTAGAGTAAACAGGTGAATCACTCGAGGCCAATGACCTTTGTAATATGAAACCTGTTGTTATGACTCTACATTTGGAAGCGGCGGTTCTCTTGGGTTTTCATCAAAAATATTCGTGTGTTTTTATTGTGACGATGATGTCAACATTTTACCATACTAAACTGTTCGAAATAAAGTATATACATTAATATTGAACTAATATTAAAACAGTAACAATATAAATGTCATTCTGAAACATCCTACTAATATAATAATTGCGATAATGTGGGGACATTATAAATATTAACTTATAACGAAACCAATACTCAATCGATTGTAATAAAACCTAAAGATCTAAGATTAAATAAAGAATAAAATCCAAGATTTTGAAATTTTCATGAATATTGGCGAATTATATGTTAATAGTTAGTAAGCAGTAGTCAGACGAACCAATGGTCGATGGGCCTGTAAGGTTCTGGAGTGGAGGCCGCGTTCGGGAAGACGGAGCGTTGGTCGCCCCCCGACCAGGTGGGATGCCGATCTCCGTGCAGTAGCCGGTTCTAGTTGGCAGAGAGTAGCAAGGGAGCGGCTGTCTTAGCATTCATTGAAAAAGACGTATGTCCAGCAGTAGACGAATAAAGGCTGCTAAAGATGATGATGATGCAGCAGTGACCGTTTATAAAAAACTAACTGGTATCCGCGACTTTGTCCATATGGTCATTTACCATTCTTTATGTCTCCGCAATCCCTATGGTGGTGGAATTTCGTGAAACCCGGTATAAGCCGATCTCTACTTGAGAAATATAAAAATCATACCAAATTTCAAGTCAATCGGCCTTATAGCTTGAAGATATCGAGATCAGTTAGTTGAAAAACGGGATATTTTAAAAAGCAAAGCTTTTGGAAGAATTTCTTAAATATCACCAAAATGTTACAGTTATTTAAATGTGCTTTTATATTTAAAGCAATCCATCCTCTACGGTATAAATTAGTGACATTGCCTTCATAGCAATAAATACATCAGACTACGCGTGACAAATTTTACCCGCTTCAAACTTTCCCGACATAAATAAGTCAATTAAGTAGCTAGTGGTGTGCCGGATATTAATAAAATGTAAAAAAAACCTATCTTAAATTTGGGACATCACAGTGTATAAATCTTCTAAACGCTTTGCATAAACAACTAACTCTTTTAAATTTAGAATGACAAAAGTATAGGTTTTAACTATAAATAACATTTGAACGTCCAAGTTATTTTTTTTATTTAAGTTATTGTAGCCTTAAGTCCATAAAATATTGTATAATGCAATCAGTAATATTAATCTCATTATTTGAGAAATGTGTGTACATATTCCTCTAGTTTAATCATTTTACTTTAATATTAAACATGGTTAAATTTATAATTCAAATTTATAAAGTCATAACGCACACAAAGCTCCTTAGGTATTTTTTTTAAATAGCTTTTTATTTTTGTACATCTTCAGTTAAGTAGCAACGCCAACTTTACGGATATTTCGTTGGTATAAAGTTATAAAACTAATTTAATAGTAGATAGAAATGATGATAGAAAGCGCATAATATTTTTAATAAACACGAATAAAAATGATGGAATGGTTCTACTTATGATACAAATGACGTTATTTTCAAACTTCTTTTATTTTCGCCGCCGAAAAGTATATCACGATTCTGAATTCCCTAATTTTAACAGATTCGTATCGCTGTCAGTTTGATATGCATCACAGTAATTCTGTTGGTATCATTTGAATGATATTTTTGAGGATATTTTCCTCTTATTATCGTAGTAGTGTATGAAAACTATTAATTTAATTTTAAGTATTTAAAAAGTTATTGTAATAAATCGAAAATAATTAAACTATGTATTCTAGTAGGAGCTTTTGAAGGTGCATTTTATTGTCCTAACTTGTAATTACGGCTCTAAATGCAATTTTTTCTAACATTGTAATGGTAATGAAATGGTTTATAAATCCCAGGATATCGTCAATATAAAGTTTATCTTACTATTTAAACCTTAATTTATAATAATATTTTAACCTGTGCTACCTGAAAATGCTGAAGAATTCTTAAAACTCTTTACCACTAGTCATACATTAACATTTACCTAATATTATGCAAAAACATACGGAGTTTATTTAAACATATCAGCTATATGAGACGAATTACCATTGTATACCAAAAATAATTCGTCTCATATTCAATTTACCTATTTACTGATATATATACAAGCGGTCAAAGTAGTTTAACTCTCTGATGTAATAATCCGAAAGGGACTAAACAAAGTCAGGCCACTAAAAGATCAGTAATCCAGAGGGTGCGTGAATACGAAATTTTCGAATAATTCTTCATCAACAAGCCTTGAAGCTTAAAGATGAAAGTACATAGTTTGTTTAGGACAAGTGGGTTTTGGGGACAGCTTTAAGTGTTGTTTTTAGAAATCCTGGCGAAAATGTTTAATAATATAAGTTGTTCGGATATTAAAGTTCGAGTAAGTAAATTTATTATTTTTATTACGAGTGGCTGAAAAAAAATGGGAGAATCCAGTTCGTATTTAGCTCGAGTAATGTAGATGCTGTATGATGTTAAGTATGCTGCAGACTTCTTAGTATCTGCGATTATCCCAAATTATAGTGAGGTCAGCTTCTAATCCATGTAGATTAACTTAAGCAACAGTTTTACTGGTAAATTACCTACACAATCTTAAATATGAACTACGTTCTATAAAAGTTCTATCTGCAGTAAATTTAAAGTCACTAACTACCTGTAACTTCTACCAAAGACGGTTTTAACTACCGACACCGATTTTTACGTGTCCATCATCAGATGGTTGTTGATGCATCGGCATCCTCATTTTCTTTAGCCGAACTATACTTTTCAAACCAACCAGATAACAATGATAACACAAAGTTGTGTACTCGCAGATTTCGACAATAACATAAACGTAAGGGCTCTCAAAGAAATTGACTGCGTATTTTATTTCCCTAAATCAGTAAGTGTTACGCGTAATCGCAAACAATCCGGAGAGAAATAACTCCTCGGCCCTTACCGTTCAGTAAATACAATACAGACAACACGGTCACGAGCCGACAAACCGCCACACTTCAACTTGACTTACCGTTAATGAAATGCATCATGCAATAATCGACACACTTGTGGCTGCGAAAAATAACGAATTAAATCGATAATACCGCAGTCGATTATCTGACAGCAATACGCGAAGGACTTGTCTTATTCATTTGCTTTTAAACTAATATTTCACGTTGGTAAATACTTTAAAGATCCATGGGATTATTAGAAATATTGTAAGTAAAATGCATCAAAAACCGTTTGATAATTTAAAACTTGAATGAACCTGAAATATATTCATAAATCCTAAATAACGTGAGTTTACAGTAGTGGTTCTAGCCGAAAGTATAATGAAACTCTACACTTATAATTTCTAATTTTCCTCTGTCCAGTAATTTGACCAGTGTCTAAGCCGGGACTCTAGCCTTAAAGTACAAAAAACAACTGCGTTTTATAATTTACTCATTCAGTAATTTAATTCCAACCCAATTCAAATAGCTTTTTGCAATTTTGTCAATTTTACAGTCTTAGTTTTGGATTAAAACCATAAACTACATTCCATATTTATAATTTTATAATTTTAAGTCCTGCATTTTTATTTTTATTAAAAATTCAATGGACATAAATAGACGATGAGCTATAAATGTATAAAATTCACAGGATCAATTTATACAGAAATGTTATCGGTATGCAAGAAAAGGGTTAATTAAATTTTTATTGAACCCAATTTAAAAAGTGGGATGCGAATGATCGATGCGAAGAAACAGAGGCCCAGTAAAGTGTAGGTACTAAATTTATGATTTCATTGCGGTACCATAATACACAACATATTACAAAATGAGAAATTGTTCATAATTATATCTTTTATTTACGCGATTATTATACATATCAAATCCACTAATTTACGGATTTTCCGCGTTACTTAAATATATTTATTCCCGACGTTTCGGATTCTTTCCAGCATCCATGATCAAGGGCAGACTAAGTTGTTATATGTCTGTATCTCAATGTTTTGGAATAACCGTCAGAGTTTTTATTTAAAAAATTGACATATTTTTTTTAATTTTGAATATTGGTTTGACATGATGACGGTTATTCCAAAACATTGAGATACAGACATATACCAACTTAGTCTGCCCGTTTTATTCAGATATTTAAGTAACGCGGAAAATCCGTAAAATAAGTGGATTTGATATGAGAAATTGCTGATGATATTGGTCCCAGATCAGTTTGGAGGCAATCCAAAACATAATAAAGTGGGGCCAAAGGTTAAGAGCCTAAATAAAAGTGATTTAAATATTTTTTGTAATTGTAATTACGACTAAAATAGAACCGTCAATCATTTACGTTATCTCCCCAACCAGTTATCTTTTGTTATGTTAATCCGCGACACGCCCTGGTAGTCTACTTAATACTAAACATCGTTGCAGAACTATAGAAAAATTGTTATAATGTTTTTTTTAATGTTAAACTACGACTGCCTCCGGAGCCTGGTGGCTCAGCTTGCATAGTTTGAAGTCACTTTTATAGTTTGAAGGGAAAAGCAACATGATCGAAAAGATAAGGGGCAGAGCCAACGTTTTACACACCCATTCGACGCATTTGTAATGTAAAATGTTCCACTTTACAAATGTGCCATGCAAACCAAAAAACAACAACGACAAAGTGTTGAATCCTCGCAGGACTCAAACCAAAAACTTGGGTTTTAGAAGTGCAAACCATAATCTAGGTGTTAAAAAAACGTCAAGGTTGTTGAACCATGAAATATCTACAAACAATTCAATGGTGAATTCCTGCACGAGTGAAGGAAACGATTTAAGAACAGTTATTCCATAAAACGAATTAGCGTATATTTTGGTACGGTCAATTGGTATGCAAATTTTATTCTCCGATTAGCATTTGAATAGGCAATCATACACATAATGACAGCAAAACGGGACATCATTGTTTGTTTTCCCATTTGTAAATGCTGCGGTTAATTAATATAGGTAATAAAATAAAAAAAAGTTCAAGATCGGTTTGCCTATCTGCCGTTTGATCATTGCCTATTTCCAAAAATCGACCTCCGGTTTCTAAAGCACGCGCCCATACCACTAGACTACGGAGGCAGTATCAAAACCATGCTGCTATTATACCAGGACCAAATAAAACACGGGACTTACGCAAAAAATGTCCTATATTATACTTAATTTGTGCCAAAGCCGGAGCGTCCTACTTTCACATCACGTGCGGATGGTATATGGCCGCTGATGACAGTTACCATTTAATAGTAAAAACATATAATTTTAGCGCAATGATAATAATAATATTTGGCTAAAATAAGCAAGCCGCCAGGTGGCGTTTTTACCTCCTAAGTACTAATATATAATAAAAACGTAACGTAAGAAACAAACAGAGGATGGCCTTAGACGCTTATGACAAACTTAGTACGAACGTACTTAGTACGTACACGTAAACTTTTCAGACAGGCCTCCGTAGCCTAGTGGTATAGGCGTGTGCCTTAGAAACTGGAGGTCGTGGGTTCGAATACTGCGGGGACTCAACAAATTTTCATTGTTGTTTCCTAGTTGGTTAGGGCAATTTGGGCCGACCACCCAATTGTCTGAAAAGTAAGATGATCCATGCGTCGGATGGGCATGTAAAAAGTCGGTCCACCCACCAACCCGCATTGGACCAGCGTGGTGGGATACGGTCCAAGATCCCCTAATGGATGGAGGTGTATTAGGGGAGGCCTATGTCCAGCAGTGGACTATCACAGGCTGATGATGATGATGAAACTTTTCAGAGTAAAATCAGCGACTTTCCGCTGACCTGCAAAGTATACGCGTTATGGTAGTTCACGGTTATTGGTTTTATTTCATGATACTATCAACGAACTCTAAGGAGAGTAAATCAAATTACGCATGTGAATAGTATTATACACAGGACGTTTTAATATAGGGAAAATAGAAAAATAAACTAAACCAAGAAAGCTCTGTAGAAATTTTAATAAAACTTTGTTAAATATAAACAAAGAAGTTGCTTGTAGTAAAACAAGAGAAGAAGACTTAACCAGCCGAAATTTAGCCACTTAAATCAGAATCCTTATCGGAAATACTATAACAAAACAAAATATGTCATAAAATAGATGAAAAACAATGAAATCTTTAACATCAGACGTGTCACTATAATTGCGAAATTGTCTCGAAAACATTTCATCAATGGGGACGTTAGATGTGACGTCACTTCGTTGGTATCGGCTACATTGATAACTTAAATTCCATGAGTTTGGCTCCTAGATTTGTGTTATCGACAGCTACGAAAGCAATCAAATGGCTGAGTATTCTAATAATGGTGATTATATCGCATCTAAAACTACTTTCCCGTTTGAGGCCATCACCTTAAAGAGAGCTATTTAGGATGCTAATTATGAATTCATATTATCGCGTCATTCGAAAATATCGTTCGATATTCAGCATTTGACCGGGTTAACTTGATTTAGGAAATTGTGGAAATAATAAGAATAATAGAACGTTATAGAAGAATGATTAAGTCTTCTGTTACCATACAATATTTTTAGTATTGCGTTACTAGTTATTAATTCTAACTACAACATAAATTCGACGAAATGCATTGTTTCGTGTATAGGTAATGGACAATAAAAAATACAACATTATCATTCAAAGGCAAAAGTTCTTTACAGAGTCTAAATATGTTACAATTTAAAAAAAACTGAAAATAGAATATCGTGATAGATGTTAATTTTGAGTATACTTTTATTTAAAGAAAAACTGATAACAGCTTTTGAGAGTCCTAAATTGCTAAATCGGACAATATCTGTCTACTAGACAATGTTCAGATCTATGTAACTTAAAAATGTTCATATACATAAGACAGACAACATTGGCGCTACGTTCTTCTATTGGCGGAGAGCCGCCATATTCAATATTCACGCGATATTCAACCAATAAGAGCGATTGATATTTTTGTATTGACATTGGTAGACCAATGTTTACGTGAATTTCATGCCCTATTAATCTTTTCATAGGTAATTAATGTGTAGTTTATTCTGATACACGATTGAAATATATTAATGCATCACTAAATTGGTATAATCTCTCACGGTAGCCGATTTGTTCCTTTTACACAACCATAATGCGAACGCGTATCAGTTTGATTTCAAAAATGTCCCGAGTATAAATTATTAACGTATGCCATCCATGATATGAACCCTTGTTTTATTGGCAAGATATAAATCCACTTAAGACTGAGATAAACACAAAATCGAATTATGCGTCTCATTTATAGCGTATTGTTCGAACGAGGTTCGTGTATTAAAAATGGTCTTTTAACAACGACCCCGAATGAATCTTGAAGGCAATTTAACTAACGGTTTGAGGATATAATAAGAAAGAAACGAACAGCGGAATGTATCTTTCTTTTATTCTTTATCTTATTAGATATAAATGAAGCGTCCAATCTATGGACGTTAAAGTAATTATTAACACTTAGTTTAGCGATACATAGTGAAGGAATTAACTTTAAAACTGTGGGTTTCGAGTTTAAGTATCGTTCGGTTAGTTGTAGTTGTTGATATCTGGCTGACTACCTTCAGTCTTCAAATCCATATCGATAGATTAAAGTGATTTGTTGACGTAATGTTTCCATTGACTTTTGCTATGCATTGTTTTGATGCGAGGCCTTGTTTACTCCATGTTTACTCTATAAACCCCTCTCGATTGTGTTTTTTTGAAAACAAGGAAATTAAAAAACTCACCAATCTATCGTTATATCTTAAAATATATATTTTTTAAATAAGCCCAATGAATAAATAAAAATTAAAGTATTTCTTCTTTAATTTTTACTATTTTTTACTAGAAAAGTATTTTTTTATGTCTGTTTTACCGTCTACACTCGAAAGCGTCTTGGATATTGATTGTCATAAATTTAAATCACCTATTTGCATAAACACATAAAGGTATACTTCGTATTTATTCTTATATTTTGATATATTTATTCTATTACAGATATTATTCACAAATGCTATTAGGAACTATTAAACAGCTTTAAAAAGGATCTTCAATATAACAAACAGTTATAAGTTAATAACTTAACCCTTGATAAGTCCCCAGGGACCGGATTAGTTCAAGCAAATCCATTTATCACGCGATTTGTTTTGCTTTTAGCATTAAAAGGAGCAGACTGCATCGTTAGCCGCTGCCAAAACTAATATCTCAGGACGCATTAGAACGACCATACGAGATGCAACAAGCGGCCTTAAAACTGTCAACTCAACGTGAATCCACTCAGGTTTTTAACACCGTTAATAATGTAAAACCTGTCCGCTGATTCATACATTGAGCATATCGAACAGTATACGCATATTTCAAGCGAATGTATCGAATTAATCGACGGCGACGATTAATCGATCTCGATTCGATTAATCATCCGGGAACATAGCCACGGATGGTAATGAAAAATCGTTATGCTATCTAAATTAATATTAAACGGTGGAGACGGTGAATGGCGCCATTGAAAATTTGTCACTTTTTAAGTTATCTGTCTAATAAATAACTCGGCCGTAATGCGAGATCCACTTTAACGGAAATAAAACAAAATAAAAGCTGCTTTGACGCGATAGTTTTATTCTGATAATATTATAAATGCAAAAGATTGTATGACGGGTAATTTTGAAGTCCTTAGCAGCAAAACTTCCTTATGTTGAATGATAATCAACAACCTTGTAGAAATAGATCATAATAACTTGTGGTTTACTAAAATTGCATAAGCTTTAGCCCAATATACATACGCAAGCGAAGAGCAATGTAAAGCTGGTGTGCCCATAAGACTGTTTTTAAATCAAATCGTCGCATACAAAGAGGACAACAAAAATTTTCGTCTATCAAAAAAACCAGTTCGCATTTTATTGCCAACGTATGACGTTCAATGGGCTCAATGGGCTATGGAGGGCATTATCGCCTCCGTTCAAATGGTATTTCTCAAACGATCTTCGCAATAAACCTTCCCCCGGCATTTCGATAACCAAATGCGGTGCCGAAAAGCGAGGTCATCGAATACGAATACGCAGAAGTGCACGCCCCGTCCGCGCGCAGGACGTCCATATAAAGTATGGAGCGACCCCTTGTGGCCACAGTACCAATCGGGCGACCGACTCGGAAGGACACGACGATGAAGCTGGTGAGTCCTTGGAGTTGAGAAATATTGTTTTTTTTAAATATTTCTTTTTATTTATTATTTTTTGCAAATATTTTGTCCTTGCTACTCTTGCTAATATTGTTTAGGAATTCGATAGTAATACATTTAAAAAAATAATTTTAGAGATTGGCATTAATTTAACAAGTTAATTAAATTTTAAATTAAAGCATAAATAAAAAAAATTAAAAAAGAAGAAAAAACTGTTATTAGATTAAAAAAAATTGTTACATTTTTCGTGTGCATGAGGAAGTGTAATTGCGGAAACGACATCAAAATATCTTTAAAATTTTATATGATGTAAATGAACCTAAAGTTATAAAAAATAAGTATGCTTTGAATTGGGTTATACTACCACATCTTCTCTCTTAATAAACTTTATTTTACTCTAAAACTAAGAAACTATGGAAAGTGACATTTATATACAATTTTCTTCAAGCGTTACAATCATGATTTTTCAATAAACTTCCACATTGATATTGTATTCATAAAATTATTACACTCTTCAGACCATATTACTTGCCGCCATTATGGCGATCACGCGGGCGGCAGTGTTGGACATGAGAAAATCGAGGAGGATTTGGAAACTAGTGCGAGCGTGGAACAGCTAAAATTCGACCAGGGCATTCCTCAGGGGAGCCCTAGTAACAACTACCCGCAGTATTATGCCCCTACCACACCACAGTACTACCCATCGCCGAGCCAAACACCACCAAGACCGTGGAACCCATCATCCAGCAACTACGTCCCATCACAGAGCAACCCGACGCAGTCTTTCGGCTCTTATGTACCATCAAGCACCCCAGCGCCAATTAACAACTACGTTCCAGCTCAGACCCCTGTCAACAACTACCCGCCACCCCAAAACCCGGTCAATAATTACGTTGCGTCCCAGACGCCGGTCAGCAATTACGTTCCATCTCAAACCCCAGTAAACAACTACGTACCAACACAGACCCCGGTCAGTAATTACGTGCCACCCCAGAGCAATTACGTACCAACTCAAAACCCGGTCAGCAACTACGTACCGCCATCACAGGGCTACTTCCCAGTTCAGAATGATCCACCCCAACAGTCGTGGAACAACCCACAGAACACCGCTCCCCAGAACTCATGGAGTAACAACAACAATTGGAACAATTGGAACAACAATCAAAAGCCACCTTCAACAACACCAGCACCGACTACAACAACAGCAGCAGCGCCCTCCGTGTCCGTCATAAAGAACGAACAAAGCTATGGAGATAACGGCAGCTATAAATACGAGTAAGTACAAATCGTAACTTTAATTACGTCAAATATAACCTAAATTGCATTTTTTCCATAAATCAATGCGATAAAATTCAAATGTTTTTGCATGATTGGTTTGAATTGAAAAACCAAATTAATTGAGGCCAACAATCCAATACGACATAGTTTTTCTCAAATCCGGTTTTTATGCTAGCAATTTAACTGTAAAAACAAGAATCTGGGATGTGGCAGAAATTTTGCATAAAATATGGTATTGACGTAAACTTTAAACAAATGTAACTAAAATAAAGCTTAGGTACATACTTCAGCCTGAATAGACTTGAGTTGAGTTGAACGACCACCAATTTGTTTGATAATATAATTACCACTATCCCTGAGCCAAATCTATTTAAACAACGTGTAATGTAAACGTTAAAGGTGTAGGAACGTACGGTGTTCTCATTAGTGGAGCATGGCGTAGTGAATTCGAAATATTAGAGAATTTGTTTAAATAAATTCCACACTTTATTCTTGCCTAAAGTAATGATAAGCAAGTCGTTTAACTGATGGTAATTGATATAAAAATGCATCGTAACACGCCACAACTTACGCTAACTGCCCAGGAACACTGTTACGGCTGTTTTAGCCAGCCATTACATTAGCTATTCTTCAAACCGAAATACGGTAACGTTTTCATAGCACTGCTTTGATACATGAGGCAGTGGGACCTGTTTTATTAAAACAAAATGTATTAATTCAATTAATTCTTTTAACACAGATACGAGATCGGTGACGGCACACATGTTGGTGAAGAAGGATACTTCACTAACCCAAAAGCCCAGGACGAGAGCATCGTGAAGAAGGGATGGTATTCGTTTACTGACAACACTGGTAAAGTTTACACAGTCACTTACTGGGCTGATGACACCGGATACCACGCAACCGGCGACCATCTTCCCACACCACCCCCAGTGCCACCAGCGATTCAGGCGTAAGTTATTTATATTTATTTCAAAATAATACTATGAATGTATTATTAGCGATCCTAACTATAGCGCCAGAAAATATGGGTTCGATTCCCATCACGGGATTTTTTAGCGATGAACATAGTGATTTTCTTGTTTCCGAGTGTTCGTATCTTTATAGTATGTATTTATTCACAAAATAAAAGAGTTTTGCCTGGACTGAGCTGGATTATGTTGTGTTATCGTCCCAAGTTAGGTATTTAATACCATCTATTATGACAGAAGAGAAAATTAAACGGGTTTAAAATTGATTGCTATTACAAACGTACTTTATCACTGAGTAACGTATGCTACAAATTTTAGCACAAATTTATATATTTTTTTTAATTATAAACCAAAACTTGTTTAATATTTAAACGAATTTGCTATTAAATTGCTTTGATCTCATTCAAATATATTTAATTATGCCAAAGTATTAAAAAATATCCACCAGTGCAAAGCCGGGACGGGCTGCTAGTATTGTATTGATGTATAATTATAATGCAGGGTTAATACTTATTATGTAAAAACTAATCGTGCCACATAGCAAAGTCTTTCAAGTTAATGTGTTATAAATGCGACAATGCATACAGCTGAGTTCAGCCATTATTAAAATATGTTTTGGGTACAATGTCCCACAAACGTTATAAGCGTTTAATGCGTACAAGTTGAACAATATTTTTTTTTTTTATATTTATAAATTCAAAAAGATGATATTGATATGAAGTTTAAATATTTTTACTAACATACAAAGAAAGGCGAATATGTTAGATACACAATTAGAAGGATTATTTACCTTCCGAAAAATGTACAACTTTTAACCAAAAATTTTGTAGTAAATTAATTTTTTTAACCTTAAAAGTCTTTTCTGTTTACTTTTTGGTAGTAAAAAATATAAATGTAGACATGCAATAAAAGAAATCAATAAATAGTGATATTTATTAAAAAAATACTATTATTGACAGAGCCATCGACCAAAACGCTAAGGAGGAAGCTGCCAAAGCTGAAGCCGAGAAAAACAAGCCCCAGCAACAACCCCAGCAACCTCAACAACCTCAACAACCTCAACAACCACAACAACCTCAACAACCTCAACAACCACAACAACCTCAGCAACCCCAACAGCCCCAACAACCCCAGCAACCTCAACAGCCGAGACCTACTCAAAACCCTCAAGCCACTAACTATCCACAACAAACCCAAAACCCACAAAACGTTTATTACCCACCACAGCAAAACCAGAACTCCCAATCAGTCTACTACCCACCTGCCACCCAGAAACCGGTCCAGGCAGCACAACAACCTCAGCAAACAGTTTACCCCAAACCTCAACAGACAGGATACCCACAACAACAATACCCTCAACAATCTCAACAGACGTATTACCCGACCCAACAAAACCAATATCACCAACAATCATACTATCCACCGCAGAACCAACAACAACAAAATTACTACCAACCTACCTATGGTTCCGGCAAATAAACAGAGTAAATATTAATTAACATAGCAAGAAGAAACCAACGCCAAACTCCCAAATGGTGTGCAACTCGTATATTTAATATCCAATAGATTTGTAGGGTTTTCCGCAAATTATTTTTATTTACATAAGTTTTTCATGATTGATAGTAGCAAACCACCAATTTCGTTCACGATATAAATTGTGAACTTGATTGTTCGTATGTGGTGTGCTAAGCAATGTGTTACATTACCCATGGCCATAAATGATTGTGATGTATTCTTATGTAAGTTAAATAAAATAAATACAATGTATTAAATATTTTGTTTGTTTTCCTTCTAACGCTCGTTACGTAAAAAATATTAAGAGCTCTAATATTACCTTGAACCTCAAAATTAAGTGCGAACCTGTTTATAAGGCCGATGACTTTGACCATTATACAAAATTGCATCATTTCATCGGTTCGATAACACTTCGGATACGTTGTATCGTTATCTTTTATTTGGTCGGTCGATCTCTTTTCGAAACTTGAAAACGGATTGAATAACTGATTATGTCTTAGCCAATTACTTTAGCCGTAATTGCTATAATTTCTTATTATTATACTAAACTATTTACATTGGTAGACTAGCCGTATGGGATTATACTTTAGAAACCGATAGAAGCGCGTACGAATCATAAAACCAACAAGAACAAATATAACTTTCGTGTTGTTTATTTGTTGGTTACAACAATGATTGCTGTTTACCGCATTGCCTGTAAGGAATAGTGTTTCCATTAATCGGATAGACGTGTTAAAATCGCTTTTTCGCTTGAAATCTTTACGGTCCCGACATCTATCAAAACTTAAGGAAGAGGCAGTGCACATGTGTCTCCACGCATAGATACTAGTGCGTTAAATGACGTAAATTTCTTATGTTCATATAGATCGGTGCTCATTATAAATGTTTCATTATATATTTTCACATATGTATTAAGCAAATCTTATACGTGAAACATAATATACTGGGACAGCTTGACGTTATATTTTAGTGTGCTATGTTATAATTCGAAGCAATAGAATGTGTTGCCTCAGATTAAGACACGGTCTTTTTATTTAATGCTTGTCTTTTAAGCGGGCTAAATATAATCATAACATGTTAGGCTATTTTAAGCATATGTTATTTACACACGTATTAAAAAATACCTTTAAAGCTTTGACTTTTGCATATTTTACTTATATTTTTTAAGTAAACCACGCAAACAGCTTCTGAAATACTGGGCTTATAAGTTTAGTTTTAACAAAACAATGGCTCGAATGGCAACTTTTAAAACCCAAGAAATTACAAGTTATAGGTACTACCGATTAAAGTAAAAACTCTTTATTTTAGTATTAAATTTAAAATTTTACAATGTTTTACTTAAAATTATCGACGTCAATCAGGTTTCACATCTATTGACTCTCCGAGCAACATTCTATAACAATTTTTATAGGTTATTTTTAATATTTACACATATTACGACCAGTTAAAGGCTACGACAAAATATAACTACAATCCACTAAATTCCTACAATTTCACTGATAACATATACACAGCATTTATGTATCACAATAAGTAGGCTATTTAGCTACTGATATACAACTACATGCAAGTTAGAGACCAGATTCCCTCATCCAACAAGCATCTAACGCCCACAGCTCACAGTCTAGTGCATGTACGTTGCGCCAAAATTTTGACCAAATTGCTCAAATTGGCTAAAGAAGTTTTCATTTGGTAAAATCCCACAAGTTGAATACTATCTTTTTTAGCAGCAATTAATTATTTCTTTTTCATATAGTTATAACATTAGACGATAGATCTGTGTTAGTAGTAATACAGGAGAAAACGAGATTAAACGCAAGCGATATTTTCACGAATGCCTGAACACTGTGTCGCGTGCGTATAAATATATGCGGAATTCAATTTCATTATCAGTCTATTTTGTACCAGTGTAAAAGTGTGACGTGGTACTGGAATAAACAGTTTAAATAGGGCTTCAAAATGAAGCTAGTGAGTGTTGTTTGTTAACAATACAAAACAAAGAATAACACACCTTTACTTGTGTCGTAATAAAATTATTATATTGTTTCAGGTATACCTGTTTCTTTTTGTGAATTTGAATAATAGTATATACGGTGACAATTTTCCACAGGGACAGTTTCCATTCCCGCAAAATTTTCCGACTTCTAGATCAATAGTGTCTACTGAGAGCTCAATTTACATTCCAAAAGTTTTATTCTCCTGCTCCTGCTATGTTTTCGTCGAATATTCACAATAACCTTCCTTTTCAATTATCATCTTTACCAACACCAAGTGCAATGCCACCTCTTCATCCAAATACGTTTTCACCAGCTGTAAATTTCCCTGCAAGGAGAGACAACTATAACAAATCTTCAATACCCTTCGTTAACCACAATCAGTCAAACACACAGAAACAAGACGCTGAAAGAAGACAATTTAGTTTTATGCCACAAACATTCAATCACAAACAGCCTATAGATAGAATGGATCGAAAATATCTGCTCATGTTGTGGCTCCAAATGAAAATATGAATACACCTTCAGTGAATCAAAGTCCGATCTCAAGAGGAGTCATAATATCGTCAGAAAAAAATAAAAATCCAGATTTAGACCAGAAAGCCTCGTTTCAAAATATGCATTATGCTCAACCTCCTCACAGTTTTATTCTACCAACAACGGAACCTGCAATACCTATCCTAAGATTATCAAATGAAATGGATTTAGATGGAAGTTTCAGTTACGAGTGAGTTTTATCAGCATGCATCTGTTTTTAAGTATTAAAATAACTTAAGCATGTACCTAAATTGATTTTTTTAAAACAGGGCTTTGGGAGCTGACCAAACCCATTACGTACAACAGAGCCGAATGGAGAATATTGGTACAGATAAAGAAGGTCCAATAGTTGAAGGCTCATATTCATATGTCGGTGACGACGGTCAGACTTACACAGTACATTACATCGCTGACTCTAATGGATATCGAGCTACGGGAGATCACTTACCTGTGGCACCACCTATCCCGGAAATAATTCAAAGGTAGATAGAAATAATAATGATATTTAGTTGATGTACGTTAAACGTATTTGCCATATTATAACTGTGTATTCACTTACAGGTCAATTCAATACAATTTAGCTGAGGAAGCAAGAAGGCCTACGATTATGTCATTATTTAACGAAGGCGAAAGTGAGAGCGTTAGCGATAAATCAAAATATTACACTTCAGCGTTGAATTTATTTACTGGACAGACACCAGAGGCGTTTTCTATGGGACTTCGCAGAGTACAAATATGCAAAATAATTTAATTCCAATGGCTAGTTCCAAGGAGTCCGTACAAACAAATTTAAAGATTTCTGAAGACAAAATTAAGAGGAATAGCATGTCAATAGAACCGCAAATAACTTTCCTAGCTACGCAAGGCGCTCACTCGCCTTCATATTCGCTTCAAAAACCTTCAATGCCTAAATTGATAAATTATAAATCAGGTATTGAAGAATTGGAACAAGAAAACAAAGGATTGTGGCGATGGCAATACGGTGTTAATAGTAAAGGTGAACATGAAAATCCATCTAAAAACTCTATATCAAGATCCTCCAGTGACGATGATGATATTATTATAAATTTTAGCGATATGACACCGGAACAATATACAGATATGGTTAGAAATCGATTATCTGAATCTATCCACTCAAATATTAATTCTAACACCGATTTACAACAAAATGGGAACAAATTTCAAGATGAAAGTATCATCAACCATAATTATGATTTTAACATTAAAAATGGCAATAACTACTTCCAAACCAAATTTGAAAAAATCGATAATGCAACCGACACCAAATCAGTTTTCACCACAGAAAAAAGTGTAATATTCACTACTTCTGAAAACCCTTATGATCACACTGTACATAATTCTTATACATTTGATCGTCAAGCAAACGATGAGGTTCAAAAAGATGAATTTCCTCAAGAAAAATATATGTATTCAAGCGTAGCTTCTATAGAAAACAGTCAATGGCAAGGAAACGAAAATGATGTACTCAAAACCGAAACGTCCACATCAGCAGATTGGAATAACGTTCACCCAAGAGAGAGAGAAGAATATACCAATAGCAACTTCAACTATTTAGATTCTTCTGCGAAATTTAGCTCAGGATGGTCGAATGACAATTTAAGTAGTAAAATGATATCAAATAGCGAAACAGCAGACCTCTCTGCGAGTACTTCCATTCCTTTAGATAGTAAATATATTATAGGACATGAACAAGAGATTACACCAAAGTTAGATAATAAAGAACAAAACATAAATTTCCCAGAAAAGTATGAACACCAAGATTCGACTACTATAGCGGATATCAAAGAAGTAGTACGTCAAAATATTTTCTTGAAAAATCTATTAACGCCAAATGTACGTATCTCCAACAACGAAAGCACAATAAGAAATCCTCAATATGATAGCAATGTAAAAAAGTCATTAAATTTACAAACTCCTACAAACACTGAATCGAAGTTTTACGAGGAAATGAAAAGTATTCAACAACGGCCAATGGATATGTCAGATGTACTCAACTATATTGTGCATAAAAATGGTTTTGAATCAAATCGCTTGAGAAAGAACAATCTACCGATTACTTACAAGCAAGATGGGTACTCTTTAGACAGTTTAAGCCAAAACCGTGAGTCGAGCTATGACACTATACATAACAAAAACGAAGATAACGATGACTTAAGATTAAAGTACAACACTTTTAGACAAGACCAGCAACCGGAATTGCGTGGGATCATTAAAAACTACAAGGTATTACAACGTAACAATGTTAGAAAATCCAATTCTGAACTTGATGGACGTTCACAAAGTTTGGGAGGTCCCCAGAGTAAAAATGTTCATGCATTCAAATTTCCACCTCTGGGCAGAGCGGGACCATCAATGAAAAGTTACTTACCACCTAATCATCTGTAGAATTAAACTTTGAATGTTATATTTTATTTGTAAATACGTTTCTAATGCATTTATTAGTTAAATTAATAAATTACTTTAGTAAGAAATTATGTTATTATAATTCTAACTATCCATTTTGCGATGCAATGATTGGTATCTGCTAAGGAAAATACTTTTTCCACTTTCATTGCACAGCATCTTGTTAATAAGATAGACGTATCAAAGATTTCTATTACTGTCAGGACCGAAAGCGTGACGGGCTAAGAGTTTTCTCAATAATTACTCGTATTTCTTTTACGCAGTTGATAAAAATACATCGAGTGGGTTTCATTGCTTTATTTAAAAGTATTACAATTGTACTTCTATATTTTAATGTACTTAATTTGTTTGATATATGTCTTACTGTTTTTGTTCTTCTTCATGTGGGAATAATTATATAAGATAAGAGAAATGTAATAATATTTAATGGAATCATTCCCTAATTTTTCGCTATCATGGGTTCAACTTGTAATAAAATCAGTTATCATTAAATAACCTTATTACAAGATCGAATCGTATTCATAACCAAATAGACAAACTACATTTGAAGAATAATATTAATATCAAAATGTTTGAAAGTATATACCGACTTACAAAGAGCGTCTTTAAATTAGATCATTCTTCTTTCCAAGCGTCTCATAGTTTTAAAAAACACTATGGAATGCGAAGCACGAAGCAAACATAACACAAAGTCAACACCTCCTCAGAATTATAGAGCGCTTAATCTACTAATCTAAAAGATGGCTTAAATATTTTTAGGACTTTATCAATGTAATCCCTAATGTTTTATGCTCGCTATTTCTAAGCTCCATTGAAAATCATTTAAGAGTAAACTAATTAATAGCTCACATACCCAAGAAGCTTAAAAAAACTTATTACCTCTATTCGGTTTAATTTGAGGTTATCAAAAGTACACATTTTAAATTTTATTTAGAACTTTCAAACTTAATTTAACAAAGGTTGCATCCCCAATAAACATACTATCGCTGTCTACTTTGCACAAACTGTTTTTGTTTTTTGAGGTTATTTCCCAAGTCGAATGTCGAATGAAAACTGTTTCTAACACCATAAATTTAGAACGCAGTCTTGAAAAGCTTCCAAAATGAATTAAGGACTGCCGTTTATTTCATGTTGCCGCAGACAAAAATATTTTTTATCCCAGAATTCAGATCACGTCCTTCCTTTTATTACAAAACCTTTGACTTTAGTATTCGACCAAGGGCAAATCTCCAGTGATTTCTAAATTTAGATCTTCTGCCACTGTTATAAATGCCACGAAACTTGGTAAATAAAGGAGATTAGGCCCTAAATTCATAAAATATATATGTGCGATATATATAAAGGAATTTATTAATGTATTTGCAAAAGATATTTTAAACTACAATCTTATGATATTGGCGAGTTGATTACAGCTATTCAATTTACAATTAGAAATCATCAAATTGTAGGTTCTCTTAAACAGTTAAAAAGACATAAATATCCTTAAAAGATCTGGGTGTTCATCTATACTTATAAATAAAATTAGGAATGTGTGTGTGTGTGTAATATTAAAATAGTTGTTTTGACATTGTGATATTTACACAATATTATATATAATAAAACAATTTCAAACTAAAAATACTAGCCGTGACCATTTATCATTATTTTCTATGATTTTCTGATGTTTTATTTATCCAGACTTATTATAATATGTTAATGAATTATATAAAAATGGTATCTGATATTCTATTCCATTAGTTCTGCACGAAGATGTAAATAAAATAAAGACGAAAAAGATATTTTCTTCATCTCATCGCTAGGCCGTACCAATTACGACACTTTGTCTACTCGATGCCGTGCAAACAAATAAGAAAATGATTATACGGCTCGAAAGAAAGTGTAATCGCAAAGTCACTTGCGCGAAAGAATACACATCATTTAATATAAGTATATAGAGAAAGAAAAAGAAGAGAAACCCTCTAATGGATTAGGACAGGTCTATTGTCCACCAGTGGACTATCACAGGCTGATGATGTATGATATGTATGTCATATGTCTATAGTCAAAACATTAGACTTAATCTAGAACTAGATCAGATTAATGAAAAATAAAATGACGAAATAATTACATATATTTTATACGAACGCACGAAATATTAAAATGAAAGTGGGATTTTTTTCTTTCACTAATAAATACCATATAAATTTCCTTTTAAATTATCCGTTCACCATTTGCCAATAATTGGTAAATAAAATATATTTTATTGAAAAATGCAATTTTAACAATAATATATTATAAACTACTAAATTTATGCCAGTGTCGAACTTCACGCTTTCAAATCGGAAATATCAGAAATATTAATACCTGTTAATGCCCACGACTTATAACTTATAACTAAATTACTTCCAGCTGTACAAACTATGTATTAGCGAAAGTCTCATCAAGATCGGACCAGCCATTCAAGACATCAGTTAGAAAAACAGACAAAATAAAAAGAAATTTTGTTTCCTTACAAATCACAATGTACTCATTTAAAATTGCTTTTTTTAATGTTACAAACAGACACTTCAGTTTTATATATTTTTATAGATGATTTGATTTAATAATAAAATATTTGAAAATGTCATGTATTTTAAAAGTATTGAATAGAGAGATAGAGGAAATCATATCTTTCAAGATGCAAACATAATCCGAAAGGACGTCCAACATCAAAGGGGAATGCAAATATGAAACGGAAAATATGTATATCATAATGCAACCAAGGCCGGAGATCAAAGTCTGTTTGCGGAGTGGACTGATATTCTCGCACTGTATTTTTCTCAAACATCTAGAATTTATTTTGCATAGTCAAGATTATATTATAAAGAACTTGCAGAAAGTAAATAAAGCCAAAAGTATCAAAGAAAAAAAGACCCGCTTAGTTGCTTATGCTGGTTCTTCTCAGGTCAGAGGCTTCCATTTCCGAACGGGTGATAGTTTATTTGCCAATCAATAAGAAAAATGTGATGATTCTAAAATAAATATATTTGATTAGTCTTGATATAAATGCTAAAGTTTTTAATTATTAATATTGTAACTCATATACTGATTTTCATGAAATCTTGGAA
Organism: Lamproptera curius; assembly: GCA_029286875.1. Taxonomy (NCBI): domain Eukaryota; kingdom Metazoa; phylum Arthropoda; class Insecta; order Lepidoptera; family Papilionidae; genus Lamproptera; species Lamproptera curius. The sequence continues at coordinate 642,350 of JAGSMT010000079.1, forward strand.
TAATACCTATACACTGGAATAATATAAGTCTCTATATATAGATAACTTAAATATGTTTCGCTCATTTACATGTAGATTAGAAAAATTGTATTACTTTAGTGTATTATGCAAAGTTATTTAATAATCAAGAGTCGAAATTAAGAACAATAAAGAAACACTAGAGATGTCACTATTCCTAAAGCCGCCAGAAAACTGGATGGTTTTGAAATATAAAACTAACTTGTCACGTTATAAACTCAGTACGTGATATCACTACAGCGTATAAAATAAATTTACTTTTTATGTGAATATATCTCTATGTATGCTTAAATCTTTAAAACCACGTGACAGTTTTTGATGCGGTTTTTTTTAATAGATAGAGTGATTTAAAAAGAAGGTTTACATGTATAATTCATACATAATATTGTAGAGAGACGCTGATAATTTTATATATGTTTCCATACATAACAAGCCTACGCCCAGCAGTGGACTGACATAGGCTGATGATTATGATTAGGATGAGCATATATTATAATGCGTCATAAGGCTCCTTAGCCGACGTTTCGTACAATCTAACGTTGGCAAAACATACCATAATCGCCTTAGTGACACAATAAAACATAACCGTTGTATATTGTGTATTATTGTTTGTAATATTGTGTATTTCAGTTTCCATATCGAAAAGTTGGTCTATTATATTAACCTCTATTATTTTGTATTTAGTTTACATCTTTTTGCGGTACAACCTATTGCTTTATGAGGCCTTTTATATACATAGCCCACATAGCAGTCAGCATGAGTAAAGCAGGCGGCTAAAGAGCATTAATACGTTGGTTCGGAAAGAGTGATAACGATTTTCTGTTTGTTGTTTGAAAACCTTTAATAGTATTGGCTTATTTTCTTCATTTGTTTTTAAATTAAATACTACCGTATTCTACGTTATATACCTTCAACTACTGTATCATTCTGTACTTGGCTTGTACTAAAGCCATCTTACTCTACATCTGTTCTTTCGCGATTTGACGAACTTAATCTTCTAAACACGTACACATTATTCTCGGAATACGCAAAATGCTGTTGATGATTCAGGGAATTAAATGACACTTTAAATTGCTACCGTCGTAAATTAGATTGCCAAGATAATGCAGGTGGCTAACGGCCTCCGTGGCTAAGTGGTACTGGCCCTTGGATTGTACACTGGAAGGTCGTGAGTTCGAATCCCGATTAACAGCTTTGTTATTGCAGTATCGCAAGCCATTATGGATCCATCCTAAAAAGCTTTTTATCCATGTTTCAGATGAGCATCTAATAAGTCTGTCCCTCTTGCTAGACTCTTTCTGACTGTCGGTATAAGATAACAGCGCTGTCAAATATGCAGATATCTTATTGGAATTGTGAAGACACCAATCCCTATGTACATAAACTGACATTAAAGTAAATCGCAAATTTAGCCGGCCTATTAAATACTTGACTGCCTCCGTAGCCTAGTGGTATAGGCGTGTGCTTTAGAATCTGGAGGTCGTGGGTTCGAATCCTTCGGAGACTCAACAAATTTTCATTGTTGTTTCCTAGTTGGTTAGGGCAATTTGGGCCGATCACCCAATTGTCTGAAAAGTAAGATGATCCATGCGTCGGATGGGCATGTAAAAAGTCGGTCCACCCACCAACCCGCATTGGACCAGCGTTGTGGGATACGGTCCAAAAACCCCCTTATGGATAGGGGTGTATTAGGGGAGGCCTATGTCCAGCAGTGGACTATCAAAGGCTGATGATGATGATGATGATGATTAAATACTTAGAAAATAGTTAAAAAGAGAATAGAAATATATCTGTTGTAGAAGGCAAATACGGACCCAATATATTAAAATAAAATACAGTATTTTTGTCTAGGAGACTAAGTTTTTATATTTATACATAAAAACGTTAACTGCGCTTTTAGTTAAAGATAACTGTGATTTGATGAAAACAATAAAAATAATATACCGCTCAAGTCACTTCCAAATTAATTTAGTTAAAGCTTTTAGAATTGGCAAGGTTAACATTTACGACAAATGATAAACTCATATAAACATAATAATTTATTTGAAACAGTATAACAAAAAAGGCTGTTTTTCTCATGAATTCCAAAATATAAATATGATACTAACCTGATAATCCAAAAAATTATCATTCTTAAGCTTCCTAATCAATTCATAGTCTTAATTTAGCAAAGGCATTATACAACAACATTAGGAAACAACAGGGATTTAAAGTGATTTAACGACGAAATTTGTCTCCCAGACCATTTATTTTTTCATATAAATGATATAAACATAACAACAGCAATGAATTTCAACGATGATTTATCATCATCAGCCTGTGTTAGTCCACTGGTGGACATAGGACTCCCCTAATGCACGCCTCCTCCATTTAGGAGGTTTTTGGACCTTACCCCACCACGCTGGTCCAATGCGAGTTGGTGGGGTAGATTAGTTAGGTTATCGGACACATGGATCTTCTTACTTTTACACATGAACCCACGACCTTCGGCTTCTAAAGCATGCGCCCTTACCACTAGGCCACGGCGGCAGTTGATTATTATTAACAATGATTATTATTAGATATTTCATCAAACCAATTTTACAGGTCTGAAAGCTGTTTGTACGAGAGTAAACGTTGCGAATTGCGCAACATTGTTCTAGTTCACAACACGGTGAGTAATTTAAGGGGAATTTCAAACCGAGTAGTTCTCACACTCAGAAAACCGGCGAGGCATTAGCGAAAGCGTTAAACAACCATAAACACAAAGATAAAATCCACGCTAGCTCTATATTCTGTATATGAGCGTCGTACTGCTTTTAATAAAACATTTTAAAATAAAAACTAAATATTTTGTAACACACTTTCTTTAAATATTTAATTCTTATGTACGTGTGCCGACAGTGAACTCCTCCTAAACGGCTGGACCGATTTGAACGAATATTTTGTATGTGTTTAAGTGGTTACGAGGATGGTATAGATTCGCAAATAAGGCACTGCAGTCGGTGTCTAGATTATTCATCTGAGCAGAAACTAAATGGCTGCATTAGTTAAATTATTAATCTTAAATTTTATACGTTATTTTATAATCGCTTGAAACATCATGCAGGTTAACGTCTGTTGGGTCAGTAAATTATATAAATCTAATTCTTGTTATTATTGTATTATTGTGGAATAGCTAAAACTCTTAAACGGCGTCCTACCCTATAAAAGAGCCTGTTAGGAGACCACAATGGAAAGTTGTTAAGTCCCTACAAGATTCGAACCCACGACCTCCAGTTTCAAAAGCGCAAGCTACTAGGCTTCGGCCCTTAAGCTTGTTTTACTTTAGGTTATTTTCAGTTTTAAATTTCCATCAAAAAAAATTGTCAAAGTCATCTACAAGTCCAAATCCTATTGCAGATTATTGCGCTAAAGTGTAAAGCTAGCTTTCTGCGATTCAGACATTGTAACAAACTGCAAATGATCAGAAAGTTAAAATCGGTAAGATCTAATTAACAAAGCCATACAGCATAAGCTTATACTTAACATCATCGTTGCCCTCGGCCATTAACAAAAAGGTAATACATATGTATGTACATATCCATACTAGAGCCCGAGGACAGGGGACGCAATGTCATCACAGCGATTAATTAGTGGAAAATGAACATCGCGCCGTTCGACATTTTCAATTACAGCTATCCGAAACAGAAATAGATTATCCGAAAGGCCGTGGGGAACATTCGAGCAGTTTTAACTCGATCATAATGTAGTTAAAGTGCGTCGGCAGATTTTACCGCTTCAAATTTTAGCCGGCAATGAATCAGCGTACAAAATCCATTAACGCGACGTGTTCTATATTAAAATTGCTATATCGAGTACACAATAAAAAGATTGATAAAAGCCGAGTACTTTTGGACCTATAATATAATTACAATAAAACTTGAAGCGGTAGTGTAAACAATGCTAATGTTTCAATGTTCGCGAAGTTCTATGAAATTGTCCTGTAAAAGTGTAACTTAAAAAAGATATCTCAGGCACATATATGTTACCAATAACAAACTATATTTCATATTCAAGTTTTCATCAGTTTTTATGAAACATAAGCGTGTAATAAAGTTTTATTATTATTCCCTAAAACCTTCTCCATGATCGTCGTAATAATTTTAAAAGGAAAAATGTTAAATAAATATAAATATAAAAATTTATGCTAATAAGAGGAAGAAGGCAGTATCGAAATAAAAGATAACAAAATAATAATGACCGGATTCGGATGGTAAAATTAAGGATGACACAATATTTCCTTAGCACTCACACATGCAAATTATATTGATCTTTATTTAGAAATGCGCAGGTAGAGACCCTTTGCACTGGACCCTGATTTTATTTCTTCGACTTTACCTAAGCTTTTGATTAGGTCACTAAGGATATATAAGTATATTGTAGTTATTTAAACTACCCACACAGCAGCCCCAGAGCTGCATATATGCATACACATCTCATAACAGAGTTCCTGCAATGTTTATTCTGACGCTTTTAAATTGAACTTTAATTATGTTATTGCATTAAACGTTCGATACAAATGTAAGCAAAGCTTTTGCGGAGTGTATATAATATATATAAGTAAAAAAAAAATATTGGCGTATTGAACCATATGAAAGACTTTTTTTGTGTTTAAGTGATTTTAACCTTAAAACATGCTGTTAAATAATGCTTCTAAACAACGTTTTATGATTGTTGCTCCTATTTACTTGGATTGACGATTCAACAATTACTTTTCCATTTATTCATGTCTTTCGTTATATCAGCATTCATAGTCTTATCCATATTATCCTCTGAGCAGTCTATCGATCTAATCTTCTATTGTCTATGACTAGTAACTCCATCACTCACGTATCTTCATAGGATATGTAAAGTATGATATGCCCGCTATAAAAATAGCATTGATTTATTTATATGCATACTTAAAACATTATCACTAAATAGATAGTAAAATTAATAAATATTTTTGTTAACGTTTTATCAATTCACCTGATTCGACCGATCGACCGACCGACTTCTGATTCACGTTCGTTAAAATTTTTATCATCATCATCATCATGATCAGCCTTTGATAGTCCACTGCTGAACATAGGCCTCCCCTAACACACCCCTATCCATTAGGGGGTTTTTGGACCGTATCCCACCACGCTGGTCCAATGCACCAACCCGCATTGGACCGACTTTTTACATGCCCATCCGACGCATGGATCATCTTACATTTCAGACACATGGGTGATCGGCCCAAATTGCCCTAACCAACTAGGAAACAACAATGAAAATTTGTTGAGTCCCCGCAGGATTCGAACCCACGACCTCCGAATTCTAAAGCACACGCCTATACCACTAGGCTACGGAGGCAGTTAAAAAAAATTATATATTTATTTAATTATTAGTAATGGATTTAGAATTTATGTCAACTTTTATAGTTGTTTTATACAAAAACACAACAGCAAATACGTTTAGCATTTCATGGCATATAATAAATCAAGTTCATGGAGTCCTTAAATTTCTCGTAGCAATTAAAAATTCTACGGAGGCTAATCGATCAAGGTGATCAGAGGGTCAATGAAATATAAAAAGCATTCAAGCCCGAATGTATTTTTAAAAGATGGTTCCGTAACATTATATTACTAGCCAAAAGCTTTATCTGAGGTCTGAAACATATAGTAGCTAATTGCTATTACGAGACTCAAATACTGTTTGAAGTCGGTCATATTTCTTTGTTAAAACTTTACTTTTTCTTTCTGGCGTCAATAGAAATAGGTATAGGACAGGAAGACTCACTGGACGACAGGAATCGGTGGTATACCAATTATATACCGATACCACAAATAAAAAAAGTTACTTAATGCCTGATTTCGCCAGTCTGCCCTGAGTGGATTTATAGTCTGTATAGTAAGAATAAAAGCTGACTCGCAGGCCTGTACTTAAAATGAGCCGCAGATGTTAAATTTATAAATTTTGTGTGAAAATAAGAAAAGAATGAACGATATTGTTTTCGAACCCCAAAAACGGTTCGTGGGTGGGTAGGATGCAATTAATCTGGCATATTTTGACTCTTATTGGGGCTCAGTTCCTACCATTGCTTTTTCGTATAAAAATGTATAAAACTCCATTTTATTATACAGCGCTCTACATTCTGTGACTTTCATACATTTTTTACTATCCATATATAAGTAACACTGCTTAGCCTTAAGCCTATTTGATTTCTTTTTTCCTGCTATTTAAAACGCTTTGCGTCAGTTTTCGATCTTACCAGTTTTTCTATTTTCTAACCGCTTTTCGTATGAAAGTTTTATTTTTAGATGTTTTAGCAAATTAATCTGTAAAAATATTTATATTGGAATATCGTAATATATTATTATAACTAAACTATAAGTAAATCAAGTACACAGATGACATTGAACATTTGTAATTAACGCGTTTTCTGTGACCCTAGTTCCTGCGGGTACAAAGCAACTGGTTTGAAATATAACAGAGGCAAATTAAGTACGAAATTGATGAAAATGAAGCCCCGTATCAACCTCAAGTGCCAAAACGTATGGTGTATAATGGCGTATTGATCACAAAATGAGTGATAACTGACGTTTTATTGCGGAAGACAACCAGAGCGCTCTACTCTTATCGCAATTGGAGTTTGACGTCAGACTTTGTTTTATCATCATCATACGCTTTTAACAGTCCACTGCTGGACGTAGGGGTTCCTCAATGAACGCCAATACGGCTGACCTTATGCTACTGACCTCCAACTTGAACCGGCTGCAGCACGGAAATCGGCATCCCACCTGATCGGGGTTCAACCAACACTACTTCCCAAACGCGGCCTCCGTTTGTGTTTCTGGACTTTGCTTACATAAGTTTTAATTCTTACTCATCCTTAGTATAGGTTCATGACACTATATGGGAATAAATAAACACGGTATATATTATATTTAAATATTTAAAATATAAAATGAAATGAAACAATGTCCCAAAACCACATTGTTTCATTAAGCCACGCAAGCTTGTATGTGATAGCTAATAAATACATAGGTATCGAAACAAAGATGCGAGAAAATTACTGTTTCAATTTTATAACATTTTCCCGAGGCAGGAATCCAATCCATACACTATGACGCACGAGTCATTTACTGACCAATGCTTAAGTCCAATTAAACGCTTTAGGGCCTCCGTTAAAAATACTCAAGAAATTCAATGCGGGTAAAATAAAAGACTGATCAGAACACCATACAACTTTAGTAATTATAACTACCTAAGTAAATTAGAAGTGGAAACGCTACGAATAGATTCCGGCTACAAACCTCAATAAACATTTTGACATTTGAAAGTACATTTGATCATATTTGTATTAGAAAAACTGATAAGAGCAAGTTAGGCTTTGTTGAATTAAATTCCTTTGAGTATTTGCCGGGGCTGGTCACAGCCGCATCAAAATCGATAACTTCTAGATTGGCAACGTAATAAAAGCATTCATTATTTTCGATTCCTTTTAAAATTTTTTTTACGAAAATTTTATCTTTGTTTGTCACTCGTTATGGAAATAGACAATGGTATAAGTTTATTTATAGTTTAGCCGAATTATTTAGTCTCTCGATTGATGTAAACAATAAAAGTAATCCATTGTAATGACATGGTGTCATACACCTAGCGTTTTATTAATAAATTTTTACCAAAATCAATTCAATCACTGAATATCAGCCTAATGACTAGAACATCTCACGTACCGCGCTGCTTCATTAATACGGGTTACTTTGTCTATTTAGCTAAACTCTATAGATTATACCTTAAAAGTAAGACCGTCTTGTGAAGTAACTTCGCGATGTCTATTTCTTACGAACTAGTAGTGTATAAACACTATTGTCTTCTGGTTTGTGGGGCACCGTGGCCAGCGTAATTACTACTTGAACGAGACAACATCCTATGTATTAGTGTGGCCAGCGGATTGGTCTCACGTTGCGATACTTATGGACAGGCATATCTTATTAAATAAAATTACATTACGGATTTTATCGCGTTTATTTTACATTTTAAATTCCCGACGTTTCGAACACTTTCCAGCGGCCGTGGTCACGGGGTAGACTGAGATGTCATGCGTCTTGTTGCCAGTGCTGAAGCGGGGTTTCCAGATCTTAATTTTTATTAATTATTTTGAGTCTGTACTGCGACCTATGCAAAATGAACTGATTTTTATAGCACAGCATACCACCTGCTCGTGGCATATCACCTGCTCGTGTCGTTGTATTAATCAATAACAAAAAAACTATCCATGACATTGAGACTATCCCCACCTTTACAACGTAAGACTTTGGGGTGAGCATCTGGCGCACCACATTACTATGTTGATGAGCCAATCTCAAACACGGTGGGGATAATGTGATTTATATTTGCGACAGCAGTTCGGAGACTGTGGATTTCATTCAATAAATAACATTGCGAACATCGATCGCCTTGACCCTGGTGAGGGTAGGTGTTCAATGATTGTTTCGGAAACTCTACAGCCCTCGTAACGATTTTATAAAATTTAGGCATCTAAGAAATAGCTTAAAAAGAAGTTGCACAGTCATAGGTTTATTTTCAATATATGGATTATAGAAGGATTAAGTAGAAATATATATTTTTTGGTTTGTTTAATTTTTGTTTTATTGCACTTAAAGCGATGTAATTGAGTAAATTTTAGGCTGTCATAAATTACCATGTTAAGTAATTTATGACAGCTTAAAGTATTGTTTTATAAATATTAAATATTTTATAAAATGCATTTTATCTACTATTCCGTTTAAATTTATATAAACTTCCTTTTATAGTTTAGGTTTAGCCGTATATTAACAATTTGTTTTTAATATATTCTTGTTTATATGTAAAAATGTATCGTGTAAAAACGAACATTTCATACAGCAATTACTTCTACTGTAAAGTTTGTAGAAAGTAGGTTTATACATCCGACTTTGTGAACAGGGTATCATGTATATTTGTAATGAAAACAGACACAAGTTCTTTTCAAAAGTAATGTAAAACAAACACCCTAATTTTATAGTATGATAAAAATAGATGTGGGTTTAAGAAGAAAATCTGTATTCGTGCCTATAAATAAAAAAATATTTTATAATTTATATCTAATATGTTAATTTCAAAAGAAAATGTGACAAGGTAAAAAAAAAGCGTGTATGTAATAAATCAGCTTAAATTTAATGAAAACTTGGGCAGCGCCATCTAGATTAAATGTCATCCAACACAGAAATATAAGTCCATAAAGTAGCGAGTACACAAACCTCACACTAGATGGCGTGCAGCAGATAAATTTAGAAAAATATACATAAGTAATGCAAATACTGGTTTGGTGATAAAAAATTCAAAAAGTAATATTATCATCTAAGTGACTGTTTTTATGAAAATTAAAGCAATGTCTGTAATTACGAATCTTTGGTCCTTTTAGATGAATTTAAATACCAATGATAATTTTCCATAATTTAACTTAATGTTTTTAATAAAAACTGCATGATATATGGCAGACCCGGCCTGCAGAAGATATATTGTAAAACATGACACTACCAGGGTCCAAAGACCATTAGTGCCTGCTACTATACCAAAAATCTATTAAGTTTCTTACAAAGATGTCCTAAAAAGTGTAAGTTTAACGCTTACACGACTGCAATTAGGGATATAAATAAAAAAATGAAACGAAAATAGGGAACTAAAAACCCTTTTGAATGCTTTGATTATAAAAAATAAAAGTTTAACAAATTCATATTAACTAATTTAATTTAAACTAACAACCGCTTTAAACCGCTGATGACTACACAAGTTTATAACTGACGCGGTTCTTACTTAAGCTGATTCGTATTTAATCCGATTAAACATAGAACAGCTAGTTAAGAATAACTGAAAATGTTTTAAAAATATTTAAAGTTAGTCCTTTAAACATGATTGCCTCGATTATTTTAAGTTGTGTTAAATCTTTTTAGCCGCTTATGGTAATAAAACAGGCAAAAGAAATTGATCTCGTTTCATGACATTTTATATATATATCGAACCGATCACACATAACATACACGATATTTTTGTTTCCATTTTTTTTCTTTTTTTAATCTTCTAGCCAAAATTTAGTTCACAAGAATAAAAAGGTACCCTATTCCATTAAACAAAACGCATTTTCCTAAACTTTATAAAAGAACTTCGTATATAAGTACATGTTCGGAAGGGGTTCTTTAAAAGGGTTAAAAGGTCTTCGCAGACCCCATATTATTTATATACATTGCAGCAGAAGTTCAATGAAAAACTCATTCCTGTTAGATAGCCAACGCAGCGTGTAGGGTACACTTTGTATAGAGACTTTTTGTGCTGTTGATAACTCATCTAGATAAGTGGTATCCTCGTAAAAGCAAAGAAAATTTAAAAAAGCCCATGTTTCAAATATAATCGGTGTTTAATACTGTTTTTTTTTATATTTAAGCTAATAATACAAATAAACAAAAAATCAATGTTAAGAAAAAGCCTCGATGACGCAAGCAAAAATTTGTTGACATATCATAGACAAGGATTGGTGACAATTTTCAAAACTAACAGAACAATTATGTTTACGCCAAGTTAGACTTAGATTTGGTGAAAACAATGTAATCCTTTGTCACGAAACGGCGTCCTACGTACGTATTGTTTTTATTAGTTAATTTTCTCTTAGTAATTGACATATCAGTGACAATTCATCGTGTACGACGGCACTTTGTTACTACGGTTTACTTTTGAATCGTAAGATTAACCAAATAATTCGAAAATAATGTGAACATATATTACAAATCTAATTAGGTTCTTATATAGTTTAACTTGCTTATGATGTTTCATTTAAAATTGAATGTAATCAATACATGTTTCAGATTAGTTTTGACGAAAAACATTCTGACAGGCCATCTGTCAAATACGCTGCCAAAGTTGATTTTTTACCTGTGAACTGGATGTGAACTCGTCGGTCGCAGGTTCCCTCGTGAATCGCTCGAACTTGAAGCTGTTCGAGCGATAGAGCTCGTTGTCGTCCCTGGAACGGCGGCCGCGGCAGAATCTACGCGTTATCGAGGTGTGCCTGTAATGGTTTTAACATTTTATTTGTCAAATCAACTTTTTACAATATACCTTTATCTTAATAATTTAATAAATGGGAAAGTTTCTATAGAAAGATGTGTTACTATTTCACGAAATGCTACACATTTATTACATTCTTCATAGACATCAGAATAACGTAAAGGCTATATTATATATGGATTTTTTATATTTTTTCAAAGTATTATGAAAGTATAGAGTATGTAGAAAAATTTAGCGAGCTTTTACCGCACGAACCGTAACAGCCTTTGAAAATGTAATTAAAAAATGTGTAAATATTATAATAACAAATTACAATAACAACGCGGATGACACCGCAGGACGAATTTAGTGCATATTTGGTTTCCGCCTTTGCAGTTTCTTGGACTCTCTACTTTTATGGTCATAGGAAGACTATGATGCCGGAAAGAGTCCAGACGGCCAAGAGCCAAATAAAAAGAAGAAATAATAACGAGCATCTTATATATCAAACGCGAAAGGATAATTATTTTAGGACAGACCAAAAATATGATAAATTCCGTAGCATAAATTTGTTGTAATAGCTTTGTTCCTTACAGTGGATTACAGTTATGATGCAGTTATTTTTTGTCTGTTTGTTGGTAACATTGTACTTAATACTGTTTGAGTAAGTGTTTCCGTGACTAAAGTATAAAACCTATATTTAAAAGGTCATGTAACGAGTAACATCGTCAGATTTGTTAGATCTATATATTTTTCTAAACTCTTTCTGTGTTTCTAAATTTTATCAGATATCTGGGTGAAAAACTAAAGAGGTAAAAAATTTTTAAGTTGTCCTAGTTAGAGCATTGCAGACCGATCACCCGATTACCTGTAAAGTAAGATGATCCATGCGTTGGATGGGTATGTAAAATCGTCGGTTCTGCGCGTGATCTCTCTCTGGTCGTACCGGTTATCCGTCCCGTCCCGTGGGACAATGAGAGTGGGCGAATAGTGAGTCCACCTGTGTTTGCGTGTACACTTGTGCACTATAATATCTTCTACGTAATTGGCTAATTCTAATATAGACCGGCCGCCGTAGTCGGAGTCGTTATTATTATTACTAGCAACCCCGCATTTCGCAAATTTTGTAAAATCCGTTCTTAGCTGACCTAAACTCGACGAAAGGAATATTCCTACCAAACTAAGTCGCTTCGCCTTATGGTTCCAGATAGGGATATCGTGATGAGTAAATATATAGGTGGGAATCTCTTATATATATATGTGTGTGTATATACATATATATGTAAATGATAATTAATATATTAGATAGACAGATTAGAAAGATTTTTTTTCATGGCATACGCAGGAAGACGAGCAGTCGGGCCACCTGATGGGATGTGGTCACCGACGCCCATAGACATTGGCAATACCAGTAGTATCGCCAACGCTGCCTACCGTGAGACATAAGGTGTTAAGTCTCGTTTACGCAGTAAATACGCTGGCTACGGTGCCCTTCAAACCGGAACACAGCAGTGTTTTCACACTACTGCTTCGCGGCAGAAATACCCACCCACACGGTCTCCTGTAAAGCGGACCTACCACCGGTATATATTGGATTTGTGTATTTCGCATGCCAATTGACGAAAGGACAATCGTAAAGAAGTCAAAAAAGGTCTTGTCAATCCCATTGTTTCTTAGCTGATCATGAAAGTCTAGATTTACTCTTAACGACATTACATTTATATTTAAGTCGTATTACTATAAAGTCTACGATCTGCCAACCAGGAAGGAAAAACAAACGTAATAAGCTATAGGCTCATTATTTATAAATAGTTCATATACCATTTAGCACTCGAATAGAATTCATCTCGTTTAGCGTAGACATAACAGTGATTGGGGCAGAGAGACTTTTGTCTCATTCTTATTGATTGGCCATATAATTAAAACAAAAAAGGAGAAAATGATCCGTTTTCTCTTGCTGGGTTCGTTTTTCTTCTGTAATCGCAATAGAATAAAATGCAAGATGACTTACAATTCTAACAAAAGTTTTACTTAATTGACGTACAAAGTTCACTTAAATTCTACTGTATTTTTTTTTATTATCGTTTATCGTCGAACCTGTTATAAGTTATTTATTATTGAACACAAAGTTGTAGTATCATAAATATTGGAAATGTTTTTTTCACAGCACAATAAATAAGATGTGAGACGATTGTAAATATTCTTTCGAGTTGAAAAGTTTAATAATAATGTTAGAAAAATCTTATTAAACTTTTTGTTGCTTTACAAATTATAATTAATGCGCTGCAAAGAGTCTTAAGTTCAAAACATATGCTCAAATTTCAAGTTATCTCAGTTAAAAGTCGAACTACTTTTCAGAGTTAATGTGATATACAGGTTACCTTGGTTCATAGTCGACTTCAGTACTGTCAAAACTGATTACTATTACCTGTGGAATTAAATGATCAGACTTTGAATAATGCTAAAGAAATTCTAGGTTAATTCAATTTTGATATCAGCCTATATAATGGTAAGCGTAATATTTTCAGTACATAAATAGCTTAACAAGGATTACCTGTTTATATTAGTGAGTCTTTGTAATCGCAGCTGTCAAAATACATGTGCTAGATTTAAATGTCGGTTTACGAACTTACTCAGCTCATTAACAGGATAAATTAAGTTATATCTGCTGCTGGAAGAGACAGACATTTAGTTGATGAGATTATTTCATTAGCGAAGCCTATATAATAAATTAGCTAAAAGTGAATTCTTTAATTGTTTAATATTAGAGACTGGTACGTCTAATTTTTGTGAGAAGTGAGTCCGAAAAGGTATTGCAGGTGCCTACAGCACTAATGTCGTCCGGTTTGAAGGATACCGTAACCAGCTCAATTACTGGGTAAACGCGTAAAGTTAACGCCTCAGGCCTGCGAGCAGACATGTAGCCATCATAAGCTGTTTTTTTTATGAGAAGGGCATATCCATAATACATATATATAAAGTGAATTGCTGTTAATTAGTCTCGCTAAAACTAGAGAACGGCTAAACCGATTTTGCTAATTTTAATCTTGAGATATTTGTGAAAGTCCAAAAATTTTATTAGGAAGAGTGCAACATAAAAATTCTTGAAATTGAAAAAAAAAAAATTAAATCTTTCTACTACATATTTGTTCTTAGGAGATGAAATATAATCTTAATTTCACCTGACTAAAATTAATAGATACACTAAAGTTGACAGTTATCTATCAGATTTATTTTTATGTTTTCTTTTACAAAACTTTACATCTTTTTATCGATTGAGGTAGTACGAAGTCTGCCGGGTCAACTAGTATTTCTATATTTCTTATATTTTTTTAAATAATCTTTGAAATTGAATTAAGAAAAAGATATAGATAAAATACACACGAACAAAAGTGTTTTATTCCTTTTTCTAAGTCGTTTAAAACGGATACATTCGAAAGACTGCAAAGTCATTAGTCCACCCTCCTACATATTTAATGAATCTGTGTCTGCTGCATGTCGTTTCTGCTATAAAAAATAAACGTAAAACTTTTACCGACGTTTATTAATTGTATTAAAAAAAATGCGATAAAAATAAATTTGTCTTCAGTCTGGTTTATTTGATAGGTTATTGTCCTTACTTAACCAACCATTATCATTCTGTTTTAGTAAATCAATTTTTTCTTCTCTTTTTGAACTATCCATTCAAATTTTTGTACTATCAAATGTACTATATAATATGGCGTAAGTAACTTGGAATATTGGCATCTTTAGTGTGTCTGTGGGCATTGCGGAATATAGGACGCAATCTTTCAAGACATATGGTATATAGATCTAGTACGAGGCATGTTTTTTAAGTAAGTACCGTTTTGGAATTTAAAAAGACGTGCAAAGATATCGCGAATTTTATTTTTACATGAAAACCTGTACCTTAATCTACTTTTCTACATAATTTCCGTGAAAATTTAGGGCACTGGTCATAACGGCACTAGTTTTAAATGTCCTTCTAATAAAATTCTGCCGCCTGACTTGTTAAGTACTGTATCACAAATGTTTTGACTTGAGTTTGTTATCGTCTTAAAGACCCTGACAACATAGATGTTTCTTCAAGTGTAGGAACAAATGGCAGTCGCTGAGCTAGTACCCAGGGATCCAGATCAGTATCAGGGGTTTAACGGTGGATGATCGTTAGTCCACTGCTGGACATAGGCCTCCCCTAATGCACGCCACCGCTTCCGATCTTCGGCTATTCTCATCCAGCCCACACCGGCCACTTTGCGAATGTCGTCACTCCATCTTGCCGCAGGGCGCCCTACACTACGTTTGCCGAGCCTCGGTCTCCACTCCAGAACTTTTCGACTCCAGCGGTCGTCAGTTCTGCGGCTTATATGACCGGCCCACTGCCACTTCAGCTTACTAATCCGGTGGGCTATGGATGATCTAGAGTTTCCCATTTAAAAGATTTGATGAGATCTTTGGTCCGATTAGCCACATGTGGATAGGCATTATCATGCAGCAAAACGATACCCTTACCCAACTTGCCACGTCTTTTGTTCTGGATTGCACAACGCATATTGTATAATGTCTTACAATAAGACGCTGCATTGATTGTCTCATTGCGATTAAGGTACAGGATTTCATGTAAAATCAGAAGATAAGATTCTTGCGATATCCTTGCAAGTCTTTTTTTAATTCCAAAACGGTACTTACTTAAAAAAACATGCCTTGTATCTGTATACCGTATATATAGACGACTAGCTTTCCTATGTCTTAGCCAAAGGAAAGGCGGAGTTGTTGTCAAACATGTGACCCATAGCAACAAAGTGACATCACACATCTAGCATTATCATTTATGAATTGTCACCAAGATGTCAATCACTGAGCGACAATCAACCAATTACTACACCATTCGTATGACGTCACTTTCATTTCTTTGGTTCTGTTATAGTGGAGTTGCCTAGTTTGCCAAGATCAGCTGATTGTGCGAGCTATATTTGTTCTCAGTTTTTTTTATTTAATTTCATTGCGCACTTAATCAATGAAGTACCGGGTAAAATATGCTCCATAGCTCAACGAGTGGCCTTGAGCTTTAAATTATGATGAGCTATGGTGGAATTAGTCTCGTTGTCGTAGGTTGTAACAAATTCGGTGGTAACAATAAAAACCAATGCCTGGAGTTTCTTGGTTTAACCTAACCCGAATCTTATTGTAGCCAAATAGGACTTAAATAAAAGTATGTCTAAACTAACTAAGCGAGGATGGAGCAACCTTGGTATCGCAAAGACACGACAAACTGAAATATACTATTATATGGAAGAATGTTTCTTACAAAATATTTAATTGATTTTCATGACAAAACAAACAACAACTTGATACATAAATAGCAATGCAGTTCAAGAAAAACTAATAAATATTACAATGTAATGCGTGTATTCATAAATAAGTAAAACATAAATGAACAAGTTCTAATAGTACATAAATAAAGTTAAAAGGAAGCGGTACATGATGCAAAAAAACGAGTTGGGTATAACCTCTTCTCCTTTTGTATAATAGAATAAATAAAACCAAACGATTTATTATATTCAATTTGTAATATTATTTATTATAATGTAACTACAACTTATGAAAAAATGCACAGATAATATGGATTAAGTTAATAATCTAATCTTTTCTTAAGTAGCTGTGACCCTGGTTTTAATTAAAGCAGATAAAACAAATATATTATAATATAATAATTTATAATAAGAGCTAGATTAGTTTATTTTACTTTTTTAATTCCCGTAAAAAAAACGTAATAAAAACCCGTAAAAAGTCATTTATTAAATAATGAGTCGTATTCACGTAAACAAAAGAATTAATTAAGAGCTAGAATATTATTTACGTCGCAGTCGAATGACACTGAATTGTATTGCGCTGTTTTTACTTTAACACCGTGTGATTGATTATGGGGGCTATACATCAATTAGAAAGCTTTATCATTTTGACGGCATTATATAGGAATATTGATACCTGTTTTTAAGCAAACAAATTTTATTCGATATTATATTTTCATACTATTAAATTCCGGTTTAATTAAGCTAGACTACAAGTTTGTGACGCGAGTGGATATGCGACAATTGGCTGGACTGGTCCTGACTTTCTTTAGAATCTTTGAAGTTCAAAATGTCTGGTCTTGGATTTGATTAGCGAGCGCTTATTCCATAAATCTACCCGCAGTAAACTCCTTTCTTAATTAAAAGCCAAAACTATCATGCTACTAAGATGCCACTGATCGCCCTGAGCCATAGAATTCTATGTTCAGTTTGACTGAAACGAAGTAATGTTTGCACCCTACTGAAAAGTGCAATGTTCGCTTAACTTAAGGTACAAATTTTAAATAGCAACATTAATGTGTCAATCAATCCATTTGGACATGTACACGTAGTTTTCTTATCTTTAGACTCCGTTCGTTTTTCTAAGTTTAAAAATAATCAAATTAAAAACTAGTAATTTTGCTGTTACTTAGATAGCTGTTGATATGCTTAAAAAAAGTTATATCACATTTCTTGGGTCACAGCTTAGCTTAAGTTAGGTACATCTTAGTTTAAGTTTCGCCATTATATAACTACATCTCAAACGGTCGCAAAGCTTATCCTCCCTCTATTTTAGAAAGATTTTATTTCAGTAGCTTCTTGAATAACCTCCAAAAGATGAGTGTGTTTAGCATTTTTTTAAAAAGGACTCAAGGCGGGTCAAATCTAAATAGTTTTTTTCTAGACTTGTCTGTGTGTACTGAATTTGCATGTTTATTAACCCTTGTTTTGTTCAAAGGGTTAAAGTGTGACTTTATCTACAATCAAATTTTTGAGACATGAGAAGTCTCATGTCTCAAAAATCAGACAGTCTTAACTAGCAAAGCCTTTTAATCAGCTGAAATAACATTTAATAGAAGGTTGTTGTCTAACGCCGTATTTCCAATTTCTCATATGATATAGTCTCCGATATTTAAAACGAAAACAAAGACGACTAAAACTCATTTACTGTTTGGTCAAATTATAACTTATTTGAGAGTTAAATTTTCATACTTCTATCGTTGCTATTTATTTAACACAAAATGCGTTATAAACGAAACACGAATTATAAACAAAATTTTAAGACTTGATAACCTACAGCCAAACACTTTATTATTTAACACTTTGACACTATATCTTTTTCTTTTTATCGTGAGGAGGTTAATAAGGCGATTAATACTTTTAAAAACAAAAGTTGAATTTTATTAGCAAGGCAATTAAATTTCTATTCAAGTAACAATAACAAATTTACGGGCCGTTAAGGCAATTTCAACAAAATAGCTCAACAAAGTAAAGCACAATGAAGTAAAATATTGCAACCATATTATTTATGAACTTGCTAAAATAATAATTTAAAATATGCTCCAAATTACCAATCCAAATCCGATAAATGATCGGTTTTGGGTTTGAATTTTTTGTACAATTGAATATCAATCATTAAAATTTACAATCTAGTTCAAAACTAAGCAAAACATGTAACCCTATTGAGTGGTAAATGTGATATTAATACAAGGAACATGTTTGCGTACACTATAAACCTCGATGTATGCTGTTAAATGTTCTTCGTTAAAATACCAAATACGAATACTTGTTTTCATTCATCAAATTCTCATCAGTCAGTAATAACCAACAATTTATGCTTACCTAGTGTCACTGGAGTGTAGAGGCCACTGGATGCCGAAGATCTTTAACTTAGCAGGGGGACGGCGCTTTTGTTCAGTACGAGCATTCTCCTCGACGGGCGGGGTATGATGCCTGCTTGCTGATGATGCCCTAGTACCGCTCCTGCGACGTCGGCGGCGGCGTCTCTCCACCAATATGAAGTTATCACCGTTTCTAATAATGTAAGAAGAGCGAAGCGTAGATTTCTCCTCGCCCTGACGCTGTCTTATCAAATCCGCCGTTCTTAGCGTATGTATATTCTGATATTCGGCTTCTGGTGGCGCTGATGACGTCACTTCCCTGCTTGTTCCACTTCCATCCCTTTTCTTTCGGGAGGAATGGAGGCCGACACGTCGCCAAACCTTTTCCATGAATCTGTATTTCCTGTCATCCCATTATATTGTGGTCCGAATTTGAATAGTCCTCGACACAAAGCCGCCTCGGAAGGAATCACGCACAACACTTTATTCCCTAAATCGTTTATGTACCTAGCGCAGGAACTAAGATGCGATAATGTTTTATTAACAAATATACTTATTTTAATAATTATATTCAAGAAATCGCTTCAGCGGTCGTTGTCATTGTCTTCGAAAGCACTTATACAGTTGCACTGTTGCACATTACAAGTCATTAATCACACGAAACGGCTCAAGTGACGGTTCAAAAACGGTGATGATGATTTAATATCAGTCAAGAATTAAATAAACGAGCCAGGAACAGAGGGAAGCTTATTTCTGTCATCACATTCAATGAGGTTCCGGCCCTATACAGGGTGCGGGTGCAACGAGTACGCATGCGCGGTTCCCCTCGTCTGCAACGTTCGTCAAGTAACACTACCAAAATGGCGGACCCCGGCCCCTAGCCGATATTGAATATCTAATTTTATCCGCGCACCAATACAATGACTACAGCTGCATGTCAACCCTTCTGATTTATTTTTTCAACGCGCCACAACAACTTGTTTTGAGATTCGCACGAACAACTAGTACCAATACCAAGTTGTAATATCTAAAGTTAATATTTCCCACGTGTACATATTTTAAAAATTATTTTACCTTTGACATGGCATAAAATTAAGAGAATATATAAATAAATTATTATTTTCCTTGTACTACATAAGGCTTGTTAATTGTTATTTATTCAATCAATAATACATATACGTTTAACAGAAATATTGCAATAATAAAAATTGCAGAATTATATGCTTTTACGGTAGAAGTTTCGCTGCTGACGAGAAACTAACGATGTAACTATTTCTCCCTTTCACTGTTAGTGTAACTAGCTTTACTGTAATCGGGATTAAATTCACTATAGCTAATTAAATATTGAAAAAATTGCCGTAATACTCCATGTCTGACACATTTTTTTATTTTCTTTATATTTATTTTTCACTGATTACTTTTTGCACAAAACTAGTCTCGTACCGCCTTTGTACGAAACTTAAAGCTACTTAAAGCTAAAAGCACTTTCTGCCAGTGAAAGTTAAGGTTGTGCTGAGAAAAAAATGTGTTTAATCATCATCAGTGGTGGTTTCAATCGTCTGGATTATTAATAAAATCTTAAAGAATATATGACAAGAAAGAAGTAAAAAGGAACGTTTTATAAACGTGTCTAATAATATAAGCCGTGCCGAGCTTCAATATTATCAGCTATTAAGAGACGAGGAAAAATTTGCACAATCCTATTTATTTACACAGAATACGTTAATGTTATAATATCATCATGTAAAAACTATTATCTGAAAATACTTATAAAAACAAAAAAGCTAAATATAATTTCACTGTACTACAAAAATATATTTTCTCAAATTTAGGTTTAGTTAATTATTAGGCTAAAATAAACTTTTATAAATTACTTTTAGCCTATATTTAAATTATTAATCATGGAATTTTATTCGATTCCTATAAGACCTAGAAAATCTTTTGGAATTATGCATTTTAAAGACTTATGTAGTAAGGAGTCTCACTATCTATTCTTCAAACAAAACTTTAATCCAAAAATGCTAGAATGCCCAATGATTGCTTTGACTTTGTTTTGACAAAATTAATATATTTACTTGGATGTATCGTATTTAAAATTAGAGGTATAAATACATTTTTTATTATGTGTATTGCTAGAATAGCCAAAACATAACGTACTTTCGACCCATAGTTTAAAATATAAACACAAAAATTAAGGCACAAAATTCATGGCACCTAGAAAAAACTTAAGGAAGAATATTCTAAAAAGATAATAAATTGTGTTCTCCGGACCTTGATACTTCCCTTTTTGGCGACAAGGCAACACACAAGGACATTGCAGGGTACAAAGCAAAAGTAGAAGAATTTTTATTTATCTTTTACATTTAAGTGAATAGTAAAACTTTCATGAAATTAACTAAACTTCTATAAAAAATCAGTTTTTTAATTTGTAAATAATATTAAGTGACAAATTTATTGCTTTAATATCATTAAGTTTGGTATTCAAATTTTTTATTACTTTAAAGTTGTTTCCGAAAACACCTAAATTCGTCTAAAGTGGGTAGAGGAACGAGCAATGGGCATTATTTACATATAAAACTGTTATTTTTATCATAATCAAGATAACTGCCTCAATAACCTAGTGGTAAGGGCGTGTGCTTTAGAAACCGGAGGTCGTGTGTTGATATCCTGCGGGACTCAACAAATTTTTATTGTTGTTTCCTAGTTGGTTAAGGCAGTTTGGGCTGATCACCCAATTGTCTGAAAAGTAAGATGTTCCATGCGTCGGATGGACATGTAAAAAGTCGGTCCAGCCACCAACCGGCATCGGACCAGCGTGGTGGGATACGGTCCATAAGCCCCTAATGGATAGGGGTGTATTAGGGGAGGCCCAAGTCCGGCAGTGGACTATCACAGGCTAATGATGATGACGATGAATCAAGATTTTATTTAAAGTATATTGACATAAATATTTGGAAGTAAAGAGTGATAAAACAGTTTTGGTATTTTAATAATTCTTAATGTTACAAAAGATCTTCGAAGATTTGACCAAAGTCCCAAACCTCCCACCCAGTGGAGTAAAGTAGGGTACATGTATGTAGTACATATATATAGTGTACATAGACATAATTTGCACGATATTTCTTTTACTATACTACTTAAATACTTTTTACTTTAGCATTTCAAATATTTTTAAATAAAAGAAACAATTATTTCAAATATTTTTAATTTAGTCTATGATGAGAAAAATACATAAAAAATTCTTGAGACTTGAAACACAAGTGGTTTTTCAGTAACCAAGTTTTTTCCACGTTGTCGGAGTAGGCAATTTTGTCTTTATATCTTCTAGGGGGGCGCTGGCTACGTTCTTGTCGTCAGAAAACAAACATATAAACCTACTTTCATGAATTAAAGTTTCCATAGAGTCTTAAACCTTTTCGATTATTTCTTTATATTCCAATTAGTGACAGAATTTTTTGATGTCCAATGTTATCAGCCTGCTCCGGTAGCTGGAATCCATCAAGCTTGTTGGTGAGGCAATTCGTCATGACTCTCGAGAACAGCTTGTTGTGGCTTAAAAGTGAGATCGGTCGGTAATTTTTAAGCAGGGTATTGTCACCCTTAAAAAAAAGATCGACCTCACTTTTAAGCCACGCCTTGGGAGAATTACCCTCTTGTAAGGACGGAGTCGAATAACTTCCGTAACTCTCCTAAAACAGGGTTGCCCCCTGCTTTAAGGAGCTCGGTAGTAGCTCCTTCCTTTCCACGAGCTCTTCGCCCATTGATCAGCTTCAGAGCCAGACTGACCTCATCAAAGCTGACGTTAGGAAGCTCACCGCAGAGATGCCGAGTCAGACTGGCACGTGAATCGTTACGCCGGTAATCACGTTGAGAAGCCTGTGACGCATGCAATTTGCCATAGATATCCTCGATCTAAGATAAGATCTCAGACTTAGAAGAAACAATGGAATCAGAACAGTCCCTGAGCTTCGACTGATGGCTTCTACCGAGCTTCCCCACAAAAACCTTCGACCCTCTATTCTGCTCAATTGCTTTAGTTATCCGTTGCCTATTTGAGCAGCGAAGGTCTCGGCATAACAATTTGCGGATCCGCTTCGAGAGAAATTTTAAATTTGTCGAAGTGGTGTCCTCATGGTTTCGACGTTCCTCCATATGACCAAGCGTCTCATCGGAGAGTTTGGATTTCCTGCCGGTACGCTTACTCCTGCAAAACCCTTTACCCACGTCACGTATGCCATCTACTACGGCATCGAGTGCCTCGTCAACTGCCATTGCGGTTTCCGATGTGTTAAGGGCATCAAACTGGCTTTTTAATTCCAGATGGAATTATTCAGAGCCCGTCACGGTTTGTCGGAAGCTAGGGACTTCATCAGGCGGTCTCGCTCTCACTTGAAACCCATATTCACGGTCCCTCTAACAATCAGTGATCGCTATCGGTTTTGACCCTATTGATCACAGAGACATCCCTGAATATATGTTTCCAGTCCGTCATGATGAAATTTATCTCGTTCCTTGTCACAGTATCGGGACTTTGCCATGTCCATTTCCTGTTGGGCTTCTTCAAAAAGTACGAGTTCATTAAGAACAGCCCTTCTTTTTCGAGGACACTGACTAGCATTTGAGACTAGCTATTTCGACTACCAACACCGTGAGTGCCTAAACACGAATCACCGTGAGGGCTTTAACATTCCTCGGGGCAAAGAGATTCATAAATCTATTCATTTAATATAATACTGCTTGTACCCTTAAGCTGAAGTTGAAAGTCTGTTTTCCACTGGTAAAGGCATATTAACACTAAAACGAGCCTCGCTTTCCGACGATAATTTCATGATAATGTTCATTAAGGGGAATATGCGCCTTACGCCCGACGATTTAATTACACATTTGAATTATACAAGTATTTTGTACATTCATAACCTGTTAACTTCCAAAACCTAAACCAATAAGTTTTAGAAGTTCACTAGTCACTAACGCAACGATTTAAAGATGCAATTTTATACATATTAACGGATTAACGATTAATGTTAACTTGCGTTAATTCTTTCGAAATTGAACGCTTTAACGTTTAACGAAGCTTAACTTTTTGGGATTGACACGATTACAAGTTAATACATATATAACCTAACAAAATGTATATATGTAGATATAACTTAATGAGATGCCGTAATTATGTAAAGTGTTCATATTTATCAGTACTTAGGCTGTATTA
This sequence comes from Lamproptera curius, assembly GCA_029286875.1. Taxonomy (NCBI): domain Eukaryota; kingdom Metazoa; phylum Arthropoda; class Insecta; order Lepidoptera; family Papilionidae; genus Lamproptera; species Lamproptera curius. The sequence continues at coordinate 666,298 of JAGSMT010000079.1, forward strand.
CGTGAACGTAGTCTACCAATTATAACGGAGTCAAAAAAGACACGGATTTTAACAAAAGCACGGGTCATATAGTCATCTATATGCTACCGTTAGCATCCATTTGATAAGCATTCGGTTAACTAATTAAGAGCTTATTCTACTTCAGTTGTAGGTCTCAAGTTTAAAATTGCTTTAGACTAGCTGGTGGCAACACTTTTTATAACACAAAACGATTTGACAACAAATAACAATTGTTTGAGTGATTAAAAAAGCAACATTAAGTTGATAAGCAATAGGCAAACTTAGGCAATGGACTTATCAAGCCGCAATAGAGAACCGTACAATTTTATAACAATCGACTTGATACATGGATAAGAGCACTCTTCGGCATAATTCGGAGCGATAAGGCACGTTTCTACAAATGGAATCTCAATCAACAGGTATAAGGTTGCCTTGTTTGATTCGTTTTAATTTAATTTACGGATACCTATTCAGAATTATTCACAAGTAAACAATGTTTTTGAATAGTGTATTACTGAGTTTCAAGATTTGTATATTAGGTTCAATCTGAGGTATGTAATATGTCCGAATGAAGCCGTAACAATTCCAGCTCCAAAAAGAGATGCACCGGGCTTGTTTTAAAACCGTGCAGCAGACACGCACTTGCCTGTAAACACGGCCCACGTGGGCAGACAGATCTAATATCCTTTACTACCCAAACAGAATAAATAATCCTAGGCTAACATTTAATATATCCCCTTTTTGACTCAGTGGTCAAGAGGTTAACGACATCTTATTGGAGAATGCAGCAGAATATAGTTCGAGCTGGACAGGATTCTCTACAATATGCGAGAATGATCTGTCAAAGGACAATAATGCCAGCGGCCATAGATATGCAATATTTAATGTTCTTTTGTCTAGTATTTACGTTGTATTTATAATAAAGTTTTTTTTTCATTGATTTAAGACTAGATGGCGCTGTAATATAATTTTAATTCGAAGCTTTGGAGTGAACAAAATTGCCTTTATATTAAAAATAAAGCCAAGTTTCTCACTGTGACAAGTAACATAAATTACAAATATTATTCAGTTTTGGTGTTGGGGCTTCATTAACTGTTTAACCCAACAAAGAAATACATTTGATTTTTCTACAAGCATACATAAATGCTGCATTAAACGGAAATAAATATTAAATGTAAATCTAATGTGTGTTCAATGAACCTTACATTGTTTATATTTTACATTTATAGTTAAGGAAATAAAAAGAACATGTGTCCCTCAAATATATTGAGTTTTAAATAAAAATTTGCTAAATAGAGCATTCAAAATAAAGTTTTATACAGGAATTTATTAAATAACAATAAAAAATACATATATTTAATAACAAAGTACTCAGAAAATATTTAAAAATTATACATAATTAAATATAAATTATAAATAAGAAAACATAAAAAATGCAGGTTAGACTTAATTTTAATGCAATGAAGTGAAAGGCACTGTAAAGTTATATGCTTAAATTAAGATTAAGCTTTTATTTTACAGGGGCATTGACCAATGATTTAGTTGTAACTGGATTACCACTAGCTTTACTAATTAATTTGTTACCCTGCCATACAGCAAATTTATCATTGTTAGTTTTCAAGTCAACCTGCAACTTCTCCCATACTTTCTTTTTAGGGTTTAATACATCATCTGGCTCTCCCGTCTCATAACCTTCTACCACAATTCTTTCTCCAGGGTTACTGCCACTCGGTGCCAGCAAGGGCTCAACTTGCTTCGGTTCATCTATTGATGCGCATAAAACCATACCCTTTGACTCAACACCCCGCATCTTAGCCGGTTTGAGATTGCATAAAACTACTACATCCCTATTTTGCATCTCTTCTATCGGAACGTAATTTACTAAGCCAGACACAATAACCCTTGGTTCATCATCACCCACATCAATTTTCTCTACATACAAGGAGTCTGCATCCGGATGTCTTGACACTTCAACAATGCGCCCCACTCTTATATCTAGCTTGATCGGAGAAATTTCATCGTTGCTATTATTAACACTTCCTTTCACTTTTGCGTGGCGGATAGGCTTTCTTTGTTAATTCCTGCAACTGACTATCTTTAAATATTTCCTGAATAGGAGCTAGAAGCTTATTTATTGCTTGTTCGACTGAAGCTTTCAAATCTCCTGGATGAACATCTTGCTTTGCAAATGCCTGTTCAAGATCTTCAAAGGTTGAAAACTCCATGTTTCCTCCATGTTCCTCAGCACGAGTTATTTTAAAGGTCTCGTCATTCTTCATTAATGGAAATATAACATGTTTTGTAAATGATAGGACACCATTGTCAGTTATGTTTCCTGGTTCACAGAAAGCTTTCTTTAACTTCTTTTTAACATTTGCAGGGTTATCAAGCAAATCAATTTTGCTGTCTTCCTCAGATGCAGACATTTTACCGCCGGTTAGGCCAGGGACCATTGGATTCATCAAATGAATTCTTTTAGCATACCCAAGTTGGGGAAGATATTTTTCAGATAAAGTGAATATTTTTCTTTGATCAACTCCACCAAATTGTGCATCAACTTTTAAATATTCTTCATCGAGAGCTTGTAGGCCTGGGTACAATAACCCACTTAATAATGGATGTTCAACTTGTTTCACAACCTCTGCACCTGCTTTCTTGGCATCATGCTCAGTTATTACCGAGGTTAATCTGTACACATCCAGAGTGTACTCCTTACTTAATTGGTAATCAGTTCCCCGGACAAACCGTAGTTTATCTAATGGCACCCCTATAGAAGTTAACATTGCTTTGATAGCCGCTTCATAGTACTGAGTCCGAAGAGCTAACAGTTCCCAAGGTGCCTTCATATTGTCTAAATAGGCGTGTAGATCTGCGAACAAAATGGTCACCTCACATCCGGCTTTAAGAAAATCTCCAATTTTGGACATAGGCACGAAATATGCGACATGGGGGCGTCCGGTTGTTGCAGTGCCCCAGTAAATTTTTAAGTCCCGCTGCTTAAGTATTTCTACGAGTTTTTCTTCACCTAATACCTCTTGAAGGTTTCGGGTGATTAATCCTTTTTTCGTCTCAAATTCAGCCATGGTTTTAAGCCTCAAATCTAAAATAAAAAAAATTAAGTTATATTATATATTTCATCAGGAATTGCGTAATATTACATAAATGTTTTTACAGAGTAGTATTTAAAACCAGCACTTTGAATCAAGAAGTTAAAGATCACAATTTAGAAAGTCTTACTTTTAAACTTAGGAATTATTTTTACTTACATTTTAACCTAACATTTACGACAACAGGACAACATAAGTGTTCGACGTCTAATGACAGATCAGCAAGAGAGTGTGGCCACGCAGCACTTTTTGAATATTTCAATTGGTTTTTGATAATTGAATTGATCAAGAATTTCAAAAGCTTTTAATATTCAATAATTATACAAAAGTACATCTACTATTCTAATATTAATTATGAAAAAATATTTCTATTTTATCAATTTTAACTGTCAGAGACATATTTGAGCAAATCTATAGCTGGTGCAATAACTAAGGGTGATGACTTTATAAATACCGACAAAGAAGTTAAGTACAAAGTGCAACAAAGAATAATACTTAATTTAAAACAAACAAAAATAAAGAACTACAAGTTATACACTTTAAAACAAGAGTTTATAATTTCCCCCTTACGTCATGTAAAATTATAATTAGCTCTGGAAAATAAACGGCAAAACAAAAAGTTATCAAACATGATAATTATTTAAAACCTATGTATATGCAACACTTTTTAAATCTTTTACTCTATTATACGTTATGTAAAGAAATCTATTAATTAAAAGAATAAGTAAAGTTTTCTGCAATTTCAAAATGTTTTTTAAGTTATAGTATAGTAAAAATAAACAATACAACTCAACACTTGAGTATAATTACATCTTTTTTGATATTGTTTCCAACTTCTTAAAAAAACACATGAGCAAGATGAACCAACAATTTTTTTATCTATGGCGCAATTTCTATTTCGAGATTCTAGTAATACCGAAACATTTTAGATTTTAGTTATTTTATTATAGTGTTATCCTAAAACAAACGAAAATCATTCATCATAACTGTTCCAAATTAAGTTCAACATTTTTGCAATTGTTACAATATTGTTAGTTACTTATGGGCTAAAATTTTATGTTTAAAACTTATTATTTTTATTACTTTCTTAAAAAGAAATAATATAAACATAATTTCTTCATAAGTAATTATTGAAAGCATTTTAAACTATGTTAGATAGATAATATTAAGCTATTCTAAATTTGAAATTGGCGCTACTGTTGTAGTGAATGCTCGCGTTTCCTGTCAAATGCGCCATTGCGCATGACAGTCAGTGCGGCCTTGCAGACTGAAGAGCGCTGCCAACAAAGGCCGAGTCGATGGGGTTACAAAAAATTGTTAATTTGGACTTTTAAAACCCTTTTGTTATCATAATTATAATTTTAAATAGGTTGTGAATCTGTGATTACGTTAAGAGATGTGTGAATGATATGAATTGTGACGACTAGCAAAGGAGTCAGCTGGTCCACAGTGCGAATAGTGAATAAGAAATGGCGGCCTTGCCAGCAGGTGTTCAGTATGGGTTATCATCTGAGTCTAGTTATAAAGAAAACAAGGAACTAGTGTTTGTGAAACTAACGGATTCAGCTTTGAAAGCTATAGAGGACTTCATTAGAAATAATAGGGTAAGTTCATTCGCCATATTGTTACTACCAAAACAGGCCAACAATGTCAGGCGCCATACTTATATTTCAAATAATCATAAAGAAACTGCGAATCTGTAAATATTTTTGCAAAACATTTCATGCAAGTTTTAAAAGTAACTCTACTACTATATTTCTCAAGAAAAGCTATAAAATTAAGTTGTTCCTTACGTTGTCACGCCACGTCAACAAGTAGAAATTGTACTTTTGTATTATCACAGGATTCTATTTATTTTGACTTTCATTAGGATAAATATGAGCCTAAAGGGTCTTACTTAAGCGATTTTCGAATCATTTAACGACCGTTACCGATACAAATTTCTATTATTTTCATAACGATAGAGTTTTGAAATTTGTCTTGTGTAATTTGACGCTTTGTTGCCGAGGGTAATAATTTACAAATAAGACGTTCAAGTTTAAAAGTACAATAATTATTTATGCCCTCAGGGAGGCAAGTTAATTTTGCTCCTTCTTGATGAAATATTAGTATTTACGACAATATTTTTTTTAAAATTCTTGTTTTCTTTTAATTTTTGTGTAAGGGAATACTACCAACATATAGTTTAGAAATAAAACGTCTCTCAATTAATTTTAGTATATATTTTAGTAATTTTCTCAAATTTGAAGTTAAAATTTTTTTATATTTGTAAGTGAAATGTGGCAAAGATAATAATTTAATATAAGGTTCTCAGTTAGCTTAGTCCAAATTGCAATTTTGATTCTCATAACATTAAAGTTTAATTTGTTGTTATTTCTAATAAATTATCAATCTTTTTCCTTTTACATAATGTGTATGTATATTTCAATCTTGTAGAAATGATAAATATGGTGTCGAATATATACTTTATCAAGTTGATTAAAATTTAGATACAGTCATCTGTACTTTAGCCTATTCTATTCGCTTTTAAATGAGATTAGATTATTATTTATAACAACTTTATCTCCTTATGTGTGTAATGCATAGAGCTCAATAATTTAAACTAACACTATCTATATAATTTGTTATTAAATAAAATAAAAAAAAATTATAATGTAGTTATTTAAACATTATGTAACATCAGGCCATAATTGCATAAATGTACAGCCAAATTATAGATTTTAATAGCTATATACATTTATCAAGCCTCTTATGAATAAGTTAAGTTTATAAAAGGTGCTTATGTGTTCAGATAATTGATAATATAACACCAATTATATTTAATATACATAAGAGGTTCCCTTCTATAAATTGACTCATCACAATATCTCTGGAACCATAAGACATAGCAACTTGAAATTTGATAGAAATATTCCTTTCACTGAGTAGAGGTTGGCTAGGAACAGATTTTACGAAATTCCACCCACAATCAGGGTTGCGGGGTTTAATAATTAAATACTAGCATTTAATAAATCATTATGTCGAAGTCAAAATGATTTATTAAATTATTCTCTACAGTTTTAGCTTACCAAGTTTTGACTATAACTAATTAGTAAATTAATACATTATTGAAATGTATTTCATATGCAAGAATAAATTTCCTGGAAATGGGTAAATTTCTATTAATTAAGATTTTAAGTTTAAGAGTTTCCTCAACAAAGTTCAGTTTCACATTAAAGGCAATGCAATATGCTTTTTGTGGTTTTTATTATTTTATAAATTACTGTATTGTGTATCAGTATTGCTCATAAGTAAAACTGTGGTAAATCATCATAAAACTTTTATGTTTTTAATATGAAGAGGTTGGTTTTGTGAAAAAATTGGTATCTGATGTCTATTTCCCATTTATTCTTTTACATTTTAGTATTACAGTAGTACATTTCAGTAGTACAACTGATATATACCATAATATATTTGAAATACATTAGTGCTAGTTAAATATGTATTTAGCATTCACTTGATTTATTACCGTTGCAAAGTTATTGTGTAGGGAAAACTGTGTGTAAGGCTTCTTAAATTGTAGCATTCCGCTCATAATGAAATCCATTGTAGAATGGCAACAGATATTTAAAATGGTATACTATAGCTATGTTTTTGAAATTATGAGTTTGTTGATTGTCATTTAATACACATTTGTAGTAATTTGAAAAATTAATTAAATGACAAACCTGTTATGTAATATGAGCAATATGCATTCTGAACTGACTCTATTCTCTATAGTTGTGTATATTTATCAGTATACTAAAGTTTATGGTTATTTGAAAGGCTATTTTTAGTATGTTTTTTTGAAGCTTATTATTATAAAAATTAGCAATTTTAAACAATTGCTAAGTTTTTCTCATGCAATGCGATAGTAAGAAAAAAAATTTTAACATTTCATATAAACAAAGAATGATTGATATGTAACTTTATTATCAATTGATCATTGAAAATAGTACACTAAGTAATGATTGGACACAATTCACAATTTTTGTCCTATAATTTTGCATTGAAAAGTTGTTAATGTCCATGTTGTGTTAATGTCCCTAATTACCTGAATGATTATTGTCTATAATGATTGTCAACCATTTTGAATTTCCCTTGTAGCATGCGAATAGTGGTACTTAAGTAATACACAAAAATATGGTTCTTTTCACATTGAGTTGTGTTACTGTAGAAACTTTTTAAAATTGTTAATATCATACATTGTTTTAAATAACTGGAACTATTATTTTCGTGTCAAAGCAAACATTATTTTTCTTCTTATAAGTGTACATCTGTGCAAAAGAAAAATTTTGCATGCGTATAAAATACTTTAATATAAAAAACTACATAGATTAATAAAATAAATAATGTACACCTGCCAGAATCACTTGTCTTCTGTTTATCTTAAATATGAGATAAAAAAAATTATCTATCAATTGCCAACTCATTACTTGTAACAAATATTGACTTGAAGGGAAAGGAAAAAATAGTTACATATAAGCATTATAAAGAATTGGATATAAATCTGTTATTTTTTAAATTGAAAGTAGCCATCATCAAAATTTATAACAAAGTATCCTTAAATAAAGGTCCAGGAAAAAAAAATAAAAAAAAAATGTCTGGGCTATGACTTCAAAGACTTCATATTAAAATAAGTTTTGAGCAAGTATGTCACTTTTATTATGACACTATGATAATCAAGATGAATAAATATGAAACATGATAAAAGAATTAAGATAATTATAATGCTACTTTTTTAAATGTTTTAATTGGCATATGCCTGTTATTACTGTTAAACAAAAAAATTTGCTAACTAAAAATTAACTGAGGGAAAAAAAGATATGCATTGCTCTTACCTATCATTTAATTATTTACATACAATTAAAGTGCATCATGTAGCAGTTGCAAGTTAGGCAAATATTTATTTTAAACATTATTTTTATTTAATGTACATAGAGAGTGCAAAGGGTCAGCACGCCTTTATAAACATATTGACGAAGATATATTTTTATCCAGTGTTTTGCTGTGTTTTTTAATACTGCTGAGTGCAATAGGCAGTGAAAGAGAATAATCTCTTCTTCTCCTTTTTAAAGGTTTGTGTTCTTACAAAGCACATCCAAATATTATTTATTGAAATTATGATTATACATAATGAAAAGTTTCTTTTTTTCTTATATTTTTTATTATGAAATTAAATATGATTTCAGTTACCAAATGTTCTGTTTTTTGGACTTTTTTGAATGATCACAGGTAGACTAGGTTATATACAATACATATACCAACTTAATCTGCCCGTGATTGTGGACGCTGCAAATAGTCCTAAATGTCGGAGATAAATATTAATAACTGAAGTGAAAACTCCGTTAAATATTTGATTTAAATAAAAGAAATAATTACTTATAACAAAAGTTATGACCCTAATTTTTAAAATTATTTTTTGGCTCTGGCTAACAATTTATTTTTGTCAGTAACAACATTTCTGTTTTCTTCTCTTGATATATTTGCTTGTGTATTGCATATATACATAATCCTAAGAAAGGGTGGAATTGATGTCAATAATGTAACCCATAGTAACATAGAGATGAATTGTGACTAAGATATAAGTCACTGAGGGATAATCAACAAATAACAATCTCATACATATAACGGTACTTTGTTGCTATGTATAATATGTTAACTTGGTATAATTTGAAAATGGCTTCTACAAATTTAGATAATTTTCTATGTCTCGGAGCAGTAATATTGGTTTTTATATTCTTTCTTTTATTTTTACTCAAAGTCTAGTTGATTGACATTTATTTATACCTACAATTAAACTTTCATTGTTTAAAATTTAATTGTGTAAACAAAACTCATTCTCTTGCAAGTTATTTCTATCAAAAGTTGTCTATGTGAACAGAGGATAATATTACCAACAACAAGTTAGTAATATTTAAAAAAATGTTGTTCAAGCATATAAGATAGAAATTTACGTTGTGATACATCTATGTATAATACTCAAATTGTGTCATTCACATAGTATGTCTAAAATATACTATGTGAATGATACAATTTGAGTATGGGACGACATTTGGCCAGTATTGAGTGGTTCGTTTCGCAAATGCGGCGTTAGGTAAGCGTATTGGACTAGTGGGCAATGACAAAGCTGGGGCGGTGCACGCCGCCGCGGTGAAAGTATGTGCTTTGGTATTTAAAGAATAAGAGAGAAAAAAAAAACTCTGAATGACCTCGTTATCTAGCCGCAATGTCGGAAAAAATTCCACGTATTATTATCCATCTCGTGTTTTCGGTTTTTGCCGCACGACCCTATGTCGCTTTTACTTTTTATCGGTGTTGCTACAACACTATTGGTGGTGTTAGTGCATTGCACTAACATTAGTGTTGTAGCGATATCGGTAAAAAGTTGCAACAAAACGAGATGCTGTACTGTTGAACGTTATTTTTTTTTTACTTGTCTCGAGTGTCCATTGGGAATATAAGGCAGTGATAAGCTTTATGATGCCCTTTCATTATATTTAATGTTTTGTCAATTAATTATGAAACGGTAAAAATTTTTGGTGATATAAACGTCGTCAATATTAATGTGATCAATGGTATGTATTTGAATAGTTTTTCAACACAGAATCGCCATAATCACTACAAAATTATTCGTAATATCATATCACAGCTACCGCGAATCGTTGCCGTGACAAGTATTAAATAGTATCTACTATGATATATAATATTTATTGCAATTTAGTTGTACAGTTTACATTCGCAATATCTATAATTTTAAACTGTAGATGTATTAACCGACATCGTATAATACGGGTCCCTTTTATTTACATAACGGTTTTTATAATTAAAACATCGTTTGCTCCTTATCTTGTTGTTAGGCTTTATGATTTGTTATATTAAGTACACGACGAATTTGAACCGAACTCCAAACGGAATCTCCTAATATAGTTGTCTAGTCTCCTAATATAGATGTTAAGATATAGTTTTGAGTTCTGGATATATCTAAGAAAAAATAATGGTCTGAGTTCTGTAAGTACATCTCCTGGAAGTATAAAAGGTAACCCGATAACTTATATACTTACTACCTGTCCCAAGGTCCCCTCCCTTCCCCATAAAGGAAAACAAAATTAACACTTTGAATGTAACAGTGAGACGTATAATCGTACTTTTTGCGCGCTTCGATATATTGCAGTTTTCTTCTGATGCTGTCATATTTTAGACTATTAACGTTATGTCTAGAATTACATTCACGGATATTCCTGAGTTGTCTATTTTATTGATTAAGTTTCAGTTCTGAAATCTATAAGTAGTTTTTTGTGCAAAAAGTAACAAAAGGTTGGTAGATGTGAGAAATCATTTCCTTTCCGGTAAAGTATGGGAATATGATAACACTCGACTGTCAATGAATAATCGTATTAAATGAGTTAATCGTATATTGATGCACGAAAAATACAAACCATTTCAGAAAAAAATGCGAAGGATAATGTTATCAATATATCTATATCCATTGCATATATTCTACACTACATACGTACATTCTTACAGACTGGCGGTTATAACATTAATAGGATTAGTTTTGTATCAAATCTAAAAAGAGAAAACCAAAAAAGAACATCGATTCATACCATGCATTATTCAGGAATCCAAAGAAAATAAAAAACATCCTCATTTTAATAAAGAGGATGGTTAGTCTTTGCCAAGTGCGTGGGATTCATTAATTTTAAAAATTAAAACCATGAGAATTAAAAACTACAAAGCCACAAGACGACACTCGTACCTTTCTGCCAGAGTAATGTTAAAAATTAAGATAAAAGAAAGATATATCGAATTTTAAATAAAAAAAAACCTGACGCTTATCCCAAAAACATTAAGTTACACACATATGCCTTAGAATGCCCGCAATTATAGATGCTGAGAAGAGTCTGAAGCGTCGGGAATAAACATTTATAACTACCGCGAAAAATCCCTACCTAATAGTGGATAGATTTGACTTAATAATCGCGTAAATAAAAGAAACAATTAGTTTTGTAGAGATACATTTGCCTCGGTTGTGATCGGTTAGCGTTCCATCGTATCCGTGCACTCGTGTCGAGTAGACAGGATTTGGGGTCGTCGCACCCTCGGGGGCCCCCCCGAACCTTGACACCTGGCTGTGCGCACTTAGTTTGAAACAGATGTGGCCGTCTCCCGGACCCTCTTGTAGTTTTCTACTCTTCGATTAGTCAGTATGTCCTGTATATAAATTCGAAAGTTTGTTAGTGTGGATGTTTGTTGCCATGTAACGCAAATAACGGTTAAACGATAGAGCTTACAGCTCTCCGATGCTTTAATATTAATGTGGGTTAGTGATCATTTTAAAGATTTATTTGAAACTGTAGCATTGGCATATATATATATATAAAGCGTATTTATTAGGGCAATGTCTAGGCCACTTTTATTAAGATTTTGATAAATTTAATCGCGTTAAAAAGCTAGACACTAAATAGTATTAACAACATAAAGCAGCTTTTAATTCTTTTTCTTAAATTTTTATTTCCGTCATTGATGTATCCGTGCGGAGCCGGGGCGGGTCGCTAGTATTTTATATGCGAAAGATTATGAGTACGGATGTTTGTTGCATCACCCTATGATCCAAATACCGTTTCACATATTTTAATTATATTACAATAATACAGTTTATAAAGTAGAATAACGTATGGCTCATAGTTTGCGATGATTATGTGTAAAATATTTGTATACGCAAGCGTAGTAGCCGGAATAAGTTAGTATTTTGTTAGTTTGAAAATTTTGCTCGTTCAGGGTTTATTGTCACATTCACATGAATATTGCTCTGTTAATATTTCTTGTTGTAGCATTTCAATCGGGGAAAAGTTTGTTCACCAGTTATTTCTGATTACGTGAAAAGTATATTTTTGGATTCATTGGTTAAATACCCGCGTAAGCAATTTTATTTTCGGCTCTCTCACCTGAAAGCAAGTGTTATGCAATGTACCTATTACAACTACGCTTTCGAATTGCCGAGAAATCGTGCGCTATTATTAGATTTGAACAACGGTTTGAAAGAAATATATAACTTCATCAGAGCTCTGTGTAGAGTGGGCCGCACGTGGCGCTATAAACGTTCTATGTAATTGAAATCTGTAATTGTTGGGCACAAATTAGAGGTTAACAACGTTAACGTTAAGTTATATCATAGCTTATGCAAAGATCATATAAAGTTGATGTTAACAGTGTTATCCATCGCAAGGATGCCGTCGGGCATCTGTCATATGAACCTGTGTATTTAGCCCTTTTTATTTACGATTGACTATGGTCAAACCAAATCGATTTTGTATATTTAGCTTAAATATAGAGATTTTAAAGTACCTAAAAAAAAACTGGAGTTAGGATTAATTAATAGCAAATTCCTAGGAACTAACTTGGTCCCCTGTGTCTATATTGTAATGATGATCATCATCACCCTGTGCTAGTCCACCTCTTCTCCATTTCGGGGGTTTTTGGACCGTTCTCCATCACGTTGGTCCAATGCGGGTTGGTGGGTGAACCGACTTTTTACATGTCCATCCGACGCATTGTAATGATTGTGGTCTTATTTACCCATAGCGTTATCGTATGAGCTGTCGTTTAGTAATTTGGTAGTGTTGTCGGTTAATAAAGGCATCAGCCTGGTCACCTTTTTGCGAAAAAATTATAAAAAACATCAAATTTTTGTAATACTTGTCTCATGTTTAAAGTACAATAGTTAAACATTGAGTTTAAATATGTTGCAGCTCCTCTAATCGTTTAATACTTCGAGATCAGATAACAGTATGATCTTCAATCTGATGTTCAAGTGGTGTCTTGCTATATAACCCGACCTCATTATAAGTTTACGAATAATATAAAGGATTGCATTTTAATTATTCCTCACTAATTGTTTTGTTGGGATATTTCTGTCTGTAATTAAGATATGAATAAGTCGGATATTCTATCACAGTCCTCTCATGAAGCTGCATAAGATTACCGAAATAAACCCATATACCCCGAACGATTACTAGCACGTACAAAAATATAATATAATTAAAATTATATTTCAAGAACTTCTCTATTTTCTGAAGAATTCTTCTAATTCAGTATCATACGCGCTTAATATTAACTTAATTAATATTTTAGATATAGTTAATTTTGTAGATGGAATACTATTTACTGTTCGAAAATCAAAGCGAACAACCCAAAACTTCTCAAACTGATTATATAATGAACATATTTCTATGGTATCAAATTTATTGGCAGAAGAAATCTAATTATAAAAATAAAGTTAAAAATAGAGAATATCAATTAGAGCTTTGAAAAATGTACAATTCACGTAATCAATTTCTAATTCTCTTAGCCACAAAATGGCGTTGAACTATATTGTTGGTTGCCGTGATTCGCGTCTTGGTGGCAATTTATTCCCTTTACTGGGGGCCTTCTGGGGCGCTACCACTGCTGTGCCTATTTCTGCCCGTACGCAGTTGTGTAAAACACTACTGTGTTCCGGTTTGAAGAGCACTGTAGCCAGCGTATTTACTGGGTAAACGTGACGTAACATCCCATGCCTCACATTGACCTCACTAAGGCAGCGCATAGGTGATACCCCTAGTATTGCCGATGTGAATCGGCGTCAATGACCACTCTCCATTAGGTAGACGGTTGTCGATAAAAAAATCGTATTTGATATTCGATGATCATAGCTTCCCTGTACACCAATTATAGCACTGAAAAATCTGTTGATTCTTTTAGTTGTATTTGGTTAAGAGGCGTACGTTATTTGTTTTTTGTGTAATTTGTATTTAAGAAGCAAATTCAATTCACAGTAATTTATTTTCGTGTGAAGCAAATGTTACACGAGCAGTAGTAGGTAGTACAGTCTTTTAGATGTGGCAAAAGATTGTTACGTCAAAATTTATACGTAACATCGTCTTGTAACTCTTAATAATTGTAACTTATACCTAGCCATATTAAACTTGGATATTATATACACACTAGTGTAATGTCAAAATTCAGCGCTGTGATTGGACGTCAATCATCACGCGATGTTTGACCAATTAGAGCACGTTGTGCCGCAGAGTTTGAAATCATTCTTGTTAAAACAAATTCAGCATCGATTGGCTTTTTCGTAAAATGTTTCGACTCTCTCGTTTTGCATGACGTTCTCCCAACTACGAAGTGGTCGACGTTATTTCCTTGAAGAAAGGCTTGAAGATTAGATTTATTATGGATTTAATGTTGATAACAATTGCTAAACATTAATGTATTTGGCTTTTATGCTTTTGAACTAAACTCTGTGATAATGTGGTTGGGATATATTGTTATTTGGAAGAATACTACTCTAGTAATGAGACTATATTAAGCTACGTGCTTTAGACTAATAAGTCGATACGAATAAGGAAATTATACCATTGATGATTGACGTAAGAAATATTAAATGATTCATACTTAAGGCATTACCACTATCATCATCATCATCATCAGCCTTTGATAGTCCACTGCTGGACATAGGCCTCCCTGATACACCCTATCCATTAGGGGTTTTGGACCGTACACCACCACGCTGGTCCAATGCGGGTTGGTGGGTGGACGACTTTGACATGCCCATCCGACGCATGGATCATCTTACTTTTCAGACAAATGGGTGATCGGCCCAAATTGTCTAACCAACTAGGAAACAACAATGAAAATTTGTTGTGTCCCCGCAGGAATCGAACCCATGACCTCCGGATTCTAAAGCACACGCCTATACCACTAGGCTACGGAGGCAGTTACTACTATAATTACTACTATATGGAAAAGAAAATATGTACTTTTTGACGTCACAAATAATTGACTATGACGTCTGCAGTAACGGAGTTTTCTGTGATGGTTTAAATAATTTTGAAGTAATTTAACGCCATGAAATGTACAGAATAGCTTTAATTAACATTGATTAGTATTCGCGTAAATGCAAAAGCATTGAAAATTGTTATAATATACAATAATCTTGTAATATATTGTTTTTGGTTTTAGGTTCGTAATAGGCAAAAATCTGTCGTTAACGTAGTCTTCGTAACATCTTTACCTGATACAAACTTGGTATTGATAATTTGTAAGCAACGTAACCCTCACTGACGACATGTAGCAACACTAATGTGTTATTATTATAAGATGGTTGCACAGATTGACAGTTTTATGATAATATTCAAGTTTTAAACATAACAATTAGAATTCTGTGCGTAGGATGTCACATATCGACTACGAATACAGCAAACAACCCCTTTTTGTTTCAGGTTGAGATAAAAGAATAAATAATTAATGCCAATTGATAAAATTGTTTAATGGATTTCGCCTTGATTACTTAAAAGTTTTTCTAGATATTTCAGAACCTTTTTCAAAATCAGCTTCCGTGGCGAAGGAACATAAAGAGTAAAGTCTGTGAAATATATTAACTTAACGTGTGTAGAATGCGCTTAACAACAGAAAGTATCATGGCTGTAAAATAAACGTTTTATTTATTATACTTTTTTTTAATTTTATTATTTTATATTGTGCTGTCCATAAATATAACTTCAGTGTTGTTTCTTAAACTTAATGCTTCTGTTGTATACTGATAAGTTTATGAGGATAGATGGTTTTATGTTTCTCAAACAAAATCAAAACAACACGGCTCATACGTCATTGTAACATGTAACGTAGAAATCAACAAAAAAATTGTGATAAATATAGACTCGCGCGAGCACAGCCGCGGTCGACTACTAGTTTTTTTATAGCTTGCATTATTGTCTCTTCGTTTTAGATAAAATTTCTCCACTTTGGTTTCACAACGAGGCAGGTAGCCGATGTAAAAATCATTTAGTGAAATCCTTGCGACATGACCTTGCTTTTAAAACACACTGGCATTTGCCTCGTATCTAAATGGCATTATAATTCCACAACAGGTTTTATATTAATCAACGATCGTATTTATATTCTATATGAGGTAAATGTATTTTTTTTTATACAACGTAACTGGATGTCAAGAATTGAATCAAAGTGCGAGGCTGTGCAAAACTGCATTTGTCGCTACCGTACTAAACGCAGTAATAAAGTCTTTGTTATGTACCACCCGTAGCAATTAAGTTGCGTCGAACGTATCGCATTTTCACTGGTTAAACATAGCTTAATTCAGCCTTTACGGATTTCACCTTTTTTGGTTTAGACTTAACATTATTCGTATCCGGGTAAAGTTTCGCGCTTATCGAAATGCGTCTGTTGTTGACGATCGACCGCCGAGTGAGCGTAAGCGAGTAACTAAGGCAATTTTTGAGTTTACATCACCGTCCACCGCCGCCCAGCCTAGTTACATTCCCCCGGCCGAGTATCGCCGCGTTGTGCAACCGCAACTCGCCGACACTTACTTATTGTGGCCGACTCGACTTGTGGACCAACTGGTTCGACTCCGTGCCAGCTTTGTCGGTATATAAAATCAATTTGCGTATGGTCCAAGTTGCGGGCTGACCCCGTCCCTCTTCATCTCTTAACCGCGTCGCATATGCTGATATTTCGATGGATAGTTTTCTAGGATAACTAGTAAACTTTCTATTTAAAGCGTTGTCGAATTGTAAGCAATTCTGTAGCAAGTTGGGAAAACATGACTTGATTACTTGCTTCGCACTTTTTCATATTTCCTTTTGTTTGGTTTATGTAATTCAATGGCTTGTTTTTTTTGTTGTGATATGTTTCCTACCTATATATATATATACCTATATAGGTAGGACATGTATCCTACCTATATAGGTAGGTTACATATCACAACAAAAAAGTGATACCAGTGTATCTTTGCCTTTGACGTTTTGCTTTCTGTTTTGAATATAAGTAGTTTGTCTCTGTGGAAGCAATTCCGGGAAGTACTGCTTTTTAGAACACTATATAGTATAGTATTGTATTCGTGTCAGTTGTTCGTCGGAGACGGGGAATAACCCACAGTCGGATACCCTGTAAACAAGGTTTCCATCGGTTTAGCGCAAATAAGTTACTAATATTCATAGATTGTATAGCAAAGCAAGAAATTGTGTTTTAATGAATAACTTAAATTGATTTATATAATATTTACAAGTATTTGTTAACGTTTTGGAATCAACATCACTCGTAAATATTATTTAAGTCTTTTCGGTCAGAAGAAATATTACGTACAATTATGAAAAAAATTACATACAATGCTTCTTATAATTTTCGAGATAATTATAAGAAGCATTGTATGCATATATAATTTACACCCGTGCTCTCAACCCGCATTGACGCTTGTCGATTTCTCGTTATTACAAAGGAGAATTTACGGTCTTGCAAAATAGTTGGAACCAGGATTACATAAAGTACGGCACCCAAAACTCTTACGCCACCCGAACAACTTGCGCAACGATTATGAAGTTAATCTAATTATATCCTCTTATATTTTTCAGGACAAATTGGCCAAACCTAAAATACAGTTCCTACCCGGAAATGAGGGGGTGAGTATGTTTTATTTAATTGTATCTACTTAAATCGTTTCTAGAGAGTTCTCGTAAATAAACTCGTAAAATTATCGACGTAATGCGATTCGTATGATAATGATTTTGTCTCTTAGCTCTGTATTTTTGTCGATATCGTATCATTTATTTACACTTTAGACTACACGTTATCCTTCTCTTTTTCTGTGCTGTTAAGTGAATTAAATATGCGCGCAATTACAAGGTCACATCTGGCGATTACGCAAACGCGGAGGCAACCTTATCGATTGGACGTTTCTAAGCAACAGCAATGGCCGTCATTATTAAAGTCGATTGACGTTATAGAATTTCGTGCATTGATGTTCGTTTGTGCCACTAATGAGCATAGACATTTAGATATTCAAGCCGTGAAGGCAACACCCGATGTTGCAATGCGCAAGCCGACGAAAGTACCGATCGTGCCATTTGCCGTACGGTCTTCCAATGGGAGAGGTACATGCGAAACTCGTAACGTGCTTTGTACGTGTTTTATTGCCTCAAAAAAGTTTACACTCGTTTCGTTTGATATCGTCGTTTTATACTTTTAGTTTATATAGTTAAAATTGTCCTACAAGTCGATCACGAGTATCGCAATTGATCACACTCCCTCTACCTTCACTATCATATTTCGAAGGGACATATTACCGACACGATCGGAGAGGGATTAGAGACAGATAAGACACACCTATCCGTCGCATAGGCCATCTGAATTCATAGTTCATACATTTAAGAATCCTGTATTCCCTTACCCAACTAGATATTAACGATTCGAACCCACGACCTTCGGCTTCTAAAGCACGAGCTAGTACCACTAGACTACAGAGGTGGTTCATATAGTTCATCAGAGCGTACGGGACAAATCGTATTATAGGATCATTGTGTGTCGCACGGCCCGTAATGGGATCTTTTGCCCGCACGGCTTTAAGCGGAACAGGCGTCGGTCCGCGGGCCTTGACTCGCCTCGGGCGTACCAGTTTGCGGCTCTCGGTGCGGCTTGCGAAATTGTTTGATGGCCCACTTTGTCGATTTCGTTTAACGGCCGTTTGGCTGTGACGTTTCGACGCTTTTTCTTTAAATTTGTTTTTGTGTCATTGGTCCATTTCGTGAAAGCTTTGCGTTCGGTTTACACAAGCGATAGACCCCGCGCCCGTCGACTGTCTTTTGTCTTCTTCTTAAAGATCAAGCTTTTGGCTGATTTGTATTGATAAAATATAGCTTTTTCTAGAAACAAGTTTGAATTACTGTTCACCCTTTTCTCGAACGATTGACGAGTTTCGAAATGTTATAGAGGCAATTACAAAATTCAAGGTGACAATTGCAACAATCGCGTTGTAGTTCGGCGATCGAGGTCTGTCAGTTTGTTATATATAAAATATAAATTTATTAAAAGCAAAACTGTCATTATGTAAATATTGCGTCGTTCGATAAATAGTAATTGAGAGCGTTATTCGCCAACAATAAAATTACGCCATGTCATGGCGCTAATTTCGATTTACCAATGGGATCGTGAGCTTTCTGTGCGAGTTTATCAGGCAGATTTGCAAATTCAAATAAGGCCCGGCGTCCGACGACGCCACCACCACCGCCGTCGTTACGTAACGCCGTGTTGCCGTTTCGAAGCGATCGCTAGGTTTTATTCTGACCGTCACAAAATTATATACATTATCAGCCTGTATTAATCCACTGCTGGACATAGCCCTCCCCTAATACACCTCTATCCTTTAGGGGTTTTTGGGCCGTATTCCACCACGCTGGTCCAATGGGGTTGGTGGGTGGATCGACTTTTTACGCTTTTTACGGTAGTTAGTTCCTAGATGAGCAATCTAGAAACCAACTACCAACTAGGAAACAACAGTGAAAATTTGTTGGGTCCCCGCGGGATTTGAACTCACGACCTCCGGTTTCTAAAGAGCACCACTAGGCTACGGAGGCAGTTTTTACAGAGGCAAAATTATATACGGCCGTCGAACGAAACGCGGTGAATGTAATTTTGTTTACAAGGCGATAATGCGCCGCGTTGCCCCGCGACCGACGGGCGGCGCCCTCGACCGGTTTGCTCCTAGCAACCTCGCGACTTGGTGCCGGTTTGACGTGGACCTCCTCACGACTCGCTAAACACTTGCCCCGCCGCCATACGATGTCTAAATAATGTTCCGTTTCAATTTCGAAGGTGGGTGTCTCACAGGACATGGCGGTGCAAATCAGTAGTGTAAGAACAATAATCTCTTTCGGATTAAAGGGCACCGTAGTCAACGTAATTTAAGCGTTATACGCTGTTACGTTTAATTTGTACGTCAGATGAGCGACCTCACGTACAAATTAAACATGATGTTTGGTTCTTCGTTATGATTAGTTAAAAAAACTTTTTTTCCACCTGTCAGCAGCTACCAATTTTACCACTTTTTACAAATGTTTTGTTTAGCAATCTCTGTAGCGTTTCTTCGTATTACTTGGTCGCGTTTAGCGATATCATTCTTCGAATATCTCGCCATCGGTGCTCGTCCGAGCCCCGGTACCTGGCATATATCCAACTTCACATAATAACCACAATTCAATGAGTCGCAGACCAGAATAGTAAATAAGATAAAGTGGACGGTGTAAAAATAGCCCACCTCTCCAGCCGGTTGTCATCTCACTAGTGCAACTATGCCAGGTGTCGGCGGCCGTTGTCCTTTTATCGGTCTACCTTTTTTTTTTTAATCTATTGATGTATCACTTCCGTTTGTTCGGCCAGTGTGAGATCGTCGCTTTCGTAAATCTTTTACTAGGCTTTTATTGAATACTTATTTGGTTTTTTTTTTTCGATGACTAATTTTAGCTGTGTAAGCTTAGTGAAATCGGACACTTGATTGTAGCCAACTTGTGCCAACGTCGGCAATTACTAATGCCGTAAACATCATAACTCTCTTACAATATAAAGTACACGACGTGATTGAACATTAATGTATATATATATCACAACGCTTTAGTATTATGATACTTAATAGAGGATATTTACAATACAAAAAATCGGATATTTCTTAATGACTGCCTCGTAGCCTAGTGGTATGGGCGTGTGCTTTAGAAACCGGAGGTCGGGTTCGAATCCTGCGGGACGCAACAAATTTTCATTGTTGTTTCCTAGTTGGTTATGGCAATATGGGCCGATCACCCAATAGTCTGTAAGATGATCCATGCGTCGATGGACATGTAAAAAGTCGGTGCACCCACCAACCCGCATTGGACCAGCGTGGTGGGTTACAGTCCAAAACCCCCTAATTGATAGGGTGATATTAGGGGAGGCCTGTGTTCAGCAGTGGACTAACAAAGGCTGATGATGTATTTCTTAATGAAATTTTAATTCTCCGTTAACGCCTCGTGATTGGTCGTAACTGTGATAACGACACGGCCTAGTTAGCGCGATGGCTGACCGTACCTTATTTCGTATTCCATCTTCGCTCAGTTTCCTCATAGTACTGTTGTACTGTTTTAGGCAAAATTGAAACGAGCTAATATTCGTCCGAACAGATATAAAATCTGCCATAAAGCGTCCTATACATAAAATGGACAATATAACATAGATTACACGAACACGTCGACGTAACATGCGACGGTAGGCCGATTTGAAAAAAAAAAAAAATGTTTAGTATTCAGGTAAAACGGAATCGATTGTTCCCACTCGGGCGCACAATGAACTCCATACGCGGCGCATACATCAGCGTGTGGTAGGTATTCTGATGCAAGTCGAACACAATTCGATTTGATCCGGGCCGGGTCGACGGCCTGGCGGGACGCTTTATTAGGGTTCCGCACTCGATGGACAATACGGGACCCTATTCCTTAAACTCCTCGGTCAGACCGTCTGTATGTCTGTCACCCGGTTGTTATAAATGAAACGTGATAGGTTTGACCACTATAAACACTGATGTACGGAATTATTAGAAATATTTGCGGCTTCCGTACAACGAAAGTGATTTTGTTTGCTTAATTTTTAGGTCACGGAACGATTACTATACACGTCCGACCTGCACTTGTACGGCTTTTTATCTTGCTTATTATACGTCAAGAGGCTCTTTTCTTTCTTCTTAAACATTATGTTTTGTAGTTTTTATAGTTACAGGACCCGTCGTGCGCGTCGGGTCTCGCGCTTGTCCGGTATTATTTATTTACAACACCGCTCGCTTGGCCCGTTACTCGTGGCCCTTCAGAACAGGACCCCTGTATTGTGTGATTACGGGTTTCGGCGATCGCTTCGCTTGCATTCGCAATTCTTACAGTAATATATGCTGGTTTGTGGGGGAGGGGATATTATTGCGGAAGTACCCCCTGCTCGTATTAAGCAAAGCACGGCCACCTGATGATAGGCTCTGCTCGTAAGGATAGAGTAAGACCTCTAATGAATGCAATGTTTTTATTTACATATAGCAGACAAAACACTGTCTTTGTCAGTCACCTCGTTGATGTTTCACAAGCTCGATTCAGACTTGGACTAAATCATGTAGTGTTACGATCTCCTAAATTATTGATAACAGGGAAGGAGTCCTAAAAGCAGAGACTCTCAAATGATCTTTCGTTTATCTAGCCATTAGCGTGTCAGCATGTTTGAAGGACTCTATTTATTTCTCTCATTTGCCCTCAGATCGTCGTCATTCGACGCCCCCTGTGCGTAGTGTTTTTTTTTTAAACATTACAGCCGATTGTTCTTGTCGTTTAATTGTAACAAAGGCGGGCCGTTCTCTATGCCTTTATCACACAGCCATGTGATCAAACAATGGTGTTTACAACTGTGAGGACTTATTGTGACCACGCTCTGGGCATACAATTTATGTTATGCTCTGATCAGCGGTCGATTTATCTTGATACTTAATTACCCGAAAGTAAGTAAGTCTGTCCAAGGCTGTGTGATATGTAAACGTTGCTGTTTATTTAACCAAAAGGGAAACATTGTAACAACAAACATTTATAATTTTTGTGTATGTATTTGTATGTACATTGTATTTACAGAGCAAAGGAGACGTAACATCGTCTCACTTTCGCAACTGGAACTGGTGTTTGTTAAACATTTTTTCAATGAAAAGGGCATCGTAGTTGTTGTTATTATTGAGTTAGAATACTTTATTTTTCTCAACATGTTACCTATGTTTTACGTTGGAAAGAAACTGAGGTGTTGGTTTGACATTTTTTCTCATGGACAAGGCGTATCGCTCACCTATAGATAAATCGCTCGACTCGTCCGTCACTGCTTGCAATCGAAACGATGTTATCGAATGTTGTTTTAACTAAGCCTCGTAATTCTCTTCGCCACGGTCTTCACTTGCGCGTGTTCCAATGTATTTGCTGTTGTCAATGTCTCCCTGATAAAACTTAGTTGACGTCTTTCCGGTTGAAGTCATGATCAGTTTTAAGTATCCTTAGTGTGGTTTAACGACTTCCTTTTAGACTTTTTGTGATAAAGATCGTAAATTATTATAGACGAAGAGGTTAAATAAAGAAATGTTTTTTCTTTTACAAATATCATTATCATCATCAGCATCAGCCTGTGACAGTCCACTGCTCCATCCATAGGCCTCCCCTAATACACCTCTATCCATTAGGGGTTTGGACCGTATCCCAAATTTACAAATACGTGTGCTTTAGAAACCGGAGGTCGTGTGTTCGAATCCTGCGGGGAAAACAAATTTTCATTGTTGCTTAGTTGGTTAGGGCAATTTGGGCCGATCACCAAATTGTTTGAAAAGAAAGATGATCCGTGCGTCGGATAGGCAGTAAAAAGTCGAGCCGCCCACCAACCCGCATTGGCCAGCGCCGTGGGATACGGTCCAAAAACCCCCTAATTAAGAAGGCGTGCATCAGGGGAGGCTTAGGCTAGAGGCTGTCCTGCAGTGCACAGGCTGATGATGATGATGAAAAATATAGTCTTTTGACGAATCTATAGTGAGCAAAGTGTCACACTTTATAATCATTGTTAATTCATCAAATCAAATTTGAGACGTATGTTATGTCTAAGTCCCTGTTTTCTTTGAATAATTTCTAATACTAGTCGTTATTATACAATGTTTTAGTCTAAATTTACAATAACGCTTACGTGACTAAGCGGTATTAGCTATCCGTATATATTTATTAGGGTTTTCGGCTTGGTTAGTGCAATATTGCCCTTTCAAACAAAATTCATGCCTCGTACGAGTTAGTACATAATCAATCTCAGTCTAGTAGGGCTACAGGATAAATTACTATTAACCGACCTCTTAACCGTTCATAAATTTCAGTTTGAATGTGGAGCTATAATGCTAAGGTTGTTACTAGATGGATAATAAGACGAACTAGTGACGATTCGGGACATTGTATAGGAAGAAGGCTCGCATAGGCGACTGTTGGATTTGGTGCGAATTCCTCGTGGCACCGGCGACGGTATGCGGACGGCGTGTTGTCTTATTGGGCGCTGGCTAGTCGGTCGGACGTGCGGTACTCACTTTCACTTCAGCACGGCCGTCGCCTGGCCCCCGTGAACCGTTTCGGCTTACTTAACACCGCCGGCCCCGTCGGAAAGTATTGTATCCGTTTGACGTCGAGCAGCGCCTACCTTCGTGACGCTTTTGGCCGCTGTGTATGCGGTTGAAGCATTTCGTATCCCATCTTACTTGCAATTACGAAAACAATATACATATAAATTTCTGTATTTTTTAAGTTTGATTGTCGTTACAGATGAACACGCCTGTGCGGTCTTTACGGAAGTTCGAGTTATCGTTTCGATTATATTGTGAATAATATCCCAACTGACTGTGTGTAGATCCGGTGTGTGCAGTCCGAAATCTTGCTGGAACATCTTAAAGATCAAGTCTGTGCGATCTTTTTAAGTAAAAGTACGTTATAGTTTCAATAATATTCGTTTAATTTTAAAATGTTGGCACACCGAAAGCGCAAACATTTTGTAATATTAAATAAACAATAATTCAAATACGCCCTTGCTTAGCCACCGTTCCGCTTAATCAATTTGTACAGGCGACCTTAGACTCAAAGCCAATCGACCTTAAAGGTCAAACGGCATTTGTTTAAACAACTCTTGTTCGCTTTCGTGCGTTGGACACTTTTCGTTTCGATGTATCGATTATATAAATATTTTTTTAATTCTCCGTGAATTTTTCGATTGTTCTACTGATTGTACGCCTCTTCACCAATATATACATTGCACAGATGATTAAAAGCGTTTTGTTTCACTGAATCATGATTATATGTTTAATCTGTATTCGTTTGTTATTTAAACGAGATGTTTTGTCCTTTAATTTTTAATGCTTTTTAAAACGTTTTATACGCAGCACGATTATGTTCCGGTAAAAATTTTGTTAAACAAAACATCGTACAAAATCAAATTCACGATTTTTATACGCGATTCTAAAGTGGCAAATGCTATTAAGCGTTTTTTATGCCAGAAACCAGTCTTCTAATGTCGTTTTTCTATTAAAGAAATGAAAGCTGGTCGTGCATGCGTTCCTCGGTGTATACCACATTGGTACTTTGCGTTCGGTGCGCGGTAAAGAAAATGCGTAATGTGCCGTTGTCTAAAATAATGTCTACGTACCAATTTAAAATGTTTTAATGTCTTATGTACAGTAGGAATGATTTTTTTGGGATTGTGATATTATAAATAGAGTTGTCACTTTTTGATTTGCGATTATTATACCTATTATTATGAAATACGGTATGTTTTCTATGGAATATTACTATTAGACTTTTGTCTATAGACGTTTTCCGGTAGTTACATATGTCCTAAACTGATATGGAACAATATAAACCGAAGCAATGATGCGGCATCGTATATCTGTTGCTCTGACTTTATGTCGACGACATTTCTTAATATGTAATTAATTTTTTAATGTACTGTAATACATATATATTTAAAATGGACCTGATTCAATATTGACAATTAAGACTGAATACGATATCAAATTGTTGAATACACATTAAAGTCACGTTAACACTTAATTTCGCCTGTTGTATTTGGTAGGAGGCAATGAGTTAAACGAGAGAGTTACCACATTTCACTATTTCTATCACCCACTTTGTTTCACTCGTCGGTTGGAAAATACTCGGCCTCTAGCAGCGTATAAAATCTGGGGTCTCGAATGTAATAGTAAAGGACAAAAGTGACCCCAATTGACATTCCTCTCGTGTTTTGAGTCCATAGCCATTACCGTTATGGACTCGGTATCAGATCATATGAATTCTAACAAAATTATCCATGCGAGTATCTATTAAAAGACCGCAATAGGCGTTAGGTAATGCCGTTGCTATGGGTTATGCTGTTCAAAATTCCGTTTTGTAGCTGAAAAGTTCATTATTTCTACTTGTGGCATTATCAATAGTTTTATATTTACACGTGGATCGGTCTTGATCTGTGGAGTTGTGAAAGCCCGTAATGAAGCCCGTCAAACTTATGTAACGCGAGTAAAAGTAACCACCCGACGAATGCTTTTGACAGATACTCGTGCGTGTGTTGCCGTTCATTAACATTTTTTTTCGTAATATTATAAATGTACTTTATAATCTGTTTGGTAATTGAAAAAGTACAGCGGGTTGGTCTTTGACACCGATGTATTTAGATAGTGTTAATATATCTGTAATGATAAGAAGCTGACGCGTACAACATCTTCTGCGTCATATATATTTTTTTAATAATTGGATAGGATAACAAGAAGTTTATCTGGAATTAAGCGATAATCATATGTAATGCAGCTCAAGACACAAGTCCGCATGTCGCCGTATGTCACGAAGTGTTGAGACTTTACGAAGCTTTTCAGTGCTGTCACACTACTGCTTAGAGGCAGAAACAAGCACCGCGGTGGTACTTCCCTGATCTATCTTCAAAATGAATTGAATTTTCAATATTTTACTTTGTGACCAGCGTCTCCATCCTCAGCGTGAAGATATACGAGCCTTTCTCGGCGAATGGGCTTTGTGAAATTTCAACAGTTTGTTATCGCTTACGTATTTAAGGTCATTTGTATTGTCTGCCCGCACCGTTGTTCGTGTTGGAGTTTTATTTAGCGACAAAGCGCCGCCGCCGCCGTCTTAATGCGCGGACATATCGGAACCGAATTAACATTCGGCATGTGTGTCCGATTTCACCGTGTTCGCGGTGGATTTGAGGATTACGTCCTCGTGTTGTTTGACCAGTCGGAGACATAGCTCGTCGAAAGTCTAGTGCAATGGACAGTGGGTTGACATCTTTCGCGATACTATTTATCTATACTCTATAAAAAAAACCGTTTAGTTTTGAATTAGTTTTACACTTAAAAAGACATGAACAGATTTCATTGTCTGTCTATTACTAGCGTACATTAATTAGCGTCATAGAGCCTGGTACATTTTCATATTGACGCGATATTAACAGTGGACATTTGAAAGAGTAACCTCGCTGTGTAATTAAAATGATATGCGTAAACGGAAATGTATTAATTCACCCTTTGTTTGATGTGATATTTTAATTGGTATCTTCAGACTGTGTTTAACATTTGGTCAAGCAAATTGTGCAGTTGAACCCCATGGTGTAATAAATTTTGCGTTAGGCGTTGCGTTTGTTGCGTCGATTTCAACTGAATGGCCGCGCGGGTGAAATATTCAACATTGAGTATCTGTGAGCGGAATTAATTATAACGTTGTCCTATATAAGACTCAATTTACTCGTTGTGTTTGTAATTCGAGCTGTTGAGCTCATATTGTTGAATGTTTTGCTTCAATTTATCTGTAAATCGTAACGTATTGG
Organism: Lamproptera curius; assembly: GCA_029286875.1. NCBI lineage: Eukaryota > Metazoa > Arthropoda > Insecta > Lepidoptera > Papilionidae > Lamproptera > Lamproptera curius. The sequence continues at coordinate 693,642 of JAGSMT010000079.1, forward strand.
GTAAAAATTACAATCGCACTTTTGTATCGTATCTATGACGTTATATAATCAATTTCTCCACGTTAAGCAATGTTTTTGTGATATTAAGAAACGTTTCGAACAATGACTACGGTACAAGATACGAATCTAGAACGACGCATACGTTGTGAGTGAAAGAGTCGTCAGAAATGTGTAATATTTCATCGTTTCAGGCACGCTTGTGAAATCCACGTTATTGAGGTGTTTATACGTGATTGATTCGCCTTGGGCCACGTTCGTGCGCCCGAAGCTCGATTGATAACTGATCGCGTTACAAAATGTCAGCACGTAGACGAATCTTATGTTTGGATTGCTTTTTTTTTTGTTTTTATTTTTCATATGCCTGCCTGACTTTATCTATATGGTAACATTTATGTACGGACTGCCTCGTAGCTCTAGTGGTATAGGCGTGTGACTTAGAAACCGAAGGTCGTGGTTCGAATCCTGCGGACTCAACAATTTTCATTGTTGTTTCTAGTTGGTTAGGCAATTGGGCCGATCACCCAATTGTTCGAAAAGTAAGATGACCCATGCGTCGGATGGGCATGTAAAAGGCGGTCCACCCACCAACCCGCATTGGACCAGCGTGGTGGGATACGGTCCAAAAAACCCTCTAATGGATAGGTATGTATTAGGGGAGGCCTATGTCCAGCAGTGGACTATCACAGGCTGATGATGATGATCGTAATCAAGACTCTTGCGATGATGGTTTTAATAGTAAAATAATTAACCGAGTGAATTTGTGGCAATACTCTAGTCGTGGACTTTGATGCGTCAACGCATTCGCGAACCAGTAATACGAAACACACCCATGGTTTTGTTTCTATAGTCTTTGAGCTCCATCGATTTTCTCCTTCACGGTTCATAATTTACCAATGTTTATCGGGTATTGTCTAAATCGACTGATCTAGTGAAACTGCATGGATCGAATAAAAATATCTTGCACAGAAGAACGTCTTGATGTCTTATTGTTTCTATATAATAAAGTCACGGACCAGATATATGTTGAAAGTTTTCAAAAAAATATTTTTAACTAGTAGTCCACCCAGGGCCTTTTCTAGTTGTAAACGAATATTTTAAATCGATTCTATAGTTGTCTATGAGATTTACAGTAAAAAAAGCTCAGTACTAATAAATAGGGCATGTAATGAGCCCCTATAGAGGTTTCCTAATGTTCCTTTTTAGCTAATAACTCAATTATTTTTGACTAAATCGACTTAACTTCTTATCAAAATGTACTCAGCGACATATATGCATACTTTTAATTGTGCTGTAAACAGCCATTCGAGTCGCACCAGCGTTGCGTTCGAGAGAAAAAATTCCACGCGCGCTCAGGTCTCGGCCCGACAGCCGCGCGCCTGTCGCACCTTGATCTAAATAATTGTTTCATTGCTGTCTGTCTGTCGCACCTAATCGGTGTGGTGCGCGTTTGATTTTTCTCCAACGCGATTTGTTCGTTGCCCGGCCAACGGCGACATGGAATTTACGCACATAGTTCGTGCTGACGGTAGCTGTAACGTCTGTGTTAGATGAAGCTTAACAAAGACAACAGTCTGGAAGCATAACTTCATTCATAAAAAAAATGAATTTATTCATAATCAGTTACTTATTTTAAAGTATATCGAATGAAAAAGACACTCAATTGATGTATGTGATCGATGTTACTGCCGCGAAGCAGTAGTGTGAAAACACTGCTGTGTTCCGGTTTGAAGGGCACGTAGCCAGCGTATTTACTGGGTAAACGAGACTTAACTCCTGTGTCTCACGGTAGGCAGCGCGTTGGTGATACCACTGGTATTGAATCAGTCTATGGGCGTCGGTGACCTTCCCATCAGGTGGCCTGAATGCTCGTCTGCTCGCGTAAGCTATTAAAAAAAAAAAAAAAATGTTACCAAAGAAGTTGTCGTATGATGTATGGCATCTTCGCGGCAATTTATTGTTATATGGTACTAGAATAGTGGCCTAAGAACCTAATTCGGTTGTAATTTGTTGATCGTGGCTGCAGTCAATAACCACCCTGTGTTGAAGCAATGACAGCGCTTTGCGTTTTGACGTTATAACGTTTGACATTAGACTTTACGGCTAACGTTATTGTCGGTCGTCATATTTAGACAGTGTCTTAGTTTTAGTATAACGGTAACGGGATACGATCCAAAACCCCCTGATGGATTGGGGTGTATTAGGGGAGGCCTATGTCCAGCAGTGGAATATAATGATGATGAACAGGAACTTTGCTAGTAACTATCGTTGGGGTAATGTTTTATTTTGCCGTTTACTGGAGTCGATGCGGGGGTTTATTTTCCACATGAAATTTAAAAATAGTATTACATGTTTTGTTCCGGTTTGGTCGATTTTTAGAACCGCGCATATTGCTGCCCGTGCCGTGAATGTATTGCGCGTAAGGTGACTTTCTATAATAATGAATATGAATATCACAGTCGGAATAAGATGTGAATTTTAGTGTACAAGTGGTTTCATAGTTACTTTCTACATATTTTAGTGTTGTTTTTCTTTTAATTGCATAATTCACACAACCATATTGTTCAAAATGTAAATATGCTGTACAAAACTGGGGAAAAGTGGGGAATGTTATTGGTTTTTATATACATCAATAATTCTTCTCGACTTTACAGTTCATCTTCCATTCTGAATGAGACATTGACGGTATAAAACCGGCAAAATAGATTTCCTAACGTGTATAGTATTCGCTTAAACATCACAGTGTTATTTGTAATTTGATCAGATTGGACATGGACAATGAGGAGGCAGATTTTTTTCATACCTCACCGTTCGTGTCGTTATAAAAACTGTTTAAATATGTATTGGCCCGAAAGACGCGTCGCTTTATACCGTATCTTGGACGTCGGCGTTATTAGCGATCATGCAATATCGTATCAGATTGTATACAATACTTATTTGATGTAAACAGTGTAACCCATAGCAACGAAGTGGCGTCGTGTGTCTAGCATACGATGGTGAACTAGCTGTTGTCCGCGACTTTGTCCGCGTGGAATAGAAGATTTTTTTTCTAAAAAAGAGGCTTAAGTTACTACCAATTACATCAGCTATCTTCAAGAGACAGGCCAGGCAGAACAAACAGGCAGACGGTCAAAATTTTAAACAAAGACTTTGTTTTTAAATGTCACGGTTTCATATCACAATGTAATCATTTAAAATCTGTTATTTTGATGTTACAAACAGACACTTCAATTTTATTTATTTGTGCAAAGTGTTACCTAGTTGCGTAGATCTCTTGACGGGCAGTCGACTCGTAGAAACTCAATACGTACGATGACACTTCGTTATGGCTAGTATTGTTTATATCAATCTTTTAATGTTATGATAAACAATAGCGATAAACTTGTTTTCGTGTTTACTAATGGCCATATGACACGCTATAACCTTACTTTCAGATATAGATGTAATATGTGAAAATTGTGCGATAGGACTTATAATGAACTTGATTTTAATAATTTTCGTTATGTATATATCCTGTAGGTTATAATTTATTAGCTAGATTACGTTTTTACACTTCGAGTTTAGATAGATTTCTTGAATGTATTCAATCGTTTCTTCGAAGCGTGTCTAACGCGTGTCCTTTCAATAAAGGCCAGTCGTGTTATTAATAAAAAAAGTACACCTTGATTCTAGAAATTGAATGATGTATTGTTCATATTCAACCGTACATTTTGCATATTAATAACATTGGTCGGAGCAGTCACAGAGACTAAACATTGACAAAAGACGATTCGTCCGTGATAGTGACTTTAGCAAATATTAATAAATATTTGCCCGAAACACTACTCTCCGATTTCTAAATGCTTCGTATTTCCGAACTGCTAAGCGTAACCCGCAAACCCACTTTCAAAAATAAGTAGCAAGTGTGTCAGATTTGAACGTAGAAACATCGGAAGTCATTCGCTTGATGGAGTAATTACGAAAATATTTTCACAACAACAACCGCGGTGGCTTTGTACCGTTGGCATTCTATTTGATCCATTCGATCGATGCACCCTATCCAAATAAGATATGGAGTTTATGTAAACAATGAGTAATGTCTAACTCCATTGACGACATAATACGGACGTTCTTTGCTACGGTCTATAAAAAAGAACGCTTTTATTGTAGACGTCACTAATGTATAGTGTAGCATAGTGATTTCCGTGTTTCTTGGGCTCTGTTATAATGAAAGCAACAACGAATAATCGCTTTATTAAAGCGCCGCGCACCGACCGCTCCGTGTGTCGTAACAAGCGCTCGTTGCGTATACAAGTTTCGATACAGCCTCGCTGGCTGAGGCCGTGGTTGCAGTCACGTCGCCGGTGAGAGGCGCCCCACCTCTATGCAGAAGGTCGCATAGCGTTTATTCGTCCGAAGCGACTATCTAGCCAACGGGACCTTGGATCCTACGAGCCTTTTGATTCGCGGACGGCACTGTTATATCTTCCCTATGCATATGAGCCGAACGAAATGTCTGTTGGGATTTTGTTACTTGGGGCGCGCATAGTCATTGAATATTTCGAATACGAAATCGGCTTGCGTAAGCATACGTGGTTTTTTTCTGGAATATTCATCGAGTGTTCTAGAAAATTCGCGAACAATCACTAAAGATGGTGCAATCGTAATCGCGGCGTGCGTTATCATCGGCCTGTAAGCTGATATTTCACATACACAAACTGGCAATCTAATCGAATACGTGCAAAACAATTAACATAGTGATGTTGTGTAGTTCATTCACCGCTCTGTAGGTATTGCGATGGAAAAGTTGCACACTCCTCAGTTTTGATAAGTTTCAAATGACAGCGTGATCGAATGTATCGATAATTTTTACACTAAAACAATATTGTAATAACTACACCCGAATCGTTCTAAGCTTGAAATAGTTCCAATGCGTTCTTATTAGTTGATCAATTACGACGCGATGTTCGACCATTGAAGACTCGATATGTTTTCGCGCAATTTTCAATACACCTACTACAATGTCTCCAACGTATAATGTTTGGCTTCGTAAAATACTACCAATGAGAAGTCGATTCGCGAATTTGAATTGAAATTTCGGTCAGCATATTTGGCTGTACGCATTAAAGGAGCGCCGGTCAGCGTGTGTTACCTCACCACGCGATTGTGGCTATTGCGACAGTCCGCAACGTCCATTAGAAAGTCGCCGTGTATGCAAATGGTAGTAGAAACTCGACGGCCCGACTCGTGCCGTTTTATTTGCGCACGATGAAAGTGTCGTCCGCGTTCGGTGTTACCGATTTCTTTCGAGTGCCGCACGCAGTTGTCGAATCGATGCGACACTTGGCGTTCGTTCGTTTGTTCACCCGTTCTGTATGTTTCTATACGTTATTCACCGTGACGCAACTGACCCGAGCGAGTGTCAGTTATCATTGTTGTTTTAACTGCACTCTTTAACATTCATTTAACATTTCACCTCAGCCTTTATCGTTTTTAATACGCGAATATGTTATCGATCAAGGTGCCCTGCTCTCGCCGATGTCATACTCAATTTCTAGAAAAGATTGTATTCATACTTGTAAAGTTAATCTAGTTTAAACAATTCGATATGCGATTTATTCGATATTTTTAACGCAATTACAACAGATTGAAAATAAAAGTAAAAGAGTCTTGTATTTCTATTTGGTTCAAGGAAATTCGAACAAAGTGAAACGCGCGTAACACAATTGTTTCACATTGAAGCGTACAGATTTCGAATATTTTTAGCCGCTTCGGGTGATATTTCTGATTCTGGTACGCAATATAATGGGACGGCAGGTTGTGTCGCACACTTTTGGTGAATGCTTATCTGACGTACATTGAAATAAGATAAGCGGCGAGCAATTAACATCGGCGATCACAGCACGGCCGCGTGGAATTCCCGCTACGGTTCCGAGTTGTAGTGAACTATTTATTATCGACTGCTGACGTACGCGAGTTGGTAAATTACGCGTTTCGAACTCTATCTTGTAAGTGTTTAGGTCGATATTTGAAAGCGCGACCCGTACCACCTCCGCCGCGTTACGTCAACGCAATACGGCCCGCTTACTGGTGGAACCGGGCCTCGCCACCCGCCCGTTTCGTGTCCGGGTATGTCGCGCACGAACCGAAAACCGACGAAGATCCGTGTTGAGTATCTAGAAAATAACCCGCTACAGATGTAAACTATATCATGCCACAGCCACTGCCACCGTGTACGGGCGAAACGGGCGGAAAGTCGCTCATGGATAACGCGTTTATATAATTAGCGGCGCCGCTCGCACGTTTATCGTCGAGCGAGCGCCGAGAAACCGGTCTCGGGGCGGCCTCTCACTTCGGCAACTATGTGTACCGTTCGCCGCCACCGTTGGTTCGTTCGTACGTGAAATTAGGTAACCAGCTACGAGCAACGGCCGCCGCCGATTGGAGAAATCCTTCGCGGCTCGCTGTTACGCGAATCTACTTTTACCCGAGCACACACAATAGGCCCGTTACGAATAGATTCTAAATCTAGTCGGAATGTCGGAAAACAAACAGCAATCTAACATAAGGGAAGTGGCAGAAGATCATTATTGTGAGGACACAACGCACGTCGCGTACACGTCACACGGCGAGCGGACAAACAACGAAACCGCACGACCTTGACGTGTTATTGTTAAGATACATTGATGCATGCACTTGCGGTAAACAAACAGGGCTAGTGATTGATCATTGGGCGAGATTCATGCGAGTTGGGATACTCCTGGGATGGTGTTTATATGGCGATGGTCGGTTGGGCAGGTCGATCGGCGAGGGTGGGCTTGGTGCGAGCGAGTGTGGCGGGCTGGGACGGCTGCGCGCCGAGTGCCGAAGTGTACCACCGCGGAGCGCTCTTTATAGCGGCCGCGGCGCGAGGCAGAGAAAGCCGCCGCCCTCCCCCTCCCACCCCCCCCCCCGCCTCCTCAGTGCTCCCCACTTACCTCACCCCGCACACGCCCAGCGGCGGGTTTTTTCCTCATCACTTCCATAATCGCATACAGCGTATACGTATATCACCTTGAGTTCATCAGTCGCTATACGGGTTCGCTGAAGCGTCACGGCTCCTATATTGATTTCGCCCGTAATCTGTAACAATGTTCACGGCTGAATGTATGCATGTACACATATGTCTATTTGTTTTTCTTCTTTTCGAAATTTAACAGCGGCTCGAATCGTTATCGCTATATGTATGTATACTCTTGACATCCACTCGTGGAGAATCGAGACCGCTTATCAGCAATGACGTTCGCCCTTGATTTTGCCCTAACGAATCGTATCATTGATAAGCGCTCAACCGCCGCTTTTATTGCAAACTGTATAGGGTTCTTATTCGCTCACGTGCCGTATCGTGATAATAATTTTCGAGTCGACGTTCTTTAACGTTCGTTGTTCTCATTGGATTATAAATAAGCATGTAGAAGTATTTGCATGACGGCAAGCGAAGTGATGGGAACGGATTTGTTGTTCCGCCGCGGCGGCGTGTCGCGGGGCACTTTAATAGGTTAATTGGCTGGCATTGTGATGCTCTCTGTCGCGCGTCGCCTGTCTGACCTTATATACGGCCGTAGGGGCCGTGTCCCAAACGTGGGATTGCCGCGGCCCACGGCGCTCAATGTGGGCGCAGAAGTCTCCCCGAGATCTCGCCTTGTATGCCCGCCCGTGTCGGATTACCCTCACGTTTGTTGTATGTCTTGATACGCCTCCCGAATTGCGTGCATTTCACATGTTTGCTACGTGTGGACGGTTGAAATAGCCGTTGAGGCCGTTTCACGTAATTCACCGATAATTTGATACGACACGTGATCGTGCGTTTGGTAGAATCTTATAGAACGATTTTAGTGAGAAATTTAGCACTAGTTTCAAATAATGGCGCATAAAATCATAGGGATTATGGTTTATGTTCGTTTCCTCTGATAATTGTTCTCGGATACATGAAGTTCTATTGCGAACCGCATTCATCAATTGGCAAGTTTAACGATATATTTAAACTTGGAATAATTGCATACAGCTTCAATTTAGCCTTACCTAAATTTACCTCACCCTGAAGGGCCGTCGTTCAACTCATTCTTGTCATCGTACCAAGATAATTAGCTTTGTTCAATTTTTCCTCAATTAGTACTCACTTTCCTCGTAAATAATTGCGAACATCATATGAGTAATGTCTATTTCGTAAATGACATTTCAAATAAGCTGAAAGCGAGCTTTGACGTCGATGTGTCATTCACCTACGAATAACTCGAGCCACGCTATGAAGCGCAGCCACGCACTAACCTAATGTACGACAAAAAGTTAAACAATAAGAAACTTTTGGGTTTAGATTTGAACTTTTGCCCGCAAAACTCGAACGATAAGTATCAATCGAGTTTACATAAATAAAACTCGAACGGAAATTAAGTGTCAGGTCCGGATAAGCAAAACTAGAACGAACAGTTGAACTAAACTGTCGAAGGTTGCTAATCCAAAGTAGATAGAGTCGTTGAAGGATTTTCGGGCACCTAAATACGCCATAGTTCGCACTAAATGGAGCCGGTGGTAAAACGGTACAGCGAGCGTGCCGCCGTCGCCATTCCTAGCAAAGAAAGTGGCCAACAATGATTCCCCGTTAACAGTGTCTAAGTGCGTATACACTCGCGAGCCGATACAGTTGTTAGGCACTCGCCGAACGTTCGGATTCGGATCGCGAATACGGTTATCAAACGCACTACTTACAGATGGTTTAGCGCAAATACCTTCGCAAGTGATTTGATTGTACAATAGAGTATTGTAAAACATGTTGCAATTTGCAATTGACATGTCTAATTTTCAATTAAATAATGTTTGAAAAACTTAACTTGAAAGCATGGCGTTCTAATCAAGGCAACATTGCACGGTGAAAATAAAATTATACCACAGAAAAATAAAAATCTGAATGGCCGCAAACAACTTAAGCCAAAGAAACGAGGTGGCATCGTATTTCTAGCGTTTTTTTGACGGCATATCACCGAGATTTTCATCAATGGGCAACAATCGACTTATAAAAAAGACCATACGTGACGTACGTACTTCTTGCTATGGGTTGAATTAATACATCGATTTCAAGTAAATAAGACTTTATTTAGATCCGATATTTATTGGCGCAAGTATGTATATAGAGCACTTGCACCTAATTCGATTACGCGTCCGCCATTACATTGAAATAGGGTTTCTTGTTATATGTTCACAGAGGTTTCCGCTTTATAATTTCTGCGGTGATGCGAGTTTTATATATGCGGTGAAATCTGTTGTTGTTTTACGGTGTGAATAATTATCTAAAAGAAATATTTAATCGTTACAATCAACAACTCTGATAGGAATATTGCTTTGGACAGAATTTTACGTTCCTCAATTAGACCTCATTCTGTGTGGATTAATTGATTGCTCATAGCGACTTTTGTTAAGCAGATTGTAATTTTCCTGTTTTCTGTCTTATTCCAGAAAATATCGATTCCGGCCGCAACCAATGGAGCTTCGTGCGAGTCCACGTTTCATTTCAGCATCAACAGCAATGCCGAGATGGAGGGTCCACAGGTATTGTATTTAAGCAAATTTTATATCAAAAAATGTTTTATTCATATGACTCTACGTAACTTCCTCAAGGAATTATGGCGAATCATACATATCAATGGGTTATTTTATCATACAAAAAAAACATCCAGATGTCATAATACAGTTGACAGAAAACAGAAAGCCAGGTTGTGTCTGGATGGTTTATCCCCTGCACTGACATGCAACCTGGCAACTGATTGTGTTGTGTAACAACGATGTTGCAAATTTTCGTTTTCTGGATATTTGAATCATCAGTAATCTACGATAATTTGACTAAAAATGTTTTGGTCTGCGGATCAATTTTCAAAAGAAAAAAAGACGGAAACTCGAAACCCAGGTGCGAGAATGTTGATACGCAGCTGGGGGTACATTGCTAACTTCCTAAAAAAAAATCAAGTAATTTTTTTGGCCAGGACTTTGACCTCATGGCAAGCATAGCTATGCTCCGAATCCGAATATCCGCCTTCCAGATTTCAATTCTTTCATAGAGGCAAAAGCGTATGCTCTATTAAAATGTTAAGTCCCCCCTTTTCGAAAAGATGTATTGATCTTTCATGATCGAGCGTTTCGATCTATAGGGCCATCCATTACTTAAATATAACACAAATTTCGTGATTTTTAACCACACTGGCCCCCCCTACTTATCACAGCTTTATAGAAACAAATATCTGTGCTTGTTACTTTCGTTGATCCCCTCACACCCCCACGTGTGTGACGTAATTGTGGGAAGGTCCCTTATTTAGTGTGCTATTGACATAGAATCAAACTGGGGTAGCATTGCTGTGCCTAATTATGATATTTAATTACTCTGTTAATACAAAGTGTAATGACGGACTCTTATGGCGCCAACTACTACTTCAATATGGCATGATGAATGGCGTCATTAAAGTTTTAAATTAAACATTGTTTATATAGCCGCCTCCGAGGTCTAGCGATATTAGCCTTTGCTTCATCAACCGGTGGTCTTGGGTTCGAATCCCGCGGGGAAAATAACTCCTTTCTGGTTGTTTAGCACAACTTGGACCGATCCATGAAAGTAAGATGATCCTTCCGTCGGATGGGCATGAAAAAGTCGGTCCACCCACCAACCCGCATTGGACCAGCGTGGTGAGATACTGTCTAAAAACCCCCTTATGAGAAGGCGTGCATTAGGGGACGGCTACGTCCAGCAGTGGACTAACACAGGCTGATGATGATGATGTAATAAGAAGATCTGATTTGGCTCTTATGTATAATAAAATCCCTTATGTAATGAAAGTCAATGAAATGTAATTTTTTATATCTCGCTAACGGATTTGTGTGATTCATATACTTATCTTATAGTCCGTTTATTCGAATAATAACCTACATGAATTTACAAATCTCCAACTGTAATGAACACCATTTCAATAATCAGCTAATTATAAACGAGAATCACAATGAATCAAAATTGCTTCACGCTTTTGTTTCTTTTTTTTTTGTTCTTAACAAATCTATACAAACCCATTCAAAACGAGTAATTTTTTATAAAATGTGTTTTTACATTAGTTCGTGATAGCAGTCTATAGACTTCGCGGAAGACGTTTCTTTGCGACCTCAACGTATTATATTTGTTTATCATTGAGTATTTATTTTAATTCGTCTAACATACTTAAGGAACCTTGATAGCTTGAAACTGTTTTACGAAGTGCTGTGAATATGATTCTTTTCCAAGAGAAAACTTTGATATATAATAGCTTGGTTTGCTTTAGTGTTATATTCATTGTAGCTTGTTATTTTTTAGATTATTTAATCGTTGACACAAGTGCTATGATTATGAATAAGAGTTACGTAACTTTTTCTGTATCTCTATACAGGTTTGGTTTAAGTCAAGCGTACGGTTTTATCTTTGGAAATAATGTTCAAGTATTCTTATTTAGTTTTATCGTTGTCGACGCCAGTTACTGCAGAATATATTTAGAGTGAACATTTGTTGTTAAGTAATAAAGAAGTTGAGGATGGTAGTTAGTTAATTATCTAAGAATTATATAATATGAAATCTAAAGAGTTGCCTTTTCACATTATGGAAGTTTTGAATCATTGAAAAACTTATTTTACATTCATATTCATGCGTTTTCAATTGCGCAACATAATGATAGTTGGCTGCTCGGAATGTGCCATTAAAATTTAGTCTAGTTCCTATGTCGGAGTCACTTCAATTCATAGCCATCATTAGTCTACCCGAATTACCCGTCTCTCATTCAACGCGACTGGTATAAATTCTGAGTGTGATCTGTGTTGATGAAGGAGTCCCTTAAATTCATAGCTAGCCATCCCTTAATAGCTTTCTCGTGTTCTTCACTAATATCATTAGTATGTCAATTAAATTTATTTTTGTAGTAATATACCTTTATCTAGTTCCCTACGTGGGGTTGTAACATCCTTTGTGATTGGATTGTTTCCCAAAACTGACATTTCAATGTTACCCGTTGCAGGGCTCGTTCGAGTGCGTGCGCAGCGGGGGCGCGCGCAGGCTCGAGTCGTGCGGCCCCCTGCCGCGGAGGATGCGCGTGCAGGCGAACGACGACTCGTACGAGGCGACCAAGGACCGGATGGCGCGCACCGTCGCCGCCGAGCAGAGCAAGTGGTCCGTGACTAATATATAGGAGTAGTGTATAAGAGTCAGGGAAAGTGGTGGGATCGGTGTCGCAGTGTGACCCATGGGGATGTGGTGGCCGCAAAACGCAAAGCGCCGTTTTTGTTCGGTCGTCGTTAGGCGACAATCGTTCAGTGAGAGCGCTCGACGTTAGGTTACTAAATTTCTATGGATCTCTTTGTATATATCAAATCTGCCTTTTCTTTGGCTCGTGTGTAAGTAGCAGCAGCTCCTCGAACTAAACTCACAATGAAATTTTAACGTTCACAGCACCCGCGTGATAAAGCCCAACCAGCCGGAAATTGGGCGGCGGGTCAAGGTGCGCCAGTCGCACCCGACGTACTCGAATATGTCGGCGCAGATCGCCGAGAGGGCTGAGCGCGCGGAGAAGGAGCGGCTCGAGCGATTGGAACGCGACCGCGCCGAGAGGGCGGAGAGGGAGCGAGTGGAGAGGGCGGAGAGGGAGCGAGTTGAGAGAGCGGAGAGAGAACGAGTGGAGAGAGCGGAAAGGGAGCGGGTGGAGAGGTTAGAGAGGGAGCGGCTCGAGCGAGCGGAGAGGGATAGGATCGAGCGGGCGGAGAGGGAGCGCGTGGAGAGAGCGGAGAGGGCGGAAAGGGAACAGAGGGAGCGCGTAGAGCGACCCGACAGGCCCGAGCGAGCGGAGAGGGCGGTGCCGAGGGGCGCGCCGCCACCTCACCAGCGCCCCCCGCCCGCCGCGGACGTTTCGCGACGCTCCATCAAGTGAGTATTTATATGTAGTGCATTACACCCATTCTTTCTTCCTACCTTCACTACTCTTCTTCTTTATTCCATTATTTTATCGATTTATTATTCATGCTTTTCCGGAAGTTTTCATAATTTCCTCTTTTGAAATAACATGCCGTCGGCTAGACGATTTAGTTGCGATAAAAACTGTGGCTCTTTTGTACTATTAAGTAACATCTGTTTCATCCTCCGATTTCGGTGCTATTGTAGATAAGAACTGTCAGTAAACAGAAAACAAACTTTTATTCATAATTTGGTCCACTAAATAGCCCCTGGTTTCAAACAATAATGCAGTCGACAGTTGTGACTCGTTCAAATATTACAAATCATCGTATAGCATACATTACATTTAGCCTAATCTCCGTTAATCGATTGTTAAATTTGCAAAGTCACCATTTATTCGCCTCTTTCGAAGTCGGACGGCACCTATTGAAAACATCAATGTGACAATCGATTAGAAAACGAGGTCTCGACTTAATCGATTTTACACCTCCACTATCTACATTGTACGCTAATTCCTAACGATTAACCAAAAGGAGGTTAAATATGCTTCAATTTTTCCTGGTTCGGTTTCATTTTTCATAATGACATCATGAAAGTAAACGTTTGGTGTTAAGGATGGATAAATAGATGGTATTTCGCGTAAAAAATATGTATATTAACTACCAAAGAATCGTTATTACTTGAATGCATAGTACAATATAATAGGTAGTGAAATAGGCATTTTTTTTGTAAAATGTTTTTAACATGTTACCACGCGGACGAAGTCGCCGGCAACAGATAGTAAACAATAAATTCATATGTAATCTTTAATATTATTGAAGCTTTTAAGTCACAAAACGGTAGTCAATGACAATAAATCTATTTTTTAGAATGTTTCACGTTTATTATATAAATCAAACATCATTGTTAATATACAAAATAAGCCTTGAAAGTCCGTTGAAGAGAAGATTAAATTAAATCACGTAAATAAAAGAAATAATCAGTAGATGTTTTCGTTTTAAAACTCGATTAATAAAAACATTCAATTACATCGAGTGGAATAGTAGACTCGAATAGTTGGTCGTTTCCTCGTTTTCACGTAACTCTTACGATTTGACCTTTGCGAAGGCTATTCTGCGAAATGCCGTAGTTCCGTACTGCCTGTTTCAATGATAATTTGTGATCGTTTTAAACGAATAACGCAATTTTATTTGTTATTATCTTTGCTATTTAGTTCAGTTTATAATAATTAACATTTCGCTACGTTTTTTTAATAACTTTCCAATGTTATAGATGCGAAAGTATGTCTATACGGATGTGTATTGTATAACTTAATTTTGTATTTTGATGAAACTTTGTAGCATTATAATATATAAACTGTTTATAAGTATAGATAGCAGATTATACGTACGATTTGATAAAAACTACTTTTGCGAAAGCTGGTAATGTAAAATTACTGAAGACAATATTGATAAGGGTGTTGGACGGTAGAATAAGCAATATTGTTGAAAAGTGATGAAAGATGTTTAATAATATTACACTTAAATAACATTATCTAATCTTGTTCTGCGTTAGCTGATTTTAAAATTTGACTAAACGCAGTTCGCAGATCGTATCGTTTGTTATTCCTTTATATACGTTTTAAATGATTTATTCTGTTTTTGCGAACTTCCTTAAAATTCTTCCGTGGAACACGGAGAAAGTATTGCATAAATAAATGTTTTAAAAGGCATTTTTTAATTGTTTACCTATTTTTTTATGATAATTCCGTTCGCCAATCGCGTGACAATTGTCACAAATGCGGTCAGACGCGTACAGGAAGTCGGTAACGCGGTAAACGATAACGTGGCGTATCTTTAGTTTGTTCACTCGCGCTGGTGCGATAAAATCGCCAAACGTGATGTTATAATAGTGCCAAATGTTATTTGAAACTAGTATATCCGAAATATAATGGCAGAAGAGAGAATTACTGCCGTCGTTTTGTATGACAGTGATGGCTAATAGGAAGGGCTACAATTTGTAGCTTTTATTACTCTAGTGGGACTAATTCCATATATGTATGTATCACAGTAGTTGAAGGATCCTTTTCTTTGATTAGACGTGATTATTTTTGTAAGGAATGGTTAGATTTTGATACTTATTTTAGTATATTTTAGGCATTTATTAAACAATAAAAGGTAGTCCTTATTCATCATCTTCATCATGAGCCTCTGTAAGTCCACTTCTGGACATAGGCCTCCCTAATGCACGCCTTCTCCATTAAGGGGTTTCAGGGCCGTGTGCCACCACGCTGGTCCAATGCGGGTTGGTGGTTGGACCAACTTTTTACATGCCGATCCGACGCAGTCCTTATTGAAAACCGATAAAAAAGCGATTTTATTTACGACTTTGAAAAATAACATATTGTTATAATTTCTTTTACCTACAATTATATTTCCGCCCTCGAAAGCGATGTGACAACAAAGCGTCGCGAACTCTGCCTCCTGTGTTAAACGCGAAATGCGTTCTATTTATAGCGTGTCGTGATTTCGCACGAAGTGAACGTTCCGTCGAATGCAAATGTTCTCACACTACCGCGAACGTCGAACCAAGGTGACTTCCGTCGTGTGTTGTCTACGTACACTTTTCTTTTCTGATTGAGGGCTGTTTTTTTTTTGACCAAATGTCAGACCGATGATGCCATATTTGAGAATGGGAGATGTTTTTTTTCTTTATTTATATTCAAATAATGTTATATGGGTTAATTTTTTTATACATTATGTTTCGTTTTGGGTCAATTTTTTTGTTGAGTTACATGATACCGTAACAAACACAAATAAATATAAATTTAATTAAAATCACTAAAAAGTGGAAACAAAAAGACCTGACTAAACATTCCTTTACAAGTTTTCGACCCCAATGATCTCGCTTATTGTTGTCGCATGTCGTTATTCTATAAAGACGCTTTTTAACCTTTACGTAATGCCTTAAACCGACTCAAGTTTGAATCTAAAAAAAGGCATATTTTAATAGACCCGATTTCCCCCCGATAGCCGACTTCGTCGCATATTTGAAATTTAAATTCGTTTACACATTCCTGTTTGAGCGTTTTTTAATCGCCACGTTACTAAGGTCTCCTGCAAGTGATGATAAGTCGTATAAAACTTTTATTTAATTGAAAATGCTTCTATAGTCAGGAGAATCTAGACTCCGGCTAAAAAAATTAACTCTGGCAACGAAGTGGACTCAAACGAGCGAGATGTCATTCATGCAAACATTCGGCTAATACCAAAGCCATCCGTACTACGCTGATTCGTTGCTATGGGATACTTTGTATTCATTTTGTTACCGTGGGAAAATGCAGTGCCCTGCATGGGCAAGAGGGTTAACCGCCACGTTTCGTCTTTCCTGGCTTCATAGAGATAGGATCGCAGTAACTCTTTGGGAGTCTTCTGCGACCCCACCAGCTGTTGCCGCCGAAACAGCCCGGCGCGTCGAAACTCACTTGGCCCCTACACCTGGGCGGCAGACTCTCCCGAATTTGTTACCCAGGTGCCAAAGGAGCCAGGGGATCTCAATCTTAACAGGACAAGTCTCCTAGCCCCAGCGTCGGCCCACATGTTCGGCTCCGTCGCGTGCACTATTTCGGCCATAGAAGGTGGAGAAACCGACGACACCTTGCCAAAAGCCTACGACCTACGATACTCCCTTTCCCCGCGACTCCACCTTGGTTGCGAAGGACAGGGAGCACAGCAGGGGCACGCCTATCGCCTTCAATCCGTCCACGCACCCACCAAGGCGCATACGAAGCGGGCTTCTATAGCCCACTTGGACCAGCCTTCACATACCGGCCGAGTTCCTCTTATTTTCCCCGCGGCTCCTTAGGTAGAGAGCCCCACCGCTACCACAAAGCCAAGACCTATTCGGATGGACTTTGTTTACATTTATTCCAAGTCCAATTTGGCTAAACTATGGTTATAAGTTGGTGATTATAAGTAATTGTATTAAATTTCTAAACTTAATGCGTTGCACGCATTACAAATCCTTAAATTTTCTAATGTCATTAATCATTGTTGTGTCAAACGTAACTCAGACAAATCTAACGCTCACATTCCTTTCCGTCCGCAGCGAAAGACTTATTCAGCTGCTCGCGCTGAAACCGTACAAGAAGCCCGAGCTGTACACGAGACTCAATAGCGGTAAGTGTCTCACTTCCTTCACACAGCCCCCTTTCCAACTCAACGCCCTCATGAGTGCTTTGTATCCTTACAGAGGGCATCAAGGAGAAGGACCGCGCGGAGGTGAACAAGATCCTGCCGAAGATCGGCACGCTCAAGGACAACTGCTACCACCTGCGCAGGCACATATGGAACGACGTGAACGAGGACTGGCCCTTCTACACCGAGGAGGAGAAGCGAATGCTCAAGAGGTTCGCGGTTTATTATTATTTATTTAATTTAGGTTTTTTTTGTTGTTGTCTGCCAGCGTTTGTTTTAATCCAAAGTTTGAAATGCGTCTTTGTTTGTGTTTGATTGGCAACACAGACGTTAGAAGCGATTTTTTTTTTATATCTGCCAGGTGTTTTTACATTTTTCTTTTTTTTTGTGACAACAAAAAAAAAGAAATTATTTATATTTTGAATTTGTGTGCGTAATAACAGTTGGTATACAGTAATAGCATAAGTTTCTGATGTTTTCGTGGGGTAATTTCGCATCGTAAAATTGTCCATCTTTTGGTTGAGTAATAAAGGCAGTACGCACCCTTTGTATCTGATTTATAAATGTTGTATTTATGATTACATTTTAGACAGTGTTTAAATAGAAATTCTATTAAAATGCTGTTTAAAAAAGCGTTTGCATCATGTCATGCCACAGAATCGTGTGTTTTTATTGCTGTCGTAGTAACTAAAAAAAATTAAATCATTATGACAATACTATCTTTTCCGTTACATTGTTTCGTGTAACAAAAATGTGCGAAATTAAATCGTGTTTTGTTTTTATTACTTTTCAATAACATTAAACACATCGCGTAGCTATTCGTTTATGAGACGTTCGACTTATCAATATAATAATATTGATATATAATAAATGTCGTCAGGTCAAGTTTTACCTTGTACAATGGTCTCGACCCACTCGATACAACCTTGCGCCTCGCTTAGAGGACGCCGCGATCGAGTTTGGGCATGAAAGTGTATTTGTATTGGTGACCTTTAGGTTTAATTTCGGTGCAATACGCTTAGACTTCTTTTTATTTTTCTAATTACTTTTTATAATGTTGGGTAAGCGTACACGTTTCGAGGTGTGCGATGAAATCAGCTGTTATTATTATTTGCTAACGTTGTCTTGGGTGAAAATTGCAAAACAAAAGTTGGTAACATTCTGCGAAGTTGTCATCCGATAGTCAGAAGTGTATTGCCTCATCGGTGAAAGTTTTTATTTGGTTCCGAACACTCGGATCCGGGATGGTTCCTCTTTCCATTATATTTGTCATGGTTCAATAAAGGATTTCAATATTATCATTAGGTGTACCGCTGATATTCCTGCATAAAATTTTTAATTAGTGGAATGAAAAAAAATCATCTGTGAAATAATCGTTCAAGCGACTCTAACACTTGACTATATCTCAGCCGTGATACGTATAACGTGATACGTACTGACGTTGCTCATTTATACGCAGTAATTGTCATCGCGGTGGCAATTCTGCAATAGAGTCCTAGATGTATAACGCCACTTCGTTGTTATGGGGTACTCTGTGTGAACTAATATCGAGTTTAACTGTTTTAAGCTACAATTAAAGCCTAAAAAAAAAGAAAAATGCATGTAAACGCCTTAGTGCCTGTTTTCTCGGTACTCAAATACAAATACAGTGTTATCATTTAAGGTTGAAATTATTAATGATATTCTCTTCATGAACAAGGTTATTTATTTTTGATTCTTGTAGTTTACTCAATAATTGACCGACTTAATTCAGCTGCCTTTGATCTTAGGCCTTAGTTCACCTTTATACGTACGTGCCGTCCAAGGTCTAAGCAAAGTCGTTCTCTCTAATTGCAGGCGGAAACCGCAGAACCTGACCCCGCCCCTCAGCAGCGACTCGGCCAACTCGCTCTCCCCGCGCGCCTCCCCCTCCTCCGGCGGCGGGGGCGGCGGCGGCGGTGGCAAGAGGGCGCCCCCCGGCGGCGAGGACGCCCCCGCCGCCAAGAAGAAGCGCATCTCGCACTACAGGCGCCCCTCGCCCCCCTCCTCCGGCTACGCGACCACCTCGTCGGGCGAGCGGCACGCGTCCGACAATGAGGACGAGCGGACCAACGGTGAGGGCGCATCATGTCATGTCATTGTTGCGTCATGTCATGTCCTTTCAGAACACTGTCACGTCATATCGGTCATAATGTCCGTTATTTATATCACTGTCGCCTCCCCTATACATAGAACATCTTGTCGCGTGTTTGTTTAAAAGGCAAACGATGCACGTTTCGTGTCGCGATACGTCATTTTGTGTCACTGTCGCGTCATTTGTTCGTTAGATGAATGGTATACGGGGTCATGAAATGAACACCACTTTATGACATTGTCATGACTATTTGATACTGTACGCAAGAGCGACGGCAGACGGTATCAAGAAGTTAACTTCTCTTATATGTCGCGTCATCGTACACAAAGCGAATGGCATACATGATCAAAAAATGAACATCAAGTCACGTTACGTATCTATGAGCTAATTATTTGGATCATAATAGCTCTGTCATTTAAAGTGAAATTTATTGTCACATTTCCTTTGACTTGACGAATAAGGAGCACTGGTACCTCGCCGCTTCAGTTCATCATCTATTAAACAAATACAACCGTAAAAAAGTTCCAAAGTAAACATGCTCTTTTGGTGGATTACCAACATAAGCCAATATTTTAACTTACATTTAACAACTACGTATATTGTGAATTAATTCGAAATTATAATTTTCACATTTTGTCCAAGTCATTAACCTAGTTTGATTTAAGTGTTATATATTTTTCGCATGGTTTGCAGTTAAAAAGGACAACGGCTACACTCTAAACTTCAACACTGTCAAGGAACTCTGTCCCAGTCCTGTGAAAGCGAACGGCTTCAGAAGTAGTCCCCCCGCAGAGCAGACCATTGTCACAGGTAATATATAACCTTCATACGTTATCCATTTATATGCCTGAGCCAAAGGCAATATAGAAATAGTGTAAACAATGCGATATATGTAGGTTACCATAGAAACCAAGTGATGTTTGTATGCCAATAGTATTAGTTAATTGTCTCTTAGTGAATATTTAGGAATAAGGATGCTATGATATAAAAATGCTATGTTTTATATTGATAATATTAATTCCATGTCTTAACTTTGCTTTATAATGTTAAAGGCGTTCATTTAAATAATAATAACAATCTACTATTGTTGATAAGTTATAAGTAAAGTGACTCGTGGTTGCCAAATGCCTAAGTTTTTTTTGTTTGTTTTCTTTCCAGAAAAAGACATCACAAACCCTGAACAATTAGAAAATACAGATTTAACGTCTGTACCAGACGAGAATATGACTGATTTGGTAGACATTGAAAGGTGAATATGACTGTTATCAATTTTGCTCATTTAATACTACCATTTCAATATATTTAGCGCCTAATTAGATCTGCCCATGTAGATAAATATGAACAATAGGGAAGTACTGCTGAATAATTACAAGTGCGCCATTCTATTGGGCATATATTTATTAAAAATATTTCTAAACTATTCAACAATATCATCTAGTACCGTACTAAGCAATGGCTGTAGTATAGAAACTAGATGACTGATAAATACATAGATGTATTTGATGATGACCGGTGCTAGGTCCCCTTTTTACAGAAGATCGTCTGGGTGGGGATTGCCGCGAAGCAGTAGTGTGAAAACACTGCTGTGTTCCGGTTTGAGGGCACCGTAGCCAGCGTATTTACTGGGTAAACGAGACTTAACACCCTATGTCTCACGGTAGGCTGCGCGTTGGCTGGCACTGGTATTGCCAATGTCCATGGGCGTCGGTGACCACTTCCCATCACGTGGCCCGAATGCTCGTCTGCCTGCTTATGCCATTAAAAAAGATATATTTTTCCTTTGTAGATAAAAGACATATGATATAGATATAAACAGCCAGACAGTAGAAAAACTCTATGATTTATCAGACCGTATTTTTTCCATAGTACGAATCAAACCCACACTCTTTGGCATAAGAGTCAGAGATACTAACCACTACGCCATCGCGTTGTCACATTTGTCAGTTTTTGCTCAAATAAAACAGTATAGGCAGTTATAAATCAGCAAAAAGTCAAGGAAAACGATAAAGCTCTTTTTACTCGCAATAAAGAATACGTAACTGGTGACGTTAATTATGCAAAACTTGAATCACTTCCTTTGAACATATTTCCTTAATCATCACTAAAACTTGTTTCAATACTAAAAAAAGTATATAATCCCAATTAAAACTTGAGCTCTTTATCTTTATTGACTCGTAATATATTCCTTTTTAAAAATTAATTTGGATTTTCGTTGTGTTAATGTTAAGCAAAACGATTATAGCTTCTTAATTATTTTTTCTATCATAATATGGTTTTTAAATGGACAGTTACGGCTTTAAATTATGTTATTACTACACGTTTTGATGGCTGAAGCGTTAGACGAATTTTCATTAATTCTTATTAGCTAAAAAGCCTGATGTACGTAATAATGAAATATCTGTATGTGACAACAAAATATGTAACAATTTTTTTTTAAATGATTACATTGTGGTTTATAACCGACACGTATAATAAAACATCATCGTTTTAGATTTTTCTCCGTCTGTTTGTTTGCTCTAGCTGTTATTTCTGGAATGGCTGGTCTGTGACCATAATTAATGCCCTTCGAACCGGAACACAGTACTGTTTTCACACTACTGCTTTGCGGCAGAAATAGGCACCGCGGCGGTACCCACACAGACGGTCCTCCGTAAAAAGGGGACCTATCACCACCAGAGAACCGTCATTATTGTTGTCCGAATTCATCTATCGCGTATTGACATGAAAGTGGGGCATTCGCAGGCAGTACCCGGCGATACCGAGCTCGGCGGTGCGGCGCGCGTACAAGCAGGAGTTCAGCGAGCTGTACACGGAGTACCGCGCGCTGTACTCGCGCGTGGCGCAGGTGGCCGCGCTCTTCACGCAGCTCGAGCAGCAGCTGCGGCGCGCCGAGCCCACCTCGCCGCAGCGCAGAGTACGGATGCATGCACTTTTATGTATCGTCGTCCGACTGACGATGAGCCTGCTGATAGTCCACTGCTGGACAGGCTTCCTAATACCCTGTCTATGCCACCACGCTGGTCCAATGCGGGCTGGTTAGACCGACTTTATTGTTTTGACAAAATTCTGATTTATCGTGCTCTATCAAGTAGCTTTTGTATCTGTACATGTATATTATATAATGACATTGTTCATTTCACATTTAAGACTAAACAATTAGTTTAATTTAATGGAAATGAAAATGTCACTCATATAATATTATCACTCATTGAGAGCTCGAGTGGCATCGTATTCCGATAACGGTCCGAGTTTTCCCAAAGGAAAATAGTTAGTCTCATTAAATCTTTAGTTATACTCCCAGCCGAAATGGCGGAATTTGCAAAGACGAAGCTGTTGCATCACTGCTGAATTCGAACTGATGACCGCCGGTATGCTGGCTTCCGTAGCCAGCTTGGGATGGCATTGACGACCGGCCAGGTTCCTCTTAGCTTCTCCGCGGCTGGACCAGAACCCACGGCCTCCACCACAATAAAATGGAAAAATATTATAGGAAATCGGAAACGGAATCTATGACAACATGGTGGGATATGTGTTCATTCGCCAATTAAGTGTGTCACGACGGTTTGTAGACATAAATTACACATTTTCTTTTAGTCTTAGTTATTTTAAATTAACATTATAAACGTACCCTACAGTCGATAGAGCAGCGCATAGTGGAGGAGTACCAGCGCGTTCGGAACAACACCGTGTATCAGAGGGAAAGGCGGCGTGTCAACTACCTACATCGGAAACTTAACCACATAAAGCGGATGGTGCACCAATACGACCAACTGGTGAGAATTTAAATACTTATAGTAGCAATAATAATCATTAATTCATTTAATACATTCAGTGGCAACAAGCATATCGAAAATCATAACAAAAACAGACAACATTAACATGGTAAAAGTGAGTTACAATGCTGAGTAAGTGATGCACACCGGTGGTATTGTTCCTTACCTACATGAACTTGTCACGCCAGGTGCCAAAGCTATTTACTATACTAGTGAAAAATAATAAATGGAATTGGAAATAGTAAGTTGTTGCTCAGTGATTGACATCTCTGCGATTTTTTTTTAATATGTATTCCGTTGCTATGGGTTGCAATGCAATTATGTTTTATTTGGCTCGAGTATAATGTGTACAGCTTGTACATAATGCTAATGTACTATTCTGTTATAGTGATGGGATGGTTATAAAACCATGTACTAATCTATCTTTACTGGAACAAAAAGTAATCCGGATTTATATAAAGTTCTTTTAAAAATGATCTTGCTAGGAACCTGGATATGGTTCTTAAGTTTTGGTGACATTAAGGCTTTATTACAGATGATTACTTTTTGTTAGTAGACTGTAAATGACTCTTATTATAAAACATGCATTCATATACCCGGCTTCCATATCCATCAGTTTTTGTGCTATAGTAATTTTCGTCTCATTATAAAGTATTCCTCTGCTTAAATTTCAAGTCTGGGACACGTTTAAAGGATTTGCCAGTAAGTTGAGTGCTTCACATATATATCTATTACTTTATGTATACATATACAGTCATCTGATACTCATAAAATCTGAAGTTATTATAAGCTTACACAATGTCAGATTATGCTTTTCATTTTGGAGCTATTATTTGTTTTGTGTGTGTAGATTCAGTTATGTTCTTTCTGTGCAGTGATATATGTTTACTCATATATGTTAACTTTATATAAACATTGTGGTTTTCATTGATTGACTATATATATGCAGTTCAGCTTGGAAGTTTGAAGTGATAAGACCATCAAGTATCTGAACAAGTTACTGGTTCCACTAGCGAACAGTGGTTGTGTTAATGTTTAAACATATTTAAACATTTACACAATTAAAAATAGTGACAATTTTAGTTTTTAGTTCGCCGTTTCTATTGTTACTATTATTAGTTATCAAATAAACATATTTTCAAATAACTTTGAGAAGTTGGTAAAGTTGATTATGTATGATTACCTTAACATGGGATGGGTTCTCATACATTTAGGATGACTGACAAAGAATGATGCCATGATTGTTCAAGTAGGGTCTACTTATTTCGTTACTTGTGCCCACAGCGCAACCTGAAGACGGAGCGAGTGTCCGCCGCGAGCACCACTCAGGCGTACTGACACTCGCGCTCGCCGCCCGCCGCCCGCTGCCCCTAGCGGCCGGCCGCCCGCGTCCCCCCCGCCCTCACCCCAGCCCCACCACAACACCCGGCGGTGTCACCGTGCACCACTACAAGCAGTTGCGACACAGTGCACCAGCTGCGTCATCGTGCACCGCTGCAATCAGCCGCGACACCGTGCGCCACGGCAGTTTGCTGTAACACAGTGCACCACTGCAGTATGCGGTGACACAGTGCACCACTGCAGTCTGCGGTGACACCGTGCACCACAGCAGGCTGCAGTGACAGCGTGCACCATTGCAGTCTGCGGTGACATCGCGCACCACTGCAGTCTGCAGTGACACCGTGCACCACCGCAGCCGCGGCGCCGCCCTCCCCCGAAGCCCGGTGGCGTCACCACGCGCCACCGCACCCCGCCGCGGCTCCACCCCCCACCACCGTACGCCGACGCACCGCAGTACGTCGGTTCTGTGCCTTACCGTCATCACACCGGCCAACGCAACCCGCCCGCTCGTCGCCTCTCGGATCTCAAACGTGCCCGCGCACCTAGTTCGAAGGCAATAACGTACACTTCCCCGTCATACGTCATCGAGGTATCGTTTAGTTGTTAACAGATTTATGAAGCATTATTATTATGTATCCAACGTGAAGTGTTTAAGTTTACGACGGTTCTTCCATTAATTTTAATATCTTTTGTGTTTTTTTTTGTACTGCGAGGTACCCATCTTCACCCGTTTAGTGTCTAAATTCTTATCGTTGTTTCGTTTGTTAAATTACTGCACACTGAATCGTATATCTTCGCGGACTTGCGTGTATATAAGGTTTAAAGCTTGTGTTGTTGTACTGTTTTTTTTTACTTTATAGCACTTATACGTTTATTCTGAAGTTTATGCAGAATCTTTTCCTTACCGATATATTTTAACGCTATATCTAATATTCATTATTTCGGAATTGCATTTTTGCTAACATGAAATTGTATCTCCATTGTGGTCCAAATACAAGAGCTTGCCTTGTATATGGCAATATTTATTTTACACTTACTGTCTTTTATGGTGTCCTCTTGTATAGACGTCAAATTATTAGCACTGTAAAAGTCAATTTAAAAATAATTCGGCCTTTGAGGACATTTATTTTTAACAGTTTTTATACAACAGTAGCCTCTAATCGTCCTTTTAATTTCCATCCATCATCGATTACCATTGGACGCTCAACATAGTATCTTGCCCCGCTTGCATGTATATATAGTAAACTAACATAATGTTACACCATCTTGTTGAATTTTATTATGGGTAGTGTAATAACTCCATTTAATTTTATATAAATAAAATAATTATGATCTGCATTCGTATTATTGTATTTATTTCTGAACAATTTTGTCGAGTTATTCCTGCGGGCATGACAATATTGATTGATAATACCGTATATTACAGCAGTCGACTGTTGTAACGGATCTTTATTCATTCTGTGCAAAATTACATTATGCACGAATAACACGACGAATTGTTGACGCAACGTTTTTTTTGCCAAATACAAATTAGAATTATCGCTTTTTTAAATTTTTTACTGTGAAAATAATAACATCTCGAAAGATAGTAACAACCGGCCAGTGTTGGACATCCACTAGAAGTAAGAAATTATTCTGGTCCTACAGAGCAACCCTCCACATCACAAATTGATAAATATCGTATTTTACTTTATTATTTACATTTGGGCTGAATGTATAAGGATATCGTCCTGGTTCTTTAATTTTATTTTCAAATGTCAGTCCGCTTTATAACTTTTTTTTTTCAGTAAAAATACGGCATTTATGATAGCCCGAATGTGTATAAAGCCGTCTTATATATTTTGTCCTAAAACTTACGTCCATATTTAAAAAAAAATTATTTAGTATTAAGTGTCTATGATTTTTTTACTCTGAAATTTAAAACGATTGATTGTTCAAGTCCATAATTCCATGCAGTTTTAAACTTTTAATTAATCACACTAGTTGTACACCATTTCGCATGAAAATCACTTGGTTATTATAATTTAGTTAAACGCGTTTACGATAAATTGTTTTGTAAATATTTTGAATAAATTATTGTAGATTTTTTCTGAACTTCAATTTATATTATGAATGATTGCCAGATAAATTGTTTCCATCGAATGTATATAGCAGTTTGTGTTACGAAATTTATGTATATCTGTAAATTAGTAGCATTATTACTTAGGTTTACGAAACCTTGTTGATGGATTGTTATTTCAATTAATTTAAAAAAATAATAATAATGTGTCAAATTGTGGTTACTTTGTTTTTAACTTGGTATTGTAGTGATTTTTCTGAAATTTTGGTCGATTCTAACCAAAGTGCCCTAAGTTTGCTCATCTCATTTTGTTTTAATCATTTTTACTCATACAAATGCTCAATAATATGTTATATTTGATATTAGTTAAACAAAATTTGTCGTTTAAACCCTTCTTATTTATTGTCAGCTGTGGCATTCTCGTCATGTGCAACTATTTTTTTTTATTTTTTTCTTTCGTAACTAATTTACGTTTTGTATTTATATATGTGTATTTATTAATAAAAAAAACAACATTCGACCTTAGAGAACCGTTAAAATGTTATTGTTACCAATAGTTTAGGCACCGACAATTGTTTGTTGCACTCTCAATTATCTATCAAATAAGATGAAATGAAATATTGCCGAATTAATTGGTTTTCGCGGGAACCGACATTTGTTAAGTGACAATGTTTATCTCTATGTATTACTCGTAAAAGTTGTTATCGATGGAATTTTTAATAACATTGCATTCCATTTGAGAGTTGTTGGATTATGATGAGGACACACTATATTATTATTTAAAATTTTGAATTGAACAAATTAATCATACAGGAAGTCTAAATATATCATTTCTACGCTATATATTACTATTGTACTAGCAGTATTTAACGAACGCATCGTCCTTTTAGACAACCAATAGCTGACCGATTGCACATTTTGCGAGTGATGGATATCTATTAAGATGTAATTGATTTATCTGTTGTATTGTCACAAAATGTAATGGGTATATAAATGTCAAATGTTGATCGATTGTTACCTATTAAGTTATTAAGAGATTTGGACAAGAAATATTTGTATTTTGACATGTTTATACGAATGGTAAAATCTCAATGAAATATCATAGTCCATTGTACAGTTTAGATAATACTTAGTGTTTAGCGCGTCATCTTAACAAATTATAGTTTGTAATAACACTGGCATACTAACTATCCTACGAGTGGGTATTAATTTTGCGACATGACAAATGCGCTACAGTTGTTGTTTGAGATATAGTTGTATGTTATCGGTCTATTTTTAACATTTACCTGCCACTAGTGTCTTTTTGTTGAATACAATGATGCGAGGGCACGGTTATATATTGATTGTTCCCCCGGAGTGCTTTCTTGCCGGGTGCACGTCGTGGCCACTTGTCATGTACAAAATTCAACATGTTTATACATAACATAGCTGATATTACACTATGGCATCGGCATAAGGCGGGCGTTGGGTCGTTACCTGACAAATGTATTTAGATTAAGACAAAAAACGAGTTGGCGTTATCTGATCAAACGTTATTGTAAATTTTCTGTATATTTGTAATGATTCTTATAATAATGTGCCGTCGCCGCGACCGCGCGTCCGACCGCCGAACAATTTGAATACTATGTATTGTGTCGTTGTAAATAGAAATAATAATTAGTAGCTTAGGCGCGTTAAGGGGATGTAATCGTAGTGTTTTATTTTTTTATAAATTGCTATGAAACGTGTATTTGTACGGAAGTGGGCAGCGGGGTGGGGCGCGGGTCGCGGGCGCACGCAACAGTACTGCGATATTCCTTGTGCCCCCAATATCAGTGCATTATGATACGAGTCAAGATATATGGACGATGTGGTAGTGTTATTGTGTACAGATGTGTTATAAATGCTCGAGTCAGGCGGAAAGGGACCGTCACTTGCCAGCCGGTTCGAGCGAACGACGACTAGCTATGAATCCTGACATCGGCTCATGTTAATTAGCTTATAAAGAATATTTCATCAAAATATAAAATACACAAAAAAAAAGGATATAAATTTTCGACCAAGCGCTGGTTGTTTTTAAATTATTAAAATGTAAAAAAAATTAGACTATATACAAAGCATAGGTACAATTTATTGATTATACTTTTCTTTTCGGCATTTCATGTCACAGTGGAAGGGACTTGGCTTGTTTGCTAACTCGGAAATAATTGTTTACTCAATTTCTATTATGTTCACTGCGAGCTGTGCGTGCCGTTCGCACTGTGCGCATGTTTGTGTCAAATTTTGTGATTTCTTTCGTTCACGTCCTTCCATTGCTTATTTTTTTTTTCATTTCGCCATCTAATCGTATAATATTATTTTTAAGGCAGGGTAACGCTGAGAATGAGGTACTTTTCGTTTTTGAACATTGATGGTAGTTTTGAATGTTTGAATTAAGTTGATTTTATCCATCCAATGGAATTTGTATTGTTACGAAGGAGAGACCCTAGAGTTTGTTGTTTTATTATTATCTCTTTATTTTTTTCTCGTAGTAAATTAAGTGATTTTGATTCTCTCGATCACTGAGGCAGCAATTAGTTATTTACTATCGCCAAGTTACCACACGTTTCAAGAGTAGGCTCTCTTTGGCAACGCCTAATTGCGTTTCGGACACGGCCTTATGAGTACGGGCGGTCTGTTGATGTGGAAATTTGAAGACAGTATTACACCACTCGAGCGATATGAGCTGAAGAGAGGTTGTGAAGAGTATCATTATAAAAGGTACCTATTCAAAAAAAAAAGTAATGCAACAGACTAACTTTCCTACGCGTCAGATATAGATATTGCTGCAATGTGCATTTACGGATATCTTTCTTTCAATTCGGATTGTGGGATCAGTGCCAAACTTTCTCCTTCTTGTTTAGCTCAAAAGATGCAATTGTTAGCATGCTTGGATAAACAGCCGAGTTAATTTAGTTAGTCTGCCATTTGTGAATATTTTGTTTTGATAGTAATATGTAAATCTTTTATAATATATTTGTTTACAATAAATAAATGACAACAATATAAAATAAATGAAATTGTATTTTCCATTTAAACTGATGAAAAAAAAAATATAAAAAGAATAATATGCAATGATATCCGCTGTTTAATTGACCCATTCTGAATGCATACCCCAAAAGTCATCATCTCATCTCATCTCATCAGCTTGTAATAGTCCACTGCTGGACATAGGCCTCCCCTAATACACCCCTATCCATCAGGGGGTTATGGACCGTATCCCACCACGCTGGTCCAATGCGGGTTGGTGGGTGGACCGTCTTTTTTACATGCCCATCTGACGCATGGATCATCTTACTTTTCAGACAATTGGGTAATCGGCCCAAGTTGCCCTAACCAACAAGGAAACAACAATGAAAATTTGTTGAGTCCTCGCAGGATACGAACCCACGACTTCCGATTTTTAAAGCACACGCCCATACCACTAGGTAGTTTAACCCATAAAGTTATGGGGGAGAAAAATTTTAATAATTCTTTAACTATATTATCACTTATCATTACAATTTACATAAATAAATTACTTCTTTCAAGGAAATTCTGTTATTTATAAATGTTAATTAAGCAGTGCGATTCTATACACTCAAATACTTATTACCGTTTTTAAAAAATTCATAGTGACTAAGCCATTTAAGAAATTTATTTGAAAACACATAACTCTACTACTAAATGTCTCCTAGGTTTGAAATGTTATTCAATTTGTCATTAAAGAATGTACCATAACTAAGCTTTTCTTCTACAACACTGAAAATGTTGAAGTGGATTGCCTGCAAATAATATTTTTAAAGCTATATAATATCAAAATCTTTCAATTCATGAAAAAACCTATACAAATAAATTAAAACATAAGTAAAGTAATATTGCAGTGAATGGAAATATTTTAATTTATACATTTTTAAAGTAATTATTTATAAAGAAAGTAATAATGTTTTGCACATATATATTTTTTTAATTTAACAAATCAGGTACTTTAGCTGTTCATATCCAATTTCAAATACATCATTATTATTTATCCTTTATCTTATTTTATGGTACACATAGTGAAAGTTACTGTAAAAAGGGTAAATTAAACAAACAATATTTTAGTTTTTACCTAATCAATTTCTTATACTACCTACTTAAAAAAGATTTTGTATGAAGCTGAATATATCTGACTTTGTACTGATATAACTGAATCTCAGGGTTCTATTAGTAACATCATAAATTCACCTAATATTTTATGTTGACAAGGGCTGATAGTACACGAGTATAATTAGAGATAAGGCTAACTTCCTGCTAAACAATTTTAAACTCTTAACTCAACAAAAAAATGTGAGTCCGGTAAAAGAAAAAACATAGAAAGAAGATTAAAATAGGTATTTTAAGAATACTTTAATATTCCTGATATTAAATTATAACTTAAAACAACAAAATTTTGTACCGTTACATTTTAAAGCATAATTTTGTTTTTGTTGTTCAAGTTTCACCATAATTATAAGTGACCCAAATATTTGATTTTAATTAATTGAACTTTTTAATACAAATAATTAGGCCAGTTTAATACAAATACAAATATAAATACCAAATGTACAAATAATTAGAAATTGTTACTCACTTCTGTTAGGGCCTGCTTCAATAATTTCCGACTAGTTTAAAGTATTGTGACAATATACTATAATTTGTAACATATAATTTCTTAATTTATTTTTCTTAAAAATACTAATTTCCTTTATTTATTTAATCCTTTTTTAATACAAAATACTGTCGCCTCTGACAGCAACTTTATGCAAATGAAAAAATTTATTCTGTTTTATTAATTAAGTTTATATAATATGTATAGAATCATATATGTTTCTTTCACCAGACCTTATCCCGCTAATGTAGAGTTGGGGCAACAAGTTTTTCCTCTTTTCTCATTTCTCTCTCATATCCTGTCTCACAGAGTCCAGCCATCGTTTTTAGGTCTACCTTTCGCTCTCCGTCCATCAATATATATATATATATATATATATTAGCAGCATATTTTTTTACAAACATTTAATAACAGCAATAAAAATAAATTAATTGATTCAAATATTATAAACATCACCCTTTTAGACTAATTTTCATCTATTGATATATTTATTATGTATGAGCTATTTAAAATAGCCTTCCCAAATTAAAAATACCCGACATATATGACATTGACAAATGTCATATCCACAGAAATTGTATTAGCTTAAAATCTGACTAACGTTTGTCATAACCATCATTGGTGTCATGTTTTAGTAAAAATATGAAAATAAATATTAAAGAGTTATATAAGGCATGAAATAAGACTCATATTTATTTCTGTGTTTATTTTATTTTAGATTGCCACTATACGAACATAAGATAAAGTGATCATATTGTACCATAAACAACAATATTTATCAGAGTCCTTGATTTAATAATCTTTGACATATATGTAATGTAAATGAATTTTTGGTTAAATTCAGAAGCTATATTTGTTATAATTAATCACTATTAGACAATTATTGTGTTATTCAGCGTTATCGTAAGATGTTAAATTTTAAAGACACGAAAAACAAATCTGCTTTAAGTACAAGATGGGCACAAATGTCCAAACAAGAGCAAATTATCGAGAGGAAAAAGATGGAGATTCAAGCCAAGGCAGAGGCACAAAAACAAGCGGCTGCTCTTTCTGCGCAAGCCAAGTTATCAAAGTACGTAATTATGATAAGTTAATTGTGTATTAAATATATTTTATAACTGTGACAAGAATGTATATTACATTACTATGTTTATAACTTCCATAATATATTCGCAATTCATAATTTTTGTATGCATAGTTGTAATTAAAGGACGTACTGTAAATTATCGTATTTTTCAGCTCTAATAAAAGTGACAATTCATCGGGAAACATCTTTTCTAATGATGGTTCATTTATGAGTCAATATAAAGCTTTACTTGAAAAGCAAAAACATGATAAAGAAAAGAAAGAAGAAAAGAGAAGCTCGAAGAAGAAAGGAATCTTAAACTAAATGAAAACAGACAAAAAATCTCTGAAACATCAGTTACATCAGAAATTAATGAAAACTACAAAGAACAGTTCACTCAAGACATAGATCAAATTAATGAAAGACCCTCCCGGTAATTTCTTTTGATTATTTTTTAAGAAAAAGTTTAGTCCACTTGTTAGTGATAGTAAACAACAAGTCCTATTATCATCATCATTGATAATTATCAGCCTGTGTCAGTCCAGGACTTAGGCCTCCCCCAATGTACTACACTCCTTCTGATATTTAGCTATTCTCATCTAGCCCATGCTGGCACAGGCCCAGGGCCTCCCACTCTAGATTTGCAGAGCCTCGGTCTCCACTCAAAAACTTAAGTCCTATAGTAAAGCTAATTGAGACTAGGAATAGATTTAATAAAGGAACCCAAATCTTAAACGCTGCATCAAATATGTTAATTGTCATGCATTGATTGGTATCTCAACAACATTCATATAAAAATGCTAGATGAAAATGCCACATTGTTGCTACGCTTATCATCATCATCAGCCTGCGTTTATTCACTGCTGCATAGGCCTCCCTTAAAGTACACCTTATCTATTAGGTGGTTTTTATACCATCAGTCCTAACAAACTACGAAACAACAATGAAAATTTGTTGAGTCTCTGCAGGATTCAAACCCACTACCTCCGCTTTCTTCTAGCACACACCCTTACCAATAGGCTATGGAGGCATAGGGTTTACCTGTGTTATATATATTCATATTATTCATTTATATTGGCTAAACTATTTATCTATGATGTGGGCTCTGATAAACAACATTCCTGTAATTAGAACATTACAAAGCTAAATGTAATAGGAACAAAGTGTTGTTGTTTTACTTTGTTTACCAATTCAAGCCTTATTTGACGTAAATAATGGCTTAGCTTCACCACAAAATTAAATAAGCGACCAGACAATGTTTTGTTATCTATTATGTAATATGAAGTACGATTAACTTCCTATCATAATTATTCCAAAAATTTTGAGATAGTAGAATTCACTATTTGACAAGTAATAAACTGTAGTAAAAATATCATATACAGCTATTTAATATGGTTAAAGTTTGTATGTAACTGCTAGTATCAATATGTAACTGGAGATACAGTAACACATTACAAATTGTCAAATTAAAAACATCTATTATTATTTGCAGACATAAGTACATAGTTATAATCTGTTATGCTATATCATTACCAAGTAAGAAGAAATCTCTTTTACACATGTTTATTTAAAATTTAAATACTGCCCTAAGTCTGTAGTGGGAACTGACCAGAGGGAAGCAATTTTAGATTGATATGAGACTGTTGTTAAAACTTATAGGCCTTGAGGCTTTGCTATACAATATTAAATAAATGTAACTCATAACAAGAGCCATATGTGGTATAGAATTGATGTGAGGAATTAAACTTAATGAGACTTGACATTGTTAGCATCAAGGTGTTACTATTGTTAGTGACGATCCAGCAATTCAGTACAAATGGTAATTTACTGTGTGTACTGTTGTGGGTTACATTGTTACTTTGAGTTCCAATTCTCTTTTGATTACAGTATAATAGAATTTTTTATACTACTGTATTTAATAACATTTTGAAAATACTTCCTCAGTTGCATCTTGTCAATCTAGATAATTGTGACCCTCTATTCGCTTTAGATTTTTATACATTGAGAAATTTCTCAAGCTTTGCTGGATGAGAACATATTTTGGAAGTTTAAATAATTACATATATTTATTTGACCAATGTTATCTTCAAACCTGTGTCATTACTAGCCAAATAATTTAAAATAGACAAATGTTACAGAACTCCACTAAATTTCCTGTGATTATAAATAGGATATTGGTTTTGTATGACAACATACATACTCTATAGCTATTAAGTCAACTTATATGCTCACAATTTTATTTTTAAACATATAACCCTTTTCAGTGATCGCATTCACCCTTGGAATGACCGAGGTAGAAGTCATCACCACAGTCCCACAACCTCAAATCTTGATCAACACATTAAAAATGAAGAGAAACCAAAAATTCCTTCACTTATGCAAATTCCTATAAGAACACCCGATCATAAAACAAGTTCCCAAAGTGAAATTCAATGGAGCCAAGCAGGTTCAGATTCTGAGTCTGACTCTAACAATGATGATAAGGCAAAGACATCTTGTGATGTTAAGGACCCAACTCTTTCTGGAAACACTGGTTCTCCTCAGCTACATCCTGGATCTTTGGTGCATGGTGCAAATACAAACCTTCCCATAGGCTCTGTTGGACACGGACAATTAGGATCTGGTGCCCTAGGGCCGGGTCCAATAGGACCTGGACCTATGGGACCAGGGCCAATGGTATCAGGACCAATGGGGCAAAGCACAATGGGATCAGGGCCAATGGGGCTAGGTCCAATGGGCCAGGGACCAATGATGCATGGGCCAATGGGTCATGCAGCAATGGGACCGGGCCCCATGGGACCTGGGCCAATGGGACCGGGCCCTATGGGACCTGGGCCAATGGGACCTGGGCCTATGGGTCATGGTCCAATGGGTCCCGGCCCAATGGGACCTGGTCCAATGGGTGCTAATAGTATGGGTCCCAACCAGATGGGTCCAAATGGGCCGATGAATTTGGGCCCAATCATGCCTCAAGGACCCAATGGTTCAATGCCAAACATTGCAAATATGGGGCCAATGATGCCGCCCGGTGGACCAAACATGCCGCCTTTCTTAGGGGGACCTAACTTTCCTATGCCACCAAATTTCATGGGCCCTAATGGTCCAAGAGGCCCCTGTCCCCCTCGCGGCCCCTGTCCTCCGGGTCCTATGCCACCTAATATGTGTGGTCCAAACATGCGCGGCCCTGGACCGAATGGTCCAATGGGTCCAATGGGCTTTGGTCCTCCTTTTCCGAATCCTAGAATGATGGGCCCCAATGGTCCACCAAATTCAATGATGCCTCCCAACTCAATGAACAATATGCCTTTCATGGGCCCATCTCCGTTCGGTCCCAACGGCCCCAACTTCGGACCCAACGGTCCATTCAGGCACAACGGTCCGCCGAACATGCCGTTTATGCCCAACCAAATGCCACCAAGCTCAATGCCTCCCATTTCTGAACCGAACCCATTGAATTCATCTAAGCAGCCGTCAGAATCGGCGAAGCTTCAAACCATACAACCACCACTACCTCCAAACCACAAGCCGCGCCCGCAAGACATCGACCCGGCTAACATACCGACGCCACCGAGCAACGTTCAAGGTATTGTGCACTTTGTCTGCTACATGATTTCTACCTTTAAAGTATTCAGTACTCAAAAGATTAAATTATCAGAACTCTAAATACAGTCATGTGCATGTAAAAGGGCAGTCGTAGCCGTGAAAGGTAGAGAGTTTTCTCAATGCCCATATTGTTTAGCCAAAAGGGGATGGGGCCGCGGTGCTTTAGATAATTGCGTGCACCGGTGTTGTACAGTGTGGCGATAAGACCCAATGCTGACTCGTGGTGTGCAGTTCTCTCTGCAGATATGTTCCCGCCGCCCGTTCAGCGCGCCGCCGCCGAGGTCGCCAGCAACGGTGACCACTGGGAAAATGTCCTGAAAGCAATACACACACAAGAACAAAGTTTGTGGTAATGCCACAGTGATCAGTCAGTCTTGTTTCGAACAGGAGGATATGTGCTGTATTCATTTTTATATTTACCTTACACTCATTACAATCATGGAACTGTGTTGCGGGACTCTAGAATCATTTTTACTGCCAATTGACCACTAAAGACTCTGTAGAATTTATAGTCGGGGCTGACTGTCGTTATAAATTTAAAGAAATCAATTTATATCTTCCATTGGTTGGTTATCGATCTAAAATAGTGCGCAACACAGTTCTATACCCTCTTAGGATAAATGCCTTTTACAATCTTCGAGTGTTGTTTTCCGTTCATACTATACTGAAGCTTAAAATTACAGGTTCCTACATAATACGAATTCTAAAGAATATAAGGTGTTCCGCGAGTTGGTGACGAAATTGCGTAACAAGGGGGCTAGTGAAATCAAAACTGAAGTGAAGCCGGAGGACAAGTATGAACCGGAATTCTGTCTAGAGGACGACGACAGCTATGACGAGAGCAGGCCAATCAAACAAGAAGCAAGTGATGGGTATGGTTTGGACATAAGTAAACTACATGGCTATAAAACACCTGATAAGTAAAACAGTTTCACGGATTTTATCGCGTTTAATTACTATACAATTATTTACAATTATACCTGATGTTTATATGCTTTTCAGAGTCCATGATTAAGGAACAGACATTGAATGAACCAAAAATGGATAAGGTCTTAAAAACTGTATTATTTATCATGTAGAGCATTTGGATAAGCAACCGAAACATGAAAATACCTGTTTATGACGACATATGCCTCTACACGGACAGAAGGCGTGCATTACCTTCTCCATTAGGATTTTTTTGGACCGTCTCCCACCAGGCTGGTCCAATGCGGATTGGTGGGTGGACCGACTTTTTACATGCCGATCCGACGCAAGGATCATCTTACTTTCAGACAGTGATCGACCCAAATTGACCTTACCAACCGGAAAACAACATAACAAAAATTATTTCTTCGCGGGATTCAAACCCACGACCTCCGGTTTATAAAGCAAGGGCTGATATCGCTAGGCCACGGGGGCGGAATTTAACAAACGTCTATCACTTTGCGATTTTTATAAAAAATGCTGTATGTATGACCGCTTTGCACATCAATTATATGTTATACAGGATTAGTATAAAACCTAAATTAATTTAAATTTGAAAACAAAACAATCAATAACAAACTAGTAACTATAGGTCAGTGATGGCGAACCAATGGCACAATATTTTGGGCACGTAGCTAGGCATTACATGACGAGCGAATGCAAGTGACCCCTGTGGTACGGGAATATTCAGGAGCGGGGAGCGTGTAATGCGTTAACAGACACATTTGATTGCTTAAAAATGCTGGCTCATGATATTTTAACAAAATTTTTATCAACTTATGCCTGTGCGTGTTTATTTGCAGAGATGAATAATATCAAAGACTCGATTAGAAACCCTTTGACAGATAAATTTAGTTCAGCATGAATGCTGCTAAAAGTAACATCTTACAAGACTAACTTATATTATTTATCCTCTAATCTGCAACAACAGAAGCCACATTAATTTTACTTCAAAAATGTTCCTTTATTCTAAAAGAGTTATGAGTTGATAGTGTGAATTGATAATATTTAGTCAATAATCACATAATCAAAATTATTTTATGGCACATCTATGACCTCATTACAGGTTTCTTTAGAAAAATAACACGTTGGTACGTTAAGGTTTGCCATCCCTGCTGTAGGCTATAGCTTATAAGAATAAAAAATCAAAGAACTAAGAAAAGTAAGAGTTCATAATAAGTTTATTAAAAAACAGTTAATTCACAGCTCTGCCTGTGTTATTCTCATATGTTTTGGAATGGATTTTTCTGGGGTGAAAATTATTTTTATATTACTTAGTAATAGGGCTCTCTATTACTAGAAGAATATTTAAATTTTATGATTTAGTAGTTTTGGAGCCCATTCAAAACAAACAAATATTTCCTCTTTATTATATAAATATTGATAGATTATATATTCCTTTATTCTGCAGCACATCATGCGGCAACATGTTTAAACGGGAAGACGACGACTCGCAGGGTACCAGGGACGCAGAGAACCGTAGGAGGGAGCGGAAGAGGAAGTCGAGGTGGGGCAACGACCCACCAGCTGATGTGAAGCCCCCCGGCTTAGTTGCCCCATTGCCCGCTGCAGGTATTTGACAGCTTGTGTGCTTGTTGGAAATGCTTGATTGAAAAAAAACATAGGTTTATATCTGCAATTGTTACAGTGTTGAGTGGATGGTTTTTAAAATGACTTTAATAAAGTACTTAATGAATTTACCAATGATTTATTTTTTTTAACCCGACACCATGACTGCTAAAGTTGTATATAAAACGAGAAGCAGTCATAAAACAAATGAGAGCCGTTTACTTAGGCATCATTTAGGTTATATATACATTGAGGCTTAAAGAAACCTTTTGTTTTTGAAATTAATTTTACATAAATATAAAAAATGATCTGTTGAATAAAATCTGACCCCATGTGAGCATCAGCGGTAGCAACAGTATAGCATTCTATTTCTTGTATTTAACTTAAAACTAAACAGGAGCAGAGACTTGAATTTTAAAATATATTACTTTTTGCTTTAGAAATAATCACTATGGTAGTACCCTATTTGTTGGTCTTTTGTAAAAAGACATCACTATTGCTAGATCAGAATGCATTACAAATTTCAAAAATGTCATATATTTAGTATACTATTCAATCCTTTAGAGTCGGCTTATATACTTATAGTAAAGTCCTCTAGATTTGGAGTTTATATGAATAAAGTCATATTTCTAGACTAAATCGCACTTAACTGCCTCCGTAGCCTAGTGGTATGAGCTTGTTCTTTAGAAACCGGAGGTAGTCTGAATTCCGCTTTTGGACTACTTTTCTAAGTTGTTTCCTAGTTGGTTAGGTTAATTGGGGCCAATCACCCAATTGTCTTTAAAGTGAGATGATTTATGCGTCGGATAGGCATGTAAAAAGTCGGTCCACCTACCAACCTCCATTGGACCAACAAGGTGGTACACAGTGATGATGAAATTGCATCAAAGATTTGTTGCCTGAAAATTTGACAGGGTGATAGAACTTTGGTAATGAACCTAGGCCAAGTTGAACCCTTGACAATGTTAATAGATTCCAGATCCAATTCCGCCTTTATATAGAGGTGGATATTGTAGTAAAGTGAAGCAATATTAATACGTTTTGCAATAAAATCTTGGAAAACATTTAGCTAGTTAGTTTATAAATTTTAAAAGTTGTTACCAAATAATTGCTTAACTGATAGCACACAACGGTAATGAATTGTTCGGTTAAGGCTATATCAAACTGATTATGAATAATTATTTGCTGTTAAATTTTTTAATTTAAAATTTATTAAAGCGGTCTGAAGATTTCGTTGCCAACCGTTTCATTTTACCGGTGGTGGGTCCCCTGATTACAGGAGACCGTCTG
This sequence comes from Lamproptera curius, assembly GCA_029286875.1. Classification (NCBI taxonomy): domain Eukaryota; kingdom Metazoa; phylum Arthropoda; class Insecta; order Lepidoptera; family Papilionidae; genus Lamproptera; species Lamproptera curius. Next base: position 733,182 of record JAGSMT010000079.1, read on the forward strand.
GGTGGGTACCACCACGGTGCTTATTTCTACCGCAAAGCAGTAGTGTGAAAACACTAATGTGTTCCGGTTTGAAGGGCACCGTAGCCAGCGTATTTACTGGGTAAACGAGGCTTAACATACTACGTCTCACGGTAGGCAGCGCGTTGGTGATATCAGTATTGCCAATGTTTATGGGCGTTGGTGGCCACTTTTCGTATGCAATAAAAAAAAACAGTAGAAGTTCATTTAATAATTAATAAAATACCTAATGCTTCTAACTGACTGACGGACTCTGATAAGCATGCATTGTTTTGTTATATCCATGTTTTCATATTATTACTTAAATAATTTCAGGCACGAAATTGGCTAAAATCGACGAAGAAGGCGTTAAACTGACAAACGTTAACCGGAATAATCCCGCCTTGATGCAGTACGCAATGACCAACTATGGCACTACGAACTTGAGCGCGGAAGATTGGAAAAAGTGCGAGGACAATTTCAAGCTGAACCTGTTGTACCAAGTATGTTAATATGGTCGATAAACTTTTAATACTTTGTAAGTTAAATGTAACTGTAAAGATATGAATTACGTAAAATCCTATGCAACATAAATTACATATCGGCTCGTCTAATAAAATAATTTATATTATTCATTCATTTATATATTCATTTTTCATTAATATATAGATACATATATTAATTTTAAGCTTCATTTATTGTTTTTTATTATATTCAATTTATCATTTATTTTACAATTTATTAATTAAGTATATATTATTATTTTTTATTCATGGTTTTCTTATATAGCATATTCACGATTGAATTTTCTTAGCATTCTTTGATTGGTTTTCTCCATTATTATGTGACTATAACTTTTGACGAATTCACCAGATATAAGAGTAAGAAGAATCTATATTATTCTCAGTATTGTTTCAATCTATATTACAATTAGCATTAATAACATTATAAGTTACATGTATATAATTTCTAATAAGAGTTCAATAAAATAAGGAGATAAAGAAAGAATAATAGTTATAATACAGAGATTAAGAATAGTTTAAAGAATAATTCACAATGAGCATTTCAATGCAAACAATTTAAATTACGTAAATGGATAACTCAAGTCCATAATATTTCATAGTATTTTAAAGGTTATTAATTATGTAAAATCACCTTCTCCTTTTGCATATACTCAAAATCATAACGTAACATTTATTAATTTATATCTTAAGATATCATAGATATAAAACTTTAGCAGAAATGCATAAGTGTTTTCAGGAAGGCGTTCGCTGCATTTAACATTGGCTAATTGGATGACTTCCTTTATTCAGTTTAGCTTTTCTTATAATATGTTTTGATTAATCTTGTTTATAAATATTCAAGCCTGGCCACTTTTTGGATATGTACTCAAAATCTCCTATTTCGTGAGACATTCATTGTTTCTATTTATCATCTGTGAGAATTTGACTAAGCATTTAAGAATATCAAGTATTCATTTTATGATAGTTCCGGCACAGTTTTTAAAATCTCATTTTTTTTATGACTTACCTTTTATTACGTCTTCAGCGCCTTGAGATAAACTCTTTTTTATGGCGATACGCAGGAGTCAGACGAGCAGTCAGGCCACTTGGTGGAAGTGGTCACGACTGTCCGAAGATCATTAGCAATATCATTAGGTATGCCAACTGCTGCCTACGTGAGACATGTGTTAAGTCTCGTTACAGTAAATACGCTGGCTACTTGATGCCCTTCAAACCGGAACACAGAAGTGTTTTCACATTACATGCTAATTGCAGCAGAAATAGACCGCATGGTCATTTCCAGACGGTCTCCTAGTAAAACAGGGACCTATACGTCTTCAGTCATTTTAATTTAATACAAGTTCTACCTTTTAAATATAATATTGATATGTCAATATTATGTATCGGATTAGTGCAATTGTTACACAAAAAACTATGTTGAACTATAAAAGCAAATTATAGTAATGAGGCAAAATTATTATCTAAAACTTTTTGCTTCTTATCTAAAAGCTTGAATTGCAGTTGTATTAATGAAATGGGTCATGCCCCTCCCAACGCGTTGTTCATGGATTGGCATTTGTGTTAACAGAGTTTGATATAACATTGTAATTATTTAATGTATCCCATTTAAAAAAAAATTACAGGACATGTTGAAGAAGAGGCAAGAAGTTGACAGGCTAGCCGCAGCTGGGAAGCACAAGTACGAGTACGACAGTGACGAGGATACCTCAGAAGGTACCTGGGAACACAGGTACAACAAAAAACACAACAAAAACACATTAATTAACAAAAATTGTATAAAGAATTAGGTAATTTTTTTTATTGAAAAATCATGATGATTATTTAGAAGAAAGCATGCTCTTTTACGGGTTTTTAATTATTTTGCAATTTAAAGATTTGTATAATTTCAAAATATGACTAAGGGTTTTTATATATATATCTATATTTATTTGTGCAGTTTATTACTTTTGTATTGTAAACTTTTGGTAGTTTTTGTGAAATGTAATTAATTCTACTCTGTCTCTCCTAAACAGATTGCGAGCAAAAGAGATGTGCGCTACAGAGAAGTGGGCAGATGAACTAACAAAACAAGCCGCTGGCAAACATCACATTGGCGACTTCCTGCCGCCTGAAGAGTTGAAGAAGTGGGTAAAGATTCTTAAAAACGACAACAATATGCTGCCAGCACTATTATTAATAAATGTTAATCATAATTGATTCTGTAAAAATATACCATTAAAATTATTTTATTTTTAATGTACTTTAAATGTCTATGCTAATATAGATTAATTAAATATAGACATATTTTATATACAGATTTATGGAGAAATACTCGGCAGTTAAGAGCGGCAAGGAACCTGATTTGAGTGACTACAAAGAGTTTAAGTTGAAAGAAGACAATGTGGGTGAGTGTATTATATATGCCATTATACTCCTTACAAATATAAGACAATATATTCCGACAATTCAATCATATATGTATGATTTTCTGTTTAATGTTTTTATGAATAAAATCTTTTATTTTATTCTGTCTCATAATATTGTTTCCATATTTAGTTATTGTTTTCACCAATATTGAAATTAGTTAAAAGATTTACAATTTTTTAAATGAAACAAACATTTTTCTCTACTTTGTAAATGTCTAAGTATACCTAAGAAATATCAATAACTTTTTCTTCTTCTCTCTTCTATAATAATTATATCTTTTTCGGGCTTAATCTTTTATTTAAAAAGGTTTTTTTTATCATACATAATTGAAAATCATTGATAAATTTTAACATAGAAATTAGAACTATTCTAATCTTAAAGTTCAATTCTGCCATGAACTAATTAAAGTATGAAAGCAAAAACCAAACAACATCACTATGCGCTATTAAATCGATATAGTGTCATGCTTTGTGTATGGTATAGGTGTTTAATAAATTTGATACATATATCATCAGCCTTTATTAGTCCACTGCTGGACATAGGCCTCCCCTAATACACCCCTATCCATTAAGGGGTTTGGACCGTATCCCACCACGCTGGTCCAATGCGGGCTGGTGGGTGGACCGACTTTTTACGTGCACCTTCGGCGCATGGATCATCTTACTTTTCAGACAATTGGGTGATCGGCCCTAATTGCCCTAACCAACTAGGAAACAACAATGAAAATTTGTTGCGTCCCCGCAAGATTAGAACCCACGACCTCCGGTTTCTAAAGCACACTCCCATACCACTAGGCTACGGAGACAGTTGTATTTGATTAAACGAACATATACATGTATTTGTGATTATTCCTCAGGATTTAAAATGCTACAGAAACTTGGCTGGAACGAGGGTCAGGGTCTCGGAGCCGAAGGTTCCGGTATCGTGGAGCCAATCAATAAGTGAGTTCAATACCTGCAAGATTAATATTCCATACAGTTCTTGGAAATATTACAAATACCTTTAACGTAATCATTACGGGAAAGGAGCAGAAATTTGAATAAACCATCTCGTCTAAAGTAAATGGTTCAAATTTTTTTTTAATGATTTTTGATTATGATTTTTACTTATATCAATATTGAATTAAGGGTCTTGTCTAGAAGATTTGACGTAGGAATGACTAAATAATAAAAAACGTATATCATTAATCATGAAAAGAACCTTCAACTGTATAATCTGTATTAAATTAATGACATTTTTATTTTCAATTATTGTCTCGTTATAAAATATCAAAATGTATGACGTCATTATATAATATGGTGATGCAGCTATGCGTGATACATACGAACTTTTCTGAAAAATCTCTTCTTATTATATCCATACTATATATATAAGACTGCCTCCGTAGCCTAGTGGTATAAGCGTGTACTTTAGAATCCGGAGGTCGTGGGTTCGAATCCTGCGGGGACTCAACAAATTTTCATTGTTGTTTCCTAGTTGGTTAGGGCAATTTGGGCCGATCACCCAATTGTCCGAAAAGTAAGATGATCAATGCGTCGGATGGGCATGTAAAAAGTCGGTCCACCCACCAACCCGCATTGGACCCCCTAATGGATATTAGGGAAGGCCTATGCCGAGCAGTGGACTATCAAAGGCTGATGATGAATGAATATATAAGACAGTTTTATAATTGTAAATCCAAACATATAAACATAAATTTCAGAGGACACCAGCCTGTGGCTAACTTGGGCCTCGGTGCGGCCAATTCTGACACAGTTTCACAAGAGGACGATGAGTTCGACGCGTACAGGAAGCGAATGATGCTCGCATACCGTTTCAGGCCGAACCCACTTGTGAGTAATAATTGGATTATAAAATTATGTACAACAGCTGTTGCCCGCGACTTCGTCCACGTGGTAATATACCAAAACTCTTTTAATTATTCTCAAAAAAAAAATACCAATTAACTCCTAATTATATCAGCCATCTTTTAGTCTCGTCAAACTCGGCCTAGCCTAGTTCCAGAAATTATTTTAGCCAAACAAACGGACAGACGGACAAAAATTTATAAATAAAGTTTGTTTTGTTATATGTTTCTAACGGCCGCTCCAATTTCATCTTTTTAATTTTAATTAAAAGCCTTTTTTTATTTTTTTCAGAACAACCCGCGAAGGCCGTACTACTGAAAGTGTATACTTTATATTTTAAAGAATCCGTGTAGCTTTTAATATTATCATTTTTAAATAAGTCTTAACTTAAGTGCTTTGTGTTTTAATTATTGTACTTTAAGATTGGTCAAAATAACCTTTGTCATATTCGACTGTTTCGACTATAATATTGTATATTTCTTCCACCTGTAATTAGAAAGAGTTGTATCAATACAAAGTTTCGTACCTATTACCTTATCTCTATGTTCATTCCAAATCTGTTTTTGATTATTTTTCTTATTTATAGTTATTAAAATGGTAACACATATAAACCTTTGTTTTTTAATAATTATTTACAATATAATTAGTGATGTTCACTAAAGATACGATGGCTGCTAAAAAAATCGAAATTTTATATATTTTCTTAATGCATAAGTGCAGATTTTTGGGGTTATATGAGAATTATGATTGGTGAAGCATTTTTTTCTACTCGGATGTTACGCTTCCAGACTCTTGTCTTTGCTTCATCTAACACAGAGTTCGCGTGAAGGCAAAGCATTGTTTAAGAATACACAATATGGTGATACTAAAATATAATTTTTTATTTAGCATCTTATGCAGACTTATTGTCTACTAACTGTCTGACTATTATATTGATCTAAAACTAGACTTGTGATTTAAATAAAGTAACCCAGTAGGATTTATTATATAGTTCGGTTATTTTGTATAGTTCAGTCATGTGCGTAGGTTTCCGGTTTTTTTTTATGGCAGTTAAAATAAAAATTACCTCCATGACTGGTTAAGTTAAAGGACTTCCTTTGATTCTATATTAAAAAAAGATTCTAAATATAAAAAATGAAGTCCATCTACGTTTCGTCCTTATTTCGGAAGTATTTTATTATTTAATTCTATTGGTAAAGTCCAAATATGGTTCTATCTATTCCAAACTGAAAAGAAGAAAAATGAGACTGTACTGTACCAATCGTACATACATACTAGAATTTAATAAATATTTTTACTCCACAAACTGTAGATCTCAAGTAGCTTATATTGTAAGTGACGTTATAAACGCCATTTTAAACTGCGCTTTCTTTTTTTTAATATTCAGCGCGATAGAACAAGCTGGAAATTCACATGCCCGTAAGTGGATAACCAAATAATGGGATAGTCTATAAGAAAAGACGCCTCAAATGCGTTAACTGCCCCGAGACATGAGATGTTACGTCCGGTTTGCCCTGTAATTACGTTACCTACGGTGCCCTTCAAACCAGAAGACATTAGCGTTAACACATTACTCATTTGTGGTAGAAATAGGCACCGCGGTGGTACTACCCTAGACGGTCTTTTGTAAAAAGAGACCTGCCTACAAATTTCTTCTTCGTATAGTTTCTACAAATATTGTCTTTTAAATTCACAAATAAACCGTTTCTTTCAGCACAATTTGCAAGCTAAATAAATCAAAATGTAAAATTGATTTAATTTATATATTGGAGAGGCGTATGTTAATCGTACTTTTTATATGATAGTGGGGTTAAATAATATATGCAGTTTAGTTCTGGAGATATAACAATTTACATGGGAGGTATATGTTAATAAATTTTCATATGACCGGTTTTAACCGGTGGTAGGTCCCCTGTTTACAGGAGACCGTCTGGGTGGGTACCACCGCGGTGCCTATTTTTGCCGCGAAGCAGTAGTGTGAAAACACTGCTGTGTTCCGGTTTGAAGGGCACCGTAGCCAGCGTATTTACTGGGTAAACGAGACTTAACACCCTATGTCTCACGGTAGGCAGCGCGTTGGCGATACCACTGGTATTGCTAATATCTATGGGTGTCGGTGACCACTTCCCATCAGGTGGCCCGACTGCTCGTCTGCCTGCGTATGCCATAAAAAAAAATATGAGGTGTTTGCAATTCCCTTAAATAGGGGTCTTTATCATAAAATACATCCTTATAAACAGTGGAGCCCTTACACTCTCTATCAGGAGAACACTGAAGTTTTTGTCTTTTTTAAAATGTAGAAAAAGCACTCAAAAATAACATATTTTTGAAGTGACCTAAATAAATACCCGAAAGTTTTATCATCATCAGCCTGTGTCAGTCCACTGCTGGAAATAGGCCTCCCCTCATTTAGAGCGTTTTTGGACCGAATCCCACCACGCTGGTCGAATGCGGGTTCGTAGGAGAACCGAATTTTTACATGTCCTTCCGACGAGTGGATCATCTTACTCCTCAGGCAATTGGGTAATCGACCCAAATTGCCCTAACCAACTAGAAATTTGTTGAGTCCCTGCAGGATTACAACCCGCGACCGGATTGTAAAGCACACGCCCTTACCACTAGCCTACGGAGGCAGTTTTATATAAAGTATTTTTTATTTCATAGAAGTTATTCCGTTACGTTCATAGTAAAGTCAACAAGTTACTGATTCATTGTAAACACAACCGGGGCCTCTTAAAACAAGCAAAGTAAGTTAGACTCATACCTTTTCCTATGTAAATACAGCACTATACATTGAGGCTCTTGTTCATACCTATACAGCGGGGTTCGAATTGGACGTCAGACACGCATCGACCTAAGCCGTTTTTCATTGACGGTTTTCCTTCTTGCACACACATTTTTGTTCTTGGTACACGACACATGATATATCTCTTTTGTCACTTTGGCTACGTAGAGCAGGAATAGCTTACGCCTATCAACCCGACCTGTACTATCCAGGGTGCGTCAAAAGCAGGCTTCATTAGATCGCTTGGAGCAACCTTCAGGCCGTCCAGACTCCGAAGGATCCCGCCTGCTCGGACCAAGCTATAGGCTACTAAGACAAAGTGGGAAGGTATCTTCATTCACGTATGAAAGCCGAGGAATTGAAACTATTACTTTGCAAATTTGGTTCGTATCGTATGTGGTGCAACAACTTTGTAGTTTATATTATGCGGCCTGCTCAACTGCTTGCCAAAAATTGAGTTTCGACTGTAAGCCAAAAATTAGTTCAGATCGCCATTGGCATGGCATAAAAAGACATTTCTATACACTAGGAGCGGTGCTAAATGAAGAAGATAGTTTTAAAGTGAGGGTTTCTAAGAGACATAAAAACTCTTTAAGGCGATTATTGCATTAAATCTCCAAAAATAACCCCTATACTATGGATATTCAAGTGTTGTGTGACCGTGTAATTAATTTCAAAAATCAAGTACCATAATAACTGTATTTCGCACAAAATTATCTATTAAAAACTGTAGTCGTATTTTAATAAAGCACTTATTTGTATGTATGCCTATTATATTTTTAAGTAAATTTTTTTTTAAGAACTTAATACTTTTTACAGTTAAATTTTACTCTCTTATATGGTATAAGTTATATTATGATTAATGGAAATAAATTAAAGAGTTATAGCATCCGTTATAACTCTTTAATTTATTTTCTAAATATAAGTAGTATATAATTCCTTAATATAAATAGGTAAACGGTTAAAACACATTGTTTAATAAAAGGAGAAGCAAATTTAAAGAAGTAAAAATTACAAGTGATAACATAAAATAAATAGTAACGAAGATTTCAACACTATTAATATCGTTTACGCATTAAAAAACAGCATTATCGTGTCTTTCGTCTACGTATTTTAACTATCTATTTTACCAACTAAACGGTACAAAGCTTAAATAGCGTTTTATTCACATACGTTTAACAAAAACACTGTCGCTGTAACGTAACTATAATAATCCGAAAAGATAACTAAAGTGCTCTTACAAGTGCTCTAGTTTTGAAACAAAATGTTAATCAATTTTTTTTAATCTAGGGAGGTGATGACTAAATTTTTTATATTACTCTAAGCTGAAAATAAATTATACAGATAAAAGTATATTTGTGTATGTTTATTAAATAAAAACTAGCGACCCAAATGATTCCAATCTTTCGGAACTACTTAAATGATTTCACAATTTCGCTTTTAAAAGTGAAACAAACAGGACGGTATTAATAAGCTTTTGTATATTTTTCCCAGCCGTTGATATGAAGAATAATGGTGAGAAACTCACATCAGAGGAACGACTGAAAGTTTTAATAAAAAAAATGCAAAATGCGAAAAAATTTAAATAGTTAATGACGTACACTACAAAATACAAACTTCGTAAACAAAAATGATCTGACATATTAATGAATTTTATATGACTCTAGAGATATGACCTACTAAGACTATAGCACTGCCTTTTATAAATTTTTACTTCTGTAGGCTGTATAGTCATATTGTCTTATAACTTCAAGTCGTCCTCTATAAATGTTATATGAAACATAACTTTTTTTCTAAATCAACCGAACATAGCGATTAGCGCTTTGAAATTACAAATCTTTAACTCAATTATTACCATTGAAAGTCGTTCATTTCTATGTCCGGTAACAGCACATAAATACGAGTACGTCTATGACATAAACACTGCCTGTTAAATTTGTTTTTTGTATAACATATTAAATTGACACGATTCAGAATAGAGATTTAAATTCGACCGGGCCTCGTCTCGGTGACCGTTGTCGCGTACGCCGTCTATTGAGTTTAATTTTAGATGCCAATGACAAAATATTTCTTACTCGCGTATTCCATTCAACTGTGTTGTTTAGCTTATTATGTGTAGTTTGGCAATTTAATCTATTTTCTTTACGGCGATATTTATCTTAAGTGCCTGCCTGTTGTTTATGGACTAAAGTTTTACTGCGATCTCGTTAATATGAAGACGAATATTCGTAAAAGTGCAAGTTTCCAATTCTATCGTTCTACGACTTCTAGTTGCAGCGAAACGTCGAATTTGTCCAGCTCATCTGATAATTCGGATACTCCATTGAAAAGGTATAGATAATTATGAAAAGAATGCGCAAATTTCAATTTTGACACAAATTAGACGGAGGAGATAGGCTATAGTCTTATAATTTGCTTATTATTTCCTTTTATCATCGTCTGCAATAATAAAAATAAATAGTTTACGTGGCATTTGTTATGTAATCATCAAAACAGTGTGTACAGCTATTCTGAACATTACTGTCCATAATAGAAAACATTGTATGTGTTTATCAAATGTGTTACTATATAAAAACTAATTTTTGTTCTTGTTTCGTTGTCGTTTCATGTTCTAAATGCACATATTTTTCTCCATTTATCCAATAACAAAATACGTTTGTATTAACGTTACATTTGTTTGAATACACGCAAAATTGTTATCATAATAGGTAAATTAATTTAAAAACAACTGTTAGCCCCATAGTTTAGACATTATAGATGAAAATAAATTCTAAACTTGAAACATATAATCGTTGTTTACATTGTAATTTCATTAAAACATAAAGTAACATGGCATACAACACCTTGCCGACTAAGTTTTTCGATTAGACATTACGAAACAATTACAAATCAGATTCATATGTTACGATGGACATTAATATTGTTCGATCTTTTAATAATGCTATTAACTATACTACAGCCAAAAAAAAAGCTATTTATAACATTAAAGTGCTATATAAACTTCTAATGTCCGAATAACAAAAAGCTAAGCGTTCTGATTTGTCGTCGCCAATTACTTCTTAGCCAAAATCGAAATTCCTTAAACTTCCATAAACCTTATATCATACACTATTTTCGCCAGAATTGAACGCGTTTTTTTGATGGACCGCGGTCAAGTTTAATCTCTACGCAATGTTTTATTGAAAAAAAGAATGTCGAAAGTTTTGCCGCCATTTATTTTGACTTAAGACTTTGTTTCGTTATATACGAAAATGACGTCAGTTTTCTGAGCAGTATCATCATCATCTCATCATCTTCAGCCTGTGTTAGTCCACTGCTGTACATAGGCTTCCCCTTATGCACGTCTTCTCCATTAAGTGATGTATAACCACGTATAATGATTTTGTTTGTCCGAATTTGGTATTTTACTTGTCTCTGGTATACCCTAGAACGTTTTTGTAATTATAACAGTTAAATGAAAATTAAACTAGCTACTTTAGTTAAAAAATCTCACTAATCTGAATCTCATCTTAGGCAAGTGTTGTATACTTAACTTAACGGTACCACCATTAAAAAAGGCAACGTTAGCATTTATGATTAAGCGATTTCATTCCACACATGAACAAAGGACGGACTACAGTTTTTAAACTTCTAAATCCAAATATCTTTATTCAATATAGACGTTATACATTTGCATACTGATTATCAAACATGATATCACTACTAATATTGTTGATATATTTTAATATATTATTGTACGTCTATTAATCAATAAATATTGTAATATATAGATTCAACCGTCTCCTGCGCACGTCGATTGTACGCAGATGGACGTACTTCAGAAGGAAACGAGCCAAGATGTGGTCGCGCGGGCGGTCCGTTTCCGACACGGGCCTTTGCTCCATAATTGACCGTGGTAATGACACATGATTTAGTTTTAACACACAATTTACGTCATCGTAGTTAAATTATAATTGAAACAAAAGAAAAAGACCAAAACTATTCTACTATCGTTAAGTTCTCTATTAAGTATAGTAAGATTCCTTTTTACAGGTTACGGCTCAGAATATAGCGGCCACAAATCTGTTGTATTGTTACACTAAAGCGTTCCGCTTTACAGGGCAGTCAGCATTATTACCGGGCAAACGTATACTTCTAAGCAAAGCTTCTTATTTCGTTTCTTGATTCAACAAACAAATAAAAAGGAAAATTAAGAAGCTACTTACTACAAGAATATGGTTTTATGACTTTATATGCTCTTTAATTATGTTTAAATATATTAACTTGTTATAAGTACTGACATATTTTGTGGTAAGAATCATAAAAAAAATATTCACCTAATAAAACAAAGCTTAACTAGATTAGATTGTATCTTTGATAGTGAAAATTTTCAGATCCAAATTACATGGAAATCGGCGTTGGCAAACATCATTCGTTGATGGTTTTACATGGACCCTCCAGTTATGCAGTGCCTTCACTACATGTGACGTAAGTAATATTCATGTATTACAATAAGTATGTCTTATTGTATGTATGTAGATTATTACCGCCTCCGTGGCCTAGCGGTATTAGCCCTTGTCTTATCAACCCGAGGTCGTGGGTTCGAATCCCGCGGGGAAACAACTTTGTATTATCGTTGTTTCTGGTTGGTTAGGACAGTTTTGGCCGATCACCCGCTTGTCTGAAGACTAAGATGATCCATGCGTCTAATGGGCATGTATAACGTTAGTTACCGACGTTATACATGTACTGGACCAGCGTGGCGGGGCAGTAGACTAGCACAGGCTGATGATGATGATGACGTAGATTAAACCCTATAATACATAGTATCCATACTTATATTATAAATGTGAAAGTAACTCTGTCTGTCCGTAATTACCGTTTAAACCGATACATACATAGAATAAATTCCGATAGGCTACTTATTCGCGGGTACCAACTATTAATTTATAAATGCGAAAGTTTAGAACTATGGATTTTTATGACACCAAAATTACTTGACGGAGAGAACTTCACAGCAAGATAGCCAGAACGACGCAGATGGCACAATAAAAATAAATTTGAGAATATAACTAAATAAAGTCTTGAAAGTGCACGCCGCGCCAAAGGATCAACTGAAGTTAGTGGTTTTTTGTCATAAAAAATGGTTTCCTGTAAAATCGGCATATGTACAGTAGGATGTAGGATCAACCCTATTTCTCTTTCTCTCTGTCACTCTTTCACTAAGAAGACCAACTGCGCACGATTAAGAGAGACGCGTGCCTCTCACTTTCTCTTACGGTTGCTTATTACTACTATTGTTGCGTGAGCGGCGCTGTGACACAGTTTTCGAGAGCGCATCCCCATCTTGGACCAATTTATAAGACGTTGTCAAGTCAAAAATGAAATACATTAAAATGTTAAAAACGATTTACGCAATACAAAATTCCTTTTTGTACAACATCTCTAAGAAGAAGGTATTCAAATTAGGACGATGGTTTTCTTACATAATGCACTGTCTTAAAAAAATATGAGATTTTAATAAGTTGATTTTAAATCTCTTTTCTTTTGATATGATCTAAAAACAATTTCGCCATCATTATACGTAAGGAAATTGAATTGCCGCCACTTTCCCTATCGTACATATGATTCTAATCAATATCTTGCGCAGTGCACTATTACGCAGGTTTCTCGTGCCGATACAAAATCATATAAATATATACTTTATGCGTCTAATAATAAAGAACAAAATACAACGCTCTTTAAACTTGGATGACAGCTCCGAAGAATGTTGGGGATGAAGACAGTGTTAATGTGGAACGTTTTGTGATTGTTAAATAAAACATCGCTTAGTGTTGAAATAAATCATAAAGCCATTGTGTAATAATTTACTTAAAGTTTATCTCTTGTACTAGACTGGACATTTTTGTTATTTAGTTGTAGTGAATAACCTAATCTATATTCGGCATCCATAGATATCATGTGTGTTAAAGCTATTATGGTGTGAGATCGTTATTAGTTTTAGTTGATTAATTAAAAAAGTAAAATATTCTGTCTAACGTGCTATTATTACGGTGTTAATAAGTATTTTGTCTAACGCCTACAGTAACTTTACAAAGTGAGTTTACAGCCTTTTGATTCCCCATAACATATAAATGGTTTTTAATTGTACTAAATATGTGTATTAAAATATATCTTTTACAGTTACACACTAATTTATAACTAACGTCTACATTTTTTGTCACTGCAAAGCTTCGTAGCAAATTGATTTTATTTTTCTAACATAAAAAATGTTATAAGAAGATAAATACTTTAAAGTCACGCGAAAATTATGCAAATAACATTCAAAACGAATGTGTTTCGATAAGTATAACGTCATTTTGAAACGGTGCATAGATTATCGATTGCTTTGGAATAAATATAAAATTGGAGCTGTTATACAATAATCCAATAAACTTCTAGGTCATCGCAAACCCGTATTTACCGCATAAACCAGTTTCTGCCCCTATCTTTCGCAGACGCATTTTGAATAACGCGTTTGATGCAATTATTATTTTATCAGGTGTCAGATATTGTGGAATGCATTTTTTCTATCACGACCTGCGTCCGGCGATGGACTTGGTGATTTGTGATTATTAAACGAGGATCGTGTGATTAAAGTGTATATAAAATATCAAGTCATTAGTCGCTTCAAGAGAATATTTCGGTGAGTAGCAACATTTAATTAAACTAATAATAGCCCAAAGCATACATTAAATGTTACGTTCTATATTTGGTCATAAGAACTAGACACGACTATAAAGCCGCTAATGAATTAGTTTTGTAACGCGAACTTGTTTATTTTATAACAAAAATGTCATGTTAGATTTTTTTGTAAATCTAGAAGTTTTTAGAGATAGGAAATACTGCATTCAATAACGATAGATTCAATACATTAGTACTTTAGTGAACATTCTCCATTGTATGTTAGAAGCGGTGCTTTTTAGGGGCATTAAAACTTGATAAATTCTAGGTGAAGAGCATGGAGTGTTACGACCACATAACAATAGATAACGAGAATTTGTTCCTGCTTGCAGCTTTTTGAGACATTAAAATGCCAAGGTATTATTTTTACGCCTCCGCATGTAGTCAGCGTAGTATTGACCAGTATTGTATATGATTGCAGTGTGAGAATAATTACGGCTTATTATAAAATTTTATGATTTTCTCTTGTATATAAAATTTATACGCTTTGCTTCTTTGTTGTATTGCGGCTTGTTAATAATACTGGGTGTCTGGCGATTGCCAATATACCTACAGTATAACTAAAAAAGGTGTAAATTGCTTTTGAATTCTAGATTGTCAAATTACTTTTTTAAGAAAATATATTTTGTAAAATAAATAAGTAAAATAGATAGTATTGTTAGTTCTAAGCTTTGTACTATCGCTTGAGTATCTCTTTTTTAAGTTCAAGTTTATGTAACACATTTCATTCGACCAAAAGTTTGAGACCACATCTAATCTTTTTCTTGAAAATCATTTTAAATAAGGTTCTTTTTTTAATTTGGACACATTTAGTGGACAAAAAGTTTTTAATAGAGTGTACATGCTTTTCAGTCGCAGCGATCTGTAATGACTGAGAGGGTTTAAGCATATATTCGTTTACCGTCGCGTTAGCAGAATTACATTCGCGGTTATTATATCAACATTATCATCAGCCTGTGTTAGTCCACTGCTAGATATAGGCCTTATCTAATGCACGCCCCATTATTTTCCATTATTTATCCGCCACGTTTTAGACCGTATCCCACCGAGGTGGTCCAATGCGGGTTGGTGGGTGAACCGCCTTTTTACGTGCCCATTCGACGCATGGACCATCTTACTTTTCAGACAATTGGATGATAGGCCCAAATTGTCCTAATCAACTAACAGATATCCCGCGAGGTCTGAATTTAATTTTTGTCCACCTATGTAAGTTTAAGCTTGTCAAGCTTACCGTCGAGACATAAAATAGCAAGCGTAACATGAGGTCAAAATTTTGAACAAGAATTGTTTTTACAAAGGTTAACCCGAGGATGCTTCACAAAGCACATTCACGACATCGGCTCCACCGGTGAGGTCGAAATTACACACCCTTTGCTATATGACACTGTAGCTTAACAACATATTAGATAGGAGCGTTGCTGGAGTTTCTGCGCGACTTCGTCTCTCAGCGCCAACTCTTTAAGAAGTGGTAGTAAAGTTTTGATAGAGCTCTTCTAGCTATTAAATTATCCTTAAGAAAGCGTCTGAATCGAGCCGAGGTGTCGGCCCACCTGGGCAGTCCTCGATTCAGCATGCTAACGGCCCAAACCGAGGCTCCCCACCTGGGGGCCCTTAGTGCAGTTAAGTCACTCGGTGGGGAGACGCGCCTGTGGCAACAGGCCCCCCCACATCCGGTAGTGTTCTAATAGGTTTTATCCACAGAGCACGAGGTCCAGTCAAAAAAAACTTTCCCAAAATGACTGATTTCTTGTAGTTATGACCTGAAACAGAACGGCCAGAAAGGCTGTACAAAAAATCTTTTATGAACGATTAGACACAGAGCTACCACCTTTATACAGAAGACTCTTATTATCGGCATACCCAACCATAGATCATCACAAGTGAATTAAACCTGAGTTACTAAGTACTATAAAATAGACATGATGAACCACGAACGTCCTCTCCTCTTAAAAAAGACTAGATGTGGAATGACTTAAAGTCTGCAGTTGTTTTTCGATCTGATCTTTGGCATTATAGTAAAAGTAAAAGAATTGTAGTTTAAAATGTGGACTAAATTTTAACGCAGCCATCGGTCGCACGGCTGCAAAGGTGGCCAGGAAAATTATTTGAAGCTTTCGTGAAAAGAATAAAAAGCGCTATAAATTAGATCAGGCTAGGTTTTATTACCTTTTGTTTTTTATAGCGCGGATCTCTAAGAAATGGAGCTGTGATGTTATAAGAATTACTAATCACTCGTATACCTACAAGTAGTTATAAATTGAAACGGAGACACTTTTCCTTAATCCTTCCTTTCAATTGAATTGAAATTGAATTAAGCTAGATATATATCCTAGTTGACCCGGCAGACTTTGTACTACCTCAATCGATAAATAAAAGATCTATACTTTTGTATAAGATTTTGATAGATAGTTAACAATTGTAGCAAACATAGTAACCGTATTTAAGGGAAATCTAGTTAACTTTTCACCTCTTGAGAGAAAATATGTAGGCAGAGATATATAATTTATTTCGCTCCATTCGGATGATTTTGTATTTATTGACCTTTTAAACTCCCTGGACTTCTACAAATAATTCAACACCAAAATTAGCCAAATCGGTTCAGCCGTTCTCGAGTTTTAGCGAGACTAACGAACAGCAATTGATTTTTATATTATATATATAGATAAAGATATAGACAGAAGATATATTTTCTTCATTATTTCTTATTTATATTGTTACTAAAACTTTTTCTTTTAGTTGCCAATTTTATTATATTCTATATCTTTGACGTAGGTGGTCTCAGACATTTTTTAAAAAGCATTTCTGTTCAGTTTGTTTCGTAGAGTTTATAAGTTGTATTATAATAACTTATTACTTCTTTGCCGTTTTTCAGTATCATATGGTGTTTTAATGATTTATTTATATTAGTTAGTAGTTTTTCTGTCTAAACGTGGAAGAAGATTAAATTTTGCCGTAACTTCGTTCGTAGCTTAGGGTACTCCCAGTTCCATCAGCTATCTTTTAGTAAACGTCTTATCAAAATCGAAGGAGTCATTCCAGAGAGATTAGCCAAAAAAAACACAGACTGACAGACAGACAAAAATTTGAAAACACTTTTTTATTAAGCAAAATTAGCTCCGTAATCATATAATTTAAAATATAAAAAAATGCGACAATAATTGTATTAATCAATTAGTTTTATACAAAAAATCATTCTTATTAGAAACCCGAACTAATTTTACATTATTCTTGCCACTGAACAGGTTTCGAACAGGAGGTTCTTATCAGCCTGTAATAGTCCACTGCTGGACATAGGCCTCCCCTAATACACCCCTATCCATCAGGGTTTTGGACCGTATCCCACCACGCTGGTCCAATGCGGGTTGGTGGGTGGACTGACTTTTACATGCCCTTCCGACGTATGAATCATCTTACTTTTCAGACAATTGGGTGTCGGCCCAAATTGCCTAACCAACTAGGAAACAACAATGAAAATTTGTTGAGTCCCCAGGATTCGAACCAGGAGCTGTGCTTAGAAACCTCCGGTTTCTAAAGCACACGCCCATACCACTAGGCTACGGAGGCAGTTAACAACATGAACAGGAGGTTAATGTTTCGGAACCCAGTAAACATTAGATGTAATTCGTACATGGTGTTACTCAACTTACAATCCAATCCCTAATTATAATCTATTTTACATAAAAGTATTAAATCTCCTGCATTAAGTCAAAAACAAAACCGCACAGCAAATCTGTCCATCGTTTAATTGTTATAATATTTTTCACTAAATGCTAAAATGATAAAAAATGCTATTAGTTCAATTATTTAAATTCAAAGTCCTCATTGAAAGGTTCAAGGTGAATTTAAATGTGTTTCCAAATTTAGACGTGCGTGTTTAGGTGATAATGTGATGATTGCGATAAGTTAGGGCTCAATATTTGTAACTAATTAGTATGCGGATGGTGGATTTAAATGGGCTTTAATTAGTTAGTATTTGTGTAGCTTTTAGCCACATCAAGATTCACCTAAGCTTGATACCAAGACTTTGTATTAAAATTTAAACAAGTCTGGGTATCATAGCTTATGTGAATCTATGTGTGCTTAAGTGAGCTCAGGACGATGCTGGCGCGCTCAAGTTGAACCTAGGCGGAAGGAGTAGGGGTTAATTCATTTTCAGTTTATACTTATATTTTAGTTTTTATTGTCTGTCTGGCATTATCTCCAGCAGTCATTAGTGCCCAATCCGAGTATTCTTAGGCGAGCTTAAGTGAACGCAGATATGATTAGGTAAGCTTAAGTGAATCCAGTTTTCCTAGTTCGTTAAAACTGTCTGTAAAGTGAGTTTATCTATCCGTCGGATGGAAATTTAAAAAGTCGATTTGCACCTGATCTCTCTTAGGTCATGTCGGTTAATCCTTCCATCGAACTATGATAGTGAAGGTATAGGGAGTGCACCTGCGTCTGCCCGTACACTTGTGCACTGTAATATCTTTTGTACAGTTGGCTGATCTCTTATATAGATTGGCCGTAGTTGGAAACCACTAGGAGGACATTATTAGGTTAATCCAGGCGTGCTAAAATGAGCTCAGGCAAATACAGGTGTGCTTAGGTGAGCTCACGCAAATGCAGGTGTGCGTAGGTGAGCTCAGGCGAACGCAGGTGTGCTTAGGCTGTGCTTTGGTGGCGACAGGTCCGTGGGCGGTGGCAGCGCACCCGGCCTAGAGGAGGCGAGCGACAGCGACGTCGATCGGCCGCGTCGTCACCACCTGCGCGTGCCGACACCCCACTACTTGGGACAGTGAGTGATTTGTTACGTTGCACAATAGGCGGATCTAGAATAACTTTTTGGGAGGTAATGAGCTTCGGTAAATGTACGAAGAAGGCTAGTTAAACGTTAACGTACACATTTTAGATGAAACAAAAACATAAACAGATAAGGCTGATGTTCTGCTTGTGTGGCTGTCAATTTATGTTGTATGATACAACATGTTCATTAGAAATTCAGTGTATAACGATGCAGGTATATTCGCTGCACTGGGAATTGCAAACAGTAGTGTAAACACACGATTTCTTTGAGGCAGAAATATTCGTAGGCACCGCACTGGTACAGGCGGTCCCGTGTAAAAGGGCACCAACCACCCTTTAACTAAGTAATTTCAAAACGTAGTTCATACAGGAAAGTTTCCGGTTGGTCACAGAATATCAGGAAAACCTTCGACGGATTTATTCCTCTCAGTCCTCCTTCTGGATCCGCTTTTGTTGCTTATTCGTTGTTGTTCGCTAACAGCTGTGTAAGCCTACCTTGCAGGTTTTTGCTCACTTGCACACTGTCGATAGAATAGCGCTAGAATCTTTTATAAAAAATTCAAACGAATATTTGAAGCATAACTTTTGTTTAACTAATATTTGAATAATGTAAATTTTCTGAACAAACGCGTGTGTGTGTGTGTGTGTGTGTAAAAAATTAAATATATTTACAAAATTAACCGCAATATTAAAGAACCGACTGAAGTCGACTGAAGTCTTTGCAGCTTGAGATATTATAGCTTTCATTTATCGTTATGATGATAGCAATGACTTCGTACAGTGACTGAGCAACTTTAATAAATATTCTTAGAAAAACTCAGAGTACTAGGTATCAAACATTTACCAAATAATTCCAGATGTTCATCTTAACAACGGAGGTTCCGTTGTTAAGATAGTAAAAAATGAGACGAAAACGTGCAGTAATATCTATATATCAATAAATTAACAACCATCGATTTCTATCAATTTTCACTAATTTAGCAAACGATAGCATTTCAATCAGATTTCAAATATCTTTAAAATCTCGAATTTGCTTCTCATAAGGTGTATTAAAAGCGAAACACGTGTCATCAAATCAAAAGTTGATTTCGTTTAAAAGCTATATCGGCTTTATTCTCAAATAAAGAGATAGATTATTGTTAATTATTACACACTGCGTTGCCAATGCGATGTGCACAGCTTCAGTTTGTACGCATTTATACAGACTTGTCATGTGAAATGAAGATGGAGCGGGATGCAGTCTGGAGAGTGACTGCTTCAATTGTTGAAATTGCAGTTGCTAAACGAGTTACCGTCGTTTTGAACTGAAGTCTGTAATATAGACTATGACATAACTCGTTGAGCAATGGATCGGATAACCGCTGTAGCCGGTGGTTGCGTTCGTTGGCCAACAGACGTTAACAGACTACAATCGCAAATATACGTCAAGTAAACCTGCTAAGGGGAAAAGTTATATACAGGTGTTTTAATGAGAAGCGTAATAAGTCCTTTAGTAATTATATTAATAGAATTAAACATTCGTTTGAGAAGAAAAGATATCGGGTTCGATAAAACAGTGGCCTTTTAATATATCATTTAGCTATAATATATAATTTTAAATCAGTTTTAACCACGATCTGAAACATATGTAAGAATAGTCTAATGTTAAACTTTGATATGAGTAAATGATTATGCATTGAATGTGATGTGATTTTATATGTTCAATTAATCAACCAACTTTATATTTTGTCTTCATACTACATTTGACTATTTTTAGTATACAAAATTCAGTTCAGATTTGGCTTTGGTTAACCTTGTTTTGGTTGAGTTTTTAGTGAGTAATTAAAAATACGCGCAGATTGATCAACAGCTCTGCTCCTCCACAGAGTTCTGTAGACGTTTTTAGGGTAGCGACAACTCGAGGACCCCTTCATGCGGAACTCTTTCGATATATCAAATGATGATGCATGTGGAACATAGACAAAAAATAAATATTTTTTTTATTTATTGTTTCATAATTTAATATGAATTTATATTTTTGTCCAATGACCTAAAAAACTATGCTATATTTTTTTTAGTAGTACGAAGAAACCGTTCGGTTCGGCCATATGTGTGGATATCAAATAATATTTTTCTGCGTTAGAAGCTCTTTGTAGTTGATATCCGATTAGCAACACAGCCGAATATATCAAAGGGACTCTTACCACTTGACAAAAATTTCGAATAGGTTCATTTTATTGTTACTTCAACTGGAAAACCATAGCTGCTAATTATAATTGACAATAATATTTCTGGGAAACAGTTATATACATGAAATATATTCTCTATGAAATCATAAATAATGACGTTACGTATCAAGAATTTTTTTTATACATGTCTACTATTTTAAATGTAATTTATTTTAGTGTTAAGTCAGTTGACATTAATATTTATTGTAACCGTTGGATTTATTAAGTAAATATTGTAAAAACATATACCCAACAATTTTATTTTCGAACTTTTAAACGAAACCTACAAATAGCGCTCCAGTTCCGTCCATTCGTTTGTCCATTTGTCAGTCAACGTGCTGTATCTCACTGCCGGTAATAGACAGTTGAAATTTAAAGAATGAAAAAATAAAGATAAATGTTATTCCTTTACCGCTTTAATAACAGATTTAAAAAAAATCATAATTAAATACAGAAATCAGAATCCCTTACGAATTACACATTTTTTCTTTTGTAAAAGTGCCTATTGTTAAAAACTACAATTTAATTAATCCTTAACGATAATTAAATAGTCTCAGACTTATTTTAATGACTTAAACAATGCAGCCTTTTCTAATTATTCTGTACTTTCATTGTACGATACTCAACACAGCGTTAAATGAGTATGTTTAAAAGTAAAAAATAATTTCGTTTACATACAGGAATAGTAATAAAAAATACAAAGCGACAAGGGAGTAACCCGTCAGCACGTTTTACTTGTTTTTGATGCTAATAATTAAAAACGAAAAAAATCCTCTGCCGAAAATACCTACGTGACTTTTAATTTGTTATGCGCTGCAGTAAAATGCATATGATATTTAATAAATCTGTACCTGTGTCAAATAATAAATTTACATAAACTAAGATTTATTTTAAACTAATTTGGCTTCACAACGTCGTTTTTACTTAAATATCGCAATGATTAAATATGCCGGCAGCCCATAAATTAAAACGCGATTACTTTATACTCCCAGCGCTGGATTTACACTAGGGGCAGTCGAGGCAGTCGGGGCAAATGACCAGGGCGGCAAAATTGTGAAAAATAAAAATGTTTTTTTTAATCTTATTAACATTGCTTCATATAATTAGTTAATGCAAATAACTTATATTTTGTATTAATAGATAATGAAAAAAAAACGAATTCATTCATTATTTAATTTTTTGAAAAATGTCTTCTTACACATGTTTCCCTTGTTTTGGGGCGGGTTTTTCTGGTGCCCAGGGGCGACATTTAGTTTAAATCCGGCTCTGTTTACACCATTAGACTTTCTTTATGTGATTTTTATCTTTTATTTGGTTCTGACATATAACATCTAATTCAGAAGTAGATAAAACTTAATCAGTACCAACACGATCCTCAATTTGCATCAATATATTTTTGCGTAGCATTTATGACGACTCTTTTTAATGGACGCCATCAAGATCAGCCGTCTTGGCGTTCATAAAAAAGATGTCCAGTTGCGGACTGCTCAAGGCTGTTTATGATGATGACGACATTTTTACTATTATATATACCTATATGAATTCAAACCGTCCTAGAAACCTTTTTATTTGTCATTGATAAATTAATTGTTAAATTTCAAAAAACTTTTAGTTTCTGTGTTGTTAAATTTGTATGATGTATCAGTTCATTAATTGCTTCATTGTTTAATAATAAAAATGATGTTTAATCACAATTAAATGAATATAGAAAATTTTATTGCTTGCAAAATAAATTTATTTGTTCATAAATAAAACTTAAGACAAAGATATTATAAAGTGTCTCAGGCCCGCATATAATTAGTACTTAAAAATATAGATTTCCCGAACCCCTTGTTTGCTTCCAGGTAACTATGGTGATCCCTCGGGTTTTTCTATCCCGCATAAGGGTATTTATTGATTTCCATAACTCCTACATTGTGGGGCATTTTAAGCCTATAAAGTATTATAAATCCAATAATACGCAACGAATTTAATAGTAAATAATTCCGTACGATTCAATTTATCATACCCGAGGTTGTAGGGCGGGGCGATATTGGCAAGACGAGACTCGCATCAGTCCGTCATTCACTCACACGTTATGATTGTGACTCAGTTCATAAACAGTTGTCGAAAGTTAAACAAGTATTTTCGAACGAAATCGCAACCGTTTGTTGATTATTGCATGCTATGGAAATGTCACCTATATTTGATTTTTATCAAAGTGTTGTTTTATTTCATACGTAGATTCATTGTATGTATTATTGTATAAACAGTAAATGATTTATTTTCAAAGTGTGTTGCTTTTTATTCTGATCATATAATTTTATTTAACGTTTTCTGGCAAGAAGTGAAGTTTTCTAAAAAACTTGAATTTTGTGTCAATTTAAATTTGTTTTCAAACTATTTATAATTTTAATTCGCTAGAAGAGAGTATGACATTATAAATGAAGCAGTCATATCCAGACGACATTATGCTATGTTTTGTGGAAGGTTTCGGTAATAGTGTTGAACGAGGATATAACAAGAGCCGTGAACTGAGTGAAAGTGAGATATCTGTACTTAATATAACTTCAAAAAGTGTACGAAAGCAAAGAAATTGTCTGCAATCGGATACTAGTGCAGAAAGTCTGACTGGCGAAGTCGAGATCAGAAAGACAGGTGGCAAGTCGTTAAGGTTGTCACCTAGTGATAAACTAAAAACTGTTTCCGAACTAAAAAGAAGTTTCAGTGATCGATTCTCCATTATTAATGATGCTGGAAAGAAGAGAGCGTCAAAGGGATATTGACCATTAAAAAAACTTGGTAAATATTACACTATATATCAGTTATCTTTTTGTGTAATGACATATAAGAATTTAGTTTTAGGTTGGGCATATTTTAGTTTCTGTTGGTATAGAGGGTATGAAAAGTTTTACACATAGTTGTTATTGCTGTTAGAAAAATGTTTAACCTTGAATACTCTAGTATTCAACTAATTTCTAACTTAAATTTAAAAAGGTTTCATAAAAAGTGACGATTTTCTTGATTAAAATTAAACTTCTTGTTGTGACAATTACAAGCAAGTTTATTTAATAAAAAAAGCAATATTGACATGAGAAGTGGTAAGTTCAAATTTGTTAAAAATCTTATTTTTTTATATATTAATGGACTCTTCAATGAAATCCAAAATGTATGTTTGGTAGATAAAAGTTTTTATTTTTATTATCTTTTTACTCTTTATGAACATTGTGGGTTCCTCAAATTAGAGCTTTGTAAAATTAAAAGATTGTGGTTAACATTGCCGATGTCCGGCATCAGTGACTACTTTTCATCAGGTGGTTTAACTGATTGTCTGCCTTTGTATGTGTTGAAAAGAAGAATAGTTAAGAAAATCAAAATTGTTATGAATAATAAACATTTTATTTATAATATACATAATTCAATGAAATGTGTCCAATGTTTGTTACTTAATAATATAAAATAACTACAAAAATATTAAGTAAATCATCTTATTAGAGGTTACAATTTCTGCAGTAATATATAGAAGTAAGTGGATATTTTAATTTTTTTCTATATCAAATAAATATTGATTAATGTACACCTATGTTTTACGTTTCGATACAAATAATAAATATTTAGGGTATAATATCTCTTAGTTATCAATAAATTTGACAACTTAATACCGTTACTCTTAGAATAAAAAATGTTAAAGAATATTGGAGAGTCTGGTTCATTTGGTAATCAAATTCTTATGCTCAAGGCCTTAGGTGATATCATTGGGTATTCAAAAATAGTTTACTATTAAACCTAACCCAAAAGGATGTACAACATTATGCATTCGTTGATTAGGTTCTGAATGGTTTGTTTAGTAATTGACAGCGGTTAATTGTTTTTTTTCTACTTATTTTGCAATAAAACTGTCGGTATCGTATTGTTATGTAAGTTGTTATTTTATAGGTATGTTTTTTGGAAGTATAACTAGTTTAGTAAAGCACAGGTATGTGCGACTTTACCATTATATTTCAAAGAAATATAGCATAACTAGGACCCTATGCCCTTCAAATTAACTAAGAATTTATTTACACATAAAAGTCATGTGTTTACTTGTACTTTAAATCTATAGAAAAACTTGGTAGAGTGTGGAGGAAAAATATTCTATCTTTGTACAATTAGGCAGAATCACCGTTTTGTTAATAACAAACAATTGTTTCCCGTGTGAGCGTGATAACAAACTACAGTACAAAAAATATCATTTCATTGATTATTCATGTTAAATTATATTAACAACCCAATTGGCCTAGTGGTTAGTGACCCTGACTGTTGCCCCAAAGGTTGTTGGTTCGGTTGCCACCAGGGGAAAATATTATGTGATATACATACAGTTTTACTTGTGTTTTGCTAGTTTCATAGTATATAGATAATATACTATGTATTTATTACTTATGTGGTTTCCATAGTATAAGCTTTGCTTGGTTTGGGACTAGAAGATGGATGTTGTGATATTCTTCCAGATTTATTATTATTACATATTTATTTTTTTCATTTATTTCAAAACTCTTCCAAGTTGTTCTCAAACTTTAAACCCTATATGACATATAATAATTCTAGCTGAATGCAAATCCTCTTTTCAGTGTTATTTTACAAAATTTGATCTCAGCCCAATATTACTAAGAATGAGTAGCAAGTAATTCAATTAGTTGGTTTTCAAACCCAAGATTGTGTTTAAAATTTCTAAAAAGCTTGACAAAAATCTTATACACGAGTTAATATTAATTTGGACATCATAACTGAGAGTCAAGAGCGTTGCACTCTTTTTGATACAGCCTTGCCAAATTAAGGTAACTTGTGCAAAAATACTGTCCGTTCCAATTGTTAACGGTCGTTAAAACGGCCGGTTAGCACGCTTCGTGTCCGTTCCGTTTACAATTTGATCCAGATCGTGTGTCGAAGTTGGCGGACGGCCAAGGTACGTTGTTTTGTGTTGACGTGTTGCTTAGACGCGCGGAGCGTACGCATACCGTTTTTAGATGGAAAAAACAATACTTTTGTTACATTGTACCGCGGTTTGTTCATCTCTAATTGTGGTCTGTAGCGGTTTTTTCTTGAAATATAATTATCGATTGTACTCTATATGTTTGTGATAGTTAGTAGCATGTTTAATGGCGGTTTTGTTTAAGGATTGCCTTTATTTCGTTGTAAACGTCAGTTCAGGGAATTGTGTGATATTTTAAAAAACGTTTTTACTAGCCCCGTTTTTTTGTTAATACTATGCTTACTTAGAATACATATGAAATCAAACCTTTACGCAGAATATTTTGCTAGTAATGCCGGAATAGGTTTTGCCGCAATTATACCATATATTATTTGAATAATAGTGACGGCACGTCCGAAGCACTCGTGTCCCGACCAAATTTATCGCCTGACGGAATTCATTCTGAATGGCCTTCACCAACCCAAACCCCGTATCACAGGGGCTTCTTCGATGTCGCAAAGGCATTTGACAAAGTCTGGCACAACGGCTTGATTTACAAGCTGTACATTCTCAAAGTGCCGGACAGGCTGGTTCACATCATCCAAGCCTCATTGTCAAATCGCTCTTTCCGATACCGAGTCGAGGGCACCCTGTCCACGAGCCGTCCGCTCCAAGCGGGCGTCCCTCAGGATCGGTCCTATCACCTTTATTATTCGCGCTCTACACGAGCGACATTCCAAAGCCCGACGATGTCAATCTGGCATCTTTCGCCGATGACACGCTCTGTATTGTTCGTCGCTTAGACCGAACTATATCTATAAAAGCTCTAGAACGCGATCAATCGTTTAGGCGAATGGTTTCGTAAATGGAGAATCGACGTTAATCCCGATAAAAGTGTAGCAATACACTTTCATCGGTCTAGATTACGTCGTGATTACACGATACCCCCGGTCCTCAACCCAGGCGTCAGGATAAGGCCACGCGCTGGCCGACACCAGACACTAGGGCAACTAAAACTTTACGGCCAACTGATCCCATGGGAAAGGAAGGCCAAATACCTAGGCGTGACCTTCGACTGCAACATGTCGTTCAAAAGTCATATTCAGGACGTTAGGAGAAAGGCTTTGTTCGTTTCGACCAGACTCTATCACCTAACGAATTCTAACAGTAAAATGTCGCTAAAATATAAACTTTTATTGTACAAGGTATGCATACGACCAATCATGGCTTATGCATGCCAAACTTTCGCTCACGCATCCTCCACACTCCTAAATCAACTACAAGTAGTTCAAAATAAATTCATCCGCCGCGCCACTGGGGCGCAGTGGTACCAACGAAATGTAGACTTACACAGCGACTGCAAATTGCCGACACTCCGCGAGCACTTTAAAAAGTTAACTCGCAAACACATAGATAAAGTAGTCAACCACAGCAACCCTCTGCTGGTAAAAGCAGCAACGTATACGGCCGATCCAAACGCGTCTAGCCAAAAGCGTCGACCACGAAACGTTCTTCTCGACCCGGACGAGGAAGGGGTCGCCGAGACTCCGGACCCAACGGGGTCCCGACATCAGACCCTACACCACACGAGTAGGGATAGCACACACTCACCTGTAGTTCGCCCTCGCTTACGAGCACAGCGACACACACACACCGCGTATACTAGATACACCCGCGTTCCAGGGCGGTTCTCACCGCCCCCAGCAATCGATTAATACAGTCGCCAGACCGTCGGCGTCCGGTCCGTAAACCGATCGTCGACGATCCTTAGGAGACATAAACTAATACCTAACTGACGTACCTTCTGTACGTGTGGCCTCCATTTTAGCAAAATGGGCCACCTAGTTCGTGGGACGGAGCTTCTCAGCAACTCTGTGTTAGATGAAGCTTACTAAAGACATGAGTCTGGAAGCATAACTTCAAGGATAAAAAAAAAAAAAAACCTACCTACATAGGCAATACCAGAGTGAGACATAGAATGTCAAGTCTCATTTATCGAGTAAATGTGCTGGCTACGATGCCCTTCAAGCCGGAAGACAGTAGTGAACACAATACTGCGTAGCGGATATAGGCTTCGCGGTGGTACCGCCCCAGACGGCCCTCTGTAAAAGGAGACCTACCACCACTAGTTGTTTATCTCTTACACAGTAAAATATATCTTCAGTTCTTGTCTTTAAACATGTACATATTTATTTAGTTTAAAGTTGCAGTACTTTTGTTTTGGTTTCAGAAATCAAGAAAGATTTAAAAAAATGGACGCGTATTTGCACGTATTGTCTAGTTTTACTGAAATCCTTTTTTTAAGTCTAGAAATAATATATGGCCGTCAAAAGTTTTACGGTACAACGTAACATGTTGCAACAGAACGTACGTACGTACGTACGTACTTGTTTAAACTCACTCACCTTGAGAGCGAAAAAAAATTCCAACGTCTTCCTACCGTTGAATACCGCACAGCTGACTTACCAGGACCTTCACCCTGGCCCCATTCTATAAAGGATATGATATACATATGAGCTTAATTATTTCTGACTGTTAAATATACCTCTTAAATGTTTTTCATAGCTCTATTTTTCATTTTTAAAATAAATCCTGTTCCTTTGCATTAGATTCGTGTTTTCTTAATGAATTTGGTTTATTTTTTTAACGCAATTATTGTAATTATAATACGTGAATATATTTTATTGGCGTTTATCTATCTAATATCTTATTCCGAAATAAATTTGTTGTCTGCTTCGAGTAAACATTCCCTCGTTATAATTTCAATTTAATTATCATTGAATTGATTAAATATTAAATTACCCATAACGTCCGAATCTCCTAAAAAAAAGATAGCATACGTTATATTACAAAAAAAACGAACAAATAATTTTATGTTCGTAAGACGCTGAATGTAGAGGTCATATTGTCAATTACAACTTTAAAAAATCGGTATTTGAAATGAAAAGTTAAACTTTAAACTTGCAGTAAGAAGAAATACTTTAACTAAGTATATATATTTTTAATATCTACATGTATATAGTTGTTATATTTATTATTTATATTTCAAATGGTAACATTAATAATGCATGACTGTCTAATATGTTCCAAAAAAGACCTTTGAAACGTTATAGAAGATGTGAATTATCGGTTTAACTTTTAATTACAGATGCAAAACAATTCAAATTATGCATTGAGCTTATGACATAATCCGAATTGAGTCATTTGCTTCAAAATTACTACTAAAAATACCAGCAATTACTTCGGTTTAAAGTTGGAAGCTTATTCAATTGCACGTTTAATTCCAATTGCAATTGGTAATGCTAAGTCCACACTGTTCACATACCGGCAATTTTCTATTTAAGTTTATATTATATATAGTCAGTAACTAGTTGCGCCCCCGCGTTGTTACCCGCTAATCGGACATTTTAACTTTTAATTTGTTTATACATAACAATCTTCTATTACGGTAATGACAAACACATCAAAAAAATTATCGAATTTGGTTAAGCTTTTGAGATTAGCGCGTGGCAATACATTAAGCGATTAATTTTTATAATATTACTTTTGGAATAGACGTGTTATAATCACTTTTGCTCAAATTATATATTTACATAATTTAGTTTAATTATTAAATTTCGGAGCTAATTGGAATATGATGGACAATACACAATATGTAGGTAAAACATAACTTAACTTGAAAAATTGACGGCTCCAAGCTTATCAGAACAGTTGGCGTTAGTTTATATAATGTTTGTTTCAGTAAACTATATGTCGTATTTCGTATTTGACTGCCTCCGTAGCCTAGTGGTATAGGCGTGGTGAAACCGGAGGTGGTGGGTTCGAATCCTGCGGGGACTCAACAAATTTTCATTGTTGTTCCTAGTTGTTAGCAATTTGGCGATCACATTGTCTGAAAAGTAAGATGATCCATGCGTCGGATGGGCATAAAAGTCGTCCACCACCAACCCGCATTGGACCAGCGTGGTGGATACGGTCCAAAACCCTCTAATGGATAAGTTGTTAGGAGCCTATGTCCAGCAGGACATCCAAGCTTATGATGATGATATGTCGTATTTGTCTCTACAATAGTATGAAAGTTTACTTGCCGATAAATATGATCGCGTCTGTTCTTCGTATCGTTTTATAAGTCGACTGAACGGCATTAGTGCGTCTATAAAAATGGCAAAGTCTATAAAAATCGTTAATCGATAACGTTATTGCTGTAGAATACAAATTCTGCAAACGAATTTAATACTGCGACCTGTTTTATGTTAAATTCTTTTTAAAACGTTTTTAATAGATTTACGTGTTCGTAGAATCGTGCACAATCACGTCATCAGTTTTCATTTGTCAATGATGAATTGTGATTATAGTACATTGAGAGGAATATAAACAACGTGAAAATAAGAGGAGATGATAAGTAATACTTCAAGATGAAAATTACACAAATTATACATAATTATTAAATATTATTCAGAATCAATCACTATCAAAATGTACATTCTTTACCTTTTTGATTTATTTGTTTGAAAATTGTATTGTTAACTTTGTCGGCGTGTAAATACTAGATATACTTTTTTTAGAAAAATCTAACAGATTTTTCCTTTTTTTATTTATTTGTATAGACAAAAGGAAACATACCATCGTTTCGAAATCTTAGGTCATCTATTACGCAGTATATTTTTCCTTATAAGATACCATATCTGTCAGATATCTAAAAAAACAATACGTTTGCCTTATCTTTACGTTAAGCGACACAGGTGTGCTAGCATTAATCATATTTTCAAAGTATTATTATCACTTATAACGTAACATATCAAATTTATACAAAACTTACGTATCGTCGACTTTATATGCAGAGTCTGACAACTTTAGAAGTTGTAATTGGGACAACAATTAAAGTAATAACCGTGTACTAATAAACATATGAAGAGCTTCTACAACTATATTATAAATAGAAAAGATTTGTATTTTTGTGCGTATGTTTGTTACAAACAAACGCAGAAAATTACTAAAGCGATTAAAATAATTATTTCACCATTAAAAAGCTACATTAGCTTTGATTCACAGAGGCTTCTTTTTACTCCAGAAAATCATTTCAGACATCGAAAATATCACAGACAGAGCCGTGGGTAGACTGCTAGTATTAGATTAGCTATGTAAGAACAGACAGATCCACTTTCTTTTCCCTCGTTCTCATAGTCGAAAGAGACGAAGACGATCAGAGAGAGATTCGTGGCCTTGTGGCATCGTCCCTTGCTTTTCACACTAGAGGCCGCAGGTTCCCTTTGGGGAAACAGCATTGTACCGTCGTCGCTTCCTACCCATTCACTGCTGTTACGGTAGGGGGATTGGACTCCAAAGTAAGATGATCCATGAGTCGAATAGTCATCGTCACAAGTCGTTATATGATATAGAGCCGTTAAATGAACTGACACCTAATTCATCCATCGAAAACAGCTTAACCTATGGAGTGTGTAGGTCAAATACTAGTAGTTCTACGTAAAAATTGTAAATAAGGTCAATCTATGTGAATGAAATAAGAACCTCCGTCATTTTCTCAAATCATAATAACTTGAACGAGGAAGAATAAAAAAACTATATAATAAGTACCACCCATTAATAACAATATATAAACAAGACCTGTGCAAAGGTTTCATTTCATTTTAATTTTTATCGATAGATAGGACTGTTCAAGAAGAGGATTGCATATGATAAACACTAATATCGGTCGAAAACCGGATTTCACCGTTGCTCAGGCGGTTTTTCCATACGGAAGTTATGACTAATATTATTTTGCGTCACTCTTTCTAATATTCTTTATTATCCGTTCGTTATGTGAATATAAAATGTAACTTCGCTATGCAGTTTCCAAGCAAACTTTGCTAGTGCCACATAGCATATTGTTGATTCGTGAGAATTAACACCTGCTTTCTTTCTAATCAATCCTTTGCGTCAATAAACCTGCATTAATGCGTCCTTCACATTGGTCGATGTTCTCATGTTTTTATTATATTAATGAGATAATGAGTAACAGGTTCACTTAAAGGTTAGAGATACAATACGATCACAGGAAACTTGTATTCTATAATCTTGGTATTTACTTTCAATTCGTTTCAGTTTAATATAAGTAGGAATGTTTGTGTACTCTTATAAAGTGAGTGAAATGGGTAGGTTGTGCCACTAGGCGCTCCATGATAGGGCGACGGCAACCTTTACACTTATTCGTCGTATTATAAACATAGAAAACAGCCTTACTGGATACACTCGAGTCAATTAATATAGAAATTGTTGTACTTAAAAAAAGCCTATTGTCAAAGTCTAGTTGCGCCAAAGCTTAACGCGTTCCTATTGATGGATTGCAGCCATATGCAATTCTCACGCGATGTTTGACCAATGAGAGCGCTGCACTTTAAGCTTAAAAAGAGTTGGACTTAAGAGCCTTGAGAATAAGTTGTTAGAGATAGGAACGATATTAGTTCACTGGTTTTTGCAATTGTTAGGTGTAAAATAATACAAATATTAACAATGGAATGACAAAACAAAACAATTGAAGGCTTATAAATAACTGGCGACCAGCCCCGGCACCGCACGGTGCAATACTGATATCTGTAAAAAATATGAAACGATGTACAAATTTATCAAAATCCGTTGCGAAGTTTCAAACATTTAAACATACATAGGGATATAGGAACAGAGAAAGCGACTTCATTTTATACTACGTAGTGATTTACAC
This sequence comes from Lamproptera curius, assembly GCA_029286875.1. NCBI lineage: Eukaryota > Metazoa > Arthropoda > Insecta > Lepidoptera > Papilionidae > Lamproptera > Lamproptera curius. The sequence continues at coordinate 766,083 of JAGSMT010000079.1, forward strand.
CAATGATAATAAAAATATCTATAAGTCTGTATAATTCAAAAATAACACACAGTCATAATAAATAGAATATATAACGATACTTATTACTAATAACTGTACATTTATAAATGATTTAACAATTTAATGGCAGGTTGTTCGGCGGAATAAGGCACCGCTCCTTCTTCTGTTTAGCGCAAATTACCATGACTGCGGTATCGGTGGCACTTCTTTGTAAAACCTATTTGGAAATAAAAACGTTGTTAAATTGTACTCGTTTATAATAAAATGTTAGTGTTACCGAAGTAATTTGCTTAATTATTAAATTTCTCTTATTTTCTTTCATAAAATGAAAATAAGAGAAATTTAATTTAATTTAATAATAAATTTCATAAAATGTGTCAGAAATAAAGGTCGAGCCGAAACGAGGTGACAGCATTACCAATAAAATCTGTCAAATATCTTATGTAGTGTAAAAACTGTCATAATGTTCAAACGTTTCGGTCTAACGGCTTTACGTTGAGTTCTGGGACACCCTGTATACATAATTACATAATTACATAATTACGGTATTTATATATATTTCCATTTAAATTTAGATAAGCTAAATTTAGATACAAACATGTCTGTTTACAACTTGAAGATGTTTGTTTACTTTTGCTCTCATATATCATCATTATCATCATCAGCCAGTGTTAGCCCACTGCTGGACGTAGATCTGCCCTAATGCACGCCTTCTCCATTAGGGGGTTTTCAGACCGTATCCCAACGCGGGTTGGTAAGTAAATGGTGGGTGCTCTCATATATTTTACGCTTTTTCCATAGGTGTAATGTAGTTATTATGGCCTAATACTATATGTTTATTTGTTTGCATTGCATATTACTTTATTTTTAGTCGATGGTTTCTCAAAGCGCCTTAAGTGTTAGTTTAAGCCGCTTTCGTTTCTGTTAACCATCTTTGTGCATACGTGGCTGCATTAATGCGTGTGTTACGTGATAATATATCTATAATACAAGCTAGTAGCGCTTGTAATCTAATATAATTATATTACAGGCGCTACTTGTGTGTGGGTAGTGTTAGAAATGGGCTTTATAATTATTACTCCACAAATGCACCTCTCTTACATACCGTAATTTTCCTCATGTAGATTTCTGCTATTGTAATTATGATTAAGGAAATCAAAAATTCTATTAATATTTTGTATATCAAGTTAAGGTTGAGACAATTAGAAAGTTCACTTTACGCTAAACGACACGCCATGTCTGTAGAAACTGCAACAAGAAGTCACATATCTGCCTTTCGCACGATGAGATATATGCTACATTTCTTTTACCCAGTAATTTCACAAGACACGGAGTTCCTCAATCCGGAACGCATTAGTGATCTTACTAATCTGCCTTGTGAGAGAATTGCAAATATATTTACAACAAAATAAAGTCGAATGACAAATACTAATGGCTCCTGTAGAGAACACGTTCCCTACTGGAGCATTAATTAATTTTGTTTTACCAATTACAGTGCCCGAAGATTCGACGCAAAATAAGTTTGACATAAGACGTTGATTAAATTAATTAGATAAAAGTAACACGATCCATTTTCGGATGGGCATGTAAAAAGTAGGTCCACCCGCCATCCCGCATTGGACCAGCGTCGGTCCAAAAACCCCCTAATGGAGGAGGCGTTCGTGAGGGGAGGCCTATGTCCAGCAATGGACTAACACAGGCTGATGATGTAAATAAATCCCGTCTTATAAATGCCTGGGGTATAAATGTCACTCTCCTAGTCGTACCCTGTGCATTACTTAGGTCGCCATTTTACCTTAGAAATGTGAAAACCAATAATATTTGATGTTATGCTACAATTTTATGATTGAGAGTTCTGTAATGGCATATTGACAAGCAATTATAAAGCTTAACACGATATCTGTAGTGCTTATTTATTCGTTTACGTACCTTACGAATCCTCCCAACGGTGAGAAGGCCCTATCGTGAAGTGGCACCAAAACAGTGGAAGATTGACCCCCGTTCGGCAATTTGACGAAGTATTTGACGCTGCTCGGAATGAGTACACCTGAAAATTCACGTTATGTTATATCGATAGATTATGTTTATACCTAAGCCAAAAAGGAAGTGAGATTCTCGTAAACAAGTTTTAAACATGTAAACGACTGTCGATAAAACTTGATATGTTCTTTTTGGTGGGCTGCCATCGTTTGCAAGTTACACGCGATGTTTAACCAATAGGAGTCGCCCCTCCCCCTTTGAACCCAATAAATTCTGACATTAGATCTTTTTACGTGAATTTCATTTGACATGGCAATTAATGGAGAATTATCTTTAATAAGAAAAATTTAAAATACATTAAAAGTCTTTTAACATTACGTCATTTTGGTATGTAGAGTGGTTACACAATCGAATATTTTCTTATACTTTGCACAAGGCCATCAAAATCATATAAGTAGAAAAATGTTTTTACCCTGAAATAAAAATATTAATAAATATTAATAAAAAAATATAAGGCGATTGTTAATAAAACGCCACACTTCTGTTTAGACGCAATGTTCATAAGATAGTATTAATTTCCTTTATCTGTATAGAAATATACAATTGGTCCAGGCACTTTTTTAAACGAAATTAACTCTTTCAAGTCACACATATTTTTTATTTCTTTTAAGAAATTGTTCTTAAAAATTCGTTCCAAATTTTTATATTATACAGATTTTAAAATTTTTATGCACATTAATATAATAAATTAAAGTCTTTATGTTAGAAGCATTCCTCTCGTAAATAAAGAAAGTAAATAAATCTCTTATATTGTCATAAGAAAATATTCTGTTATCAACTTTTTTCCTAAGCGCTTGATTATAAAATTTTGTCGCAGGCGGAATGCGATAGAAAAGAGGTAGGCAAATATAATATAAGTTTGTATCGCTTTAAAAAAATATAAAAGGCATTTTAGAGAAAATTTTACATTTTCAAGTGTAGATGTAAACTCAAATTGGCAAATGGAAAACGCGATTAGACATAACGAGTATTGACAATCACCTAAAAGCAAACGTCTCACGTGCGAAACAAGGTTATTGTTTAAACTGCCTACTAATGGTATGAAATTGCGCTTTAGAAACTTGAGGAGTGATTTTGAGTTGTAGGTTCGAATCCTGTGGCTGATCTCTAATGTAGATCAACTGCCGAAGTCGGAAATCGATTTTAGAGATATATTCTTACGTCAATTTACGTATACTGTCTTTGAACTTAGGCTCAGTTGTGGTTCAACCTTCCATTTGTCTCATCTAGTAGTCACGCAGAGTGAATGCATGTTCGGGTTTTGTGCGTTTGATAGCTTTAACGATGGCACAGTCTGAAACATTGCTCATTGATTGCGGAAATGTTCGTTTTCAGTTATAGCCAATGTGTCAGTGAAATCTTTAATTGCGTATTGTCTTTATTGAAATATGGATTCGATTTAGATTATTGCTTATGACAGGTTTACCGAATTAACGAGACGTCTGATCGGCAGATTTCGTGTCTGTGTTTGTATGTGTCTGTGCGTCTGTGCGTGTCTGTGTCTGTGCGTGTCTGTGTCTGTGTCTGTGTGTGTGTAAGCGAGTGTGTCTGTGTGTGAGCGCGTGTGTCTGTGTGTGAGTGAGTCAGACAAAACTTGTAAACTCTTTTGTACTATCATCTCAAGTTTGGTATTGACCATTGTTTGTTATCACACTAAATTCGGAGCCAAATTAGAATAAACGCGATTAAATTTGTAGAATTTTGTTATATTTGTATGTGTTAATATTGTGTAGCATTTGCGATAAACTAAGTGATAATATTTATACATAAGTATGATAAGAACAGCAGTTTTGGAATAAACTTTTCGACTGTACAAACATACTTTACAACTTTTTATATATTATTCCAGTTTAATATTTCAAATGTTACGGTAATTGATACAATTAGTTTTTTTTACCTTTTTGTTGTTCTCCCCATTTCTCTTCACTAGCCCACCTCCATTATCGTCCGATTCGTCGGTTGTTAAATGTTTCGTGAGCGTATTTGCGTAACCGAACACTTTTGTTTCGTAAATCGGATCGTCCAATGCGGGTGCCGTCTGTCTGTTCATTGGAAGTAGCCTCTGTAAAATGCATATAATTAATCAACTTTAAACTTTTTTGAGACATTAAATAGGATGATATATTATCACACTGATTGAGACCTATAGGTCCGGAACTAGTCGGTAATTACGCTGATTGGACTGTAGTGTAGTCGTTCCAATGTAATATTTTTGCTAAAATATGTACAGTCTATATCATATATCAAATAACTAGCGGTCTGTCCACGGGTCTGCCCGTGTTGTTTTTAGATTTTTGAAATAGACTTTTGTGGGCCAAGCAGTAGTATCCTATGTTATTTTAGATGAATGTAGCATACTAATGGTGAAATCATTTTTATATAGGCACAGTAGTATTTGAGTTTGTTCAATGTAAACATACACACAAATATACAAATCTTTTCACTTTATATTCTAATGTGTAAAAATCTCTTGTTACGATGTTCGTTCCCTTACTCCGTAGAAACGGCTAGACCGATTCTTATGTAATTTTTATGCATATTAAATAAATCAGAGAATCGACTACTGTTTTATTTTCTGCCAAAATTTTTTATTTTTGGATTATTTATTTATTTTTTTTTTTCATTTATTATGTGCTATTAAAAAATACAAACATTTTTATACTCATCTTAAGCTTTTTAATATTTGTTTTAACAATTTAATAATTTTTTATCCCGTTCGATAATATCCATTACTATCACGTACTAAGTTATCCCTCCATGTGTCTACCGGTTTATGAAATTATTTATCATATCAATTTATTCACCTGGCAAAACAACGTTAGCCGCGTCAGCTAATATTAGTATAGATTAATAAATACATTGCGACAGTGCAATGTCATGACAGCGTATAAAGTTTCAGATGTACACAGAAAATGTGCGTACGCTGGTGATTAGTTCTCTGTAGATAAATAAACAAATGCTTAAAGGAATTGTTTGTTGCCGAAATCACATTCTGCCGCAAGAGTTTGTTAAGCACTAACTAATGCGAATGTTGTGTGTTGAAAAAATGTGCTGTAAGAAATAATTAATCCTGTAAGCCGATATGGACAGCTTTATGAGCAACGTAACCCATGGCAACGCTAACTACAGCGCTGTCAACATCCATAACAGACTGAAAATATATCGAATATTAATAATAATGGCAAATATGAATAGTTTTGTTATTACCTAGCGACCGCCCCGCTTCGCACGGCAGCTATGCTGATAGAAAATATGCATACAATATTAAGCATGTGTTGTACATATAAACCTTCCTCTTCAATTACTCTATCTATTAAAAAAAACCGCATCGAAATATGTTGCGTAGTTTGAAAGATTTAAGCTTACTAATATATAGGGACTTAGAAAGTGACTCTGTTTCATACTATGTAGTGGTGTATAGTATTCGCAAAAGCAACATAAAGTATATTGAGTGTACTTTAAAACTCTTACTACACATACTGTACCATTGTCACCGTGTGACAGTCCACAAACAAAAATGCAATTTCTATAGGATACTTTGTAAAACAAAGTGGTTCTATTTAGCTCAAATATGAGCAATTCTTTGCTTATTTCGTGGCGAAAGGTATAATAGGTTACAAAGTTTAGAAATGTAGTGTACGAAGAAACCGTAACGACTTATAATACTCACAGCTTCGGTCATTACGTACATCCAGCAACTGCAATACCAAAACGTACGGACATACAAGCTCCACATTTTACTAGACGATGGGTTTCGCCACAACTGAGACTGGAATTGTTCTTTTAATATGGTGCACTTGTATTATTTTATAAACATAACTCAACCGCGTTTTATTACATTTACAAACTCTATCTGATTAATGTGAATGTTATTAAACATTTTAAATCGTTTATTATTTCCGTAAACGAATAGGATTCGGTCTTAATATCGGGCCGTTTGTTTCTGAGAAAGTAGTGTTTCAAACTTTTTTCTCATCTTTGTCACTATTGCATTTTCGACTGTAGGCAACACGCCTGTTAAGTAAGTACATATTTTTTAATGTTTTCTGTTTACACGTATATTAGACAAAACATTTTTATTTTAAATAATTCACAATTATTCCAGAAGATTTACACCCATTCTGATATACACTTTTATTGGACGGATAGAATAATTGTTACGTAAGAAAATGCGAGAAAATTCGTAGAATTTTTTTGTAGACCATAATTGCTTTTTGCTATTTACGTAGATGCTTCCTCCAATAAATTTAGATATTGGCAAAATGTCTACATTGGAAAACAAATTAGCTGATAGAGGCCGTGTACGTAAACGGATCAGTAAGAAGTTTGTCATGTCCTTGTAAAGACAGCATCGGTCAAGTTAGCGTATGGAATATCGCTTCAAACCTCACCTTATATGTTACTGTTTGTCATTTATAATAGAGCTACGCTGCCCACGCAACTCTATTTTGAAATACTGGTTTCTAGACTTCTAAACATTTAGAAATGTCCAATGAATGTTGCATAATGAAATGTGTAAATATTTCGTTTCTACTGGTCAAATATATTTTGTGTTAAAAAACGCAATAATTTGAACTGTTTTTATACAAAACTATATACCTTTTTTAATCACGAATATGACGTCATCATCATAGATGTATTCACTAGACTGCTGGCCATAGGCCTCCCCAGATACACCCCTATCCATTTGGGGGTTTGGGACCGTATCCCACCACGCTGGTCCAATGCGGGTGGGTCGACTTTTTACATGCCCATCCGACGCATGGATCATCTTACTTTTTGGATAATGGGATGTTCAGGCCAAACTGCCCCAAACAACTAGAAAACAACAATGAAAATTATTTGAGTCCCCGCAGGATTTGAACCCACGAACTCCGGTATCTAAAGCAAACGCCCTTATCACTAGGCTACGGAGGCAGCACAATTATAAACGTATGGTAACTTTAATACGCGTTATTTATTGTCACCATTCACCGCTTACCGGTATAGACCTGATCATAATTAGCTCAGGAAAAAAGAATAAGTCATCTTTATCATCAGTGGGATTATATTAGTTTGGGTATCTTAGCACATTTGAATACGTAATATTTGGAAAACAATCTTGAGACAATGTGTCAAAGGTCTAGCTTCCTAATTGGTGGTTCTCACTTATGTCTAAGGCAAATAAATTTAAGAATTTAAATACACGAAGTTCAATGGCGCCGGAATGCCCGATTGGTCTTAACCAAATGTCCCTCGCGATATTTAACCAATACAATTGTACGTTCTTCCTTCAATTGCGTTTGAAATTAAAGCTCGTTTGCCTGAATACCTGATCATGTTTGGCTTAACTATATGGATTGAGCAGTGCTCATATTTTTCTATATAAATCTATATTTAACTAATAGCTGTTGCCGCGACTTTGTACACGTGGTAAGGTTTGCAATGATACCTCAAAAATAAGCTTACAAAAGGCGGCTTAATGCCATAGGCCATTATCTACCAACCCGACGGTGATATAAAATAGCAAATTGCCGGAGTTACTTAACATCAGCTATCTTTTACTAAAAGTCCCGTCAAAACCTGACCAGCCATTCCTGAGATTAGCCAGAACAAACAGATAGGTAGACAAAAAATTAAAAATAATGTTTTGTCATAAGTATCGGTTATATATCACAATGAATGTAATCATTTAGATAGAGACGCCAATTTTATATATAATTGAGTCATTGTGTGTCGATTTCGTGAAAATATATAACAATATTTTATATGAACCGCGATATTGGTGATATTATAAACTTAAACCAATGTAGGTAATGCAAAAACAATTCCGACAGAGGACTGTGTCGCAAAAGGTGAGGATAATTTAATATTTGACCTTATTATATCGGTGTCTGCTGAGTAATAAATCGAGGATTGAAGCCAATGTGACATTGTATTTTATAGCAGTGTCATTTATAGCAGTCTCATTTATTGCTTTTGTGTTTGCAACGAAAGATTTTCTATAAGCAATATGAAAGTTCACTAGAAATTTAAAGACAACAACATCGCGGTGCTTTTTTATTGTGATACTTTTATAAATCTATATACAAAATATACTGCGGTACGTATTTTAATTTTAAAATTGTAATATTAATTCTTAATGTTTTATGTCGGTCGCGGTGATGTGTGTGATGACGTGTATATCAGTAAACAGCAAACATTTTGAAGTGAATAGCAGTACCCTAGCGATAGATAGCCTTAATTCTGTGTTCTAAAAATAGCCAATTATTAGGAACGGTTTCTTTAAGAATTGTTTTATTAAATTTATTTTCTTTGATAGTAGCGGTCGGCCCTAGCCTTTCGCGGGTTAAGTTAACATGTTTGGCACTCTGCCTTTGTTGTAGAAATTAGTTTTGTTTTATCATCTTTAGTTTTAGCAGCGCATGGGACACTTTCTTACCTTGGGTTACGTCACAAAACTGTCACTAAGGATCCATAGCTCTGTTCTAGCAATAGTTATTGCATATGTTACTAAGGGAGAATGTAGCTTTGCTATGATGAAATATTTTTTTTTATCAGCATAGTACTTTTTGAATTTATTCACTACAAACATACACACAATATTACAAATCTCTCCTCTTTTAATATTAGTATAGATAAGGGGCAAGTCAGCATCTGGAGCTGGTATGTTGGTTTTAGTAGATGAAAGTGCGGCGTACCCGTCATTGCTACTGCGGGGATGGGTACGCGAAGCCTAGGCATACTATCTCGCAAAAATGGATGATGTAATTCTAATAATTTACGATTTTCAATGTAGTTGGATACATATATATTGATGAATTGTCACCGAGATGTCAATCACTGATTGACAGTATACTATTGACAAAACCAAAACGTACGACGCCGCTTCTTTGTTATGGTTTTTCACATCTATTTCAGGTCTACATTGGCTGTACTAAAACTTTGAATATGTGCCGCAACGGCTTCACTGTAGCTTAACACCATTTGAGATAGGAGGGTTGCTGGAGTTCTTGTGCCACTTCTTCTCCAAGCGCCAGCGCTTTAAGAAGTGGTAGTAAAGTTTATACAGAGCTCTTCTAGCTATTAAATTATCCTTGAAAGCATCTGAGTCGAGCCGAGGCGTCGGCCCACCTGGGTAGCCCTCGATTCAGCATCCTAACGGGAACCAGAAAGTGACGGCCCAAGCCGAGGCTCCCCATCTGGGGACACTTGGTGCAGTTAAGTCACTCGGTGGGGAGGCGCCTATGGCAACGAGCCCCCCACATCCAGTATGTTCTAATAGGTTTACTCCAAAGAGCACAAGGTTCAGTAAAAAAAAAATGACCCAACGGCTTATAGTCTCTTGCAGCTTGTTTTTTCCCGTCATCATACTTATCCGGCTAATGATATGGCATTATTTAACACCGTCAATTGGTTTTAATAAATAATAATTGCGATCATTAGCGCTGCGCCGTTTGCACCAGTTCCTATATCGTAACAGAACATGGAGCGAGACATTATTATATAAATACCTATGCATTAGCTAAATAAGAAAATAAAGTCAGTGGGGTTTCAAAATGACTGCGGTCGACCTTCGCGAGTTCGAGTTCAACGAGTTCGTTTTTAGGTCATCATCATCATTATCATCATCATCAGCCCGTATTAGTCCACTGCTGGACATAGGCCTCCCTACTGCACGCCTTCTCCATTACGGGGTTTGTTTCTAGTTCAATTAGAATTTTTATTCATTAATTAATACAAATGTATGCTAAAGATAGCATCGCATAAGTTACGTTTAAAAATTAAGTTGTTAGTGTCACAATTATAAACACTTTTTTTAATTATTTTTTATTTAAGCTCGCTCCAAAATTGTTATCTATACATAGCTGGCCATATTATCACAAATTCAAGGTTTAAAGCAATTATATAACATGTGTTATATGTTGTTCAAAATACATATAGAAACACAGGATCTGGAACAATGTACGCATTGTTGTGAATTACATAATGAGCCTGTGATAGTCCACTGCTGGACATAGGACTCCCCCTTTTTTTTTGCCGTAGGGAAATGCCTACGCATACCCGTCCTCGCGGGGGCAAAGACGGGTTATGTCGGACTCGCACCGACTAAAACCACCACGTTGTTCCTTTCTTGACGCCTTTAGTGTGGGGTGACAGGAACGTGCTTCCACTCATCTGCAACCCTACCAGCGCTGGCCGCCGAAGCAGCCCCATCTCGGCCCTACAGCCATCTGCCTTCCTCGGGGTGCATCGGAACTAGCGCGCCCTTCGTCTCGGCCCCTGTAGTCAGGTAACAGACTCTCCCGAGTCTGTTACTCAGGGGCCATGGGAGCCAGGAGTTCCCTGACCACGCAAGGACCAGACTCCTAACCCCCAGCGGCGGCACCGATGTTACGCTCCGCCGCTAGCTCCATTTCGGCCGCAGAAGAAGGAGAGATCGACGAAACCATGTCGAATGTCCCGTCCTCCCACGGTCCACCACACCGCATCAGCGGTGCGGCCCCACCGAGTCACGGAGGATAGGAGAGCGGCCCCTGCGACTCCACCTTGGTTGCGAGGGACAGGAAGGGCGGTACACTACCTCCTGCAACCCGTCCCTCGCACCTCTAATGGCGCACATGGCTAGGTTCCACTTAGCTTCCCCGCGGCTGGCCCAAGCCGCAAGTACTGATCCCCACCGCTACGACAAAGCGAGAACCCATAGGACTCCCCTAATCCAGCCCTATCCATTAGGGGGTTTTGGACCGTATCCCATTACGCTGGTCCAATGCGGGTTGGTGGGTGGACTGACTTTTCACATGCCCATCCGACGCATGGATCATCTTACTTTCCAGACAATTGGGTGATCGGCACAAATTGCCCTAACCAACTAGGAAACAACAATGAAAATTCCCCGCAGGATTCGAACCCACGACCTCCGGTTTCTATAGCCCACGCCCTTACCACTAGGCTACGGAGACAGTGAATTAATTAGAGTAATAATTATCTGTTACATTTCGCATTTAAATTTTTAAGTTGAAAGGTTATAAATATATAATCGATATTTGTAAACCTATTCATGGTCAGCCTTTTCGAATATTTTTTAGTAAACAATATTGAAATTGCAAATATCGCACAATGGAATCGTATTTCCTCGACAAGGAAAAATATTGCAATCATTTGTTAGCTGTACGGTTTTACGTCACGTACCCATGACATTGAATATGTTAAAAATACTTACTTGTAAAGATATATTTTTATTATATAACATTATTTATTTTAATTTTCACTTTCGCTTAAACTTTACATTGTTATTTACTTCTATAAAAAATTTTGCAACACTATTAAGAAAATATTTACGATATTTATATATATTTTTGTTAGGACAACAAAAAGGGACCAATTATAACAACCTTAAGATGGCCTTTACTTTGACATAAATGAAACGCGCTGAAGTCTTTTACTATTTTTTTTTCTAATAAATTAGCACTTTGTAGACATTACTGTGTTCCGGTTTGAAGCACGTAGTATCTAATGTCTCAGGCTGGTGAGTGGATTAGTGGCGTCTAACACTGCGATTATTATGGACAGGTGGTATCACTTACCATTAGAAAGAAAGAGAGTTTTATTTAGCACATAACCACAAATATATAAAATATACATAATAGGGTACTAAACGTTTGATGCACCAATAAGGTTTCCACTCAGCGTAATTATTAGACAAACGTCCAGCTCTTCTCATCGTTCTAAACAATAGAAATAATTAATTACGTGCAGTATTAGCCATGTATAAACGATGTATAAATCATAAATAGGGCGATTGCAATGCAATGCAATGCACCTAAAAAGTTTCACGACAAATTTGCGAAAGACCGCCCGTTTAATATGCGAACGCAGTTGTTCGTTGTAATGTGTAAGGAGTAATTTGACTATGTGCTAAATCTGCCATTTGTAATTGCCTCTATTAGAAATGATAGAGAATTCTCTTCCTTTTTTGCCATTTTCCCAAGTTATGATGTGTTGAGTTTTTATAATAATCGGAGTATAAGTTGTTACTCAAAGTAATCTGTCTCTGAACCCAAGTAATCAAAAGTGTGATCTGCCAAAGTGTTCCCAACTTTATGTTCAATAGAGTTTGCCATAAGATTTTATTAATGTAACTTATACTTATGCTTGCACTATAATAGTAGTAATTTATTATAACATGGAGTTACTTTACAAATTCACATTACGAAACTCATTTCTTTTTAATGCTTTTGACCTGGGTTCATTAGGACGTATTATGTATAATTCTACGAAAGTGTTTGTGCTATAATACAAGCCATACCTGTTTCCGAGATAAGTACACATAATAATTTGTCGAGTTGTTTTTATCGTTCAGTTTCTCTAGAATATTCATCGTCGATGTTGTGAATAAATAAACCGGTTTTTATGTTGGGTATTTTGCTCTTTTTTTTAGTTTAGTTATTACGTTAGGAAGGAAAATTGCTGGGTTTTAATTAGAGTCCGACCGAAACTGTTTTTCCGGCCGAAACCGAAACCGAAACCGAAAGTTCGGCGTGGCTTCAGTTTCGCCGAAACCGAAACCGAAACCGAAACTCACGTGATCAAGTATAAAATTCTTGAAATACTAAAATATGGAGCTTTTATGCCTATTATTTTGCTTTAGTTTTAGTCATGGAATGAAGACAGTATATTAAACGTGTGGTAATCGTTTGTTTCAGTTGCTAATAATATTTTTATGTAACAAAATATTGAAAATATATATTTTTTTTATAGCAATATAAGTTATTAATATATACATTAATAACTGTGACTGTTGCATTAAAGACTACGTATTGGTATTTTGAAATCTTACTAATTAATACTTTAGTTTGTATTTGTAGTTCCGAGGGGCGATCAAAAAGTTGTAAAAATGAGATAGAATATAATGACTATGATAGCTTAATTATTTATTTTCTACATAATCTTCGAGTCCACCTACACACCTTGGTTCCAAGATTCCAATGCTTCAAGTCCTTTTAAAAATGGATTGTCTTGGTACTCAAAAGTTCTCACAGCATCTTTACTGTTAATATAGTTTACACATGTTTCCTCTTAAGTATTGTATCAATTTGGAGAAGTGAAATAGCTAGCGCCAGATCAGGTGATATAGGATGCTAACCAATCATACGCTATATGTGAAAGTAAGAAGTTCATGCTAATGCAACCTAATGCCGATACAATGTAATAGGGTATAACGTTGATCACAATGTATCTCTTTATCATTTAGATCTCTCAACCTCAGTATTAAAGCTGATAATCTGTAATGATGGTTCCATGCTCCAGGTAACTAAACAACAATATCACTTCGAGTCCCAAAATATTGAGGCCATACCTGCACAGGCCATATACCACAGCCAGCATAAAGATCCTTCGGTTATAGAACCATGTGTTATTCGTCAGCACTGCCAAACTAGTTAAAATGCTTTTAGAATCTTTAAAAACTTGTCTAAGATATCTTCGAAGACGATTTTGTTTGCATTTCTCAGCACCCATCTTGCGTGAGACTTTTCATATATCAATGATTTGTGTCAATATGTCTTGAGTAACCTCTATATGAAAATACCGTTTCTTGGATTAGGTATCAGATGGTAATTCTTTGATCATAAAATCAGTTTTCTGAATATGGCAGCATATTATTATGTTTTAGTTGACTTACGCTTCGATGGACGTCTACAATCATTTCGTCTTCTGGTACGTTCTCACTACTCAAATTAGAGCCCCTTTGGACAATTGATTGAATGACCAGAGCAGTCTGCTTCTCATGTTGCCTTGAGCCAGTAAATTCTTCGTTCTTCACTTTTATAACAGTGGTTTTAATGACAGGTCACATGGTCTTCCTTTTTCGAAAATTTCATGCCACGCATAGCAAACAAATGCTACATTCACGAACAACGATAAGAGACTTGAAGATTTTTGTCATTAACCTATAGAATATCTAGAGCTACACTTCCCGTATTATTTCTATTTATTTTTGTACCAGGGTTATTATGTTGTTATACTATTTTTCCATCTAGTTTTTAGAAATATCTATTCTTTGTCAACTTATTTGCTGAATAAAACGACTGATTGGTCGATTTTAATTACATTTCTAGAATATTTCGATGTTTGGAATAAAAACGGTTTGTAAGTCCGGAATTAGCTAACTTGATTTTTGCTGAACTGACGTTAGAACGAAAAATGTTGGTCTGAATGTTATATATAGAGTCAGAAATGTATTGCGTTATAGATTTTGACATATAGTTCATATTTCATATATTAAATGATATTTGGCAGCTGTTAGGCATAAAAATTGGCAGTTAGTTGTATGCAGTTGTTTGCTATGTTAACTGATAATGTATTTGTTATGAATGTAGGTATATGTTTACTCTCTGTCAGTGTACAACGCAGCCAAATATGGGATAAAAAATATTTGTTAATTTCATGGTATTTTTTAATATTGTGTTTGAATGGATGATAGATGTCAACATTCTCGTAGTTCTAGAACAATAACCTTGGTTATATACGTGTTCACAAATTTTTAATATCATTTGACCATTAAGAGAAACTGGATGTTTCTTAAGGAATCTAAATACTTATGAATTCTAAACCACCAAACATGGGTTTCTATTTTCCGTCTTTACGTATCGAATACCTATACGTTAGTGCCTTTAACTGCATTCGTTGATAAAATCCCTTTCGGTACCATTAATTGTTTGCGAAAGTCATAAAACCCTGCAAATATCACAGGAGTGTCAAAGAATGCATCAATTTGTAAACAAAGCAACGTGATGCTTTACAGCATACCACCTCACGTTGCTCATGAAAGGTCTGCCTGTCTGTTAGTCTGTCTCACTGTGAAGGTCACCATGACTGTCTATCTGTCTGTCTGAGAATGTGAGAGGGAACAATATTCTTGTATGCAGGTCGACCGGCAACTTCGCGTCGGGCGGTGTTGGCGCTGCGGGCGGCGGGTGTGGGGCGCCGCGCTCCGCTCCCGCCACCCCGCTGCAACTCGAACCCCACCCGCGATCCACCAAGCATGACAGGTGAGTTATTTTAAAAGTCAATTGCATAGATAGTAGCGGTTGAACCAGACAGGGTTATGCCAACGTTGACGCCCTCGATACAGTTTGCCGACGCGTCGAAGTATGACAGCCCAAGCGATGGTACCCTTGGAGGGCGACTGTGAACATCAGTCACTATAATATCCTTCTCGATTTTGACTGCGGCGACCGATCTTTTAGAGATCAGCCAACTGCGCAGATATGATAGTTCACAACTGTATTTAAACGTGCCCATCAGACTCCTCGAAAGACAATCGGATGATCAGCCCGCTCTGCAATAACTAACTAGGAAAAAATACTCAACAATTGTTTAGTACTCACAGGATTCGAGCCCACGACCTTAGGTTTATAAAGCGCAAGTACCACAACACTACCGCAAGTACGAAAGCTGTCATTATGCGGAACATAGTAGCACCTGATCCAGCTGCGGTTATGTTTGCCACGGAGATCTCAATTTCGTTGGCAGACTCGATAGAGTAATGTAATGACCAGTTCTGACTCAGGGCCCTTGGTCATCGCGCTTATTAGGTATATATATAGGCTATGGACGCACTTAGTGTACTACCACTTCTAAAACTGGCAGAACCGCAAAGGCCACCGTTACATACTATGACTGTCCGTATATATAAATAACGTAGAAACAGTTGACCCAGCCGAGGGTCGGACTACCTGAGCGCCCTTAGATATAGTTTAGTCACGCGGTAGAGCAATATGAGGAACTAGAAATTATTGGTAGCTATTTCAAAAATGTCAATGTCAAAAGGAAATTTTCTTCGAGGCTGTTTTACATTTAATTTAAATAACATTCAGTCAATGCGTTACCTTACATTGCAATGCACTGTAGTTTAAGCCTTATATAATATAGTTCTTTTAAATATAATTAACTTCAAAATATGCAGTCAGACGGGTACTTTATCGCTTGAGTTATATCATTTATATTTCAATTAAGTAACTTAAAGTCGAGACAAGTTGTGAAATATTAAAGCAGGAAACGTCTACAATGGACTGATATAAGCGAATAAATGTTATAACGCAATAGCAAAAGACTGACCCTCAGTTGGTCTATGAGTGCTTTCGTTGGCTTTACCATCAGAAGTCTATGAGTTCTAGAATACTGCGGATAAAATCATATCAGGAATATCTTCTTAGCATTTTAGTTGGTCAGAGCATTATGAGTTGATCACTCAATTGCTTGATAAGAAATCGTCCTGAGTTCTCGAGACCATCTACGATAACATAAGTTTCCCTTTGATCGTCAGATACCAATTTGCTCTTAGCGTTAAAGTTCTCAGTTATTTTCAAGTCGAACTGTGAATTAGAATCTCATTCGCTATAAGCATTGTTTTATAAATACATATGAAAACCAATGTCTAAGTGTATTCTTTTAAAAATTGTTGAATAAAAATATTAACTATTTGTTGTAAAGTCCATTAGTGTCTGATATAATGTGCTAAAACATCACCAAGGCAATACAAGTCCGTTGATCGTCAGATGCCATTGCACTGCGTAAAAGTATAATACTTTTCTTGGTTATTATATACATATTTTATTTATAAAACTACGGTAGCGTCAGTGCGGTGTGCGAGTTGTCGCTCAAATAACATATACAGTTATTGCTATATATGTATATCGACTTTATCTTTAGATACCCAAACGAATAGGTAGTTAGAATTGTACGTGACGATCTCAGTCTTTATCGTGTAACTAGTTGATGCCTGCGACTTATTCCGTGTGGTAATCAATATAGGAAAATAATATTTTTTATCGTTTTAAGCAGCCTAATTTATTCCTATTCAAATAAGCTATCATCCAGTCAAAGTCCAGTCATACTATTTTTTTAATTTTTTATGGCTTACGAAGGCAGACGAGCAGTCGGGCCACCTGATGGGAAGTGATCACCGACGCCCATAGACATTAGCAATACCAGAGGTATCGCCAACGCGCTGCCTACCGTAAGACATAGGATGTTAAACTCGTTTACCCAGTAAATACGCTGGCTTCGGTGCCCTTTAAACCGGAACACAGGTACTACCACTGGTTCGGAAATGAAACCCTCTGACTTGAAAACATCCGGCGTAAGAAACGCAGTGATACTTTTTTTTCCTTTTTTCAAGAAATTTTACACAATTTAGTCTATGTGGCTAATAATTAAACGACTAATGACTGACTAATAATTAATGAATATCATATTTTAACGGTTTGAAGTAGCCTGGAGAGAACGGTTCATTACCAGGTTGTCTATCAAGTAGTCAATACAGCAATAGTATTCTGTAAAACGCAAACGTTTCTTTAGAACTTTTTAAAATTTATTTATAGGTAATACCTGAGCGTTTTCTGGAATTTTGTCGTAGAGGAGTATATATTGTCCTTTGGATGTTTTTATTGTTGTTCGGAGCCTAGTTTTTGGTAGAACAAATTTATGCTTATTCCTAGTATTTATACTATGGTTGTCACAATGTCTTACAAAATATTCAGGTTATATATCACAATATACTAAGTAACAACTATTTTTAATACAAACAGACACTTCAGTCTTTTTATTTGCATAGAACATCTATTCAAATAAAACTATACCGAAACCAAGTAGCTTAAGTAATGAGAGTGCCGAAGTTAAAATATACGACGGTTGAATCACTATGCGATGTTCTACTAAGAAGAGAGTCACACGTCTTGGCTTTATTATAGTTTGAGTTTAGTCTTTGATTACATAGACTCTACGTTTTATTTTGTTCCGATATCCACACTAATAAATATAATTGGAGTGCTTGTAACATTAAAATAAACATTTCGGTTCATATAAAATTATAATTTAATTTTTTATACATATTTTGTAAGCAGTATTAAGTTAAGGTTAAAATGTATCTACGTATCTGGATCCGTGTACTCTATAATTTAAATAATATATATATATATATATATATATATAGAGTTTAGTTTATCTTAAGTTTATATTGTAAATGCCCCTATATGTTTTAGTTGGTAAGCCATTTATAAATAAGTGAAATAAATAAATAACAATACGACCTTTAAAATATTTGTCTGTCCGTCTGTTCTAGCTAATCTCTGAGTGTCAAGTTCGATTTTGACGGAACTTTCACTGAAAGATGGTAGTAATTTAGGCTATTTAAAAAAAAAAGAGAATTTTTATATCACGCGGATGAAATCGCGGGCATTAGCTGATATGGAATAAATTAAACACCTTTATGTTCACTATGAGATATGTTTAATATCGGAACTGCGTGTGTTAAACCTTGTGGATGAATGATAACTGTTTAGTGATAAAGGCAACAATAGGGTCATGTACAATCGACGTTGCAATAAATCGCAATTCATAGATAAAGTGCGTATTTTATTTAGCGTGGATATAAATCAAACGACTTTACTTGTATCAGTTTTTTATAAATTTTTCAGTATAGAATAAATGACCGTAGACGTTTATTTCCCACTTTGACCATAATTCCACCTGATGAGAGCCCATTCGAGAGCTACCACCGCTTCTCTATTGGCGATAAACGCCATCGGCGATTAGGCGATTGCTTGCATTGTTTTTTTTTTCTATCTAATCAGTCGCTTCTGTACCGCGGACTTGGCTCAACGTGTGTCAAGTAGCGTGGGATTGCGTTCCCTCGTGAATATATTGCGAATAAATGACGGTGATGTGATGTGAATCATGACGGATTGCCATCAGGCGTCGAAGGAAGGGGAGTCGCCGATGACCGTGGCCGTGTTCGACGGTGTTTACGCTAGAGAACGGTAATATTTCACTTTGCGGACGTCGGCGTTGTTGATGAGTAAATGTGTGCAGAGTTAATTGATGTCCTCAAGATCGTGTGTAATATGTTATTTCAAAACAATGGAAACATTTGAAGGTGGTGGAGCAATTCGCCTTTTGTCTTTCCGTGTTTTTTTTTTCAATATTTTACCATGTCACGGCTAGGATCTTACATGATGATATACCTGAGACGGGTCGTTGCGTCTTGTTCACCTAGTAATTACACTAGTTACCGTTGGAACCGGAATAGTAGTTCTGATAGGCAAATAGAGGCGGCGGTGCAGCCTTAGTCTCCAGTAAAATCTTGATACTAATATATAGACTTGATAGAGTACAAAGGAACGCTAATCTCGGCCTTAGTAAATAGCTTGAAGCAACCGAAACAGATAAGAGAACAGAGGCATTTTTGCAGTTGTGAAATAGATTTATACCTTCCCTGGTGAAACCACTCCGTCAACGTCTGATAATGCTGTTTGTTCCAGAGCAACCTTATTAAAATATTGACCCATATCTAACACTGTATTAGTCACGTGGCCTATTCGAAGGCGAATCGTTAAAACTACACCGTGTCGCATTCCTTGTTAAATATAACTTTCATAGAAAATATTTCTAGACGTTTAAGCACCAGTTATCGGACCATAAATATATTACGATCGTCGTTTTCTATGCTAGATTCGCGATAAACGGCATGTAGTGAATGCAGTTTTTGTGATAAATATAATATAACAACGCGAGGAACTCGTATCAATTTGAAATTATATCGCCTTTTTCATATCATGGCGTATCTATGATAGTATTTATCGAAATAAGTCATTTGCTAACGCTGAGTCACAGCTAAGTTCGAACTTCGCAACGGTAAACAGTATATTCGAAAATAAATAGTCAAATACTTATAAAACTTCGAATTTTTGTATTTGATTTGACAGCGTTATGGAAAATCCGCGAAAGAACACGATGTTCGATTACGTTTTGGCTACATTACACTTTTCCTTCATCATCATCATCATCATCATCAGCCTGTGATAGTCCACTGCTGGACATAGGCCTCCCCTAATACGGGGTGTATTAGGGAGGCCTATGTCCTATCCCACCACGCTGGTCCAATGCGGGTTGGTGGTGGACCGACTTTACATGCCCATCCGACGCATGGATCATCTTACTTTTCAGACAATTGGGTGATCGGCCCAAATTGCCCTAACCAACTAGGAAACAACAATGAAAATTTGTTGAGTCCCCGCACGATTAGAACCCACGACCTCCGGTTTCTAAGCCACACGCCTATACCACTAGGCTACGGAGGCAGGCAGGCACTTTTCCTTAGCGAATTTTATGCCTCATTTCGATCTAATATAGATAGAGTTGCTTACACCCAAGTCAAATAAAACACGGGAATATACTAACACAAAGTTTACTGTCAAACCACTAAGTTTCTATTTTTTTTCTTACGTATGACGTTACTCTTCCTGACTCTTGTTCTTGGAAAGCTTCATGTTTTGCCGCCGTAAGAGTGTGACATTACATTTTATTCCCATAAATTCTATATCTATTTATATAAAGTAATGTCCTAGTCGATTACGATTACGGCGGCCGATCTACATTGAAGCCACCTGCCAGCTATAAACCTATTGCGCAGGAGATATTATAGTGCACAAGTGTACGCACAAACACAGGTTCACTCCTATTCCTTCACCATCATAGTCCGATGGGACGGATATCCGACACGACCGGAAAGATATTAGGCGCACGGAAACAACTTAGAAGAAACTCAATCCCCGCAGCATTCGAACCCATGACCATCGGACTCTAAAGCGCTGCCCTTACACGCTGTGCTACGACGGCACAAGGTGTAGTACGGGTTCAGTGCCTTAGGTATATATTATCAGCGACGTCATAACGACATATTATCCCGTTGCCCCGGCAACGTGACATCCATTCACCCAGATGAGAGAGCGCATAACGGACGTCACGGCGAAACATGTCGCTCCAATTCGTCCAATCAGCACAGATACTATTGATCCCGCTCGCCCTCGATTTATGCATATCGCGTGCGTACGCACAGCAAATTAAAAGCTTGCACGCAATCGGCTTATAATAACAATATAGTAACAAAGAACTTCATTCAAATTGTCATACAAAATATACGATAACAAACAGACAGACTGCCATTTTATTAATTTCTATAGATTTTATTCATTTGTATTGATAATTGCAAGTTTATCTAAATATCTATGCTATTTTATTTTAGCCCAAATGGTATGACTCCAGCAGTAATGTAAGTGGTTTGATCGCCGATTACTTAATCGAAAAACGTTTGTTACATATATATCTCTCATTACGTTTAAAGAAAACGTCTTATTAAGTAGCACGGCAAAGACGGAACGACGTCGGTCTTATAGTAATAAGAAATAACTGGTTATGCTGCAATAAACAAACACATTGTGCACGTTTTGTATTACTGCATTCTTATTATTTTCATTTACTCAAACTGTAGCCCGCGACTTCGTCCGCTTGGTAATGTGTAAATAAATTCTGTAAAAAAGGAAACAAATTACCCCCAGTTACATCAGCTGTTATTTAGTGAAAGTCCCGTCAAAGTAGGACCACCCGTTCCGACAGACATTACAATATTAATATAGCACTTATACTTAGAGGTAACGGCGTGTGCTTTAGAAACCGGAGGTCGTGGGTTCGAATCCTGCGGGCACTTACAAATTTTCATTTTGGAATTTCGTAAAATCCGTTCTTGGCCGACAAATTTCGCTACGCCTTATGATTCCAGAGATATCGTGATGAGTCAATATATCGGTGGGAATCTCTACAGTTAAGTTATGATTTCCACACGTATGATATTCGCGTATTTCCTGTTTCTTTGCTTTCTGTAAGTCCGTTTGCCAATTGGATTCCTTCAATCTACTCCATTCTGCTATCTCTCTGGCTACTCTATTCCATGTTACGCCTCCACCTCCTACGACAGACAAAGATTTAAAAAGTGCTGTTTAATTATATGTGACTGCTCTTATGAGTCAACTGCCTCCATAGCCTAGTGGTATGTGCGTATGCTTTAGAAACAGGAGGTCCTGGCGTCGAATACTGCGGGGACGCAACAAATGTTTATTGTTGTTTCCCTTGTTGGTTAGGGCAATTTGGGCTGATCACCCAGTTGTCTGAAAAGTAAGATGCTCCATGCGTCGGATAGGCATGTAAAAAATCGGTCCACCTACCAACCCGCATTGGACTTGGGTGGTAGGATACTGACCAAAATCCCCCAAATGGAGCAGGGGAGGCCTATGTCCAGCAGCAGATGATGATGATGATTTCCGTTTTGCGTAATTGTATACTGCGAATGGATATTTTATTTTGTAATGACTTTACAACCAGTTAGCATTATGATAAATCTTGAAGTTTAAAGTTTATATTATGACAAGATTCGTTAATTTTAATGTGCTATTTTATACCACGTTTTAATATGATAAAAATATTGCGCACCGATTAAACAAATTGTTGGTAAGAAGGCTGCCGCGTTACGTGACTTCATTATGCGAAAGTAAACGCTTCCGTGCTTTGATTACAACCGAAAATATTATTTTATAAGCATTTTCTGACTGTTTGTAATGGTTCAATGTAGTTATTTTGAATACAATAATAATATTTCTGAAAGGAATTACACAACATCATCTAGTCCCAAACTAAGTAGAGCTTGTATTATGGAAACTAGATGACTGATAAATACATATGACTTACTTTAATTTTGTAAATAAATACACAATATATAGATACAAGCACCCAGACTCGATAAAACTCTATGTTCATCACATAATGTTTTCCTTGTAATGGGACTTGAACCCACACCCTTCGGCGCAACAGTCATGGTCACTAACCACTAAGCGAAGCGAGTCGTAGAATTATATCATAATTTTATATAGCAAATTAAACTTTATATAGGTCGATATAGTTAGATTAGTGCAGTGCGTGGCTACGAATGGTCAAATAATGTACTCTACATCCAATAAGACCTAAAACTTATGTAAACATTGTTACCCATGGCAACCAGTTAATGTCGCTCAGTGGTTGACGCTTTAGTGACCATTTATATATATTTTCGGTTTTACTCTTTATAATATACTAGCAACCCCGCAAAAACCCTTGTGGGTGGAATTTCGTAAAATCCGTTCTTAGTTGACCTCTACTCGGCGAAAGGAATATTCCTACCAAATTTCAAGTCGCTACGTGTTATGGTTCAAGAGATATCGTGATGAGTCAATATATAGGTGGGAATCACTTTTATATATATGTATATGTTACCTTCGAAGGCAGACGAGCAATCAGCATTACCAGGCGTATCACCAACGCGCTGCCTAACGTGAGACAAGATAAATTTGTTTAGTCCCCCGCATGCTTCGAACCCGTTGTGGTTTCCACCGGTTTCTAAAGCACACCCCTAACCTACTAAAAAAAAAAGATAGGAGTCACAATTTTAATGTTGTTATCAAATATTTCTTATTAACAAGTTGAGGGAAACTTTTTTCTAGCAATTTTCCTAAGTTACGACGGTACCGGTTTCCTATCCATTCAGTTGAAACGCATAAAGAAATACATTGCATTTGTTTAATGAATCAATCAATGTCATTAAATTTGGAGGCACTAATGTTTTATTACGACCACTAACGTTTCTTTTTTAACCTTGACGTTATGCTACCAGACTCATGACTTTGGTAAGCTTCATCTAACTCAGAGTTCGCAGGAAGCTACCGTCCCTGCGCCATCACTAACGCGTTACGATATTATTACATATTTTATCTTTTTGGTTTAGAATTCTTTAACATTGTTATTTTACTCTGAAGAAATCGTCGTCGGCGTAAAAATTGTCCTGTAAGCTTCAAAAATATAAATATTAAGCGCTATATTCGGTGAAGTTATAGAAGTATTCGTTTAATAAAAAATAGGATTATATTTTATTCAAGTAAGTACATGTAATATTTTATCAAACAGCATGGTCTGCTTATAAAAATAATTGGTTTTAGCTATGAAGAACGACTGCCTCCGTAGCCAGCCAGCTTGGTAAGGGCGTGTTCATTAGAAACCGGAGGTCGTGGGTTCGAAACCTGCGGGGACTCGACTGCCGTAGTCGGAATCGGCTCGGAGTCCATGTATTGTTATGTTCGCCCATTAATATATATTTTTTATGAAACTGCGTCATGAATTCTGCATCTGTTTTAAAATATAAATATTATAACAATACCTAACATTTTACGTTATAGGTTAATGCAATTCAAGGCATGTAGTTGTCTCTTACGATTATATACACTATAACTGTATACTATTAAAATGACATTTGAATACTGTATGAGATTAATTTGTACATGATCATGATCATAGCGCTATGAAAATATATTCTACAAAACGGCTGTCGACTCACGTGGAATCAGTATTGGTGCCGACTAGTTTTGGACCTATCTTGTTTCGCACTGACGTGAAGCGACCGTGAAGTCATCCCACTCGTCCTGATGAAGGACCTCCTAGGTCCGAAACTAGTTAACAAGGCAACGATATCGATTTCACGTTAGTTCAGCGGTTTTCTACAATATATTTTCAGTGCAATGGCTCACCAAAGTTATAATTTATATATATAAAAGAGATTCCCACCTATATATTGACTCAATACGATATCTCTGGAACCATAAGGCGTAGCGACTTGAAATTTGGTAGGAATATTCCATTCGCCGAGTATGGGTCAGGTAATAAGACGGATGGATTTTTACGCAATTCCACCCACAGGGGGGTCGCGGGGTTGCTAGTTGTTTAATAAAGCTCTATCATTAGTTTTTTTAACCTTTAAATTTTTAAAAAGGCATTAGGCTTCGGAGTTATACAATACAGAATGTATACAAATATAGAATAAGTGAAATAAAAGCAACAGTGTGTACTGTTATTAATATTTTGGCTCCCAAGTGACATCTCGCTACGCATTAACAAAATGTTGGCAAGAGATCTTCCCTCCATTGCAACATGGCAAAATCTTTGATGGACGCGGTCGTCTGAGCGTACAAGTTTATACGTTTAATTTATATATCTATTGTTATTTGATAGAAATGAAATTATTAAGGAACTGTTCTAGATTTTTGCAAAACTTGTTTCTAAACGATTTTTTATAAACAGAAATTATTTTATTAAAGTCTATACGGATTTAATTGTCGCAATAAAATTAGTATACTAAAGTGAGTTAAGGCTTTACTTTGCGGATCGGAACTTTACCTTCAAACCGGAAGACAGTAGCGTTTTGCAATAATACTGATCTGCGGCAGAAATATGCATTAGGTACTATCACAGTCGGTCCATTGTAAAAAGAATAGCTTTAGATTTTTGGATTGTGA
Source organism: Lamproptera curius (assembly GCA_029286875.1). Lineage (NCBI taxonomy): Eukaryota > Metazoa > Arthropoda > Insecta > Lepidoptera > Papilionidae > Lamproptera > Lamproptera curius. The sequence goes on from JAGSMT010000079.1 coordinate 791,315, forward strand.
CATGTGGCTTATGTTACTGAAGGATAATATAGTTTTATAGTAATGAGAGAAAATTTCTTACCGGTGAGGTACTTTCGGTGCCTATCCAAAACAAATAAACGAATCTTTTCTTTTAATAATATTACTCCAGATGTTTTATTTGGCTTTGATGTAAATGCGGATTATTTGAACATGAATTTAGTTATTTTTAGCATTAAAACAGCGCTTGAAATAATTGTAGAGCATTATTTATTATACACTTTTTACGTCTTAAAATTATTACGTCTTGTTGTCTTAAAATTGTGATTTTCTTGTTGACAGTTGAAATGAAACTAGTGCCGTTTGCTAAAGTAAAGCAGGTATTATATTTTTATAATATTTTGCACATCATAATTAATTGTTCACATGCGAAAACTAGTTTTAATTAGCCTCTTCTATTGTTTACGTTCTCCCATGGTTAAGTTTGCTGGTGATATCCAGTTTCTTATTATAAATAGTAAAAAAAGCATCAAAATTAGGTACATTTTGAATATCTTTGACGGATTCAAATCTTAGAAATAATTATGATGTGTTTTTGTGTATGAATTATATGACTGTTACTATATTTTTTATATGTCTTTAAAAGTAAATCAGAAGCATATATACATAGATAGTCTGTCGTTTTAATATTTTAACATCTTAGCTTTCAAATCACATTTCTGTCTCGATAGTAATAGACAAATATACTCTACGTCGCTCTATGTCAAACTCTGTATCCAAGAACTGGTTATGTATGACCTAAATGAGACATCAAATTTACGTAAAGAAATACTAACGGCGCCAAAACTCTAACTTCCTTTTTGATGGCCGTCGCCATGGAAAATTAATAAGCAGTGTTCATCTAAACGCCCTTATATTTGGTGCCCGTTAAGTTTCCTCATAAAAATTTCACACTTTATTTGGCTCTTACTTTTCATTAAAAATTGCTTATAACATAATAAAAGAAATAATCATGACTTAGGCATTCCTATTACGAACCAACGAAGTAAATAGTAAAGTTGATTTCAACACGAATCAATTATGAAGTTTCCAATTGCTAATTAATTGCGTTCATTTCAACTTTTAACATGTTTTTACACAATATATTATTACAACGTTTGACAAATAGTTACCGAGTAAATGCTTCTTTACATACTTATCATGTAAGCGTTTATTCTAAACTGTCACATAGTAACAATAAAACTACCATAAAACGGTAGTGTTCAATCGATTGTTTTGTCCGACCGTACGTCGTGTTGATAAACGGGCCATTCTTCGTACGGCCGCGGGCATGCCGCCTGCACCGATTGCACGACCGTGTCATTCAGTATCACAACGCGAAGCGGCGGACGAAGTGCGGTGCGAATGTGCCGCAATATAGCCAACGAGTAGCGGCCAGTCCTCTGGCGCCGTCGTCATTACAAGGTCGTCGCTCGTGACATTTCACGGTTCGCATTAATCGCTTAAGCGTAGTTATTAGCGAAATATCGACGCGTGTAATCTGTCTCGCTCGGGCGCGCTCGCAATCTTATCGTTCCGCCGATAAATTAATCCGCGCTCGATACTCGATCGATGGTCGACGGCCACGCCATGTTATTGTATCAACAGTTATCCTCTAGTCCGCGAGAGGCGCGTGTCTAGTCCGGAGTGCGACGCTCGAATGCTCGTTTCATCGTCGGCTTTAGTTTGCGTGTTGTCAAATGTGCTCGTAAGGAATAACACGTGATTATGTGTATATGTATTCTAGTTTAATATAATTGTTGTAAATCGGTTTAATTGTACGAAATAAAAGCTGAGGGTGATTTACTGTATCCGATTGATATCTAGCTGGAACTAGATTTGATTAGTTCCACTGATAACTGTTATAAAATGTATAATTCGTACGATCTACGAAAGTAAATGTGCTCATACATATTTTATAATAAACTGTCCTTGTTACTTATTAGACTCCCGTTGAACTGTGAAAAATGAATTTTAAATGATAATTATTATCAGTAGTATCTGTGCCTTCGACCCGAAAACGCTCGATCTTCGTTATCGAACATTATAAATTACCACTAACGAAGTGAGATCGAAGTTATGACTCAAGTAACACGTGTACCTCTCGCGGCGTCTGAGAAATGATTGATTTTTATACGCCGTTGTCTTCACAAATATGGTGGACAACGTCTCCTTTGAGTATTCCGACGAGTCTAGCGCCGAGGAATCGTTCAAGTACGTGAATCGGGATATAGATGGGTAAGCTTTATATGTTATATATTATATGTTATATTCAGATATATATATATATATATTATAAATATTAAAATTGGAATGTATCCTTGTAACATTGTAATATTTAATCGATATATATATAACGAAACAACATTTAAAAAAAATCTCAAGGAAACTGACCCGATCTGTTTAACCTCTTGAATAGCTGGTCCGATTCTGACTGGACTTAGGCTACTTTTTAGAAAAAATATAAATTATACTCGTAAAAATTTACGTAAAGCATCGATAAAATGATTTAAAAAAGTATTATCTTGTGACCAGAGGCAAAAAATGTCGGACACCTATTCCTTTTAGTTAACCGGCGTTAATATTCATCATTAATGTTTTATTAATAAATAAGCGAAAGTGATAATACCATTAGGTACGTTGAATTGTATAAATCATAATTTTATCAATTCGCGCGGTTGTCACGTGATACCTATTCCTCTGTAACTGTTGATCCGACAAAATTAAAGCAATTAAAATGTATTCTTTAGAGACAGTCCATAAATTACATTTCATGTTAAAGGAGCGGAAAGAGGTTTAGAAAAATTTCACAATCTTCATTCAAATGAAGTTTTAAAACAAGATCTTTACCTCTTTGCTCTTTACAAACGAAATATTAAAAAAAACATTTGAAGCTATGGTTTACGCTGACGCGAAAGAATTAGGGCCGTATGATAAACGCCGTCGACTCGATGATTTCTTTGTTTCTATGCAGCTATTACAAAGACGGGAGAGAGGTCATGAAATTCATATGACGTAAATAATGGATGGCCCCCCACTAAGCTTCTGCACCTGGATTCATACATATTAATAGTTTTTGGGTTTTTTAAATGCGTTCATAGTTTGATAGTCTGCAAAAATACTGTTATTGAAGTAAAACTACCGCTGAACAATATCAGGATTCCTATCTTTTACGCTAACTATTTGTCACTTCCGCGAGCCTATCAGATGTTGCAGCAATGATTCCATTAACTTCAACAATTCCATATCTATAAAATCTATTCTAGGGGTGATGAAAAAGTATTTTATAGACCATAAATAAATAAAGAAAATCATAAAAACATTTATTCTTCCCGGAACCACACAGTGAATACATCATTGTCAAGAAAAACATGTCAACCTCCTTGCTAAACTAAGAATTATAATTAGTCACTAAATAATTTTCGTATTTCCTTTTTGAAATTTATTTAAAATATCTATATAAAACACGCTTTTGCGAAAAAAGCACAAGACAAGTATATATAAATTAGCTTGTGTCGACGTAGCCCTTTCTTTGAAAGTGTTATTCCATTTCACTAGAAATCTGGTTGGTGATAAGCTTCCTTTAAAATCTGTAACCATGGCAACAGGCTTATATGAAGCTATCCTTTCTACATTTCAGATCCGTCTTTTGTACACCATCGCACAGAGACAAATCGTCAATATCGAGACTCCTTTTCTCTAATTACCCGCATTAAAAATAGTATTCTGACACTACTTTTATAATTACTTCAGTGTGCCTAAACATGCCCACACACACATCATCACATCGTCAGCCTTTGTTAGTCCACTGCTGGACATAGGCCTCCCCTAATACGCCCCTAGCCATCAAGGGGTTTTGGACCGTATGCCACCACGCTGGTCCAATGCGGGTTGGTGGGTGGACCGACTTTTTACATGCCCATCCGACCCATGGATCATCTTACTTTTCAGACAATTGGGTGATCGGCCCAAATTGCCCTAACCAACTAGGAAACAACAATGAAAATTTGTTGCGTCCCCGCAGGATTCGAACCCACGACCTCCGGTTTCTAAAGCACACGCCCATACCACTAGGCACATGCCCGCTATTGCCAATCCTAACAAGAGTGTTACTGATATTGTCGGCGCTGGTATAATCATTCCAAAACCTTATAACAGTTGTTTAAATAATGTTGCCCATAGCAGTGATGTGAAGTATACAAAAAATAACAAATATCTGGGGACGATAACGCATCACCGTGTAGTCATAAATTATACATATAAAAACAACCAGAAACATTATGTTCATTAATTCAACATTTTTCCCCTGGTGGGAATTGAACCCCGACCCTCTGCCGCAATACTCAGGGTCTCTAACCACTACGCCAAGCTTTCGCTAAGTGCTCGACTCGATGCCTTCAGTTAAAACGCTTGCTGCGTACGAAGCAATCTAGTTGCTATGGTTCACCTTACTTACATCAATTCCTTCTCTAGTTCGGCTTTTGAATAGAAACTGTCACTGACAAGATCAGTTATTTTTTCTATTCAATTATCGAGTCGTACGGTCCCATCGTATGTTTAATGTATCTGGTTCGCGCGTCATCCAGCAGGATCATTTCCATCAACCGGGATAAAGTAACACGAATTTGAATATCCCAGCCTCGATGCATATAACGCGTGATTTTAGTTGATTTTGCTCAGTGAGTTTGTAGTTGAAGCCTCGACATGGTCGCGGGCGTATTTAGGAGGATTTTCGGGAAGGATGCGTTTGGAATGTGCGTATATCTATTTATTCGGCTGTGGAGGTTTCGGTTCGTTTGGATACGAATCTGGTACTAAATCGTACGTGAGTAGAGTTACTAAGTTCCGTTTTGATTTATATAAGGAACGAAATTGTTGTTTAAAGACGTTTAAACTGACATCGCCTATGAAATGTTATTTTGGCTAATGGTATAGTAAAATATGTCTGATCGAAATAATCACTTGAGATGGGTGCAAATACGGTTATTTGATTGATGATGAAAATAGTTATTTTCATTTCAAGAATACTGTTTATGTTATGTGTGAGTTCCATTATTAATAAGTACTTACATAGTGTCTGTATTACACGGTGAAATCCAAACTTGTGTAAGTTATTAGGTCGGTAAATGCCGCCCACAAAAGTGCTTTACTTTTCCATTTAAATGTTACAACGTTAAAATAAAAATGATAAGAAGCGACATATAGGTGAATATGCAGAAATCCGAGGACGTCTAAATTAAACCAAAGTTAAACTAGTTTAACATGTGATTTCATAAAAAGCTTTAAGATTTTATCAAGATTAATTTGGTTTTTCCCGATTTTCAAAACACTTTGATCATGGTCACTAGCAGACTGTGTTGTTCGCCTATAAAAGATTTTTAATAAGTTAAATTAATCCCCAGCATAAAATTACTGCTAGACCTCATGATACAAAAACAAAAACTTGTCAAGTCCCCTGAACCCCCCCCAGATCCCCTGAAAGGCATCTAAACCACGGACAACGACTGAGGCATGATTTTTGAAAATTATTTGCAAACCTTGTCGTGTGTTAATCGTGTTTATTATATGTCTTCCCTATTATTGTATGTATGGTTTTTTGCAGCAAACATTCCGCCAAATCGCTGTCGGGCTCGGCGCCGTCAGTCCGCGTGCCCGCGCCCGCGGTCACCGACGAGGAGGCGGCGGACGGCAAGCAGCCGAGTAAGGCGCGCCAGAAGAAGTTCCAGCGCCACTTCCCGCAGGTCGGGCCAGACGAGCGAGTGCTCAACTGTGAGTCACCTACCTTGTTATTGCTCCAAACATGCGTAAAAAGGCTTAGCTTTTCAGCGCCGCTTACCGCAGGTCGCCCAAACGAGCGAATGCTCAGCTGTAAGACATTTCAACCAGACAAGTGATAAAGGTTTCGGTTTTCATCGCCGCTTACCGCAGGTCGGCCAAGCGAGCTAATGCTCAACTATAAGTCATATACCTTGTTATTGAATCAGACAAGCGATAAAGGTTTCGGTTTTCGGCGCTGCTTCCCGCATGTCGGGGCAGACGAGTAAGTAACTTACCTTGTTGTCGAACCAGACAAGCGTTACTGGCTTCGCAGGTCGGGCCAGACGAGCAAGTGTTTAACTGTAAGTTACTTACCAGAAGAGCGTTATGGTCTTCGCTTTTCTGCGCTGCTAACCGTAGGTCTAAAGCGAGCGCATGCTCAACTGTAAGTCACTCATCTTGTTACAGGACCGGATAAGCTATATGGGGTTATACTTACAAGGCACGATATGCCTACCAGCTTTTGTTATTGCACCTTTGTTATGATTTTATCCTAGTTTTACGGCATTACTGTTTGATGTTTGCTGGATGGTTTCGGTAAAGTGCTGTGAAACGATGCTATACCGACATACTTCTGTGCAGTAATAGGTTTTTGTAAGAGTAGAGACAATTTGCATGTAACTTATTCCTATAAGTTATTATATTTCACGTTTTGATATACCTGGCAGTCAGTTATAAAAATGTCGATGGCGGTTCGTAAATAATATCGCTAGATGTGCGACGTTGCCATTGGTTACAATGTTGACATTAATTCGCTATGTGGAAGAGTGTTAAACTATAAAATGTTGAAACTCTAAATATTACGCATGGGACGAGAAAAAATCTATTTTTAAATTAGTAGTAATATCATTGTTGATATGTTCAACTAATGACAATAAAGTGAATGAATATTGTTTCAATACAGTATTTTTTAAATTGATTACGTTTATATTATACTTTATTGTTGAGCTCGCTTACTTTGTAAAAATCTTGGCGACATTATAAAGGTTATCACTTTGTCACCATTTTCTCATAAAAAGGGCACAGTTCAACTTCTCTCCGATAGAAGGAATGTTGTGAATTGTGTCAAATTTTGTTAACGCCAAGTGATATATAAAGTGTATCATAAGTAAATTAGACGTAAAGCAAATATATAAAGATGTCAAATGTCAAATTATAACGACGTCAAAACGAAAAATAGTTCCGATTTGTTTAACAAATCACATGTTCCCTAAACCATCGAAGGGTTGACTGGGAGACAATACCATTTGCATTTGGCATTTGTACAATTTAGTTTTGTAGATTAAGTGTAAATAGATAAATCATACTATATTTGACCATTGTAAGGTCGTTACGGTCGGTGACATAAAACTTCGCTTGGTTGGCTTCTAATCCACCCAGATTAAACTGTTGTTCAGGTAATAACAGTTTTCAAGCCGAGTCACTGGCGCTTTAACTCTACACCCTAAAGGATGAACAGCATTGTAAGTGTGAATTAGTTATCAGTACATTTTAAGGCACCGACTGACTTTTATAGGACATAACAACAAGATCATCTTAAATCTTTGACAGTCGCAACCGACTCTCTCTCGCCGATTATATAACTTTTTAGAAACTTGGGTGCTTTTTTCACTAGTTGTTACGCTTCCAGCCTCATGTCTTTGGTGAGCTTCATCTAACACAGAGTTCGCGGGAAGCTTCCGTCCCCGCGAACTAGATTAGAAAATCGGGTGATCGGTGCATACGGCGTTACACAACCAGATTATCTAAATAACGCTTTGTTTACCCGCAGGATTAGAATCCACGATTGATGATTTGTAATCATAGGACCAATACCATAAGGACACGGTCGGTCTGTTTTGACGTCATAAACGACACATGAAGCCCATTAAAGAGCGTAATCTTTTTGATACCACTACGCTACAGCGGTTTATGAGATAACGTTTATATGAATATGTTTATTTTCAGATTATTCCTGCGCGTTAGTAGGCGACCTCTTGCTTCAGGGTCATCTGTATATTACGAAGAATTACTTCGCCTTCTATTCCAACGTGTTCGGATATGTGACCAAGGTGAGCTGGTTCGCTTTGAATTTCGTTCGGTCTAAAGCCATTTCCTTAGTTAATTAGAATGCGTTGAATTAATATGTTAAATTCGCCAACGCTATAACATACGTTTTTAGATAAATATCGGGTGCATTTAATTTAGAGATAATGCCTTGAAAATTTTTTGCGTTTATTTAGTCTATTTAATCGTCAATCAATTAATATAATTCTATTATTAATCGATAGAGGAATATATGGGCTTGTTACGTGACTATCGTATCTTATTACTGTCATGTGAAATTCGTGCATTTGTTTGTTAGTTATCAGATTATTGGATAAACTGCCTAACAATGATTCACTTATATGATGAAATTTTAAGACTTTATTTAGCCGCCGTTAATTAATTATTACCTAGGCTTATTAAGACATATTATTTGCGAAAAACAATGTCCAACGTTAAATTTGAATGGCCCAAAATTTTAGGCTGTCTCACTGGTAGACTGCTAACTAATATCAATAATCGTCATATTTTCGACCATAACGTCGGATCATCCTTCGTAAAACGGCTAGGAAGGAGAAAAACCACCCTTTTCTTTTTGGTGTTCCACACAAGCGCTTTGTTCACTCGAATTCCCGATGCCAATAGTTAGTTATTTCTGCTTGTTACAAATTTTTTTGGCTAAATAAGCAACCTTTTATTTATTAGAATATTCTGGATCATCTCTTTGACAGCTACTGATCCCGACCACGTCGGTGCTCCGCATCACCAAAGAGAAGGTGGCTCGCATCATTCCAAACGCCGTGGGCGTGTGCACGAGGGACGAGAGGCACGTCTTCGGCTCCCTTCTATCCAGGGACTCCACATATAAGCTTATGACTCATGTCTGGAAGGCGGCTAGGGCACCAGAATTGGCAGTTCCTCCACCACAGGTCTGTATTTGTAATTTAATGACCTTAAACCTATATATAAATATATATATATATTTATAATACATCGGCCATCTATGCAGGAGGTTATAGCAGATATGTTAATGCAAATACAGGTGCACTGTACCTTAACTCTCATAATCAATCTCTTAGGTTTTGCTTTACGGTCTTAGCACCAGGTATACTAACACGAGCGGAGAGAGATCAGGCGCAGGACCGACTTTTTACATGCTAATCCGACGCATGGATCATCATGATTTATACGAAATCGGGTGATCAGCCAGCATTGCCATTACTGAAGCAGCGCTCGAACACACGGCCTACGATTATAAAGCGCGAACCCATGTAATAGGAAACATGTCACTGGCTCGTTTATTATTGGTATATGTACATTGTACTTGAGTTATTTTGTAATGTTCTGATTGTTTTCAAAAAATAAAAAAATAAGATTTAGACGTGTGCCTTAAATAGCAGCTATATGTAGAGCTATAGGATGAATTGCTAACGTGTGATGTACAAAAAATATTTCATAAGCCGCTTTCACCCTCTTAGGGGCTTTTGATTTTTTGGATAAAATTCGTTTTAGTTATTTCATTTTTCTCCGGCTTCGTTTTAAAAAGTCAAAAATGCAAAAGTCCTTGCGATTCAATTGAAAAAAGAAAAACGTAAAAATAAAAATTGAATGCCGTTTTAAATGTGATTCTGGCCAGGAAATGCTCATGAAAGAACGAAGAATAAAGCACTTATGGCGACATAGTCTGTGGCACTTTTACTGGTCTTACGCAAGTTTCATATCCTCATGGATCAGCTATGGCTTCATGGAGCAGTAACAGTAAAAGTCTTCAAAAATTATAAAATAGTGTTTCAAACTAAATTTTTCGAGGTCTAGCGTGATCGTTCTAGATAGCTCTAATTTAAAAGTCACCTGCCTTTAGTAATTGTGGAATGTATATCGTTTGCAGGACTTGAGGGCTTCTGAAGTGGAGTTAGAGGCCTCTGAGTATTCACCCGAGGACGACAGCAGTTCCGTAGGCGCCGACCACACGGACGCGGCAGGGAGGGGCCACGTCGAACCCTTGTTGACTGCAGGTTGGTCTCTATCCAGAGTTTGGAATACGTGGCATAACCGGAGGTAGTGGTCGTTCTCGAATATGGCTAGGGATTTCTATGTCGCCACAATGTTGGGCGCTCATTTTGACGAAACGTCGTTTGGAGGATTGCATATGTTATTGACCTTAGTTTGGTGGACATAGGAGACTAATGTCAAACTTAATTTACTTAAATTCTACTCCGATTCGATTCGGGCATAAATGTAATTTCACGTGTCGTTTAGTCGTCATACTACGTTATTGGAGGTGGGAGCTTTCTTTTTACATGTGGCTATTGGGGCGGTACTACCGCAGTGCCCATTTTTACAGCAAAGCTGTAGTTTGAAAACATTATCGTGTTCCGATATGAAGGGCACCGTAGCCAGCGTATTTACTGTGTAAACGAGACGTAACATTCTATGTCTCACGGTAGGCGCGCGTTGTTATAGCCCTAATATCGCCGATGTCGATGAGCGTTGGTGATCACTTTCCATCAGGTGGCTCTGACTGTTTGTCTGCCTTCGTAAGCTAATAATACGACATTAAGGTTATCATCTAAATATATAATTCTGGTGCGACCTGTCAGTAACTTCAAAAATCATTTATTTTACATATAAACTATACAATTATGTCGTAGCGAGAGGCGTGGCTGTCTAACATCCTAAACCAGTCAATGAAGGTTTTATAGTGATATATAACAAGAGTTTTTTTAAATTTCTGGCTGTCTGTTAGATACGGACTTCACGGGTTTTGCACTAAAAGATAGCCGATGTTACCTGGAGTTACGCGCAATAGTCAGTTGGCGATAATGCGTAAATAGCGTGTGCGACCACAGACCGTTGTCTATTGAACATGAAATTGCATGGCGGCAGAGGGCGCTTTCTGACGTTAAGTTGTATTTGTATTTTTGTTGTTTGCCTTGTATTTTTTTAATGCTGTACGTCCTGTATTCGTGCTTGTCTGAAATAAATGATTTGATTCGATTAAATGTCTAACAATGCGACCGGCAGGGGCCGGCGTGGCGGCGGCGGTGATCCAGCCGGCGCTGCTGACGGGCGCGGTGGCCCCGAAGCCGCCGGCCGCCAAGTACTGGCGGGTGGGCTTGGCGCTGCTGGCCGCGCTGCTGACGCTCTCGGCGGCCGTGCTCGCCTTCCGGCTCCTCAGGGTCACCAGGTCGCAGGTAGGTCGAGGGTCATGTCGTATTATATCATCATCATCATGTGTTCGTCCATTGCTGGATATAGACATCCTCTAATGCACGACTGCTCCAATCGGGGGTTTTTGGACCGTACACCACCATGCTAACCGACTTTTTATATGCCCATTCGACGCATGGATAATTTTACTATCTATAAAATATATGCTATAAATTTATTTTTTTTTATCCATATATTTCGATCTTTTCTTTCTTCTCTTTCATCTTACATATACCAGCAGAGCTTCAAATGTATTCTAATATTTAGTTTATAGTGATTATTTCAATTTAATAGCCCTCCTTATCACATTTCGTTGACCCCCTCCTTCACCCGTAACGTGAGATATATTTCATAGATGATCCCTAATGGCTCCGGACAAGGGCCGAAGTTTTCGTGTGGTCAGATATGTAATACGTAAATCGTCTAAATGACGGTATTTTAATCAGAACGAAAAGGCATTTGACCTAAATCCCATAAAGTATAGTTGATAGATAGATTTTAAGTTCTCATTTTACGTAACGACTGTTTTTCATAATCGGAAACAACTTTGATATTTAAGTAATCTGGTTATCCAATCATTTTACCCTGAGCAATCAAACACTGGGCTAAAAGAATAGCCGTCGCTCAAAATTATCAATTACACGCCGCGTAATGAACAAACGTTATATGGTATTCTATTTATAATTCTAACTATAAAAATAGTGATATAATATATGAACATTGAATCTAATTGGCTGAAAGTAATGAGTTATTTTTGCCTTAATTTACGCCACAGCCTAAATAATATTTTTTTTCGTGACTAGATGGCGCTGTTACCAACTTTAAATATATTGTCGAGCATAAACGATAATTCTACATCGAAACACGCTAATCACTCATAGTTAACAGTATTGAATGCTTTCGATTGTTTATATTTATTAATTATTTCTACAGCAAGCGGTGGACGAGCTATCGGGGGAGCAGTTGTATGCGGCATTGGTGCAGTGGCGTTCGCGTTTGCATGGACGAGCCGCAGATGAACTACACGCCTTTCTCAACACCAACCTTCTGTTGCTCACGAAGGTATGTCGTGTTGTCAACAATGGTCATATATGACCACGTTCTCGTTGAATACAGTTATATATGAAACCGGTATACAATAACAAAACATATTTTTAAATTTTTTTATCCATCTGTCTGTTTGTGTGTTCTGGATTAATCTTTTAAATTGTTGGTTCGATTTTGACGGTAATTTTTCTAGAAGATAATTGATATTACTAGGAGTAACTTTAGATACTTTTTTTTATAAAAATATCGAACAATTTATATTGCATTATATAACCACGCGTCGCGGGAAGTAGTCGGTTTAGCTTGAACAATCGTCCAATTACACAGGAGATATTTTAGTACAAGGGTATATGTGAAAAACGAGTAAACTCTCTTTTCCCTCACTTAACTAAATCATCATCATCATCATTATCATCAGCCTGTGATAGTCCAATGCTGGACATAAGCCTCCCCTAATACGATCCCTATCCATTATGGACCGTATCCCACCACGCTGGTCCAATGCGGGTTGGTGGGTGGACTGACTTTTTACATGCCCCTCCGACGCATGGATCATCTTACTTTTCAGACAACTGGGTGATCGGCCTAAATTGCCCTAACCAACTAGGAAACAACAATGAAAAGTTGAGTCCCCGCAGGATTCGAACCCACGACCTCCGGTTTTTAAAGTACACGCCCATACCACTAGGCTACGGAGGCAGCAACTGAAATCAAGCAACTGAATCCTAACTAAATAGTAACTGAAAAATCAGCCTGTGCTATTACACACTTTTTGAACACCCATCCGTCGCATAGATCTTCTTACTTCACAGGCAAACGGTTCATCTACCCTCATCGCTTTAACCAACTAGGAAACTAACAATGAAAAACTGTCGAGTCTTGCAGAAATCACACGATATCTGGTTTCTAAAAGCACAAGCCTATGCCACTTGGCTACAGAGTTCGAAAGAGATAAACGTAATTATCACGTTATTATACAACAGCGTATGTTTTATTTCCGTAAATAATCATTTAATCAAACATATCACATAGATACATACTTAGTAAGTAATTTTCTTATGCACACTTATCCTTCTTTTTTTCAACTTACCCGAAGCGATTAGGCAACGATGCTACGTGACTTTGTGATAATTTCTCGTGTACAAAAACTTTAAATTAATAGGAATATAAATTTCTTCTTCATTTGCCTTTACAAACGGTGTGTTATTCCGTTGCAGGTTCGTCAATCGCTCGAGGCCCTGTCGGGCGTGATCTTAACCGACATGGCGCAAGTGCCCAACGACACGGCGTTCAGTTAGCGAAAGGAGACGCGGCTCTTCGTAACTTAATCATTCGCAGAACTCATTCCTATCGCGAGATGATGTCCGAATCCACTGAAGAGAGGAATATTACATACATCACGTGGTACAGTCGCGCCTAACTGCAGTCTATAAAGGCAAAGGTAATAGCGTCAAATGAGATGCGTTTTAAATTAATTTTTATGAATTGGTTCTCGTTGATTTACCGGACTGTTAAACGCCTGTGTTTCATAGCTGAGTATGCGGAATGTGTATGAATAAAGTGTATGTCAAATTGTAACGGTCAATGAGACCGTGGTATCGGGGAAAGGTCGCGTGATTGTCGAGGTTTATGGCTGGAACTAATCGGGTGTACTTTGTTTGGTATCACGTTCGGTTTATATAAATTTCATGTGTTATTTGGCTGTTGTATTTTAGCTAGGTTACGGATGCTGATTCTTTTAAATTTCGGTTCCCTTTGCCTGTTCGCACGCGAAATGTAACTATGTTAGTGATGCATTGTTGTTGGTTTTGTGAATTAAAACGGTGGCTAACGCATTACTATGCCTCAGGAAATTATATAGAATTCAGATAGACAAGGTCGGATGGAAAAGTGTATTATAGCCGAAACGCTGCGTGCTTGTTGGTTGAAATATGCGGTGATCGAAATTCGGCACCAAAGCAGTTTAGTATTGTATTCTTTGCTTCGGGTATAGAGCGAAACGATGTCTTAAAGGCATTGTGCTTGTGTTAAACACGTGTAGGTTGACATCACGATGAAGTGTCGTTATTAATATTACCCAGTATGTTTCGTTTTATTATTTTTCAACATTAATTCATTCCAGCTCCTTTGTTCGCTTGAATGATCTTAAAAATCGCAATTATTATGAATATGTCGGGCCAAATGAAACATGGAAGTATTAAACAGATTAATTACATACTTGAAGCGATAAGAATGCGTTCTTATTAGTGGATTGCAGCCATATTGAAAAGTTAATTTGAACCAAGATTGTTTGCGTAAATTTCATGTTTTATTTCGCTCTATTGTAGTTTTTACATTAAATAATTGATATGTATGTCGCTAATTCCTCGTACGGCTGGACAATACTAGTGTCGTATGTATTGATCGATTTTTATTTTGATCGGTACGTTATCAATCGGTGGTGCTAATAAGTAGTAAGAATAATCGTAGGAGCCACATTCCTCATTCCGCTGCGCTCTCTTGAAATGAACCGATTGTAAAACTGTCCCAGTGGAACGGTTAATGCGTAGTTCATTAGCTATTGGTCTATTTCTTGCCAATGGACGTTTCCTATTTTAGTGTATAGATGTTATCTTTGTAATGTATAAATAAACGAGCCAAATAAAGCATAGAATTGACGTAATTAACGTCTAATTTCAAACGCTTTTGGTGACTAAACTATTAACTGCTAAAAATGAAAACATTGAATTTCACTCAAGCTTCAAAATTACGCGCCATTATGGTTATATTTTCGATTTTTTGTTACAGAAATTCCAATTGTGTTTATTGACCATTTTTGTGTGTTTTTTACGTTCGGGCTCGTAATAATAGACAATTCCTTTTATATTTAATATCACACTTAACTATTTAATTTACCTATAATGTACTTCATCACCGTTACCCATTTAGAAATGTAATCTTTACCCGAGCCAAGTGAGTAAGTATGGAATTAATGTAAACGCAGTTAAATGTCGGACAATAATGACAAATATCTTCTTATTGGCTGACCGCCGCCATATTTAATCACAACGCAATGTTTATCCAATAAGAGCGCATTGTCGCCAATTAAGTTTTAATATAGACTTTTTTTACGTAAATTTCATGTCTTATTTGGCTAGCGTATAATAAAGGTTTCATAGTACGGTGGTACTACTTAGCTAGTTAATGAAAAAATCACATAATACCTTTCCTATACTTTGTCGTGAATAACTCGTCGAAATCGTTCAAACACACTATTGTATAATGTCGTTCTAGTCTCTAACAAAAGCTCAAGTGTGTAGTCGTTGTTGTTCACGTGATAAAAAAGTTTGTACCGCATTTGAAGAAAACGGCATTCAAGTTTAGCTAAATTCTCCCAGATATTAATAAAAAAAATTATGTTGCATTAAAAATGCGCGGCAAATATATTATTTTTTGTTGAATTCTGCTATTTCATTTTAATTATGTATTTATGCCAGAGCAAAGCAAAATATGTAATCTGTGTATGAGTATATTACTTTTGACACATTTGTTTGAGATAAACTGATTATTTAGATATCATATCTTACATGAAATTGGTGTTTTGTATAAAGGCAAGTTGTTCGTGCAATATTAATAAATAATGTGATGATGATTTTTTTGCTATTGCTTCTACTTAAGAATTCGGTGGATTTCTTATGTTGTTAAAGCGTTCGCAGTTGGTTACGGGATCTATTGTAATTTTAAGTTACCACGTAGGAACCAAAATGTAATTATTAACCTTAATTTAATACGGATAAGGTTTATTATCAAATGTCGTTGTCATTGCATGGCTGTGGGGAGTAACATTTCATATATCATCAATATTGCCAAAGATAAAACCTTAGATTAGTGAAAATATCATAGCGAGTAGTCGATGCAGATGTTTGTACAATGTTTAACCGTTAGATGTTAAGTTGAAAAGAAATATATTTTTAAAACTGTGCAGATATTATTATGTTTTTGTTGAACAAAAAGAGAATTTGTTTATTTATATATTTATTTTCGTTTTTATTTCTTATTAACATAGTGTACATTAATTCGTTCTGCATTTATTGAATACAGGCATGTGATAGGAATGGCATGGCGAAGGTATTGTTTGTAACAAATATATGTTCTTTAGTAATATATATATATTTAATATGAGTCATGAAATACATGTAACGCTTAGAAGAAATGTATGAATAACTTTTGCTAAAAACATGTTTAAAAGATTGTTACAAGGCATATATGTGCTGTCTCTCTATTACCTAATATAAAAATAAATGAATTGCCGTATTTAAAATCTTACAAAAATAAACATTTTCAATTTTCATATATTTTAATTAACATTTTCGATGCTATGTCGTCTGATTTCAGTTTATGTAAGTTAAATTGTTATATATATTTTTTCTGTTTATGTAAGTTTGTAAATATGATAAATGGGGTTGTTTGTTATTTAATGTAAATAATACATAATTGATATTATCCTTGATGCTTGTTTTATTCATACATATACCTGAAGAGCTCTCAGATAGAGCGATGTGTTGACATACATGACTGAAGTTTTAAACAATTTTACTATTTATTTTTTTTTAATACATTCATATCAAACATTAAGTACTTGACTATTATGTAAGAATTAAAAAAATATGAACTTTGTATAAGTTTTATAAAAACACTCCTTTTTAATAAATATAATGCGCAAAATTTGTTGTCATATAAAAATAAAACAATCTACGATGTACTTAAAATGCTGCTTTATAGTTATATATAAAAAATATATCAAGAAATCTACATTTAATATATTGGTAATTTATTGTTCATTGTTTTAATGGTGACGTTTATAACAATGTGAATGCCCAAATTTGGATATAATCATTTTTAATAAACGTGCAATATAATTTATTTAGGCGTAACACCTTACAATTAACACCGATAACACACACATACACATACAGACAATTGATTCAAGGAAATAGTAAACTGCTTATATTATTGACGAATCTTAATATGACAACGAAGAATGAAAACAATGCTTAAGTTTTATACGTTACTTGTTACAATACTAGTGGTAATGAAAAACAATTTTTTAAATTAAATAATTGGAAAAAATCGCATATTATTAACGTTATTTAGCGCCAACGAGGAAAACAAGTCTGGAAATTTAAAATGAGAGTACAATGACAAATAACTTCTTAGGATAATGAAACAATAATAACATTTCCCAAATGGTTAACGCAACATCATCTAGTCCCTGACTAAGCAAAGCTTGTACTGTGTAAACTAGATGACTGATAAAAATACATACACTTTCACTTCTTTTTTAAATAAATACATATTATTTTGATGCAAACAGGCACGAGAGATACACTATGTTTATTACACAATATTTTTCACGTGGTGGGAATCGAACCCACACCCTCTGGCGTAACAGTCAAAGTAACCGCTACGCGCCAAGCGGGTCATCGTAAATAACTAATTTAACTACCTCAGAGGTATATAGGTATACTTCTATAACTAAAAGTTACAAATGCATAAAAAATTTGTACATTGATATTGAAAAAAAAAACAAGATAAATATTAGTAATGCGAAAACCGATTAAGATGTTGCAACTTTTGTAACAATACAATCAAACCGCGGTCTTATTGATTATTCCTGAGCGCAAATGACGTCAGAATTGATGCTTATGCAGAAACCCATAGCAATAAAGTTGTGACGTACGTATGACATCGTTATTATATGATTGTCGCTCATTGATTCACATTTAAATGACGAATCATCAATAGGAACGCTAAATATATGTCTAACTTAGTTGCCGTGGGTTATATTTCAACAATTACGTCTTTCCTCTAACCAGATAACAATCTGTTACTACGTTTTAAAACTTCCTATATACTAGTTAAGATAAGATGGTTTAAACTCTTACGTTGCTATAAAGTCCTATAACAACTCCGTGTAATAGAATATTCTTTATCTCCGAGCCCCATTTCCAATCTATTTGTTCTTTGATAGTGTTCTCTGCTTCTCTGCGTGTTGCACCAACTGCTTGTCGGTGGATAGGCCCTTCCTCGCCCGCACAGAGTCCACGTAGGCCTTTGCCCGATTTACGCCATCCCATTTTTCACCCCAATGAAGATATTCTTCTTCAGTGCGCGGTTGCCAAAAGGGATCGATGTCTATCACCTGAAGGGGGATGGGGGGGAGAGTTTAATAATAATATAATTTTTACATCATCAACTTGTGTCCTAGTCCACTGCTGGCACATAGGCTCCCCTAATAGGGTGTATTAGCCTATAGAGGAGTATATATATATATTAGGTGGTTTTGGACATTCCCACCACGCTGGCCCAATGCGGGTTGGTAGGTGGACCGAATTTTTACATGCCTATCCGATGCATGGTTCATCTTACTTTTCAGACAATTAGGGGATCGGCCCAAATTGCCCTACCAACTAGGAAACAATAATGAAAATTTGTTGAGCAAGATTCCCGCAGAATTCGAACCCACGACCTCCAGTCTCTAAAGCACACGCCCTTACTACTAGGCTACGGAGGCAGTTATTATTATTATAAATGATTATTAAAGGTTTATTAAATACACCTTCGATTTAAACAAATATTAAAACACGTAACCATGCGGAAGATAAAAAATGAATTGCATTGGCCAAGTATTGTAAACTATGTTTCTTTTTCTTTTGCAATGTCATCATTGTTTGTTTAATAAAAAGTAACGTTATTACCACCGCGATATTGCTTATTGTTTAGCGTTATACTCACAGAATCATTTACTGGTTAATCCAAATCTAAGTTAAGTTCTTTTCGCACACTAATTTATATTATGCACTTAACTATATTGAATTAAATAACCTCCTATTAGTAAATGCTATGTATATTATCATATCAAACTAAAACAACGCCAAGCCAATATTCTCTTGGTTAATCGGCCATTGTTGATTCAATGACACCCAAGCATGCTTAAAATGTATTGCCTTAGATGATTTTGCTTTATATTTGGCTCTGATTGCTGGGTGTAAAATTGCGTGCTTACCTCCCAATTGCTGAACATAAGCTGGGGCGCCGCCAGTCCCGAGGTGTGGGTCCGCAACTCCAGAGCGAATCTAAAACTCTCGGCGACTGGCAGGAGGGCATTCACTCTGAAGGATGCGGAACCGCTCTGCAAGTCGCTGCCAATCACGCGGCCCCCACGACGGCCCAGAGCCGCATATAGTTTACCTGTAAAAGTTACCAATTAATGATTTATTTCTCACTAACAATATTAAAATAACACCTCTCTTCACTTCTAAATAATTACAATAGTCCACAAAGACACGGTACGTTATAAGTATAAATGGTAACAAAAAAAATCGTAGGATGTTTTAATAGCAGTGTTAGCATAACTATATTATGATTGTTATGATGCTAAATAATTTCGTAGGATAATGTTTGTTAAGTTAATGCGTGTAACAAACGAACGCAGGCTACTCTTAATAGGTACTCTTGGTGATTCTTAAATGCAAATATCAATTACATCATACATACATCATCAACAACAAGCAATTCGTTAACATCAGCAGTCAACATTCTAAAAAACAAGAAAACGGAAACAAAAAAAACAAGGAAAAAAGAAGTTCAATTTTAGATACTTTTACGATTTGCTATCATTTGCATATAGCATTTATATGCAAGAGCCATCAAACAGTAATAAAACTTCATTGATAATAATTATGAACAACAAAGAATCTATAAAGAAGATTTCTTTTGCGCAATGTATTGCCGTAGTTTTATTGCTTCCGTTCTAGTATATTCGCTAAATCATATAACATATAACAGTTTAGTAGCTTAAGGAGTAACAGTGTCCGATACCTGACTTCTTAATCTTATAGCAGTGCATCGGAACCACTGTCCAGTGTGATATCCAAGCCGGCATCGGCAATGCGGATGTGAACGAAAAAAAAAACAACCAATGAACAAGAAACGGCCGAAAAAGTCCGCCCCCTCGGTTGAATATATGACAAAATATTCGGTGAGCGGTCGAGGAGAAAAATTCCTAAGGCCGCTAAGTGATTCGCCGTGGCCATTTTCGAGAGCACTTCCGGCGTGCGCGGCGAGCATCCGGCGCGCGAGGTCGCACGGAGCGCGCCGCGTGAACTTGTTCTTTGGTTCAGAGAAAAACTTACAGCCGACCAGTTCGTTGCGACCGCTTGCACAGAGACGACGCTTGGTCATTATGTGACTGCGACATCGTTGAACATTCTTAATGCATCAGAATTATGCAACAAACACACACTTATCATATACTCATTTAAAGCATAACTTATTAGCAAAACAATAATTACTTGATAATAAAATTTTATAGTAATGATTAAGTCAATTCGACACGATGAAGTTAATTCGACACGATGATGTCGTAACCAATAGCAACGAAGGGGCGTGTATGGTGTTGTTATTAGCCGACTGTCGCTCAGCAATTGACATGAACATTTCGGTGACAACTTTTCAATAAGAACGCTATTAAGATGACATGGGATACTATGTTAAATGAATTCCAAGTCCAAATTGGCCTAGTCCTTTACGTCGATGCCGAAGACAATTTGCGGTTAAACGCTTGTTTTTCAGTCATCCAAAAAAAGGAACAGGAAGTGTGACCATCGCGTCTCGTTGAGCTTTCATTAGCCGAGAGCAATCTCGATAAAATATACTTTTTATAATGAATACAAGGGGAGGAATTTGTTCACAATAAGTACACTTTTAAATGTTTGCATTGGGACTCTAATTTTTTTTATCATTTTTTTATTACATCAATTACACCAAAGCAATGAAAGTTTCAAATCTTTATAAAAGCACATTAAAAACTATAAAGAATGCATTCTTTTAGCATAATGAAAAATTAAAAGTAAATTAACCGATACGTTTATCAGTTAACAAAAAAATATTAAAGAACTTATTGACGTATCGAAATCTCATACTTAGGCTTGCAATTTTATCCTATTTACTTATAATTTTATATCACCTGTTTTAAATGTGAAGCCTTTAAGTTTGTATCATCATCATCAAATCAGTATGTGATTTAGGCCTCCCCTAATGCACTCCTTCTCCATTATGGTGTTTTGAACCGTATCTCACCACGGTGGTCCAATGCGTGTTGGTGGTTGGACCGACTTAATATACGTTTGTATGGACGGACGTACTTTAACAATTCACGCAAGCAGTCCTTTAAGCAGAACAATAGCGTAGATACATCAGGGTAAGTTAATAGATATAATTCAATAAATAGATCACAAATTATAAAGCTGAGTTGTAAATTATTTAAAATAGGTGTTTCATATTTAAAATAAAACTTTAGTGGCAGGCAACACAGAGGCTTTTGATCTGAGAGGTATATAATGTATGATCACTGTTATCACAAATTACCCCTCGGGTAACACCTTGGGACGTAGATTGTCTCATATGTTTATAACGCACTTAGAGCAAGTACCTTACTGATTAAAGTAATCAAAAGCTACTATTAATGAACATCAATAATCTTTAAGCTATTTTTGTGCTCTCTATACTGAAAGCTGTACATCCGTTAGTGACAGACGTATTCTTCTCTCCCCCGAGGACATCCATTTCGTTGAAGCGGGCAATCTGTCCCGTTAATTCTTATTAATAGTTGCCACTCTCGCTTTAAAACTCCGTTATGGTCTCGCGTAAGGTAATGTAACTGCATTTTTAATAACTCTACGAAAACTAGGATTAGTTCATTAGTAATAATGTATATAACATTATTACATACTCGAAAAATTATTTGTAACTTATTACTTTATATAGTTATTTACAAGTGAATTCAATATTATTTAATATCCTATTTTTAGTTTTATTGGTGATGCTATTGCCATCAAAGGCAACTTTAAAAACGCAATTGCGAATTTTTCAGATGGCGAAAAAGCTATTTCACTTGCTACACTGATATTGTTACGTCACAGACACTTCTGAAATTAATTATCCACGCACGTTTAAGTTGATTTCAGGTTGAAATAAATTGATACATAAATAAATAAAAAATATTATGAACATACATACAACAACATGGGTCAAGACAAGTCAGAACTTTGCATTTAAAAAAAATCACATGATATTTATCAAGTTTTCTATTCTGTCTGCATTGCCGGTGTGCCATTGTTATTTTAATTTTGCTTTGGCAACATAGGAATACGTAGACCTAAAGAGAAAAAAATAGACCACCAAGCTAAATCTTACATAATTTGACTTCATATAACCGAAGCAACTTATAGTCCGTAAAACCAACAATCCAATTTATTCAACGTGTTGGGTAAAGGGAGATATATTGGTGATATAAGTAATTTGGTGATATGTTTTAAAACACTTTTATATGACCGCGTTAGCGAATTGCTACAAGTGTAAACGGTATAAAACCTTTTCACTCGCTTCGGTAATTTGTCTCAGCGTTTGGCGAACAAAGCAATTCGCTAACGCGGTCATACAAAAGTGTTTTATAAACTATCACCAAATTACTTATATCACCAATATATCTCCCTTTACCCTATATATAACGGTATGTTGCTTTGCAAAAACATTTCCAACTTTATTTGACTTAGATGTACTAAAAAATTTCCATGACCAAGATCATTACGGCTTTGGAATGAAGCCATAAGCATAATCCACAAAACTCCCATGACACAAAACGAAGCTTTCGCGTTTAGTGTCACGAAATACCGCACCAATGAGCGTAGTTCCGCTACTCCACGAGCGTCGTGTGAATTATGAGCAAGTATTTTTTTTATGTAATAAGCATTCTCAGCAGATCACGTGACCGAATAAGCTTTTTTAAGGAGCTTATGTTGTATTTTAAAAGTGTTTCCGGTTAAAACATTTCATAGCAAGGTTTTACATCCTCTAGTATTCAGAACATATAAATACTAGAAGAATCAACAGGAAATATAGCTAATTAGGTAAGGTGATAAGATAGTACATAGTATAGTGGTTTCTATTGTATTGTGGATACTAAACATGACAAATAAAACTATTTAAAAAAAAATTATCGCGTTTATGTAAAAAGTCTATCTATTTTAAAGTCGATTTTCATTTATTTATATCTGAGAAAAACAAAAAGGGTCTAAACCGATCCAATCTAAATTTCGACTACTGCGACCTATGCATAACCGGGAACAGCTGTGTGAACTGGAGACATTACATTGCACAAGTTTACGCAGAGGCACATTATCGCTCTTTCTTTGCTCTTACATTTCGATTAAAGAGATAGCCGATACGATCGGATAAAAGTCTAGAAGGATTGAATTTTTAATATCTATCCTACGCATGGATAGAGATTAAAAATTCACACTTTATACGTAAATGGGTGAACAATCCGTTTTTATGTAAAGAACTATACAGCAATAATCAAAAGTTGTCCAGTCCCCGCAGGCACAGGCCACAAGGGCACGCCACAACTAGGCTACAGCAGCGGTTTGCTGAAAATAGTGCAATTTTACGTATACTTACGCAAAAATGCCGGTCGTTCTGATAACTTCTAAAATATTGGCTGTAAAGTGCGCTTAGGAATTAAACAGGACGACGACCCAACAAGGACGCGTCACTTCCGGCGCCATTAATGTTATTCAACATTTTGCTTGGTTTAGAAATCGTTCTTTTGTGTTGTTTGACTTGTCTCTAGTATAGAAGTTTCTATTTAGTACCTACTTTGATAGCGACATAACTAGTTAGTCGCAGTGACGCCCCGGGCAATGAGTGTTTAGTGATTTTCCGTAATAGTCCCCAGTAAAAGGGCAGGCGGCTGCGGCTCAAAACGTCGGTCCATTTCCCGCATCCGTGTGATAACAGTCTCAAGCCGCATCCGTCCGCCGGCTTAGAAAAACCTGCGCTTATTGCTCTGCCTTTTGTAACGGGAACGGAGATGATCTAAGCTTTGTTAATAATACTATAAGTTGCAGATTCATATCTTTATAATATATACAATTCTATACTAAGCTGACTACAGTGCAGAAAAAACTACAATGCTTCAAGGGCAAGAAGCTAAAGCTATTTCCTAGACGCTGTATTTTGGGCAGGGAATAACACTTACCATCTAGTGATGTCTTGCTTGTCTTATCTCGACGTTCAATCTTTTAAGAAATTAGCGATAGATAACCGTACAATAAAAGGAACGCAAAGCCAGCCTTTGGATTTGTAACGTAAAGGTTTTTTAATTAGACTTGATGCGAATTACGTTCAATTTACGATGTTGCCCCATGGCCTTGCGTATTACCTACCATCAAGTGGAAGTGCCACTAGTCTCGTCACGCAATATAATAAAAAAACAAAACAAAACACTAAATTCTTCATATTTGTAACATAATTTGTTTATATTTTGGTGCATAATCATAATTTGGCGTTTGATTTATAAAAAAATATGATTATTATATACATATATATACATCTTTTACATAATATTCATGTATTAATTTCTTAAATGGACGTTTGATAGAAAATCAACTGAAATAAAATCACAGGAAAGAAAACAGTTCAAAAGATAAAACAGTTAGCGTAACATACCTATTGCTGCTTACTTTAAAATTTTGAATCCGATTGTATAAGCAGTCAAAGAGATATATATTAGCAATGTAAATATATAAAATTTACATTAGAATTACACTCGCCGTAAATTAATAATTTAATTTATTTTATGTCCAAGAATTTATGTGCATAGATGTTTTTTCCGTTTCCTAAATAATTATTCCCTATAAATATACTCTTTGAATTATCAATGTACAACCAAGACAACTGTAAAATTTACATTCCCTTTTGATCTATTGATGCAACTAAATTTTATAATGCATTATAAAATTCAGTTCAACATTAGTAACACTTAATCAGGCATAGAACTTAATATTTCGTCTTACTAATGATATCACTAGTATAACGGTTTTGAAAATGTACTAAATTTTTTGTATTCATTTAAATTTTGATCTTTATACTTATCGAAATATGCCTAGGTAAATATTACTACATACATACATACATCATCAGCCAGTGTTAGTCCTTCTCCGTCACGGGGTTTTTGGACCGTATCCCACCACGCTGATCCAATGCGGGTTGGTGGGTCGACCGACTTTTTACATGGGCATGTTGCATGAAAATATTACTACCTGTTGTTTATGAAGACTTACGGTCTTTTATGTTGTCCGTAAATATCAGAAGCTTAAGAATTTTGATAATACAACATCCCATAGAGTATTAGATTATCAGTATATCAGAATTATAAGACGCTATAGCAATCGTGTATATATTTGTAATTAACATCTGACATCATCAGCCTGTTTTAGTCCACTGCTGGACGAGGCCTCCTAATACACTCTATCCATTAGGTTTTTGGACCGTATCCCACCACGCTGGTCCAATGCGGGTTGGTGGTGGACCGACTTTTACATGCCCATCCGACGATGGATCATCTTACTTTTCAGACAATTGGGTGATCGAGCCAAATTGCCTAACCAACTAGAAACAACAATGAAAATTTGTTGCGTCCCTGCGGATTCGAACCCAGACTCTGGTTTCTAAAGCACAGCACATACCACTAGGCTACTGGAGGCAGTTTTTTTTTATATAGATATTTGTAATAAGAATGATAAAGAAAGGTATGTCTTAAGAATGTTGACCGGTATAGCTAACTTCTTGTACATTTAAATTGGAAAGGAACAACACACTACTTATGCTAACTTTAAATTTTAATTGGACGGTACATGTATCGAGACTGTTTTAAGCTTCTACCATAACATTTCACAGTTAAATATTACTTTTTTTAAACAGAATGTGACATTGACATGGCTGTTATAATAAACCTTTGATGTAGGCATACAGTGACGTGTAGTACGACCTTTTTCTTTCATATTGCGTAACAATTCATTAATCTCGAGGTGAACAAGTCACAAGCGTGCTACGATTGCTATTTGTGATGCGATATCACAAAATTGAGTCATTTCGAATCATATATCGTATGCAAATTAAAAAAAAATACGTTACAAACGTAAAGGCTGGCTTAAGCGTTTTGTAGTTTTTTTATTAGGATGTGTGACGGAACGAGATGGACGTTCACTTGGGAATAAGTAATACGGCCTGCCTATCACCATCACCAGCCATGTTAGTCCACTGCTGGACATAGGCCTCCCCTAGTGCACGCCTTCTACATTAGGGGGTTTTTGGACCGTATCCCACCACAATGGTCCAATGTGGG
Organism: Lamproptera curius; assembly: GCA_029286875.1. Classification (NCBI taxonomy): domain Eukaryota; kingdom Metazoa; phylum Arthropoda; class Insecta; order Lepidoptera; family Papilionidae; genus Lamproptera; species Lamproptera curius. The sequence goes on from JAGSMT010000079.1 coordinate 817,638, forward strand.
TTGGTCCAGCCCATGGGACACCTTAAATTGTGCGACATTTTAAATCAAGGTTATATCAGCCGCCTCCGTGCCCTAGGGTGTTGTCCCTTGCTTTCGACCGGAGGTCGTGGTAACCGCGAGAGAAACAACGTTTAAGTGTTTGCATTATTTAATAATAATCTATTTTAATTGATATTGTTGTTTTCTGGTTGGTTAGGACAATATGGCCCGATCACCCAAGTGTCTGAAAAGTAAAATGTTTTATAGGTCGGATGGGCAGGTAAAAAGTGGGTACCGGATGTCAAGACCATCTTTTGCAGTCGTTATAGGAAGTCAGTGCCGAATTCACTGACAAATAATATACTGACAAATATAAGTGGTAAGTGTAATCGCAGCGTGAGACGCCCAAACGACCTACTAATTACTCTGTATACCCTACCCTTTAACCGTAATACACTATCATTTTACACTACTACACTGTATGGTTGAATTTTGAGGGTAAATTCAAAAATATTTTATTGACCTTAAGATCTTTCGAGCTCTTATGAGCGTCAGATTTGTTTCAAAAATTTCATTTTCAAAATTATGCAGTATAAATTTTAGATCGTTCTACCCTCAATGATGGCATATATATCTTAAAGGATACTAGGAAAACGTTCTATAAGTATAACCTTTTAAAATTACAATATAAATAATAATAACAATATAAGATTGTCTATAACCATACAATACAGTTTTAGTTATGATATTATATATATGGGAAGTTGCATCGTTTAACAGCTAAAAGCTTTATTACAAAAAAAATAATAGTGTATTAGTACTGTCATAACACAAAATTTATACATAAGTTAAAAAAATCATCTTTAATAAAAATATATATTAAATTTCCTGCCATACAAACTGCTACTAATGTCCAAAATTTATCTTAAAACACCATCTTAATGATGTTAATCATCTTATTAAGTGTGATTATAACAGAATGGAATAGAAAATCAACAATACAATATTAAAAATAATTATTTGCAATATTAAAAAACGCATTTACCTTTTAGTTGTATTATTATTTAGTATTGTTCAAAAAGTAATACGTAACTTTTGATTATTAAAAATTAATACCGCGTGCCCTTCAGGGCTCGTAAAGGTAAATTTACTTTAAAAATAGTTTTGCAATTATTTTTGAGCGAATATGCATAATGTTATTAAACAATACTGCGGAAAGATGTATATTATATCGACATAGAATATTTACGAAGATCAAATACACGTGTAAACATTGAACAGCGATACAGAGAAATGGGGCATCGTTCATAAATAGCTTAACAAATAGAGTGATTAACCCAAAGGGAAGGTTGTATCTGACGCTATTTTGGGAGAGAGAAGAAAGGAGTGGATCGGACTCGACTCAAGAGAAGGTCGCACGTGGGCGAGACAGTTCCGTTGCACGTGTCATTCTCCTCGTGTATTCGACAAAGTGTGTTTTTCAGGTGACCGAGCGAAAAAATGAGTAACTCTATTCCAATTTCAGCTGAACGTGTATTTTATCATTTTAAATATCTTTTTTTGTTTGAGTTGTATTTAAAGCGTATAAAAATTTAATTTGGCAAATGTTTATAATAACGAGACTGTGATTTTTTAATAAAACTTCATATACTGATATTGAACTTATGAATTTATGTTATTACCTTAGAAGTCTTCATAAGTCTTCATAATGTAAGAAATATTTGTACAAATGTACAAAAAAGTATTTTGAGTTAACTAACTAATTAAGTGGTATTAGGAAAAAATCTTGTATATCAATATTATAAGCTGTGAAAGCTTGAAAAGTTTTTACAGTTGTATTATTCGTTTTAGATCGAAATATTTTTTTCTTAAACATTTTCATCGTCAGCCTTTGTTAGTCCACTGCTGGACATAGGCTTCCCCTAATACACCCCTAGCTATTAGCGGGGTTTTCGACCGTATCCCACCACGCTGGTTCAATGCGGGTTGGTGGGTGGACCGACTTTTTGCATGCCCATCCGACGTATGGATCTTCTTACTTTTCAGACAATTGGGTGATCGGCCCAAATTGCCCTAATCAACTAGGAAACAACAATGATAATTTGTTGAGTCCCTGCAAGATTCGAACCCACGACCTCCGATTTCTAAAGCTCACGCCAATACCACTAGGCCACGGAGGCAGTTTTAAACATTTTTTTTTTGTTAAAACGATGAAACAAGCAAGACGTTCCTGATGGTAAGTAAAACGCCCTGTCTCGTTGCGTAAAGCTGGCTACGGTGCCCTTTAAACCGAAAGACGGAAGCGTTTGAAGCGTATTGATATGCGGCAGAAATAGGCACCGCTGTGGTACTATTCCAGACAGTCACGGACTAAAAAGAGACCTACCACCTTAAGGGTCTCCATGCAATCTTTTAAACCGCCTCCGTGCAGCGGTATTGGCCTTTGCTTGATAAACCGGAGGTCTCAAATCCTGCGATGAATCAACTTTGTGTTATCGTTGTTTTCTGGTTGGTTAGGACAATTTTGGCCGATCACGCAATTGTCTGAAAAGTAACATGATCCATGCTTCGGATGGTCATGTAAATGTCGGTGCACCCACCAACTCGCATTGGATCAGCGTGGTGGGATACGGTCCACAAAACCACTAACTGAGGAGGCGTGCATTAGGGGAGACGTATCTCCAGCAGTGGACTAATAACGGCTGATGATAATGATAATGTTGAATCTTCGAAAGAAAAATAAATTGGGTTTTTTAAAAGTAGTCAAATAGTCCAAACGACAAAACATAGCTATTGATATATATTCAAGGAATCTGTTGTAACAACCTTTAGCATTCATTTAATATAAGTACGGCAGCTAGACCGGTGTGTTAAACATAAGATCATCATAGTGTAAAGAGAGATTATTCGACCTCTTTTTATCAACACAAAGTTTATTCTTACTCGGAATATTCCAGAGATCTAACAATTGATTGTCGATCATTTCTTTCCGGCAATGGATTTAAATTTGGAAGAAAGGTAATGTCTGTTGTTTCACATAAGCACAAACGAAATTAATTTAAATATCTAGCATAAATATAAACTACAATAAATTATTAAGTTAAACTTAATTAAACTTGTTTAGTTATCCATATACATACCTTTTAACTTCAAAAGGTAACGAGATTACTATAAAAATATATATGTCTCATAAAGGTGCTCTATATTTTATAAATAGAGGGCATATTAAGTAAGGAGTTACACCATTTTTTAACAGGATTTTGAACTCTTTAATAGACGTAAGTGGACTAATTTGTTTCCTTATAACACCGTGCGTTCCATAAAAACAATCAGTGACCGCTGAGCTCATGCTGCAGGTTTGTGCTCAGTTAGTACAAAACCTGTCATAGATTTTACTACTCAATATCCGTTATTCTGCAAAATTTTTAATCCTCGAACGTTCTATATCTTACTTTAATTTGCAATAGCGTTTCATTCTGCTATTGATATCCATTTATGATGACTTCAATTTTAATTAAAAAACATACCATGGGGCAGGTTGTTACAATGTTTTGGGGTAAGTTGTTACATGTAACAAGTTGCCTCTGACTTTATTACCAGTTCACTCATTAACTGTCATTTAGAAATTCGGATAAATGGCGGTGTATTCTTTGGTACGGCGAGAAATGAAGCTTCGTTCCGATGCATCTTGCTTTTTAAAAAAAATCATCATCATCATCAGCCTGTAATAGTCCACTGCAAGTCATAGGCCTCCCCTAATACACCCTTAACTATTAGGGAGTTTTGGACCCTATCCCAAATATAAAAATCCGTATAAAAAATGGTTTATCTTTAAATATTTTTTAAATTCTAAATATTTATTGTTTTTTTTAGAATGCGAAACAAAAGAAAAACGGAAAGAGGTACAACTAGTAAAAAAGTTTATAAATCTGCTGCGGCAGAAGTACTTAAGTACCAAGCTTAAAAGTGTAAAAAAATTATTACATGTTAATATTTACAGACAAAGCTTTTCAAATCAGTAACATAAAAGCGTTTATATTAGATTTAAGGTTCCTGCCAAAGTTTTGCGATTATTAATATTAAAAGTTGAAAAATTACGATATAATTATTACAATTACGAATAAACGTTATAAGACTGTTTAGAATGATATCTTTTGTTCATAACGATTTAATATAATAAAAATAAATTATTTATCATTGATGATTTTGTTTATTTACCTACTGTAACATCTTGCCCCGAAGCTGTAACAACTAGCCCCAAGTCAGGGGTAAGTTGTTACAATCGACTTATTTTAATAATTGTCCATTGTGATAAAAATTACGTAAAATTTAATATTTTTCAATAATATTTTACTAGCTGAATAGACATACTAATGATAAAAGCAATCAAATGTATACATTATTTGATAGCTTTTGTGATATTGGCAATTATTAAAAATTGTAACAACGTGCCCCCCGCTCCCCTATATGAATAAATGTGAAAAAGTACGCATATTTTACTCGTGCTCTATTTTGTTAACAATCTCACTTATATAATTGAATAAAAGGAAATTGATTTTGATCTATTTAACGACATTCGTGGATTTAATCTTAAAACAAATTTCAATAAAAAATTATAGTAAATAATACTAAAATTGTTTTGATACACGATTACTATGCATAATTTATTAAACGTATTAAAAACTTGTTTTCAAACAAATTCTAAATAAATGTGATGATTTTGATAACTTTAAACAAAAATTTCGTCGTTTCTTAATAGGCATCATGACATTGCAAGTTTTTTGGTCTTTTGTGTTATCCATCAATCTATATTCAACAAATAATCACGAACGCCCTTTATATAGATATATTGCTTTATATCATTTGATACTACGAACACATCTATTTACTAATTTCTTTTTAATAACAGTGAGATCGGAAGCGGTGGCATGCATTAAGGGAGGCCTATGTCCAGCAGTGGACCGACACAGGCTGATGATGACGATGGTGAATAGTGAGATCAATCACTGACATTACACAGTCTCCATTACATAAATAAATACATCTACATTTTATAAATAAATATATGTTATATTTATTTATAAAAAGTTTTAAACTAAAAGTTTAAGTTTCAACTTTACCCTAAGTTATCCACGCCCTTGAGATTAAACCGATAGATATAAAATAAATAAATAACTCCGAATGTTTCTTTTTAATATTATAAAGGAGAAAGAATTGTATTTTTGTGTCTATATTTGGAATGAATAAACTCAAAAACCTACTGTACCAATTTTAAAAAAAAATCATTTACTAAAAGAAAGCTAGATTCACCTTAAATAAAAAAGGTTCCTTTTGACCCCAGGAAAATCCATTTCAAAAATCTAAAAATAACACGAACAGAGTCGCGGTTCGACTGCTAGTTTTTGATATAATAAAGACTAATGTCTCTTATAGAAAAACATAAAAATCTAGCTATAAAATTGTTCAGATTAAAACTTGACGATGACGGTTTGATAACTGAGTAAGACAAGATACTGCACCCACAAACACACAAAACCATCGAACGTACGTTTGATGTCTGTACAAATGTTTCAGCTGAAGCCATCGCGACGGGGGTGAATTCCTAACCGGATATTTGACTTCTAAGTAAAGAACAATACCGCCTCCATTATGACAACACAAGGACAACGAAGGCACAATAGAGATGTACTGCGCGTGCCCGTCTTTTTGTTGCGCGTCTTAGGAGGAAGCAGAAAAAAGCCGCTAAAAAAATATAACCCCACTCCAGACTTGAGTGCTTCAAGGATGCCATTGTTTGAGGAACAATAAGGACAATGCGCACTCGTCTATTGGGATGATGATCCCTTATCATCCTTAGAGCCGTGCTATTTTGTGACGCCGTCTTTTGATTTTGCATAGACAAAACATACAAAAAATCAACATAAAAAATATATAGAGAAAAATAAATGTCATAAAAATTTGTGCTTCTGCCAATAACTGCTAATTAGACGGCTAATAAGTACGTGCGAATTTCTAAAGACAAGATTTTGACTTTGAGTGTATTGATTAAAATATAGAGATTTCAATCAAAACAACGAAAATATTTGTTTTTACGCATATTATGCATTTGATCTTTATAAGTTAATAAACATGATTTATATATAAAATATTCAGAAATGTATACTACGCATTTGGAGTTTTCATTATTAATGTGTATAAATTTATGCCTGAATAATAATGAAAATAAAATAAGGCTCACAGTCAAGTCGTCACAATTTAATGATGAATTCAATGCTGACAAATAAACCATTCTAAAAAACCTTTCTTGTTATTGGTTTTTAATTAAAAAACTTTTAACAAGTGCGATGTTTACTAACAAATTTAAATGAAACAATATTACTTCGAAAAACCTCACGACAACATTATTGGACAGTGCATAGAATTAGAATACCTGAATGTCGAAGGAGCGTTAACTCTAAGACTGCATGACATTTGGGTGTCAGTCACCTCGGTCGCTATCGTTTACACAAAAATGCCGCTTTTAAAATTAAAAACGGCAAAATAACAACTGTTAAATATTCACATTTTATTAAAACCTTAATTAAATATATAACGCGTTATATTGTGGCAATAAAACTAAAAGTATGATTTTAATAGACAATGGTGTCATATTGAAATCAAATATTTTCTTATGGTTTTCTGTCTAAGATCATCACCGTCTCCTACATTTAGTGTTTAAAATAAAAACTATGTTTAACTTTTATTGACTTAGATAACATATACAATTTCATTTTAATCTTATTCGTAGATAGTTCGAATGTGTTAGATGAAGGTTACCAAAGACATGTGAGTATGGAAGCATTACATCCTTGCAAAAATGTTTTACCATTACGTTACCCATCGCCATCCCAAACACAAAGTAGTTTCGTGTTCTCTAATACATTTCTACGCACAATATACTTACAAACAGACTCATTCCACATTCATTTCATATTCGTGACGCGATGACAGCGCGAAGCGATCGCCCTTACATACGACGCGTGTATTAGCGACCACGTGCCCGCATGAGAAATGCACGCCGCCGCCGTGCCGTGTTGGCACTAGCGTTGTCCACTAACGTTTCCCGATAAACATAACCCGATACAAAACATAGATACATACGAACCGGCACGGATGTATCTATAGTAAGACAGCGACTGTCAGTTCATTCATAAGAAACGGTCCATTCATGCGCCGGCGAAGGTTGAATGGGAGCGAGGGGGACGGGCTATGTAAGGTCGGGCCACAATGCGAGACTTTTTCCAATTCCATTGAACACACGCACACGAGTGTGGTTCTACGAAACGTTGGCTGTTTGTCCGCTGTATTGTTTTATAACAATCGCTTGAGATCGGTCGCCGCTGCGCGGTTAGGTCCGAGTGGAGTGGTTTCAGGGCGAAATGAATGACTTTATTACATAAGGCTTGTTTGAGCCTTAATGAAATATCGTAAGCGTAACGAGCGATGTTTTGATTGATGTGTTGGTATTACGTTCCTTGAAATAAGTATTTGCATAATAAGTATTTAATTGGTTGAATGAGCTAGGATCTATGGTCTCCGAGTGTTTCAATTCAAATCGTATTAAGTAAATTTATTTTTAACAATAAAATTTAAAATATACAAACAATTTTGTTTAGCATAGTGCACGTAGCCTTACACCTGAGCAACAAGATTGTGTAAAAAACACCATCGGTAGGAAGTCAACCCGAGACCAACAAAGCAGTCTTGATCATTTAATATTATTTTCTTACGCATTTCTTGAATAAATATCTTGTGGTTTACTATTAGTTAAGTAATATAAATAACATATAAATTATAAACGGAAACAGATGTAAAATATTAGTGATAAAACGCAAACTATTTTAAAGTAACATGTATCGAAACACATCACAACATCAAAACATTTCAAATATTTCCGAAACCAACACTTTCAAGATGAAAAATAAAGTAATTTTTATTGTCTAGACAATCTATAAGGCGACAATCTATACAAAACTGAGAGGCATACGCATTCGTCCTTATAGCTATATAGTCACACAGTCATACAATTTATTAATAAGAAAGTTTAACTTACCCCTTTTTATATATTAATTTCGTCGTTTCTTTTCAACACATATAATATTGGTGCTTTATAACTGGCCGGTAGCAGCGCGCCAAGTATCAAGAGGCGTCGTTCGCGCCCAGAGGTGGTTATACTGCGCGTAGGCTAGGCCGTACCTGGCGAGGCGCGCCCGTTGCCAGTCCGTGTCGTACCCTTGCGGGATATAGACCACATAAGATCGTATCGCGGTGTCTCGGTGCATTCGGAAGGGTGCTTACAGATATGAGAGTGCTAGCGGTCGCGTTGCTGGCCTCTGTGCTCGCCGGAGTGAGGCCGGTCATAAGGACACCTCTCGAGGCCTTCAGGCCCTCGGGCGAGGTGCACCTCAGGAGGCCGGACAAGCTGCCCCTGCTGCCGCATAGGAGGACCGCGATCCAGCAGAAGAGCGGACTGAAAATACTCTACCAGATCGGGGTATGTCACTTCAAGTTATAACGACAACTCTCGCTTGGTCTGGTTCGACTTTGACTTCATCGGTTTCAGTTTTAAGCACGTACTATTGATGAATGTCATCAAAATGTTAATTCGCGTTTGCCACTGAACAATTTAAGGTTATATCGTTGCACAATACGGTTGCACAAACGGTGATTTGGCACCAAACAGTTTCGATACCATATAACGTCCATATGCCGTACTAATGTCTCGAATCGTGTATGGAAAGCAAGATGTGAATGTACACGAGCGATTCATATTAAATAAACGCATAGACAGTGTTGTGGCGTTCGAGTTTGAACTTATTCCACGCAGTATCGTGACCGTAGGCACGGTACGGTGTGGAATAAGTGCAACCGTATGAATTTATGCATCGGATATTCAACGGATTGTGATTACAATTTATTTGCACCGATCGAAATGCGAATGGGCCGTAAGCTGTAATTCGGGTTCGGCACACTTTGTAATTAAAAATGTGCACAGAACTCGTTGAATAACTGTGTCAGGTATTTGTGCAATTCAAGTCTTGAGGTAGAGGTCGAGTTGAATTAAAGGTATTTAAAAGTTTAAGCGAAATAAAACCGATCAAAAGTATCTCGTATGAAACATACTTAGACTGTTTTTAAATAAGTTTATGTGACGTATACATACGTATACATTGTAGAATGAACATACAGCTAAGCACATATAAATATATACAGTTAAAATTGATAAGTAAAGATTAAAGACCAAACCGTTTCTATCTTCACCAACCAAGTTGTTACATAACAATATAAAAACATTTTTACACTCGACTAAATTGAGAATTTCATCAGATTCAGTCAGTATAAAAATCTTTTAATCACTTGGTATCAATGTAATCATTAGAATTTAAAGCAACTTAATGTAAACTAGGTGCAAATACATACAGTTTTATTATATTAACTCAATAATTCTATTATTCATAAGTGTAACTCAACAAAAAAATAACAATCTCGAAATTATATGATAATTCCACGTAAATTAAATTAAAACATAAAAAATTACAAGTCTTACCAAATCAAAGAATCGATTAAAACTCACGGGTGCAAATTAAAAAAAGAAAAACGATTTTAATCGAATTATTCCTCATAATATCTAAGTCGAATACTGGCCGACGAGCGAAGAGATTGAAATCGCTGTCGATCCTTACGCAACAATCGTTTCAAAAGCTCTTTTCAAACCAATCAAAAGTGTACCTTATACGCTGTAATTAGGGTCTACATTTGTTTGTTTACGTTGGATGTAATAAAAGCGTTTTGTAGTGACATGCTTAGCGTAGGTGCAGGCGTAACACCGGTGGCGGCAGGTGTTCATTCGTTCATTCTTATCTTGACAGCTCGGATGACTTACGGCCGGGGCCCCCTTGGCCCGTGTCGTAGTATTTGGTTAGAAAAAAAAAACACAAACCTAACCTTTTTACGTAGCCTTCTCTAAGCCCATTCGTAACGGTTTGGAGGTTTGTGTTGTTTTTTGTTCTCGACGTGACTCGACCCGATTCGGTTGGTACTTCTATCGGTTTCGCCTCCTTTATAATATTTTCTAGGGAAGTTACGTCTTATTTAGGATGTACTTTTACTTGTATGTATGAATATAGGCTCTAGAAAATACGTACATCAAAGCAATCGCTCACGTCTGCACGTTCTCGGTAGCGACATATTCAAATTTGCTTCCAGCCAATCAATTATAATGCACTGCGTAAGTACCTACTAGTTACCTAATACGTTTATTTCAAAATTAGGGCGTCGCTTATAAATAAACTTATTTAATACAGCTCAGATGATTCGTAAAGTGTTCCCGCGTTCTTTTAGTGTTTCTATGCTTAGTAAGTCCACAAAATAATTAATTATTTTTGACTAAGTGAACAAACATGTGATACATACTATAATAACGGAATGCTAAACGCAATCACATCATTTCTCTTTCAGTTTCTCCAAAACAATGTCAAAACAATAAGATAACAAGTTCTATTTGATCGCTATGCTATCATATAGGAACGCTGCCCTAAGGCTAATGTTTTCTTGGAAGCGAGAGAAATCCGAATACAACGTGTATTGAAATAACAGGGAGTTCAATCTCTGAACGACAACTGCGTCCAGGGTCGATGGGGGCTCAATAGGATAATAGAGCCACAATTTGCAATCACACCGTATTGTTTCAACGCACCGGCATACGGTGCTTTGAAATTGGCTTCGCAAAGAAATATATCTTTATAATTTCAAGTGAATGTAAAAAATATATTATAAACTGAACGATGGACTTCGAGTATTGAGTAATAAATCGAATGGACTCGAGAGATATAATAATTAAATTGCTTCGGATCGTCTGTCTAGCCATGCGGGCCTTTGAGCCTTTGTAAGGTGTAATAATATGCGTGTAATTAATTCACAAGTACAAGATAATCAATTGAAACAGTCTATACATTTAGTTTTCGACAATACTTTCCACTAGTATATGTATTTATATCAGGACTAAATTACACTTGCAATTGATTTAAACCGCCTCAGAAAATTGAATTAGTTACAGTTTTTATTGAGGATTATCACAGAGATGTCAACCGCTGAATGACATTCGACTAATAACGACGCCATACGTGTAACACCGCTTCGTTATTATGGGTTACATTGTTCATTTTAAGTCGTCGCAAATTTCGACTCAGATAACTTTGTATTAGACAAGAGAGAGTGGATTGCTTATTAACTTTCATAACGAAATTCTTAGAACGCTTTTGCGTTCAGATATCACCAGCGAAAGTAAAATATTTCCATTGGACATAATAACGGAGCGCCAATATCCGAAAGGAAGGCAGGAACGGATACCTACGTCCGCGGCGGACGTAACGGGAGACAAGTGCGGCCGGCGGAGACCGGTTGGCCTAAGAGTAAACAAGAGCCACATAGTAAAACACTGTCGGGGAGAAAATGTGCCACTAATTTGTACACGTTGATGAGGTACATATTTCCCCCTTCGGAACTAGTCACTGATATTATTTGACGTTTCTAGAAGCGTTCGAAGCGGTCATTTTTGCTATATTAATAATTTAGATAGTCTAAAAGTTTAAAGAATGCTTTTTCCTAATTATATTCTTGAGCTTTTACATTGACTTATAATCTTTACCTATTACCTGATGGGTGATAAAGATATCATTTGAAAAAACTACTGTCCAAGATGTTCTGAACAACCGCAACCAAAAAACGACATACTCATCCGATGCACGGATCATCTTACATTTAGGCAATCGTGTGATCGATCTATATTGCTCTACCTTAACCAGAAAACAACTAGTACACAACATTGTTTCCGTTAAGATTCAAACCCATGACCTAAAATTTGTAAATCAAGCGCCAATACCATCACTCCACGAAGTTTCTACTAAACAATACATCAATAGTGCGTTAACAAAATAATCATTCTTTCAATAGGTTATATTATCGCTCGCGTATAAAACTATTAATAATAATGCTGATAATAAGATGTCACGACATCACTACGGTTTTAACAGTAAACAATCACTCAAAACTCCATTCATCTGTACCATAATCTTCGATATCGGTTCACTCGTGAAAACCTACACAAGATCGTCCCGACCCAGATCTGTCGTACGGCGCAATGAATAGACAAGGAGCCATCGCACGGGGGACGGGTTGTGACACTTGAACCCTGCATTGTGCCGGCGAATGGGATTGGGGGCCGCATCCGTCTCAGATGGGGGGCCACGTGCGCCATGAATGCCGCTCCGGATGCCATCGGATACAATGGACGCGAGTAGGCGAGCATCTTCTGAGCGTACCAACATCGCCTTATGGAATCACTCAACGCAGAGATATCACTCTTATAGTATCAGGGCAGTTTATAGTGTATTTCTGTCTTTCACTCAATGGCGCTGGTCGGTCGTTACGGAACAACTTTAAGTATCAGAATCAAGGATTATTTCTGTCATTTAGCATATGCTATGTATATGTATTATTAAGTAAAGACAATTAACGCATATTATTTGCAACGTTGCAAATTGTATCCAATTGTACTTTTTTTTAATTCCATCTCTGTTTGTACATTTAAATATTAACAAGATGTCACTATTATTTAATACAAAAGTCAGTGCACTAAAATTCAATAAATAATCACTATATAAAAAGTCACTTTAAAATTTAGGCGTTGAACTCTTTTGTATGAAATTTCGAAAAAGCCCACTATCATTTTTCAACTAACACAGCCAACGCTTATTATACAAGTAATGTTTAACGTCTATCATTAAACACAAGCCAAACACTTGAATTCAACACGTAACGACCGTACTGCCGAAAAGAGGGAAGTGGAAAAAAAAAGAAACATAATCACAAAGCACAAAACAAGAACACCGTTCCCCGGGCGAGAGCATTAATTACGCTCGTAATAAATAACACACAGCCTCCGGCGATAAGAAAATTACGTAGATTTGTTGTTATTTATTCTCGGCTACCTGTGTTCCTATGAATGGGAGGCCAGCCCGCAACGTCCGGCCGACATCCGTCGACGGATTTCGGTTGCAAGTTCAGTTTTGAGACAAAGTGGTTTCATATTATGTGTCTCGATCTTTTTTGGTACGTGTTTAGTAGCGTTCAGTGTAATACAAGTAAAATGATAATATTATATTACGTATACTACTTAAAATTTTGTAAAGGTAATTTACTACGATATGGGTGGAAATTATTTTTTTTATATTAGTTCATTATACGAAGGCTTGAAATCTTGATTTTTTATTTAGGAACAATTATAATTACTGGATTAGGTACGTTATATAGTCATTATGTGTGTTCTTTATTCTGTTAAATATCTGTTTCATAAAGGTCAAAGATGCAAGGAAGTGTAAACTTCAAACATCTGTGATAACACACAACTATAATAATATTTCTCACGCAGAAGGTTTCGTGTTTCAAAACAGATCAATAACACAGTTAATTACTAGTTTTAAATTGTTGTTTCAATGTAAACACTATTGTGGTGTTAAAAAAGTTGCGACAAATTAATAATACGCTTAGCCTTGAACCGGATGTGGTAAGAAATCGGATACTTCACTATTAAAAACGTAACAATGCAAATACATTAACTTATCACTAGTAATTGAATTGTAATTCAATAAAGAAACGCTGTTGAGTTTTTATTTACATATAATATATATACATATAAATTTACAATAGAAAAGTAAGATCGTCTAGTCAAGTCAAGTAGTCAAAGTCTATCAGTCATCTAGTTGCTACGGTAAAAGCTGTGCTTATTTTGGGACTAGATGTTTTGTGTGTATAAGTGTTATTTTTATTATTATTATTATATATTCTATTTATTTCGGATAAACATACCTAGAAGTAGCATAATTCATGTTGAAACCTTTTTCCAAAGGCACTTAATTGAGCGAATATAACTAAACATGTTCGGCGATTAGTAACCGCGATGGCTAAGATTTCGTGACGAATGTTATTATTCAAATGGGCGAAAGAAATCGGTTTACAAGGTGGATATTCTGATTCGAGATAATCACACAGGAAGTGGTCAACGGGGGCTGATGTGTGCCACCTGTTCTGAGAAAGTGGAGCGTATTTCATAAACTTGTGGAGTGATGTACCTTTTAAATACTATTTATAATATATTATGATATACTACTACAACTATTTATGAAATACTAAATTACTAAAGGCCTTTCGGTTTTGCACACTAGTAGCGGATTTCGCTTTTTGGATGCTGGTTGTAAAATAAAGCATAAATTTTAAAATACAAAACTTGGTAACTACGCAAAGTGCGATGTATACTCTTAAGGACAACATATATCTCACATTTGATGTTTTCTGGATTTTTTGATTAGAAATTGTATAAAATTAGAATAGTGAAATATTATTTACAAACGACAAACGTATTTTACATTATGGACATTACTTCAGAGTCTAAATGCTCATGTCACTTTTCAGCATTTGTCACATTCATTACGTACATAAAGTGACCTAACTGTGTTAGCATAAGCTATTTTTAAGGCGACACTGGTCATGTAAAATAAAAATCCCTAAGTAAGATTCACACTGAGTTCCGTACCTATATATTTATTTATATATAGGTACGGAATTTGCTTATTATACGTGCGCATCTCTTGAATAACATGTAATTTCTTTTAAAAGTAAGATATATGTCTTAATACTTAGTGAATATTTTAAATGTTTCTGTTGCCGTTAACAATATTAATCTAAAGAGCAAAACAATCACGTTTGATGCACGGCACCATTTATTCCATATTGTGCTTTTTTTTCAAATGTGTCTAATTTAACCGCCTTACTATCTCACGGTTTATTAGATACAGTAGGCAGACAGACGGATGGATATTATAGTCATATTATACCAGTCACGCGTTTACCCTCTGGGTACGGAACCTAACAATTATCTACACCTACAGACGCGGAGGCTGCGTGAGTCTTAGCTGCCGACGTATCGACCTTAAGCCGATATGAATGGGCGAAATATCGTACTGAGAGCTTGCTTAAGGTCGACCGGGTGCGGGTCGCCATTCATTTATACTCGAGCCAAAGAAAAGACCGAATTGTTGTAAACAATGTGGCCCGTAGCAACCAAGTAACGTAATACGTATAAAAATGGCATATTTATTGTGAATTTATCGCATAATTCGTGGGTGTATCAGGATTATGACACGCACCCGCTCTTATCTATTCATCAATGAAAACTAAAAAGTTATGATTTATTTAAGCCAAACTGGGCATGATGGTGTGAACAAAATTATCCATCGTAATTCAGCAGCGACATACGTATGGTGTACTTATTAGTCTACTGTCGCTCCAAGATAACTACAACTTTAGCGCAATTAATCAGTAAGAACGCTAGACGTATGACGTCACTCTGTTGCTATGGGTTACTACGTTGACATAAACTCTGCCTTTCCATGGCTCGAGTATACCCCCACCTGTTCACCACACCGGATGCCGAGTCTCATCTTGCTATCTCCGCTTGCGTGCCTCCGAAAAGGAGGGAAAAAATAATTTAATGCACCTCTTAATTTCACGATACCGAAATCCCATTTTTAGGTTGTAGATTTTTAACTTGTACCCTAAGGCAACGAGTTAACTTTTATAGTGAGAGACAAATTGCATATTATTTAAAGGATAAAAAGTTTGCGTTAAAGTGACAGATAGTCTTTGTTTATTGAATATCATTTTTTTATTTTTCAATGCATTACTACCGATATTACCATTATTTATAATCGCATAAAATAGCGTTAGGGTTCTATAATTGTATTCACGTATATACAGAGTTTTATTCTTGAATCGTAAAGATTTTAAAGATTAAACAAGATAATTTATTGCACAGATGTAATATGTCCTGAGTTAGCGTGATCTAAGTATCTAGAATGCCGTTTCTCCTTTTCAAATACATAGTTTAAATTAAACGCAATAATATAAAATAAAGCGATAGTTTTTTTATAAGCCTTGCAAACACAAAAATAGTGTCCAATTATTAAAATATACTTCACTAGATAACCACAGATAATCACAGTAACTCACAGTGCTAATTAGAAAAGTGATGAAACTAAACACGTTTTACAATCTTATACAATGACAGATATATTATAGGGTTACAAAATCTGTTACGAGCAATCAAACGAACATCTGCTTACCATAAAAAAAGCAAGGCAGGAATGTTGCAGAAAAAAAGTTCCCACACCAACGAATAGCAGGTTGGCAAACGGCACTTCCGGTCGGAAGTGCGGCCGATAGATGGTTTCTTACGGAGACGGAAAAAAACCCATGAATGGATTTGGAGCGCACATGTTCCTACCGCTTACAGACCATTATAATAATACCCTTGTAGTATAAATCTTTTCTCCACGTCATCGAGTGGCATGTGCATAGACTTTGTCTAGTGTAGATAAATTCTTCTTTCACTCGGCCATTTTCCTAAGTTATCATGAGGTCGGCTTCTATTCCATCTAGATTTACCTGAATAGCAGTTTTTACGCTGTACAACTGGCACATGCTCCACAACCACAAGGGTTAACTGCATTCTAAGGATCAATTGATGAGTCAGTAAATTTGAAGGTCTTTTAATCAGGACTGACTTTTTACATGCCCATCCAACGCATGAATAATCTTACTTTTCAGACAATTGGGTTATCGCTTCATATTGTCCTAACCAAGCAGAAAATAACGATAACAATTATACTACAGAATAATTTAATAATTCAAACATTTTAATGTCGTTTCCCCGTAGGATTCAAGCCCACGACCTTCGGTTTTTAAAGCAAGGGCCAATTCCACTAGGCCACGGTGGCGGTGTGGATAAACAATTCCCACGAAACTTTGAAAGTCGTAATGAGCTTACACTACGTGTAATTCAACGGCCGTGGTGAATCGAGACGTCGTATGTAAAATAAACAGTGATTTGAATTTGAATGATTTGAATGGACAATTGATTCGAATCGATTTTGAATGCGCGCCAAGATTGGTGATTCCGAGTAATATACGCATTCGTTATACTTTGCACACGTTTTGTTTTTCCATTTCGATATTGTAGTTTCGTTTATTTGAGAGGAATTGTGTTATTGCATGTTTTTATGTATACACTTTCTTGATCGGTGTTGAATAACACAACGTTGCTTAAGTTCGAAATATCTTATTATCAAGCGTAAGCAATTTTTTATGTCTTTAATATAGTGGTCGCTTATGGAAAATTTATATTGCTGCTATTCTACTAATTATCATGCCACGAGGGTTAAGTCATAAACAATAAATGGGTTATAAAACATTATAAGAATTTTATAAATATATATACTTCACTTACCGACATTTCTGCGTTTAACTACAACTAATGAAATTTAATAGCTTTTATGTTAGTTAAATTATAGAAAAATATTTTTATATTATTAAGAGCCTATAATCAAAAAAAAACAATTTTGCTCAATTTTTATTGTATAACTTTAATTCATACAGTCGCGCAAAAATTTGCTAATTTACAGTATAAAGACTAAACTTTTATGTTTAAATTTTTCTTTTATGGATAGCATATTTAGCAGACGAGCAGTCCACCTGATGGAGTGGTCACCGAACCATGACGTTGCAATACCAGTGGTATCGCCGACGCGCTGCAACCATGACATATGGTGTTAAGTCTTGTTTACCAGTAAATACTACTGGCTATGCCTTCAGAACCGGAACGAAGCAGTTTTTCACATCTCTTGCGCAGAAATAGCACCTGCGTGGTACTCCACCAGACGGTTCCTGTAAACAGGGACCTACCAGTAAAACAGACCTAACCTGGTATTTCAACACGTTATAACTAATTTTAGTACTATAATTTTAATCGATATAATTATTTTATTTACAGATATAATTTAGTTGACTTCGAAATATATATAATGAACTACTATTAATCTGAGTTTATGTAAAATTGCAGGTAACCGAAGAGGACCTGCCGGACTGTAGAGCGAGACAGGTGTGCAGCAAGGTAGATCTGTACGATGCAACGCAACCTTGGATCGAGAGAAAATGTCGATGTTTGGGACACAGGCCGTGTTCGAGGTGAGACATTACCTGTTAGACAATCCTTACTCATTTAAGTATACACAGAATAATAATCCAATAATTGCGAGCAAAATATCTATTACTTATTCGTCTAATAGCATCAATTTTATAATTTCAGTGACCTCTCCGGCGACGACAACCACACGTTGTCAGACAAGACTACGTTATACAAGACCTGTGAGCCGATAAAGCGACTTCCTAAATGTCGCTACTTCAAAGACGCCGCGTGGACGATATACTCCTTTCCCGATACGAACGCCACGCAGCAAATCGTCAACTGCCATTGCCCTAAAGCCTCGATGACGTATCTACTAAAGAAGTTGTCATATACGACACCTAGCGGCGAACTCGGCAATCAGTATCAGTTCGCTTGTTCGCCTCAAAGCGTAAGTGTTCTAAAACTCCACTAGTTTTGATTTCCGCCGCTACGTGGCGCTAAATACTCGAGTGTCTTTTCTAGCCGTTATGGGATCCGCTTCTTTTCCATCTAGAATGACCTAAATACCATATAACTAAAAACAATGATACAAAACAGTTTTTACTCAGATTGAGAGACATCTTACCACCACAACCCAAAGAGTAAATTTTTAGGGTACCGAAAAAGAATTAAGAAAATATTAATATCCGCGTAATTTAATTATTAAATTATCTTTTCAGAGACTGCGTTGCTCGAGGAAGGAGCCGTGCAAGTTGTTCAGTGTTAGGCGACGACATGAGCAGATCGACGAAGTGAACGCGAGCACTATTTGTCAGTGCCCTAGGGAACATACGTGTCCTAGGCACCATACAGAGCCAGGAGTGCTACCTGGGGTGACGTATACCGCAGAGGACATCCGCACGTACCACGGGTACTGTATGCCCGAGCCAACCTTCGACAGCTATAGGTTCGTCGGAGACAAAGACTGAATATAAGTAGGTAATCACGATTGCGCAACAAACGATACTGCTATGATGTGATCCATTGAGGGTGTACTTAAAGTGTACGTCGGTTTCCTCTTGATCGATTACTGTATAGCTTCTAATGTCATGTGTAGAGGGTGAAATTTTGTTTCGAAATTATTGCTCATTCGCCTGTTCAGTACAAAGGTATTTTTGTTTGTGTGATGGAAAATGGAAAATTTATATTTCGCCTGTAAGATATTATATTAGTTTCGACATTTATTATTGAACCGAACCAATACGTGAAGTTGTAAATATATCACTATACAGTTAAACTACATTTGTGTCACGTTTACAATTGAAATTTTGACAAAGACTGGAAAACTTTAAGACTTTTGTTATTTATTTCGATGTTAATTAATTAGCATATATGCCTAAGTCAAAAAGAGGATGGAATTAATGAAATGCGTAGCAACGAATTGGCATCGCACATATGTCGTTGTTATTAGTAGATTGTTGCTCAATTACTGACGATCTATTATCGATAGAAACGTGTCACAAGTTAACATCAATTACGTCTTTTCTTTGGCTTAATAAATATTTCAAAGTAATGCAAGTGGGTTTACTAAAATATGTGTTTGTATACAATAGTATAAATAATTATTATGTTGTCTTCGTAAAATCTCTCGAAAAACAATGCTTATCAGCATTGTTAAATATTCTTATATAAGAACCGTTCCTAGGAGACATGAACACAAAGAAAGTGATAGTTGACAAATGATAATGCAAATACTGTAAATAACGTAGGCTAGTGCATGGCTTCATTTAGAATTAAGTTGTTTTCTTTGTTTTGTTGAAAACCTGTACATATTAATTGTAGAGAGATTCCAAACGTTAGTATAAATTATTTTATACCCTTTTATGTTCACTTGCCATATATCTGTAGTTGAATGAGTTTGTTGAGTCTTCCAGAAAAAAATGCGACATGGTTAATAATCTGATATTATATTTTTAGTTTTATGAAAGTTTTATAGCGAAGCCATAAATATATACTGAATGGTTAAAATAAAAAGATTTAATGTACTATAATCTGAATAAATAAAAATATGGCTTCCACGATTTTTATATGTTTGAATTTTTACATTATTACATTTATTATCGAAATTGTCGCACTTGTAATTTATGTAAATATACACGAATGTTGATATTTGTTTGTGGTATGTACGTCTTCCTTGTTTTATATTTTCTTATATTTTAAGTTAAATTATTGAGAAACATTGAATAAACGCTTTAAATACTGAAAGGCTAGTTTCATTTATAGTAGTGTCCTAGATGTTTAAAACATTAATTTCAAGAATCACTATCTTTGAATAAGCTTCTCAGGAAAAATAAATCTTGAAATTGTATTATTTAAGGTCATTTAGAAAAAAATAATAGAATAGTTAAATGTTTATATAAAATTGTTGTTGCGATAAAAAAAAAATATATAATACACAGACAGAAAAGAGGTTTCTTTGTCTGAAATGAGTTCTTTTTATTATTAAATAGTATTATGCGTATCTTAAGTAAGGTTGCAAAATTATATGTTGAATATTTATTCTTTATTCACCCAAGTTATCTTGAATTCTACCATAGATTTACCTGAATAAGTTTTACGTAGAGCGATTGGCATCTGAGCTTCAACAACTCAACATAAAGGGTAAACTGCATTCGATGGATCGATTAGTAAATAAAATTAACGGTTCTAATGTCCTAAAATGTAAGGATGCCGATCCGATGCGTAGATTAGTTTTCAAACCTTGGCGTGATCGGCCCATATTGCCCTAACCAACTAGAAAACAAAGACAAAACAAAGTTCAAACCTAGCACCTTCGGTTCGTCAAACAAATCGAATTTAAGGAAATACTTTTACGCATTCTATTTTAAATTCGACTTACGACGATCGGAGATTGACGACCGCGGTCGCTGGACAGACAGGCGCTTTGTCCCGTGACCACTATTGTTGAAAAGGGTTGCAAATTTCGGGAGTTACATTCGAAATAAATGCGAGAAAATCTTTCAAAGTCGTTTTATTCAATAATAAAAACGTATTTACTATTACAATTTGTAACGATACAGTACCATCGTTTTTGTAGAAAAAGTACACTGAAAAAGCATGCCTTTTTATGCAATGTATAAATTTGTATCATCTACAAATATCACAAGTATTTAACCTCATTTTTTGAAACATGAAAATCTACAGAATAAAAGACATTCTGGACAATTGTATAAAAAACAACATTTATATTATAGGGAACCGTCTAGGACAGTACCACCGCGGTGCCTTTTCCACCGTAAAGGGTAGTTTAAAAACACTATTGTGTTCCGGTTCAAAGGGCACCGTAGCCAGCTTATTTACTTGGTAAACGAGATGTAGCACCCTATGTCTCGGGTTGGTGATCGGGCTTGTGACGTCATACGCTACATTTCTTATGGGCAAGGCATGTCAGTTGTCATTAGGTGAACGTCTCACTCTTCGTCACTACAATAAGTTTAAAATAATTGCAAAAGCTTTTGCGTGTATTTGTAAAGAGCATTTATATATGCTTTTTTTTAAAGGTGCTTACATATGTGATGAAGGTACTGTAACAAGTGTATTAATTAAAATGAACTACGTTTAAGTAGTCATCGTTGCTTTTGTACGTTGTTGAGTGTTGGCGCTCACGGCAAATTTACGTAATACAAATTAACTTTGAAACAAATATCACTATAAATCATATTTTCATTAATGTCCTTAATATGATTCCTATTGTGGCGTAGTTATATTTAGGTTAGTATTACAAAGCAAGAAGTATTTATTTTATAAAAAAAATACGGAAAATATATTTAATTTGCACTTTGAGATATATTTGTAAACTCTTGTTAAAAAGTAAAATGATTTCTCTATCGGGTATGTTAGATAGGTTTTTGTTTAGAATATTTCATCTATGCATCATAGTACTTCTTTAGTATTGTGGTGGCCAAACACTAGTTACTAAGTAATTTGTAAATTAAGATACTAGTTGTATAAGAAGCGTAACATTAAGGAAAGATGCCGAAAGTACTAGCAATATATGACAGAAAAGTTCATTAATGTAATGTCATATAGTATTACTAACATAAAATAATCGATTTTTATTTAGCGTAACAAATACAAACGGCTGTGCCCTGATTTAACGTGTTTTTGTTAACTTTTGTATGTATGTTTCTAACCAAGGTTTCTCGCCGTACAATCCGACTACATGTCCCATGAAACCATATACAGCAAAGCGCCGTAATCGTCGGCAACAAAGGCTTACATAGAACTCGATAAAGACGCACAAAGGATAATCAATTTAGAACTGCGTTTTAATTATATCTAAAAGAAATAATTAGGAAACAATCGCAAGCACCATCAGGAGAACGATTGCCACTGTGGACAATTACGTCTAGCCCTTGATGACGTACGTGCGACCCGCTGTGGCCAATAAATGATTGCAGTATAATAAGTCAAGCAAGAAGCGATTCTGGAAAAACATCCACGGGTACCGTTAAACACTGTACGGATAAAGGCGCTATGAATTAGGTGTGACGAGGTGCTTTATAGACATTTACAGCGTGATTGGATATCAGTACAACGTGTACGCGTTGATGATGTTTTATCTTTACACTAGTTTATCTCAGCGGTTTCACCCGCTCGGTGTTGGCAATTTGTGATGGTTATTATTATATATCATATACTTGTAAGATGTGTTCATACACTTGTTAAATGTAATTTTTTTGAACTATATCTTTACAATTAATCATCATCATCATCATAATCATCATCATCAGCCTTTGATAGTCCACTGCTGGACATAGGCCTACCCTAATACACCCCTATACATTATGGGGTTTTTGGAACGTATCCCACCACGCAGGTCCAATGCGGGTTGGTGGGTGGACCGACTTTACATGCCCATCCGACGCATGGATCATCTTACTTTTCGGACAATTGGGTGATCGGCCCAAATTTTCCTAACCAATTAGGAAACAAAATTGAAAATTCGTTGAGTCCCCGCAGGATTCGAACCCACGACCTCCGGTTTCTAAAGCACACGCCCTTACCACTAGGCTACGGAGGCAGTTACAATTAATAATATATATATATATATTATTAATTGTAACTATTTATATTACAACTATAATATAACTAGTTATATTATTCTGATGTATAAGCTATGTTATTGCAAAGTGGCATTATAATCGGAAAGAAGTGTTTGCATGCGTGAACAACAATCACAAATCCATTTATACAAAATTTCGTTAAACACAATAAATTGAAGATATGCTTCTGTACCAAATACATCTGCGTAACAAATTGTTTTTTTTTTTTTAACTCTGCTTTAATATTTTTTTATTCGCAGCAAAAACTGCTATACAACATAACGCCTTTTTATACAACAAGGGCAATCTGCATTCGAGATTGTATTACAAACTAATCGGCGATGTCTGTAAATCTTTTCAGGGACACTTTAGCGTTACTCACTTGACATGTATCATCATCAATAATTTGCTCAATGATGTTCGCGATGGTCTGCACGATAACTCTATTCTCAAATAACCTCTATTCTACAAATAAGTTACGTAAAAATGAGTCCAGCTGTTCTGGATATAAGCCATAACCAATATTAACTTATTTCATAATACTTTTCATATGGAGTAACTTTCGAATCAATTCCAAAAACATACTACTGTTTCATTTATTAATTATTATAAAGGTTTTTTTGATAAAATAGATACATTTCGATTGTATTACTTATTACTAACATTTGCGATATAAGAAGTTCAAATATCGGACAAAGTTCCACTTGTACAAAGGATGTAGATAGTATTGGACTATTTGTGCTAAAATAATCATGCATCACATTTTGAACATACAATTACCATATATTTGTACTGTTTTTTCAGCTTTGTACTAGTTTTGACGGCGTACATCCATAACTTTTATCGATGTCAGCCTCAAGTCGAATGATAACTGCCCATCTTATATAAGTTATACGAAAATTCTAAAACACCGCCGCAGCAACTATAATTTTCTTTTAATGGAACAAAAGAATAACTACTTCAAGAATACTTCCAGGAAATGCATTAACATAATAAAGTTGGTAGTTAAAAATATTAATGCATCTTTGCAAGCAGGTTTGCAAGAAATGAAAATTAGATTTTTGAAGGTTTTATAAATAAATACGATGGGATAATCGCACACTAAGAAATTGAATCAAAAAGATATGTAAAATAAAACATTTTCCGAGGCTAATTATAAAAAAAAAGGAAATTTTAAACTTTATGTCTCATAGGAATAGATAAAATCTTATTCATTTCGCTGGGGACAAAGGGAGGCAATTAATAGTTACAAAATAAAACAACAGTAAAGTTAAGTAAAGAAAGTTACTAAAGATTGTAGGTATCTGAAACAAATGTCTAGTTGTTATTACAAATCTTCTATACACGCTATTAGGTGTACCAGCTCGAGTAATGCTTGATAATAACTAGTATTAACGTATAATATCCTCTACTACAGGATGCAATTGCGAACAGTTGATTTCAATACGCACACATCATGACATTTAACTGAAAATACACTTCCATTCGCCGGCATCTCGAATGGCAACCTTTACGATTATTAAAACAGCATTAGCACTCAGGGGAATATATAAAAACGCAATGAGTATGTTTGTATTACTCTAAGTCTATCCCTGGAGAGAGGAAATGACTAAGGGAAACAACATTACGTCCCATGAATACTTAGGAACGCGGAACTAGCGGCTGAGATGAGCTTATAGAATAAGCTCATAAGATGCACCGCTAATGATAACTTTCGAACTTGCTGTTACGAGCTTCCGAACTTTTAGTGTTGTATTATATTACTTGAGAAAATTAACTTTACGGGACCATCAAAACTAACAGAGTTTAAGGTTTAAAATGAATCCTCACAACTGTTGACACCGAACTTTCTATTGAAAAAATGATTTTTGTATGTTTGCTCGAATTCATGTATAATTAAGTTATATTAATATTTTAATAACATTTATTTTGCTATATCAAACTCAGCAGTAATTTAATCTAGTTACGTTATTCAACTTAAGGGGACACGTACGTGTCTGTTATTTTCGTTTTCTGCGCCCGTTTGATCCTTAAATTATTAATCTCACCATTCATCGACATTATTAAACAACATGAGGGATATTTTTAATGTTAACTTTACGAAACCATGTTAAAAGGAGCATAATAATAAGCATAAGAAGTATACCTTTAAACCTATGATAAGAATATAGCAAAATATACCTTTTCACCGCCTCAGCACTAAACAACACGACCGGTTTACCTTATAATCGAACTGTCTCAAAAGTAAAGGTCTAGGACCATTTGTTCTGCAGCAGAAATAAACCACTGAAAGGTATGAGTTGAACAATTAATAATAATAATAATCTTTGCCTTCTAATTTATTGTAACAAGCGATTGAAACTTTACAAAGGATACGGCGTACATTCTAATAAGGCTAGCGACGAGTAAGCATTCGTGATCTTCATGTTGTGGATATATCGACAATAATATTATAATTTATCGAAGCAAAATTAAACTTTTTTGGTTTAATGCAAAATGTTCCTATAAAATAAGAAGTTCCAGTATAATATATTATAGTTTACGTAGGAAATATGGATGTAGATAACTACCTTGAAAGATTAATATAAAAACGTATGTTTTATCTAAATATTGGCATACGTCGTGCACGTAAAATTGGCTGATGGCCCGTGGAATTGGCATGAAGGCTTGCCTCTGTGTAGTCGAGAATAAAGCCGACAGACGTAATAACGAGAATGAGGTTGTTTAGATAGAAGAAATCTTTTACAGTCGTTATAAGACGTCATTGCCTTCAACTTTACTGGCAACTAATCCATAGACTTTAGTATACCCTTTGCGTTGTGGAGGTGAGATGCCGGATGCTCTGCGTAAAAGCTAATATTCAGGTAGATCTGGATAGATTATAAGCCAACCTCTTGATGACTTGAGATGAAGAATGACGTATTAACCAAATAACATACAAAATTTATCAACAAAAATAATCGACGTATCTGAGCCAATACACAAACTGTATTGGCCTCGATACGTCGGGCGCACTTATTGGATAGAGATGAAATTGGTGTATGGTGGCGGTCCAACAAAACGGAATACTACTCGCAAATTCAGTGTCTGCCAGAAAAATTCCTTACATGAAATTGTATATTTGAATAGAGTACTTTATTTGGCATACACACAATATCGGTATGACATCATTAGGAGCCATCATGTTAGGGATTTAGAGCATCTATATGAAGTACCTACGCAGAGGCGTGTTAAAAATGGACGAGGTCATTTCGGTTTGGAAACAAAATTGTACCTCTAAATATGTGTTATATATCATAATAATTATTTAGTATTGCCTTTACGTAAAGAACACATAAATTCCAGAAAGAGAATATATATATTTATTTATTTTCGAAAAACACAGAAATTTCTAAAAATCTATTCCATCGCAAAAGTAATTAAACTCCTTATTAGTTCTCTAATGAAGAAAGCAATGCAAACATTATAATTAACTATGTTCGACTTAGTGACAGCAGGGTATATAAAACTTAAATTAAATTGAGATTAGAGCGATCAACATAAAAGACTGATCTAGATTTCAGTCCTAAAATAGTTTATGCTTATATAACGATCTAGCGCGATCTATTTCAAAGCAATTTTTTAGAATTTTTATCGAATAGAAATATACAATTGTTTATTTGACGAAAAGAAATATATATTACAATCAAAACAACGGCAAAGAGCTGCTACGTATTGCTTGTAATTTATGACTTGATCGCACAGTATTTTCACTGATTTGCATATTGTCATAATCAGGATAACAAAAGTCTGTAAACGTGATATTTGGCCTCAATAATACAGCTTCACCTCTGAGCTATGTACTAGTAAAGGAATTATGAAAAATGTTTTGCAAAAGTTGTGTTTTGACTAACTCTTTTACGTTTTCAAAAGAAACGTACAGTAAGTAGGTTAAATTTATATCTAATACTTCATTACCTATAAATGAAAGTAAGAAATCGCCAAAGTCGAGTTGGTAGTCATGCATTTTTTTGTTTCCTCACAATAAAACCTTTTCGGTCCAAATTCAATCACATAATCGAACAACCGGCACTCAAAGTAGTGGTAGATATCAGTCGAAAAGTTCAATACGCTCGCACAGCGACAGCCAAGAGACAATGAGCGGTCAATTTTCGATTTCGCCTCAAAAGCGATAACAGTATGACTTTATAGAGCCGTCGTGCGCTAACTGTATCGATCGGTGTGGCCGCCGATGGAGACCTAGATATGGCGACACTTAAAACAATGTTAGGCAAAATCGTTTTTCGCGTCGAGTCACGAGTCTATCTGACAAAAAGCATTCGTATAATCTGCTACTTTTAAAACAATTTCAACATTTTATAAAACAAATAAAATGGAACGAACGTAAATCAATTCTGCCATTAACTAGACTCCGAAGAGAAGAAGTCAGAATAAAAAATATTCAAAGGAAAGGTTCGATATTGTACCATTAGAAAATTTAAACAAGTTTTCAAAAGCCGTTTGCGCTGTAAGTGTGTTTGTGCTTTGGTGTTTTAAGGTTATTACAATGAAAATTTGTCTTGTTTTGTTTCGTTATTAAACATGAGTGTTCTAAAAAGTATTTTTAAAAAATTAACATGTTCTGGGTGTTCTTATTTAAAAGCTTAGTTTTCTTGCTCAAGGATTTATTATTAGCGAACGCTAGGATTTATTATTATTAGCGAACCGCCCCGGCTTCACACGGGTGCAATCCTATTATCTGTGATATCTTCGTAAATATTTATTTAAATTACATGTATGTACATATATTTAAGGTTCTAAGCTGGCTAAGGATTAATGCTTGCTTAAAGTTACTTCTTAAATAAACATTTTTTTTTTAAATGTAAAGGTTAAAAAAATTGTTATTGCTGGTTATTCTAACTGATATTTACCATCGCGGACTTTTTTTGTTGAGCTTTCTAATGTGTACAATACTGTAGTACATTATTTTGATTTATTTAGTGGGGTGCAGCCAGCTTTTGCAACGTGAGCCCCCTGGTAACTTAAAAAAAAAATGTATTGGTCAAATTTTGTAAATACTAATATTTAAAAAAAAAAGGCCGCAGAGTTTCTTGCCGGTTCTTCTCTGGACGGGTCTGAGTTTGTGAACCGGTGGTAAATGGATAATTTTTGACGTTTATAAGTGCCTAAATTGAATAAATGATTTTGACTTTAAAAAAGTATGTGCTTATTACGGCATCATATTTGAAACCTCTTTAACTATCGGTCATTTCCTACAATATAATGCATGTAAAATGTTATATAAAATTACAAAATTACGTTGGGTGGTTTTAACGATTTAAGCATACATATGGACTATATGATATAAACAGTTAAAGAAAAATTTTAAACAACTAACAATATTAAAATATCATTAATAAAAATAACTACAAAAACTTTATACTATGTATAGATATGAGAACATTATGGTCCTTCTGAGTTTCTTTTAACGATTCTTCTCAGATCGGAGGCGTCCTATACCAAACCGGTGGTAGCATAATTTACAATAAATAATAAGGAGTAACTTCAATGACTTAAATTATTTGAATCTCAGTGTAATAAACAAGCTTTGTATTAGTTTGAAGAGAATTAGTTTGAGCCATAAAAATATAGTTAAAAGAGATATACCTAGTCTAGATTTGGTTATCAAATTGGTAGCTGTTTATAATAATTAATATATTATTATTAACTATTTATAATAATTCTTATAATCTATATAGTATGATTGGCTTACTTTTATTTACATAATACAAGTAAGTCTATGCATCAGTCATCTAGTTGCCATAGTACAAGTTTTGCTCAGTTTTGGTGAAGATGGTGTTGTGTTATCGTACCAAGATATTTACCATTTATTAATTTAAAAATATCCAAAGGTTGTACACCAAATTGTGGATAAATCAAATTAGTTGAAAAAAAATAGATTAGTTCATTAAATAATTCTGTAGTGTTCCAAAACGCTATTACAACTATTATTTATTCAAAAAAAATAGATGTTTGCCCAGCAGTGAGAAAGAAACAGGCTATAGAACGTTCCTTTGAAATAATTCATCACATAAATGTCACTTTTCTTTTGAGTTGACCTAAATCACTTTTTACATAAATATATTAGTCACTTTATTGCCCTATTCGTAGTTTGGCACGGTAGGCGTAATTTTTCGGCCTTTGTAACTTATTAATAAACAAGGCAGCCTGGAATGAGTTTACTAGATCAAAGTGAAAAAGAAATAAGGCACTTAATGACGTTGTTTATTCAAAAGTATTCTTTGAAAATATTGTAAGAATGTTAATTTTGTTTGAAAAAATGGATGTTCTTTTTACAATTTTTTCGTAGATCTTTTGTCACTTCTTTCATTTTAATTTTATTTGTGATAAATTAATGTTGTTAATTGTTTTACATCTTTCTTAAAAAATAATTATTATTTAATGTAATTTTTTTTTATTTAGAAAAAATAAAAGAAATAATTTTAAAAACACAGCACTCGTTTTTTGGAAATTAGGCCAGCACTGCTTTATATTTAAAATTTCTTTTAGTCTGTTCATTGAATAAATTATTTTATTAAATATATTAACAAGAAATATTAAAAAAAGTTCGCAGACAGTCACAATAACAAGGAGAAACATTTATTTTTAACTTCCAACGATAATCGTGCTATTCTTAAGTGGAGTTAAATTTTTTTGAGCAACGCTCAAACAGTTGCCAAATAGTATATCTCGAATTACAATAGAATGTTTGAACCAAGCCAAGGATTTTATCGCAGCGCCGCCGGAACAAATGCACGTTTATTATTATTACGGTCCTGAAAAGCACTGGAAATTCAACTGAATACATTTTCCTTTTGAAAATTGCGAGGAAAAATGTATTCAGAAGAGAGTTCAGAGGGGACTAAGAGTGTTATATATTCTTGGTTTGCATGAATAATCCTGCGTTTAAGTAACTTAAATGACCATACAAACACATATACAATAGGATCAGTTTTGGAATTGAAAACTTGAAGAATTAACTATTATTACTTGTACGCGTCTACGTTATAAATATGCATCTTTACTGGTAATATTAAAATTTAATTTCGTAAATGAGGTACCTACAATCAAAATACGAAAAAGAGCAGAAGAAAGTTTCCCCGGATTAAATATATGTTTCCTCGCTAACTTTTATTAGTTGCATTTTAAGGCATAAAGTCTTTCTTTCCTACTGAATGGTTGGCTGATGCTGTTAGTTGCCATTGCAATTATCGGATGAAGCTTGAATAAACTTAACAATTGCCACATAATTAATTAACAATTTGCCTGTGCCTGGATTATATATCATAGGTCTAAAGCGTTAGGAATAAATGTTAAAAATAAAGGTTACTGGTAACCATGTACAATTGTAGATAAAAAATTTTAGCCGACAACACGATTACTTTAACGATGGTCACATTAAATACAAGTTGTTAATATTTTATAACTATATCATCTATATATAATATAGGGCATCCCGTTATAAAATTCACTGATCACGATATCAGCCGAAAGCCATAAGGCCGATTTAATTTTAATTCAGTATGAATGTGTGTACTAAATTCCAAATAGCTGGGAAGCTATGCTAGTTAATATTTTTTTTTTATCTGTACCTCTAAACGTAATCAATACATGGAGCCAAGTATTTTTGCTGATTTTCTAAATCAGTAAACACCGGCTCGCATGAGATGACCGCTCGACGGGGGTTTCACACAATTGTGCGACAAACTATTGCTTGTTAAATTTAATGACGCAAAGTGACAATAAAACGGCCGCTAACAGTGCCGCATGACGATTGTCCTGTAATTGTTTAATAACGCAGCCATTCGCCATTAGCTTTTCTTATTGTAAATCTGTATTAAAACAGTACTAAAAACTCTTTTCTTTTACGAGTATTTTTTTAGCGTACAATTTAGCTTCAATTTAGCGTATTTTCCTTTGATGTATTTTAATTCGGAGTTACGAAACTCTATTACCTTTATGAAACGAAAATAAAAAATAAAACGGGCTACATTTAAAGCGGCACGTACTACGTGTTACGTTCTAAAGGCGGCTAAGTAGCTTATAGATATCGCATCGGAGAAAACTTTGTATCGTCATCATCATCAGCCTGTGTCAGTCCACTGCTGGACATAGGCTTTCGCAATTAGGGGGTTTTTGGACCGTACTGATCCCACCATGCTGGTCGTGGGTTGATGGGCGGACCGAATTTTTACATACTCATCATCATGTTACTTTTCAGGCAATTGGGTGATCGGCCCAAATTGCCCTAACCCACTAGGAAACAACGATGAAAATTAGTTGAGTCCCCGCAGGATTCGAACCCACTACCTCCGGTTTCTAAAGCACACACCCTTACCACTACAAATATACCTATTGGCAATTAATGCATGTACACACTCGCGTGTTTTGGTTAGGATAACGCTTTTTTGTTACGTGACGAGATAGGGCAGTTTCAATGTACGAATTCGCTCAACAATGTCCTCTACGTAGAAAGTGATTCAAGTGTTAATGCAAATGAAACGGATCTAGGCGGTGATCACGTCGGATTCATATCCAACAGCCCAATTGGTCGATATAAAACAGGTCAATATGTTACTTTACGAGAGTAAAGCATCAATTGTAAGTAAAATAAAAGTTCTCCGTCGAGGAAAAGTAAGACGATTGTTGAAAAAAAAAGCGATGGTGTTCGCGTAATGGTTCAAATGCAGCCTGTATTTTATACGGCAGCACGTTATACATTCGTGATATCGGTTACACCGGCCAATATATACAACATATTAGTGATAAAAATAGTTCCTCAAAAATTTTAATGTATGAAATTATTGTTTTAAATTGATTAGTTTCAATTTTGGTCTACTTTGAATGAAGTTATTAAATACAATTCTACAAAATTATCGCGTTTCAAATATTCTATAGTCGACAGGCTATAATTTATAATCTCGGAATAAATCCCTAAAAGTACAATTTCACATTATCGCGTTAAAATAATCTAAAAAAATATCATCTTTAGCCACAGCTACAGAGTAACAGTGATGCATAATAATAAATTATGCCCGCAATAGATCTCACCGTCTGGCTTTGATGTACAATTTGAATATATAATTTAAATTAAAGAGCATCAATTTAAAATATAATTTTCTACCGCAATAGCGGTCAAATAGAATATGAAATAATGGGAAAGAGAGACAAAATTTCCTATGCGGATTAATAAAATATTAAGTTCGTTACAAATAGAGCGCACAAAAGTGATTCGCTCACGAATATTATACGGTTTGCGGTGGATCATAACGTTATTCTTGAAGAATTTGTATTGACAAACGTGCATCTAGGTTTACTATCTTCAAAAGTTCATCGTCAGTAATTGAATAGCGGTAAAGTTCCAAACAATGAGGCTGATATAGAGCAAAGACATGCACATTTCTTAAGCAAATATTCTACGCGCAATTTCTTGTTTGTTATTGGACAATTGGAAAACAGTCAAACTAAAATATTGAATCATTAAACAAGGATAGTACCGTCCGTAGTACAATTCGAGAGCTTGAATTGTTACCGGCTTCGTTCTCACATTCGCGATGTCTATACGTACTTTCCTTTCGAACACGATCCCTATACGACACAGGGCTCGGGCTGGGAGCGATGTGGGTGAACGGTGGTGGCGGTGGCTATGCGCCGCGCTCGAGCAGTTCCGCTCGAATCGTCGCCGCGGACGCACGCGCAGGCGGTGCCATGACTCGTCTACTGTTGCCCGTACTAGCTCTCGCAATCGCCACGGCCGCCGCCGACCAAGGCAGGCCGCGGATCCTCGACCTCAACCCGTGGTCCTGGCTGCCCAGCAACGGCAACCGCTCGCCGTCCGTCATGGACTTCTTCTTCCCGCCCTCGAGGACGCCGAAAACACCAACCTGGACCCGCCCGCCGACCGCTCGCCGCCCAAAACCACTCAAACAACAGCGGGTGAACCGTTCACGACAACCTACCCGCGGAAGACAGCCGGTAAGTCAAAATCGACGGCATCGCCGCCACCCACACGACCGTTTACCCGAAAACCAAAAAGAACACGGTCAAAATATTCAACACTGAGACAACAGCAGAACCGAAGACGACGCAATCGATCAAAAACGTCGAAAGCGTCGATACGGTGGCAACGAAAGCGGCGGCAACGACATCCACTGTTAGGCCGACGAAGCATTACACTATACGGCCATTGATACGTACCACTCAAATGCCGCTCGCTGAGACAGTATCGACTCTGAATACGGAGAGCGACGGTACTGAGACTGTCGCAGTAATAGATACGGCCACGACGACCGTGGACAATGTTAAGGGTACATTGGCGTACAGTACGTCCGATACGCGCTCCACGGAGACGGAAGCGACTAGCACCTCGACCGAGTCTTCGACGGTGATGGACAGCACAATAGCGGAGGAGCCCGACAGCCGCGAGGGCTACCTGCCACTGAGGGACAAGCCGCAACAGACGCATGTGAAGATCAACGAGCAGACGAAGAAAGAGGTGAGTGCATTTACATACGTTATTCAGAGCAATACCCACGAGTAATATTTGCTGATGTTTTTTTTTTATTGAAGTCGGGAATTTTGAACCTAATATTTTAACCAAAATTATCAAAAAAAAACCAAGATAATATAAGCTAAAGTATAATATTTAAGCATAACTCTGACAGATCTTAACTAAGCTTAATATTATGCTTTATATATTGTCCCGCTTCAGCAATGGAAACGAGAAGTGTGACGCGGCTTAAAATATTATTTAATGTGTAAATAACCGCGACATAATCCATTTAAATAATTTTAATTAATAAATCAATTAATTAATTGTAATATCAAATACGTTATTTAATCTTTTTTATACTGCTTAAACATATTTCCTTAATGAATATATATGAAAAAAGCTTGACGATATGCATTAGGTAGCAAAGGTATAACAGCGCTATCAAGTCAGTGACGTTACTCTCAGACTGTCTTATTAAATCTTCTTAAACATTTTTGAACAAAGAAGATTTGTTTCATTAGTCATTGTTCAGTTTAGAATTTTCCAAGAGAAAATTGCACAAGTGGCACATTTTAAAGCTACAAAGACGCGGAGATCCATTATAATGCAT
Source organism: Lamproptera curius (assembly GCA_029286875.1). NCBI lineage: Eukaryota > Metazoa > Arthropoda > Insecta > Lepidoptera > Papilionidae > Lamproptera > Lamproptera curius. The sequence goes on from JAGSMT010000079.1 coordinate 851,900, forward strand.
TTGTCATAAACCCCATTATTCGTGTAAAATACAAAAACTTAGCCAACAAAGAAATCCATTAAGTGAAACTCGTACAAAAAACTAAGCAATTATCGGGTAAAATCACCGACTGTCATCTGTTTAACTCATTTGCAAGTTATTTTAAAGAACAAAAAAAGAATGATTCCTTTAAAATTTAATAAAACTCTTTAACACAAGAGGTCAGAGAGAGACGTACTAAGGACAATTAAGAATGTATTGTTATTTGCCAAATCAAAAAAGTCTTCCTCCCTTTTCGAAACAATTGCATGAAATATTTGCACTACTTTTACGCGTTGCATAGCGTAAAAAATAAGCGGGCTATATATAAGAATTTTACCATCTATACATATAAATCAATTGCTGTTCGTTAGTCTCGCTAAAACTCGAGAACGGCTGAACCGATTTGGCTAATAATCTTGAATTATTTGTGGAGGTCCAGAGATAGGGTTTAAAAAAAATATAAAAATAATCGGAATTGAAAAAAAATATATATCTTTCTACCCATATATTTGTTATCAAAACTTGATATTTTCAGATTTCACTTAAATACAGTTAGTATAATTACTACAGTTGTCACTATCTATCAGATTTTTCTTATATGTACATTGATAAATCATATACAAAAGCGAAGTCTGCCGGGTCGACTAGTTAGACATACATAAAACGTTCTCTGTTTTTTAAAGGAATATACTTCTACAGTTTTATTTAAAAAATAAATCTAAAATACAATTTTAAGACTAAATCTCTTGGTTTCAATTTTTCACATTACTTATAAGACTATGTGTTGCCCGCGAGGTAATTTATAAAAATAATAATATTTTTTTTTCGTGAAAAAAATAAAAGTAGCCTGAGTTACTCTCAATTACTTCAGTTATCTTCCAGCAGCGAAAGTCCCATTAAAATCGGACTAGACATTCTGGAGTTTAGCCAGAACAAATAGACAGACAGAAAAACGGAGAGACAAAAATAATTAAAAAATTAATTTTGTTATATATATCGAATGTATATCACAATGTAATCATTTAAAAACAGTTATGTTTATATCACAAAATGACACTCCAATTTTATTTTTTTGTACAGAAATCTATATGAAACTGATCCAAAAGATTTAAATTTCAAACATTACATAAACACGACAAGTTGTACAACAATAACAGAACCCTTAAGGTATTATAAAACGTTCGTAACTTTCACGAGGCGTTCGGCTCAGTGAATTATTACGAGCCGATCGTGTCTAATTAATCAGTACGCATTATTGTTAGAAAGTAGATGGGGGGTATCGTTATTGCGGATTCCGAGAGAAAGGGGGATAGTACCTAAGGTAATCGAAGAACTAGGTTAGAACAGCCGCAAACAGATATAGATGCACGATTGAAAGTATTTTATGACACTCGGGTATTCAAGGGAAGTATGTAGAATGGGCTGAATGCCACGCGACTTATTTTATAATAATTTTACTGTGAATTTTTATATCCTTTTATATCGTTTATCTCCAGTGTTATGTTTAAAAATGTTATCTAAACATTTTTAAACGAAAAACTGCTCATTTACGAACATTTCACTTTGTTAGAAGTGTGAAATACAAGCCCTTTATTTATGCACGAGCCATTTTATATATAATATAAATATATGCATAGTACAACACGTCCGAATGTTATAAGGAGCTAATCTGTTTCTATAGAATATGTATTAATTAACTTATTTTACTATAGAATTAATTAAACATCTATTTATTTAGTACGTCATAGTTATATCATTGTCATGACAAAAATAGTACATTAAAACTACTACAGAGCAAACTATATTATTTGCGGAATTAAAACAATTGAAGCAACAAATTGCACGAACAAAGTCCATCTTCTGCGATTACAAAAGTTTTATGCGCGTTTAATTGCAGAGTCGAGTTTCCCAGTATTACTTTCTATAATTGAGACGGATAACTTTATCAATAATTTGTTCCCATATTCGATTGCGAGACTTGAAAATACTTTCTCTGACATATCGATACTCCGCTTTATTCTGAACATACATACGATTTTAACAGAACGATGTGAAAATAAACTTGTACCATATTGTCGTGTGGAGATAACCACTTACAAACGGATATGAAATTAGATTAAGATTTGAACACAAAGTCAATATAAATATTATGACAACACATAGTTAATAATTAATTCATCCAACCTATATGGATGAATGAATCATTAAAATATTGCTTAAATCTTTTATTTACTCCAATATTACAAATTATTAAAGGGGATCACACGGCTGCGGACACCCACTTTTCGAAAAGTGTTCGAAAAATCGGAGCTAAAATAGAATTTAATTTGATAAAGTCTTTACATTCAATATGCACAAAAAAGGAAATACGACTAAAATTATATAACCAACGCAATTAAAATGAATAGAAAGGTTTTGTTTATAATTTCTAAAATAAGTCTAATTTTTTGCTACTTAGATTGACGTGAGTTTTGTTTTATCTTATAATATGTATTTGATTTTTTTGGGTTCCATACACAACGTGTAGTTATGCTAGTCAAGGGGTAGTTTATGGCAAAATCATTTTATGCCTGCCTAATGTTATATTTCTTAATATCTGTTGCCGCTATAAAAACAAGTAATAAAAATAAATCATAAATTGATGGAGCCTTCCGCGTAACGTATGTGTTTTTATGAAATGATGAACAAACATTTCGTTTTCAGCCGTTTCGATTTTTGTTATTATGTTTATGATCCTAATTTAATAATCTTAATATAAATAACATTGGGACGGGATAAAATAAATATTAAAAAATTATGTGGGTATATTCTACTACGGAGATGATTTATGCGTCGGATGGGTATGTAGAAAGTCGATCCACCCATCAACCCAGCGTGGTGGGCGTGGGCATAAGATCCAAAAACCCCATAAAGAAGAAGCACCAGGAGAGGCCTATGTCCAGCAAGGGACTAATACAGGCTGATGGTGATGATGATGATGATTCTACTACTTTATTTTGCACAAAATTGATTCAACACCTATTGCGCTAGAATAGACGATCGCTAGATGGAAGGCCGGAAATTTAAATAGAAAGCAATGAATCTCGGAATCGCAGTATTAATAACCCTACAAATGAATAAACTGAAAGCTTTATAGTTATTGAAACGGAAATAAAACCACTCACGTGACATTCACTCAGTTGTGTCTCCGTTTCTTATCTGCCTTTCATAAATTTACTGTTGTCATTAATTATTACATATAACGGTATTAAATGTTAATTAATACATATTTGAATATTTAGTATTTTTTTTCATAAAATGCATTTGTAATTTATTGATTCACGAAAATATTTATGCCACTGTCTGAAAGTTAATTTAAAAAATCGTTACAATTACTTTTATGAAATTTATTTTGTTTCCGTATCACTTTACTTTATTATTTATCTTCAATAAATTCAATTTACCTTAATACGAATGTCAGGGTAAATAAACATCTTAATTAATACATTGCTTAACTATTATGGTAGTTCTAGCTTCAGGCCGCGGTATCACCCGCGTAATGATTTTTATTTGTGACAATAATCATTACAAACTATATATTTATAAGCCCAAAGGTTTTACGGTTTAAGTCGGAATACCTCGCCGATGGCAGATAATCTTCTGCAAACATGACACATTTTGTTATATTTTGAATAAACATCGATGTACATGTATAAACTGACGTATATGTTATGTTATTGTACTTTGAGCGAGAGAGTAATAACTATAGATTCATACAAACTTTCGCAATTATAATAAAGCATATTATTAATAATTATCAATAATTTTATCGAAATGTTAAAGTTTAATTAAGCATGGATTAAGTAAGTCCATTTCATTTCATTCTCACAGTATTTAAAGGCATTTGCTAATGAACTTTCATCAATTCCGTTTATATCATAGGACCATCTGATTCGGATAACCGTTACAGTTGTATCAATTGATATCAAAACACATAAACAAACGGCCGTAGTACGAAAGCGAGGCGAACAAGAGTCGATTTATTATAGAAAGTGTACCAAATTAATTATACTCTGTCGGTATGTGCCCGTTAAACGTAGTTCTCAATGGTGCAATTGCCATGTACTTTTCGGAACGAATGAAAGTAATTCTGTTTCATTCGTGCAAATTGAAATGCGACTGCATTTTGCCATATATTAAACGTATTATAATTTCGTTGTAAACTTTTAATTAATCTTCTTTTTTGAAAAGAGATGGATGCCCATTTAGCAGGGGGTACTAAGGATAAATGGTGGCTTTTTGCCGCAAAAGCAGTAGTGTGAACATACAACAATAATCCGGTATTAAAGACACACTTGCTTAATTACTGGGTGAACGAGACGAAACATAGCACGTCTTAGAGCAGCAAGCGGACTTGTGGTGTCACATCAAAAATAACAAAAGGATCTAGTAATTCAAATACTAAATGCATTCGCAGTAACAATTTAGCTAGACAGTCACGATTCGACTTCTGACCCTTCCCTTGTGCATAATACGCGCACGTAAAGGTATCTTCACAGTTATTTATACGCCCTATGTGGCAGTGCAAACGCGATATCCGCAGTGAGTAGCAGTAACGGTGAAATTCCCGACGACATACTGCCGTAAGTCGATTTAGATATTGTGGTATTAACCACAATATCGATATGCCATCTGCGGCTGATTCGCGGCGGGCGCGGTTGTACATTATTTTACATAAATCATGTTACCTTATCTTTCATGACGTGTCTCCTTGTATGGAATCTTAGGAACGCTTCCGATTATGCGTGGTACAGATCACAATGTACTATATTTGACCGCCTAGTGGTAATGTAAGGGCTTTACTAACTGGAGATCGTGTGTTCATACCTGACGGAAACAACTTGTGTTATCATCGTTTTCTGCGTGATTAGGACATTATTAGCAGACAACCAAATATCATGCGTCTGATCGCATGTAAAATCGGTCCAGTCAATACCCCTTTTCATCATCAGCCTTTAATAGTCCACTGCTGGACATAGGCCTCCCCTATTACACCCCTATCTATTAGGGGGTTTTTGGACCGTAACCGACCACGCTGGTCCAATGCGGGTTGGTGGGTGGACCGACTTTTTACATGCCCATCCGACACATGGTTCATCTTACTTTTCAGACAATTGGGTGATCAGACCAAATTGCCCTAACCAACTAGGAAACAACAATGAAAATTTGTTGAGTCCCCGCAGGATTCGAACCCACGACCTCCGGTTTCTAAAGCACACGCCTATCCACTAGGCTACGGAGGCAGTCCAAATTTAGATGCCAGTCTGGTATTTAGGTTAATCTGGGTAGTTTAAAACTGTCCCCATGGTAACTTGGCGAAATCTTAAGGAGAAAGAGAGAGATCGCACTTTATTTTGGTTCAATATGTCCTGCTAGTCATGTCGACTGATATCTTTTTGGGGCATCACGAATTTCACTGCAATATCACCTTTTACGCCTTTAGAAAGTTGTTGTGTAGGTTAATTACGGTAATCACTTTATGAAATGCCATTTCGCTTCCCTTAAAGAGACGGTTTATACGTTTATTGTGTTACTTGCCAAGTTGGTCAGCTGAGCATCCAAATATAAAAGTCTTTGTCATAGCATCAATAGGTCAGTTGAATGTCTTGCAGGTGTAATGCTCAGCAATTACAAAATAATATCTAATTTTCAAGTATCAAGTGATTAAGTCAGTGAAAAAGTTTCAAAGCAATTTGCACTATACGAATCAAAGAAAGTACGAAGCAACGAGCGTAAGGTCATTACAAATCGTGCTCGGTATATATTTAAATGCGATTCCACCGTGCAATCTATAATACCTCGGTCATGGGAAACCGCTTCGATTGTTTCACGTCGTTTCAGATTCGGGGTGAAATCTAATGACGACCTATGGAGATGATTCGCTAAAAGATCGATTGTGATTTCGGACGGGATCATTATGTTGAATAAGAGAAAGAAAATAATAGAAAACGACCACGTGAAAGGTGCACCATTGTTGTAAGCTACGTACCGACACAACTGCACGTCATCCGAGCACAATATAACGTATGCGGTAATCCGTCTGCGTTCGTAACATGAACCGAAATTCACAATGGCCACGGGCGAAAGTTTCAAGAAAAAAAAGGTTGACCCGTCTTCGAGTTGTGAATAAATCGAAAGCGAAATGAAGTCCGCCCGTGTGATATTAATGGACGTTAATGTTGATTATACGCTTCAACGCTGCATTACTGACGTGCATTACTTTAATGCGGTAGAGCGAAATTTGTTTAGCCAATAATCCGGGAAAGAGTTGATGTGAGACCGGATGTAAATACATTAATATGCTATGTTCGTAGATCGATTGTGTTCGATTTCTTTTTGACTTACTGACTTAGATACTACTACTGATACTACTGATAGTATTCATACAGTTCCTGTATTGAGTGTTCATAATTCTGACTAAGCATTGTAAAAAACTATAAAGGCAATATATTACGCATTAACAAAACTTAAATAGCTTTGTCAATGTCGGGACATAAATGTTTAAATAAAATCTTTCATAAGACCCAAACGTTTTTAATCATATTTTTAGATACAAGTATAGTAGAAGCTGTCTCCGTAGTCTAGTGGGGGCGTGTGCTTTAGAAGACGGGGATCCTGGGTTAGAATCCTGCACTCAACAATCCTTGGAACTCAACAAATATTCATTGTTGTTTCCAAGTTGATTAGGGTAGTTTCGGCCGATCACCCAATTGTCTGAAAAGTAAGATGATCCACGCGTCTAACGGGCATGTAAAAAGTCGGTCCTACAACCCACATTAGACCAGTGTAGTGGATACGGTCCAAAATCCCGCTAACAGAGAAGGCGTGCATTAGGACAGGCATATGTCTAGCAGTGGACTCAGGCCGATGACGATGATGATAGAAAGAGAACTGAATAAGAGAAAACAAAGTAACGTGCAGCAACAAAGCTGTCACTCTGTATTTGAGGAATAAGAGCGAGATATATGACGCCACATCGTTGCCATGGACTACAAATGTTTACAGCAACCTGTGCAGGTCTAATTTCATATCACTATAGAAAGAAAGAAGAAAGAAAGATAATATGTATATAATTATTTGGTACATTAAATCAAAACAGAAACAAAGTGTAAAAAATAAAAAACAAATCAAAATTAAACGTAATGCACCAAAAGGGTTTCCATTCAGCGTTGAATGCTGGTTTTCAGTGGAACCTAAATATAGAGATAAATGGCAACTACTAACATAATTATAAATAAATAACATATATAAAACATCTGTCACGAAAATATCAACAACTTAAGATGAAAACAAAAATAAACAACTATAACAATACGAAACATTAATTAGACAAAATAACAGTATTTTTTAAAGTGATACAACATTACAGAAACGTAAAGTAAATGTAGATAAACTATACGTTAATATCCGGCTCAAAGTAGACTTATCCTTGCGACGTAAAGTAAGATAAAGAGGTCGTATGAACTCTTTGTCGAAACATTCAACGAGATATACGTGCTAATGCAGATCAGCACATCTTCATTAAAAGAGTGATATTTCCAACGCGTACAGATGTCAGCCCCGATTAAAAAAAGAAACACCGCCATGTCATTTCGATTTGGATCTCTGTGCCGCAAAGCGAGATTTCACACGACACGACAATTCGCGCGTGCAGGAATTCCACAAGTACGCGCAGGAGATGGGGCATAAAGCACCGTTATTGTAATGAAACGACAGTTTAGGTTGTTACGGGATGTATGTATACGATAGCCAAAAATATGTTGAATTGATGTTAGCAATGTAGATACAAGCGTTGGTGGCGTGAGGTCAGATTCAAATATCTTTATTCAATATATAAGTTAACACTTGCTTATTGATTGTCAAACACGCTATCACCGCTTCGGCATGATCGCTCACACCTGAGAGGAAGCAACGTAAGAAACTGAGCGAGGTATCTTTATGTCATCTTTTAAGAATACCAGTATTTCTATCGATGAACTGTCACCGAAATGTCAATAGGTGAGCGATATTCCACCAATAACAACTTCGTACAATTAATTATAATTTGTTGCTATGGTTACACCAACACCATATATTTTGTGACCCTGGTATCGAGTAGTTACGTTCTCTAAAGCGCAATATTAGACCAAGAACAGTATTTGTGTAATTATTTCTTGTATGAACATAAGCGGTGAACTATATACAGTAACTTTGTGAAAGATATTTAATATACAAAATTTTACAAACATCTATTTGTTTGTTGTATTTATAAGGTTGTTCTAGTTGAATCTAGTGCTACAAGTTATGTATCAGGGTAGCGAGCGGATTGGTATTGTTTCCTATACGATTCCTTATATGCAAAGCTCACGAAAGGTAAACATTCCCAGTCCTTTAATCAATAGAAAACACACCATAGATAAGCTGCAATTATCAAACATAGTTAGTCGTCCAACTCTCAACCAATAACGCCGTAAACGTAAACGTTTAATTCTTACCTATAAAAGTCGTAAAGGGACATCATAACAAAAAATAGGGCCAAGGAAACGGTTACAAGAACAGTTGCAAAGCGGTAAGGGTATCGGCCGTTCGTTTCGTTACATTAGATATACATCGCTAGTAGGGATGTTCGATATTTATCTACGGCTATAGATATCGATTAGTATACTTCGATAATACCGATACATCAATGTAATAAAATTTTAAATATGGAAACGTCATTGATTTGCTTAAAAGCCGTCCAAGGTGCATTGTAGGAATGTATACAAGTCTTATGTGTCACCAATTGAGTTTGACGTTTAACTTTGTTTACATATATTCTATTTTCTAAATTAACCAAAGCATATATCGACTACCTCAGTTAAATGTTAAGAATGACATTAATAACTCGTGCAATAGTTTATAGCCCTTTTCAATACACCAACATTAATTTGACTGTTTGGCATAATTGTATATTTCATTTGTCACCGAAAACATCGACATTTACAATCTATATTTAATATAGATACTTTCGATTGGACGGTAATCGATGTTTTTTAATACCGACCATCCCTAGACGCAGCTTAATGCAACTCTGTTTATGTCATCTACCGTAATACGGTCTTGTGGATTTCTTGCGGTGTATGCACATCGTTAGTCAATGACATGTCGCTATTTATAAATCGAAATTGGACGAACTCGTATCGAGGAACTTGATGCGATGCATTCTGAGCGTTTCGTTCGCAAAAAACGACGTGTCATTCGCTGATGGTGTATTCATGCTATGTACACTGTTTACAGCTTACACCGGCAAAAAAGATAATCGACATTTCAAAAATACAGATATTAAAAGAAGAAGAAAAATTAAACTAGCTTATACTTCATTTATTTAAGCTCTTAAAACTAAAAGCAACATCTAATTGTTTGTTTTTTACTATACCGGTTCACCTAAAATTTACTTATCATAACTTTAGCCACTGCCAATATAAATAATAACAATATATTGTACATTTAATAATTAGCATTCATGATAGAAATCTCTTTAAACTGAAAGATCTACATTACACAGACGTTATGTGCACTGTCCACTCGACGAATGGCTCAAAAGAAAATGCTTTTAATGAAGCACTGTGTCAGATAGCGGTATGCGCTTTTTTACCCTTTCCTTATCCGATTGAGCATTTCAAAGTCGAACAGTGAACATAATCGCGTGAAACGAGAGAGAGAAAAAAGAAACGCAATCAACAACGGATTCGGATAAAACCGGTGATTTAATAAGTATCATTTCGGACTGGGACAATTATATTAAAACGGAGCCGAATTACAGACGGTATTTACTTAAACACTGCTCTAATATAAAACAGTAAAGGCGTCAGAAGCAGAACGCTCTCTTATTGGTGGACCGCGGCCATGTTTAATCCTCACGCTATGTTCAACCAATAAGAGAGGTTGACGTTTCGACGTCAACTTAGTTTGACAAAACACATAGTGTACGTTATTTTCATGTTTTATTTGGCAAGTATATAATAACGAACACAAGAGAATGTTAATGAACACACCGAACAAGTAGAAAGTAAGAGTTTTCAAAAAAAAAAGGATCATATCCGATAAGGTGACCCAGTACACTTTTCGTTTCGGGGCGATAATGATGGCGTCGTTGATAAATAGTTTTCTCGCTGCGTAAATAAAGAAAAAAATGACCGCAGTGGCGGAGTACGGACGGATGGGAAGTGCCTCTCACTACTAACTGTAGATCGACGGCGTAATAACATTAACACTGCTCAGACTGATGACGGATAAAACTAAAACGTCGTTATTACGCTAAAATTATTTGATTATTAACAATAAAAATTACAATATATAGTGTGTTTCGAGAACACAACTGCAAAGAGCTCGAAGCGTCTGGAGAAAAAATATGAATTAGTATGTAAATAAGCACGATAAAATCTGTTATACTTTTTGTTCAATACACTGATCAGATACGAGCAAAATCTTAATCAATTCGGTGCCGAGCTAATGTCGATTTTTCGTCTTTTGTTAAACGATTTTTCATAATGTGTCCATAACTAAAATGAACTTCATTTTTGGGCATCGAATATTGACGAACACAGTCGAGTCAAATAGACAAGTAAAAAAGTCGTCAATCTATGTGACATCGGAAACGAGCGTATGAGTTCCCGCCTTTTTGTTTAAATTCGGACAGATCAAACAAAAACATGTTTAAAACGAAACAAATCATTATCAATTTAGTCACTTCGATTTCAACAATTTTACAAACAATCGACTCCTATGATCGCGTTATTAGATAGAGAAGCGAAAATGGCATCAATCGCAATGACATCGAAACCGATCGTCCCGCCTTTTCGTGTCATCGGAAAAATTAAACAAAAACGGATATAAAACTAACATTATGAATATTGATTATTGTTAAATATAGACGTGCTATTAAATAGACAAGCAAAGCTAGTTTTCTTCCAACGGACAGATCGTACGAATAGAGATAAAAAAGAACATTTCGGACATCGATTGAAACAATCAACTGTTATATTAGTTAGTTACCAGATAGAAAAGCGAAACCGCCACCAACAGAGGGGACATCGGACCGAGACGGCGCACAATCGAATCGCGCCGAATCGATATCCCATCAGTCGTGGCGATTTCTCGCAAACCCGCAAATTAAAGTTATTACACACCGATCGCCGCTACGTTTCTGGTCACAATCCGGTTGAACGTGACGGACGCTTGTTTGCTTTGCGGCCGGAGATATGAACGGAGGAAAGTCTCAACCTACATTGACAACGGGCACGTATGCATCGCCCGACTGACAATTGCCCACTTTGGGTCAGTTGCGACCGGAATGAATGCTAAACTCGTCCGAGATTAAACTACGTCTGAATGCGTATCACGGATGGAGTATGCGACATTCGCATGCCGGGGACGCGCGCCACAGTGGTGCGGTTCCGCGTCGCGTGACGGCTTGAATGAAACGCTAAAAACGTCAAACGTTCGGAAATGTTGCATTAATTACACATGCGATGGTCAGTAATTAATAATGTGCCTAATGCACGCCTTCTCCTTTTGGGGGTTTTTGGACCGTATCCCACCACGCTGGTCCAATGCCTGTTGGTGGGTGGACCGAATTTTTACAGGCCCATCCGACGAATGGGCCATCATACGTTTCAGACAATTGTATGATCGGCCCAAATTGTGATATCAAAATACGTGAACTGTGGCAATAGTAAAAATAAATGCCAATCCAAATATAGAAAATAGGAATTATACTAAAGATATTTGCCGTGTGTCGTAAGTCAACCGGCACGTGGGTGGTTCGACGTACTATCGAATCAACTTAAAAGGTTTTTACATATATAAAAATAGTTCGAGCGCAAATAATTTTGTTCCATTGATGTCTTCCGCGTTAGGTTGCTAAGCAACGGTGTGTATCCCTTTTCCATGAATGTCGACAGAATCATTTTCTGTAAGAAAAGATGTTGCAAGAAAACAAATAATAAACTTTGTGATATGCTGACAATTTTCTGTTATCATTTTGATATTGTCGAAAATAATATGAGTACATTAAAATCGGTATAAAATGAAGACAAAATAAAATTTATGGTAACATATTTGTTAAGTGTTAGATAAAGTTTAATACAATAATCTGCATTAACTTTAATATATATAAGCGTTATTTAAATTTTCAGATAATACAGTTATTTACAAACGTCTTTGTAAAGAAGAAAAATATACTAAGAAATACAAAGAGTGTAGTTAATAAATAATAAATTTAAAAGTAAAAAGGTTTATAGTAACTATTATACTTTTATTTGAATATAGAAAAATAAGTACGATTAAGAAGCAATAAAGCCATTTGTACTAATTGTTATCTTTCGTTTTGCGTAAATGTTTAAGAGGATTTTATTATCTACCGGTGGAAGGTCCCTGTACCGTGGAAGGTCCCTGTTTCAGGAGACCGTCTGGTGGATACCACCAGCGTGCCTATTTCTGCCCTGAAGCAGTAGTGTGAAAACACTGCTGCGTTCCGAGTTTGAAGAGCACCAGCGTATTTACTGGGTAAACAGACTTAACACCTATGTCTCACGGTAGGCAACGCGTCGGCGATACCACTGGTATTGTCAACGTCTATGGTGTCGGTGACCACTTTCCATCAAGTGGCCACTGCTCGATCTGCCTGCGTATGCTATAAAAAAAATACCGCCTAACAAAAGTCTTTATAAGAAAAATACAAATCATACTTTTATCATAATCCATTTACTATATTTCTTCTATTCTATCATAGCCCCTACAATAACATATTAATAAGAAACAATGTGGAGTGAAAGCGACGGATTCGAACCCCCATCACTCGGTCTGTTAACCTCCGAAGCTATTGTAAAGTGACACGACACTAACTGAGCGACCACAAAGAACCGAAGCATGCGTTTCGTCGAAATAGCCTTTTCATTATCGTAAATGAGTTACCATTGGATAGTCAATGATGTTGTTAACAACAAAGTCTTTCACGGACTCGACTCGCAGCCGTCAATAAACTTATTCATCGTGCATAATGATGGCACATGCCGTGTTATTAATTGTCACTTACTTCAAGATAACGAACGGAGCGGAGAAATCACCCCGGTAAGCCGGTCTAAAATATTTTTAACTAGGTTCGCCCCGCGGTTTCACGCGGTTATGGTCATTTGTGATGATGATAATTACACACAACACATAAATCTTAAGGTTTTTCGGTGCACATCGGAATAGTTCGCATAAGGAGGATATTTTTTTACGTACATACATGAAACTGTTCGTTACATTTTTGATTTATATCATTCTTAATAAATCATCACGATTAGTTCTGTGTCAGTCCACAACTGGACATATGCCTTCCCTGATGCACGCTTTCTTCTTCTTCTTTTGAACCGTTTCCCACCACGCTGGTCCACGGAGGACCGACTTTTTACATGCCCATCCGACGCAAGGATCATCTTACTATTCAGGCAATTGACAAAACCAGAAAACAACGATACCACAGAGTTGTTTCCCCGCGGGATAAAAACCCACGACCTCCGGTTTATAAATCAAGGACCAATACCGCTAGACCACGTAGGCGGTCTTAATGAATAACTAACACTACAGCTATTCTGAAGTATAAGCTATGTTAAGTCAAAAGATAACGATATTGAAAGAGTAACAGACATACATCTATTCATACAAACTATCCCTCAGTTCTTCATCTTTATAATATCAGTGGGATTAGTAATATCAGTGCGTCTAATGCTGAATTGCATTCACAGTTAATGCATAGGTGCAATGGGTTAGCAATTTTAGATTATGTACGGCGATCGCCCCACATTGCTGGTCACCTCTGACATGGTATACTACCGTATGGCGAATCGTGATGAGGCAATCTGGACGACGGGGTCATACGTGCGGGTGATAGATGTTATGCGATACCCTCTTCTGAGAATGGAAAGTGGCACGCAAGTCTCCAGTTATGATACGACTAATAATTCCATAGCCTGGTATGGTATGGTATTTCGCCTTCGGTTGGTGGAGGCTGATAGTACTGAGTAATAACTGTCATTCGGGTAAATCTGAATGGATAAAGGCCTACATCGTTATGACTTTGGACATTGGTCATGAGAAACAGAGTCTAGTGGTATCGGCTTCCGCTTTATAAATTGAAGGCCATAACTCTGAATCCCGCAGAGACTCAAACATTTTTCATTGCCGTTTTTAGTCAGTTAGGACAATGCGGGATGGTCTCCCGATTTATTGTAAACTGTAGCTAACCTCTCTAGCTTAGTAATACGGGCGCTTTAGGAACCTAAGTTCGTTGTCGGAGACACAAAAACATATTGCTAATGTTTTTTAGTTGGTTATGGCAATGCGGGCTAATCATCGAATTGCCTGTAAAATATGCATTCATGCGTCGGATGGACATATAAAATGTTGGCTGGCACATATTCTCACCCCGTTCGTATTATGTCACTAATCATACTATGAGAGTGAAAAAGAGGGATGCAAGCTGCACTCCTTTTTTGTGCACAATAATATCTTCTGCGCTGATATGTCTGACCTCAAATAGATATATATGTAAGGAGTTGACGACTAGGAAAATAGTATTCTACGACTAAAACATTCGTGTATAAATAAAGGATAAATGTTATCGGTCATGTTCATTTTTAAAGCGTTATTACGCGCAGCTAGCGTAATCAATAGGTAAACGTCGCATCATTCAATTTCGGGACGGCAAGCAGACTTGCGGCATCATACACTGCACTACCTGTGAGCAGTACGTATCACTTATCACCTTATTCTCGTACTTGTTTCATCAATTATTTTGATACCAACACCAAATGCAATTCACCTCTCAGTGCGACTTCGCACTTAGCTTACTAGATCACATTAGACGGACATATGAGAGAATAAAAAATCAACGCCAAACTTGTTTCTCGCCATAAAAAATGACGTTGCACCTCCGAATAACATTAATGGCGACCATTAAAACTAGAATGAAACCTCTATAGCGTACACTTGGAGTATTGTTATATGCAGGGCGTTTACCGTTACTTGAGAAATTCCACGGCATCACAATAAGAGCGTCGGAGCGACACAGCGCCAGTAGATGGTCAATTTGGATTTTCCATTGTACGTAAAGACGAAGGGCCTCGTTACCAAAAAAGGTTGGGAGAACCGGCCGAGTGGAACCTCGTCATCGCTCTAATAGAAATAAGAAAAGAAACAAAAAAGAACTGAAAAGAAAACAACCAAGACATTGAAACAGATAGAGTACTACTACGTGTCCGCACAGTACGGTGAAATAACAGTGGCCCCGAAACATAAAACGCGTAAAAAACACTCGGTAGAGTACAAATGCACCAGAAAACGTCTAACCAAAGATAGAAATTTAAAAAAGTCAACATGCAGTCGGACAATTTAGGCATTTATGGGACGGTGCGTGCTGAAATGTGACAGGCCGCAATTGGTCCAGTGTCTTTGTACATGTCAAATTGGCGTCCCTTTTTATGAAGGTAAAAGTTATTCTCTTGCTGTTGACGGACATGTTTTAATTTAAAACATGGTGACGTGCAAATGGAACGAATAACACGAAATGCTTTCAACATACCATTATGCATCTAAAGCATTTAATAAAAGGTTTGACACAAAGACTAGAGATTGATCAAAATTAATAATTCTGATGTATATAAATAAAAGAAAGGAAAATAAAAAAATACCCATAAAAAGTCACAAAAATTTGCTACTGGAATTTTGAACGAGAATTTTTGTAAGCAACAACAAACAGCATTTAGTTTCTATTATTTGCTAGCTTCCTCCCACCGATTGTTCCGCGTTAAATAGTTACTTTTAGATTACGCTAAACATAAATACAAAATTATAAAAAAGTTTTTTTTTATTATTGCTTCACTCTTAGCTTTAGTATCATAATCAATCTATAACTTTCAAGAGATGAGCTCAATGAAGTAAACAAATAAAGTAAAAAAAATTATAAATTGAGAAAATGTTAAGTTTATTATTCTTTTGTGTTTAATCTTGAAAATTACCCCACAATTTCAAGATCAAACGACTAAACTTCATTCGTGAAAGAAAGATTTAAGTAAGCTTTACTCAAAAAAAAAACAAATCTTGCGTTTGATACATTTTATAAACGGTTATTTAAACGGGATTGGTTATCGTCAACTGTGGTTGGCTTCGATTGGTTATTGCGATGCAGGCAAGCGATTCAGACTTTATTGTCACGCGACAATTGTGAAGCCCAGCAGTCAGGCAATATATTAACAAAATGATAACAATCTCTACTGTGTATTGTACTGCTATTCTATGTTTTGGGGTTATGTTTTTAACTGTATTATCGACGATAATTTATTTAGTCTCACAACAGCTAGTATTAAAGTTTCAAACACTACATTGCCAAAAACCATTTGAAATATGCATTTTCTCTTGCTCATTCATTCTTAAATTAAACAACTCATCTACATCCTTTGTCACTGTTAAACATAGTTTTGTATTGTTAATTTTTTTAGATTTTTCCGTTCACTGACCCTCACTATTAAGTCTGTCCATTATTAAAAAAAATCACTTAAGTTATTTAGGTACTAGTGTGTAATGCAAATTTATTGTTAAACACAATGTTGACATACACAAACATTTGAGCAACAAAACGTATAAAGATGACACGAAGCGTGACGTTATTTCGTATGGATGTTAAGAGTTCAGGGGTCGGAACGTGGCACCTCAGGGCAGCGCGACGAGGGCTAGAGGCTTGGGGCTTTGATAAACTATGTCAGGAGGTTATAGTAATCCGAGTGAGCCGTCATCGGATCCGTTATTCGCGGTTCACGCGGCACCGTGAGATTATAACAGCCGACGCGGCTTTAAATGGGGTAGAGAAAATGCCAGATCGCCGCATTGAACTATGCCTGTCGCGCGAACCGAGATTCGCATTCGCATTCGGATACAAAAGCTAAACCTCATATAATTAAAGTATATGTATGTACATATATATAGGAGATCCTGATCACGATACCTCTGAAGCTATAAGGCCGATTGACTTGAAATTTTGTATGAATATATTTTTTGCCAAGTAGACAGCTAAGAACGGACAGATTCAATTCCCGAAATTTTACATATATTATTACCAAGCAGATGAAGTTACGCGCAATTGCTAGTTTACATACACTAGGATTGCAAAATCAGAAACGTTGGCAAAATGAAATAGATAAAATATATAACTCGGTAAATAATAGTATTAATCAACAAGATATGTTAACATCGGTACAAAAGAATTTGTTTCTTTTTAGTTAGATCAATTTGCCAAGAAAAGTTATGTTACTGTTACTTTTAACGAGACAATTCTTTGATGTCGTAGCAAAATGAATCTTAATGAAAGAATTTTTCCGTTTATAATCTGTTCGGGTATTTTTTCTAGTATTTCTTGGAACTTATCGTTAAGTGGCTTACAATACTCTTTTTGGGTTTTTTGGACCTTTCACAAGGTTCATAGTCACCGAAAGGCTCATTGAGACAAAAAATACACCATACGTAATAATTACTTCATTTTTAAGTTACGATTCGTTATATATTTAGCAGTAGATTACATTTTTCTAAATAAATAGCGGTAAATCGGTTTTCACAATATGATTGAATAAGTCAGTCAAGCTTTTGGTTAAAAGAATATCTGTAGGAAATACTCTAAAGTTAGTTTCTGTTGATAAAATAAGATATCATTTGTTATTATTGTTCTAATAAATACATAAAACGGTTTATTAATAACTCATCAGCGTTTAATATATTATACTTTTACTCCGCTACGCAACTGAAATCACTAATTATTCCAGCAACTAAGTTTATAAAAGTTATTATTCAATTCTTTTTGACAGATAACTTTGAAAATATTAAATTTAAACTGGCGCTGAACCGAAATTTTAACCTGACCAATTATCTATTAAAAAAAAAGAACATGTCGACAAAGGATGAGTTAAAAGATCAATTGATGCAATATCATCGCCTAAATTAAGAAAAAAATCAGATTCAAAGAGTCCAACTAAGTATTGCACGTTTTAGCAATTGAATCAGATTATTCATTGTCAAAAAGTACGATTGAAGAGAAGCGTGACGAGTAGCCGGCTATCACAATAATGTAGCGGTCACCATATTATATTTTGAATGGAAACTGGGTTGCGATCATGTCTGACGAATGCCAGTTAGGCGAAATTATCCAATTAAGAGAGGACAGAGAAGAATACAATAGAAATAAGAAGACAGAGGATAATAAAAAAGCTATAGAGAAGAAAACGACAGTGACTATATGTTCCACAAAGCAGTAAAATGTCAACATAGTTGTTCAGTCGACTAGGGATGAAATACGACAGTGTCTTTCCCGACTCAAAACAGTGAAAGATAGACACTGTACACCAGGGAAGGACAAGAAAGTGTATTCTCCGCTATAAAACAGTACAGGCTTCAAGCTGTTGTAGAAGCAACAGGGCAAGGACCACAACATGGCCTCTTTCTGTTACAAACAAAAAAGTGTGTATTGCTGTGCGATTTAATTATGCGATATGACAAAAACTAATTTATTTACCTCGTTAATAAATAACTTTTTATATGTATATCGGGATGACGGTCTCCGTGCAGTAGTTGGTTCAAGTTGCCAGGGATCGGACGCTTCGGCGTTCATTGAAAAACTCCTATGTCCAGCAGTGGCATAGGCCATTTCTACTAAAGAAGGAGCTGATAATTATGACGATGATGATGATGTATATTGAGATTATATGCCTGAAAGGAAAAGACCTGTTCATTCCCTGTAACAATTTCTTACAGGCAAAGCATATTCCAAGCCGTCAGGTTCAACGGCCTGATCCTCCTGCAAAATGTAAATGAAACAGTAGTCGCATACGAAATTAGGAATATTTATTTGCATTGAACAACTGTTAGAGCAATTACGTTTACAGTTGCTGTAAAAAATGTTATTAAAAATTATTATTACGGTTATTTAACGCTCGCAGACGAAGAAGCAATTTATGAGGTAATATCAAGTATTATCATAATACATATGAATGATGCATATTCAATAACTTGTGAGAATCCCATTAAAAGCAACGCGATGCGGTAGCTAAGGTTCGAAGGCAGACGAACACAATGGTGTAAAAGATAATTATTATTTATCTGTTGCATCTCATTATTATTGCGTTTTGTTAATCGTGATGAAAGAAACTTTGTAATACATACATAAATGAAGACGGTAACCAAGTTTGGTTTTGTTAAAATTTACAATGGTAATTTTTAGGCAGAAGAAACAACACGGAAATAGATAAACAAAATCCAATATCAACTTACAGTGCAGGTATATTAAATAATAGGTTACGCGCTATTTAAAAATATTAAAATCAAAAAATCTAGCAGTTAAATACATAAATAAGCGTCTTTTCCTTTTCAGTATACTAATATCTATAGCTGAGCTTAGTTACTCGATTCCTTGAATATTACAACATCAGTACTGTGGCATTTTGAGACTCAAACTTTGGAATTGTTGTTAGGACTACACAATTAAATTAGTGCAACACAGCGTTTTGTGTCCCTGAGAAAGATTTACTTTAGGCAACTTTTTTTATTATTTAATAAGACGAGCAAGGCAATTAGCTGACGAAGTGATTCGTTTCGTCTACTAATTCGCTTTGACAGGATGTTACATTGAGTTTACTGAGCAATTACGCTGGCTACGGTGCCCTTTAAACTAGAAGACGTTTACATTTCTTTTTCATTTACACATTAGTGATTGGCAAAAAAAAGACACCGCGATGAGTCTTCCCAGACAGTTAAAAGTAAAAAGCAGAACTGACACCTTTAAATTAACTGTTATTTCAAATCAATGTATACCAGCAAAAGTTTATGTAAGTGTTAAAAACAAGCGCAGTAATTAATTTACTATTAAGAAGAAGAGTAAGCATTATAGATAAGATAGGACGGGGATATTTACAATTCTATCGTCTGAGGGTAGAGAATAGAGGCTAATTACGTGGCTTAGTCGGCATTTTTTGTGGAGCATTTAGACCGTATCGGAAAGAGCAGACGACAAAACGGTGCGTCACGCGTAAGTAAGCTACGCAAGATGAACGACGACTCACATTTTAAATCGAAGACAATTGCTGCTAATTTTGTGACAGAGGTTGTGGGTTCTATTCCGAGTACAGCAACAGTATTATATAGACACATTGCTTCTTTAGTCTCGTTTGTACATATAATGAATTCTTGTACTATGAAATAAGTTTTGTTATCGGATGATGAGTTGCAGTAGTAGAGGTACAAGATAGCATTTAAATATAGAGCGAAAACATTGAATAGTTGTCAGATTCTAAAGACCGATATCACCTTTGACACAATGAAATATAGATACAATAAATTATTGCGACTTAAATAGTGCGTGCCGAACACATTTACGTTTCTGAATATTAATCATTACGTATTAAATATTTATTTTACGTTACCAACGTACAATTTACATGGACAATGTGATAAAAAAGTGATTAATATTTGACTTTATATTATATTGATCTACAGAGCGAAATATTTAATATATATGTAGCTAAAGAAAAGAGAAGTATGCTTATGAAATTATAATTGATTTAACCACAAAAGCTGCAGTCCTAGAAATCTTAAATGTGGACATAATTAATAAAAATAATTTAAACCTTTGCGTTTAAAACATACAAAATAATAGAGAAAACTTAATATCGACAATATACAGATTAATACTTGTTAGCAATTATTCATACTGGACATACGCATGGGTCATTTTTATTGTAAATAAATGCAAAACTCAAGCTGTCGTCAAATGAAAGTTTCTGCGACTTTACAATTACAGTAATAACTTATACGCATTGGCGGGATGTAACAGGAAAGGCAACAAAAAAAAAGCAGCATTACTCCTACAAGTCAACTATGAACAGGTGACGCCCATGGGGACGGATCTTTCTTGCTATTTTAAACAAAGACTTATTATATTCTGTTAAAGTTTCTTCATAACATCGTAAGATATAGACTTTGATAAGGCAATAATAGATATTGGAATAACACGTATAAAATACGAAGATAAACTACACATTTTAAAAATAAGAGTATTCTGATGTAATTTTGTTAAAAAAATATTACCATACTGTTTTAAGCAATGGTTTAAAAGTAAAGTATGCATAATATTAAACGTGGCCTACATCTTACGCTGCTACTATAATTGTAGAAATTTTAATAAATACTGTATCGTAAACTTGTGTAAAATAATAACATATATAAACGTTTACAAATTATACAACATATATTATTATCTGGTCGCGTCGATATTCCGTTGTGTTCGTCAAAATGCCATTACAAAATTATACTACATTATAATAACCTGCAAACATCTGGTAATACAATTTTATCATACAAACTTTCTCATAACTGAACCTGAGTCCTTTGAAAATATTGGCCGTTATAGAAAAAACTAAAATTATTTTTAATATGGTCAATAAAGAAATAAACTGATAAGATGCACTGTGTAGCTAGCAAACACGGTATGGTTGTTTAATTTTGGTTAATTATGTTGCATTTATTATAAAAACATTTTGTTTATTCATTTGTATTGGATAATTTCATTTAGATAGCAAAGAATATATAAATAAAAGGTATTGTGCATAACACATAACTATTTTTATTATAAGTAAATAAATGGACTTATGTCTGCAGTGTAATTATTTTATTTTTGTCATGATATTGCAAAAATCCGTACATGGTATCTGCTGACATTGTGTGCACATAAGGAAAGCGTAAACGAACACTGCTCCACTGATCTCGCAACCTACACAAGAAGTCACACAAACAACACGCTATTTGCCATAGAGATATTCTTTCGCGACGCGTGCACTATCTATAATAGGCTCAGAAGACGATGTAGGGTTCTAGTGTCAGTTTAAAGTGTATGAGAATATAAGCCTGAGTAGCTCATAGCCGAAGAGTTAACGTTACGGTGGTTCAAGTAAATAACTTGATAAAAAAATAATTAAAAAGTCGATCCGAGTCTGTGTATTTCATATTGCAAATTTTATGAGCAGGAAAAATCCATCTATCTATACTAATATTATAAAAGGAGAGATTTGATTGTCTTTGAATATTCTTTTGTTACTAGAAAGCTATATTATCCTTGAGTAACTTCATACAAAAGAAGCCTTACTTTTTACCCCAGATAAATACTAATATATGAAAATGACACGGACAGAGCCGTAGACGGACAAATAGTCTGCAACAAAGCTGCCAAATGAAACGTTTAGCTTAAGAATGTCACATAAAATATGGCGCCCATCGATAAGCCGGCAATCACCACTAAAATAACAGAAAAATGCAAGAGATTATCACTTGGTCTGTTGCTCTTTGGCTTAAGGAAAATATAATAGAAGTGAAATGACAGGAAAATACGAAATTGAAGTGAACGGTAACCGAAGAGCGATTATCTTCTGAAAGCTAGCAGAGCCGAACCTCGCGCATCAGTGGATCGGTGAAAATGGTATTTCTTTTATAATATCAATGTTTTATTTTAACCGAATATTTGTTGAAAATTTCCTTTGGCTAGACCGCAACTCAATAATTTGCAAAACGAAAAAAAAGCACGCTCGGAATCAGTGGAATTGCGTATTGACTCCGTTCCGACAGATTTTGCATACTGGATCAATCTAATAAATAAGATACGTCACAAACTATGACTATAAAACAAAAGTTATACATTTATTAAAGCTTTTTTTAAAACTAAACAAATACGTTAGGACTTTCGCGAATCATAAAGCAAACAAGAAGCTAAGTAAATAACGATTTCACTCAAAAACAATACAGATCACTAACACACGAGGTACACTTAGAATCCATAAAAGTGAATGCGTGAGTAATCAGCCGGGAGCCTTTCACCAAATCATATTACGATAATAATAAAAATCATACATTACGAAAAAACTCATGAAATCGTACATTGAGGGTTCAACACTACAAAAACTGGTCGCACCGTGGCCGTGTAGAGAAAAACGTGTGCAGGGGTTCAGTGCACGAAGTACGTCGGAACACGCGTTCCCACAGGCTTTCATTATAGTAATAATGACTTACAATGGCTGACTTTTTACATCCAGCCGACATAATTGAATGCAATCTGCCGTGTACATATATATTAATAGGAAAACAATTTCCATTCGTGATTATTTCTCTTGTTTTGTAGCATATATTTTAGCTTTATTTTCAACAAACACGATAAGAATCCGTATATGTTAATCTAATCAGCATGGAGCTATGGAAAAAGAATTTTAGAATAATATTGTATGCACATATTCATTCTAATAAAATAAGGTTCGGGTGCATTAACAACTTTGGCGAGCATAAAATTACTAGATCTCTGTTTAATTAGAGCAACTTAACTGCATCTGTAGTTACGGATACCAGTAAATTCTTACTTGTTGTAGAGGCAATGCATTGTAAGGTAAGTAAGGATCGCTTGTTCTTGCTTTACAAGAGTCCATGTATTTTCGTTCAATGTATTTTTAAGGCCAACGTTAATGTTTAAATCGGAATGGCTTACTGTTTTATTTTCCTCTTCTATATCAAGCCCACAGCTAATCTGAGCAAGCGATTTTAAGAATGTAAAGATTTTTATGTTTTGTACAATTATATAAGCTTTTGTTTGAATTCGGATAACATCAGAAAGTTAATGTGGAACTTGCTTAAAAACGATCGATTAATTTTTATTTTGGACAAAATATTACAGAACGTTAAGTTCGAAACCTAATAGGATTTTTTTAATTTTTACATATTTGTGATGTTATTTTATGAAACACTGCGTAAAAGTTTAAATAGAAACTCATAAGTGCATCTTGAAAAATAATTTAATTATATTTATATAATAAACAGCGTTTTATTCAAATAAACATGTGTAAATAGAAATTACTTCCATTAATTGTTCATGTAGCAACGAAAACTTTAAGCCGTTGCTTTATAAACCAAACCGAATAATATTTTCGTCATAAATATTGATATATTCACAAATTAATCAAATTAAATGTTTGAATAAATTAACAATGCAGTTGATATCTACACTTAATTAATCAATCGAAATTGCAAATCGTTATCCGTGATAGTATGAATTACAAAGCAGATATTACATCACACTAGCTCAGAGCTATCGAAATTTATAATATTTTGAACAACAAGATTTGTTTTGAGCACGTCTGGTATAAGATTCTAGTTTTCGTGATTTCATATATACTACTTTATACACTAGCTAAAAGATGATTTATGGATGTTGTTTAATTCATAACTAGCTGTTCTCATCATCATGTTAAACATTTTATTTTCTTAAAAAGATTGCATGTATTAGTTACCTTAGCTACATTTCGGTAAAGCGTCATCATTATATAATTATGACGCTTTACCTATACTTTAACTATATTTATGTATTTGTATAGATCATTTCATTCCATTTCGGCGTACATGATCAGGAGTCAACCAGATGCAATTCTGTACTATTAGCGTTTGAATGATGAGTGATTAAATACTCTTTTTAAACAAAATACAAATGAACGCCTTCGTAGTCTAACGGTATTGGCCCTTGCTTTATAAAGCGGAGGTCGTGAGTCCGAAGTCCGCGGGGAAACAACTTTGTAGTTATTGTTTTCTGGTTGGTTAGGACAATTTGGGCCGATCACTCAACTGTCTGAAAAGTAAGATGATCCATGCGTCGGATGGGCATGCAAATAGTCGGTCCACTCACCAAACCGCATTGGACCAGCGCGGTGGGATACGGTCCAAAAACCCCCTAATGGAGAAGGTGTACACTAGGGGAAGGCCTTTGTCAGCAGTGGACTTACACAGGCTGATGATGGTACAAATTTTACGAATACCGCATATAAATAAATAGAAACATATTCCGTATTTGATATCATTCGTTATTATACAAAAACTGGTTGGGTCACCTCACTTCGCTTCGTCAAATCCTTTCGACTCGCCACTGCCTCGGAGGATGAGCGATTCACTTTAATATCACAGTAAAACATAAAGAGCTGACTACACAGCTAGGATTGTTAATAAATATGAGCCATAGAAGTAATAAAATGAATCCGAAACATATTGAAAAGTTCGATGGCTTGTATTCCTTCGCGTATTGAAATGTTGGTTGTCCGAAAGTTATGTGAACCGAAGTTAATAATGTAGATTGCGTATCTGTTATGTTTTATAGTAAAAAAAGAATATTGTACATTTGAACTGGTTCTATTTCGTTTTCTTAATCTATATATATAAGAGTTTCCCCTATATATTAACTCATCACGATATATCTGGAACCATAAGGCGTAGCGACTTGAAATTTGGTAATAATTTTTTTCGCCAAGTAGAGGTCAACTAATACCGGATTTTACAAAATTCCACCCACAAGGGTGGTTCGGGGGGTTGCTAGTATCGTCTATTGTTACCGTTAACACACACAATGTTTTCGTTAACATAACCCAAGCTTCGCACGCATTTAATTTTTAAAAATATCAAAATGTTTATTAATTATGATTTCTATGTTATTCTGGCATATTAGCTATAAAAGTGTCAAGTTTAATAAATTTCTGATTACACGTTCGTTACTATATAACATAAATTAATTTTATCCCAATTATAAGATTAGTGCAACGTTTTTCAAATATCAGTAACAAAATACACTAGTGTTTGAGTCATTAGTGATCTAACAATTTCCGTAGCAACTAGTTAAACATATGTAGACGTATATGAGTCTATTACTAAAGTAAGTGCACAACGAGCATTCGCATTATACTATCCTTTTTCCATTAAACAAGATGACTCCCTACATAGCTGTCATCGCGACCTGGCCTAACCCTTCGTAGAAATGTCTTCATACTTTGATAATGTTACGTTTTGCAAAGCCGGTTCACAGAGCTTTGAATGTACATACTTGCTTGCTTACATGCTTCTTCACTTTCAATTCATGATCGAAATATTTTTTAGAATTATTATTGCTTCTTTCCTCAAATTTAAGCCCAAAACAGCCATGTCGAACAGAAATAAGATTTGGAATTGATCAGAATTCATCAAACAAAGTCTAATGTCAACCACAGACAGGGCGGTCAGATGAGTATCTCAGACGCCCAAACTTTGATTACCCTCATTGGTTTCCGTCGAGAAACGTCAATGAATTCTCGATATTTGACTAGCACTAGGGTCATTCGCTGGGTCCATTAGAGTTCGACATTTGACTATATTAGTATTGGAACTTATTTGTGTTTGTTATAGACGAAGAAGACATAGTTACCTATGGCATCATACATGTAGCCTTCTTGTTCATAAATTGTCATAAAGATGTCAATCACTGGTTGACAGTCAAATAATAATATTAGTTTGTTTACATAAATTTCTTTTACCTTTTATTCGGATCAGATAATGATCGTTGTTCGATTGATATTTATCAGCATTGCAACTATATTCTATGAGTCAAGTACTAATGTTGTATTAACTGACACATTAATTTTAACGATGTAGTTAAAATTTGTACCTTTTGTATCCTTGACGTAGTGTCGTGAATAATATAATAGCAACGGATCAAACCCAAAGTAGGCAGGCCCTAAGTGCTCGGGTCTTAAGTCGATGGGTCGTGGGTCAATATTAATTTTCGTGCGGGCACTTGATATGAATAAGTAACGTACCTCCAAGATGTATCACACAAAACGTTTCTAAAAGCAATCAAGCAAAAATACTCAATGGATTGAATTCTTCACTCAATATTATTAATGTGGAAAATGCTAGTTAAATAGTTTAACAAATTCTATCGCATAATTATTCCTTTTATTTACGCGATTTTTATACATATCAAATCCATTAATTTACGGATTTTTCAAAAAAAATAAAAAAAAAGTTTAGAAAGTATAGTTCTAAAGTAGTTGAAATCGATAAAACGTGTAAAAACGTAACATTTATCATTTATAGTATTCGCAAAAGCATTAGAAATTATTTTTACAAAAAAGAAAAATGCATAAAATTAACCTACGTTGTTTATACGAAAGGGTTCAATTAAAACATAATTACTTGCAGAAATGACAAATACTCTAATGGCCTCCGGTTCTAAATATATTATTATATTTTCTTTAATAACACGGTACGCTTAAATGTTGTTAATAACGCCGTCCAATTATGTGCTCGTAACTTTTTTAGCTTATTAAAATAGCTACATAAAAGCTATACACGTTGTGTATATCAAGTGACTGGTTACAACATAACCAATAAGAAAGTGACAAGTTTCACGTTCGATAATATTATAGGTGATAATATTATAAATCGAAAAAGTGTCATTTTGGGGACTAGAGCAAGACCTATATGTAGGTAAGCGTAGCTTATGTCACTTACTTTACAATTTTATTTTTATAGTTTTTATGCCTGGTACAGCACGATCGTAAACAAAATATTTTTACCTATATAAATTCTTATGTATAATATAAATATTCACATAATCATCAGCCTGTGATAGTCCACTGCTGGACATAGGCCTCTCCTAATACACCCCTGTCTATTACGGAGTTTTTTGGACCGTATGCCACAACGCTGGGTTGGTGGATGGACCGACTTTTTACATACCCATACGACGCATGGATCATCTTACTTTTCAGACAATTGGGTGATCGGCCCAAATTGTCCTAACCAACTAGGAAACAAAAATGAAAATTGTTGAGACGCCGCAGGATTTGAACCCACGACCTCCGGTTTAAAGCAAACGCCCACTACTAGGCTAAGGAGACAGTTAATCTAATATAATAATATAAATATTAAATCTATATATTGTTATATAGCGCCATGAACCTCTTAATTCGACAACCCGCTTGGCGCAGTGGTTAGTGACCTTGACTGTTGCGCCAAAGGGGGTTCGATTCCCACCCGGGGAAAATATTGTGTGATGAACATAGTGTTTTTCTCGTGTCTGGATGTTTGTATATGATAATATGTATTTATTTTCAAAGGAAAGTACTAGTTTTCATAGTCCAAGCTTTTTCGTTCAGAAATATTATTATTATAGTTATACGGAACCACATAAAATCAGCACTCACGTGGATTCACTAACTTCAAAAGCCGACTGCATATCATTTTGATATATGATGAAAATTATGTTTGCAGTTTTATTACTTACTAGCAGTCCATCCACGGCTATGCCAGTGTTACGAGTTATATTTAATAATGCTTATGTTACTCAGAATACAACATTTTACTAGTAGTAAAATAATATTTTAAATTGGCTTAGTACTTTCGAAGCATATTCAAAACAAACAAACAACAATCTTTTCTTTTAATAACAATACTAAATATTGATCGTCGTTTTTTCCCTTCGGAGGGAAGTAAATGTATTCATTTCTTTCTAAATATATTTTAATAGCCATACGCATTACAAAACACTCGCCTCAAACACTAAACGAGGTTCGAAACGGTCTTCTACAATATTTATAGGCACGTTACCTCGTCGCTTTGGTGGCTTAACGCTCGCTTGAAGCGAGGCTCCATGTTGTGATTTACGTCCCGAAGGATGGCGAGGATTCCGATGCGCACGATTGCTCATGACCCGTGCTAGGAAACCAGTTATGGATAGAGCGAGCTGGCCTGCGGAAGAGTTAGCCGTGACTGTTCATTGTACCCGCCAGTGTTATAATAGCGTAAATTTTGATCGCTCAGTTTCATTAAAATCTCAATGGAAAGTTAGGGAACGTTTAGGTGGATCCTAGGATCCACGAGGATCAGACAAAGTTTTTGAACGTTATGCGTAGCTCTTGCGAAGTGGATAGTTTTAATTTGATAAGCAACAGCAGGAATAGTTTATGTTTGTGTCTGCTAGGCTATATGCAATGCCAACACAAAAATATACGATTATGTTGCTGTGTTCCATGTATATATTTGTTGAAAAAAAAATTTTGTTTACACGAACCTATATATCTCACTATATTGCAAAAAGTCTTAATTAAATATTCCAAGTAATTGGCTATGCATTGAACAAAAACGTTTTTACGAATAAACATTTCAACATAAGAACATAAGTTTAATTTACCCTTTGTTATGATAACATCAAAATTATAAATTCATACAACGCACTAAAGAAAATATAACGTTTTCACAATTTACGAGATAGAATACAAATGAGGGGGAATATTTCAAGAGCCACAAAGAGCGCCATCGGACGGCCTAAAATAAGAGAAAACGCGCGGAAACGGTTAGAAATTGTCGGCGATGAAACAAAAGCATCTCGACTCTAGTCAGTTGCTGCATGAGCAATTTACGGGAGCACGGAACACGATAAACGGGAAACAAATAAATTGCTGACGGTTTTAATATTATTACGAACTCAAATAACCTTTCGAATCTAACTGAAAAATAACTCGACGGAATTCACTTTGAAAAACTTTCTTTTGTCATCCTTATTATAACATTTGAACGTATGCATAACAGAGACAAAGAGTTATCGATTTATCTGAAGTTCAGTTCAGTTGTGGGGGAATTTAAATATTTTCGATTGAAATTTAAAGTCTATTAACTGAAAGTTATCGTAAACGAAGAAATGAAAACATCATAAATAGTTACATTTATGGAAACATGAAGCCTTGAATCACTTTAGGGTTCGTATAGTCAAATTCAATTTACTCTGCATGTACCATAGATAAACATCCGTTAATTTAAATATGAATATAGAAATGCAGTTATATTTCTTTTAGCGTTAATATCGTGTTTAACTATATCAATACGTGTTATCAATTATTATAATATTAACTAACATTAAACTTTTGGTAAGCTAAACTTCGTTAGAATATTCACATATTATTAACCAAAGTGGCAGCGAATAGACGCTTGTAACATTGCAGTTAAACTGAATACCGAACGAGCCGATAAACTAGCTTGCGATTGCGTTTACCGCGTTTCTCGTTAAAACGGGACCGTCCAGAATGAGATGGTTATAAATAGCATAATCGTTACACTAACCGAGGCAAGAATTACATAAAGAACAAAACGATCAGAAAAAAAGAAGCGTTCAATTCGCAGCTCTGTCAAGTGGCTTAGTTTTTTAACCGTTACAATGTCTTCATTATTCGGGTCTGGAATTCATTAAGTGTCAGTTTTTTTAGCAAACTATACGATAAACAATTTTGACTATGCCATACTAGATAAAACTTAAGCATGTGAAAATATAAATTTAAAACTCGGAGAAAACTTAAAAAATGTTGTCAACGAAAGTTTGTCTCTTTTAGGGTTATTACAATAAAAGTTACATTTTTAAATGACAACACACTCTGGTAACCCTCGCTCCAGTTCTTTTCTAAAGATGATGAAAAAACGGCCCGCTGAGTGGCTTCGGCCGGTTTTTCTCAGGTAGGAGGCGTTCTTTTCGTTTCTAACGTTTTTGGCAATCACTAATTAAGTGTGTAACTTTAATGTTTAATATAGATATTTGACTTAAAATGGTATTGGAGGTCCTTCATGGGGAATTACTTAGCGATGGCTGTCCGTCGTTATTAAAAAAAATATTTTCAGATCAACGAACGAGAGTTTTAATTTTTTACTAGCAGAATTTTCTGCAAGGAACATGTCGAAAGTTGTATGCGCGTTCGGTGACAGAACAGCGCCAACTTTCACCGCGCCATAATTTGCATAATACATTAAAATGCAACGTTGCGGTTTGCGCTAATGTAGCACAAAAAACAATGCAGCATAGTTGCGCTAGGATTTATTGACGGTTAAAGTGAGAATGCTTTAGATAATGCCGACGTTTCTTAAGGCCAATTGTGCGTTGCCATTCATTAGACAGGGCGTCGTGTTAAACGAGAATATATTGAAAGCGAGAATAGCTTCGCCTTTCGAGCTTATCGCCCCTCCTCGCGCGGCTCACGAACCAGCTCAACAAATGGGAAATGCAAACGTGCAACAGTACGCAATTCACGCTAGGAAACAATAAAAAGATGCAATTTAAAATTGCAAAAACATCCATTATTCAAATCAAACTACACTATCCGTTCGGACGTAGGATAGGATAACAGTCGACTTTTTTACACGAAATGTACAGCTCGATAAGTGTACAACAAAAGCAGGATTACGGTGTTATTGACGATTTCGCATAGATTCTACATTCGGCCGTCGGTACGGCACCGTCGTAAAATCAAGCGGTCAATGACTCACTTAACTGTTTCAAGAAAAACGCCGATCGACACGAAATGACATTATCTGAGATCGGTCCGACCGCTATAGTGTTTGACGTCGTCGTAATTCACGATGCTGGAGCGAAGAAGCTGAAGTCCGTAGTGATGCGGAAGTTAATTATGCGGAAATATAAAACAATTATATCAAATTTGATATAAGATTGCTTACACATATCGATTGTCGAATATTCTACAATCAGTTCGGAATAGAATGCCTATGGCGTGAAAAGAACCGCAAAAAAAAATTCTATCCGAATCGGAACTTTCATTTAGCATATTTTTTCATATTTTCGTATTATTATATACATACAAAGTGTCAGACAGCATAACAATAATATATTTTAGAATATGGAAGTCCCTTTTTTGCATGGGATAAACTATCTCCTAGTTAATATAAATAGCAACAAAATGGTTACTATTTATTTCGCAATTCAGTAGCACCTATAAAAATACATCATACGTTAGTTTGAGTAATTATTCTAGCTACAGCTAGGGTAATTGCTACTGGGTAAAAGAGAGCTAACATATAATTCAAACTTGTTTTGCCTTCTTAAAGTCCTACTTTACTTACCTTACTTGCTTCTTGTATGAAACAATTCCTAATATCCGCAGAAAGCGTTTAGCTTTACATTCTCCTTCCTCTCAGCCTTTTAGCCAATATAACTCACGACCGGACCGAGGGGTATATAAGTACACAGGTACGTATATACGTAAGTCTTGCAGGACTTTATAATGCGTAAATGTACCGGGCAATAAATTCTATTAGGGGAATAGTTATCTAGGAACACGAGGCGGCGCCGTGTCGCAGGCCGTGAGGCGTAGGCCGTTCCACGTCCTATCACTTTTCTTTAATCTGTATATACGTGGCTTACGCCGTAGATCGTTGTTCGTTATAGCTATCGCCGTGGAGCGTGTCACGTTGTTTAAATTCCTTTGTAAAGGTATAATTGCCTTGGCAAATTTTATAAGACTTGATAGAGTGATCTCGGTATGTCAGGCTAACTCAACGATAGAAGGTTGCTAAGTGAATCTATAGAGCTGTTTGCTTATTGGATGCAGATGCAATCTCAGAAATCAGTGGATATCAAAGATGTTGGCCCGAAAAAATACAATATTACTGAAAAGAACATGAATAGCGTTCTATACAAATATAAATTTTTATTGATTAGTCTAAAAGTTATATTTTCTAATTTTGAAGTACGGATTAACCTTTGATTTAGGACCCTAGCGTGAATGGAAGATGCTTATTTCAAAAGATATTATTCCACACATTTATACGTTAAAGGATAAAATTTTATTACCAAAACGTTTCTATACTCATAACAAGCGAACACTAAAGTATCGCAAGTAAAAAAACGTGAACAAAACCAACAATCGCTTCGTTACTAAGCTACATTGTATTTCCTTTAACGTCTCTCATAACGATCATCCCATACGTTAACATTTCGAAGTAGTAAAAGTTTAACACTACAAAGCGTCGGTGAATGATAGCGAGAGGATCGACAACCTATTACTATTAAAGAGCCAAACGAGATCTGAACTTCAGGTAAGCAATGTAGCCAGCCGTAACAACAAATTGGCTTTACAAGTCTCGTTGTAAAACTGTTTTTACCTAGACTTCACCAAGTGGCTGCACTTGTAATTATTGCTAATCATCCCTGAAAATTCTCTAAACGTAAACTATATGTTATTCTCGCGGATGAACTATGTTGTTGCGAGTTTATATGATAATTTTAATGCTGATGTGAATGATTTTTACAAATGAATGATTTTTACAAACTTACGGCGTTACCGGCTTTTATTGTTACATTTTCTTTTATTCTACACAGACACCTTTTTATATACAAGAGTGGTAGTCTTGGTTGTTCTCGTGATTTGCGCTTATATGTCATTTTCCTACTATATATAAGGATTGCGAACTCAGTCATTTAGTGAGAATGAGGACAACCAAGAGTAAAGAATTTGTGCCATTCTATATTACATTTGGCTCCATTATAGACGTATAAGCTCGTACGCCGCAAATACCTTATAGGATACAACAAAGGAGGTTCCAACAAATGCTGCACGAATATTCAAATATTTCGCGGCGTTGCATTTATAGGAGAACGGTCGATCGCCTTTGTGAACCGCTCTAAGTACAGCTGAATAGGGAATGATGTCGGTAATAGTATATGAGGAATGTATTATTGCGAAACATTTGTATGAGTTTCAGTATAAAATTTTTAATTTACTTACTTACTTTTATATTATCGAATATCATTTAAAGTTAAAGTTGTAGCTGGTAAATAAACATACCGAGCACTTACAGAATATTTCAACTATTAATATAATAGTCTCAATATAAAATACACATTAATGTACAGATTTTTAAATAATTAACGAGCTGACTGAGCTGATTATCTTACATTTTATTCACCACCCAAAAGCTGACTCGGAGAGTACGCTAACGGAATTGAGCCGCATTTGTACTAATTATTATTATTTTCGGGTACAAGAAGTTTTAATTAAGAAATAAATGAGTATTTTTACTAACCAGCTAAATACTTTTTATAAAATCTTCAAATACTTTCGCAAACTAAGAAACTTGACACATTAATACAGTGTGATAACACAGTTATCTAAAAACTTTACTGAACATTCATATTCGTATAACCATTTGATAAACCTGTTGCCTGTAGCTGAACCATAACTATAAAATGTCTAGTGCTCTTATGAATAATCCCACTAATATTATAAATTCAAATGTCTATTAGTATGCATATTTGATACTCTATAACCGAAAAACCAAAAAACGCATTTTGATTAAGTTTTACAGTTTTATAGCTTATACGAGTATAACACGTGGTCAATAATTTGTGATGCATTAGTTAAATTGGTCTATATAAACGAGTAAAGTCGGTGGACAAGTCTAGTACGGAATATTTGCGAAACCTTGTACCTTACACTATCCGTAAATAAACTTTTTATTTAACGATATCTACTTACGGCGTTAGATGACATATTGGGAAGGTGATGGGTAAGTTATTTACAAAGTACAAGGGATTAACTAAGAAATTACTATAGCATAAAAACATTACTGTGTTCTGGTGCCTCCGTAGCCTAGTGGTATGTACGTGTGCTTTAGAAACCGGAGGTCGTGGGTTCGAATCCTACGGGGACTCGACAAAATTTCATTGTTGTTTCCTAGTTGTTTAGGGCAATTTAGGCCAATCACCCAATTGTCTGAAAAGTAAGATGATCCATGCGTCTGATGGGCATGTAAAAAGTCTGTTCACCCACCAACCCACATTGGACCAGCGTGGTGGGATACGGTCCAAAACCCCCTAATTCTGTCGAGCAGTGGACTATAACAGGCTGATGATGGTGATGATGCTGTGTTCTGGTGTAAAGGACACCGTGGCTAGCGTAATTTCTTGGCAAGATAGTGGTATCATCCGTGTGTTGTGTAGCGTCTTACGTTACATTTCTAACGGCTGTATCGCTTACGATCAATTAAAATTTCAACTCGTCTAATTGCATCATTGAATAAAAACATTAACAAAAAGACCGTGTTAGACTTTATAATATTACGGTACATACTGAACAAGCAAATATAGTACTTTATTGGTCAATTTAAAAGCAATATCCATTACCTAAAGGACATTCGCACGAAGATCACGTCTGAATCGCAGACACCCGGAAGTTAGTGAGACTATTAGATTACGAAGCCGCCGCGCTATAAGAACCTGTCCTGTGGGTTCCAGAGGTAACTGTTAGCCGTGATAACCAAATAGGTGGGTTGTAATTGGCGCAGTGGTTATTGAACGTCGTTCGTTCATTGCTTTTATACTCGTCTGAATTATCACATTCCAGAATATTTATAGGTACATTATGGGAAACTTGATTTAAACACTGAACTCCTTATATATAAGTCTAGATTAGAAATATTAATGTCACTATAATGTCTTATTATTGTCTATTATATATATAGTTAAGAGTATTTGTTATAGTTTGATCACGGTTCTTTTTATCAAACATACCACATAGTATATGTATAATATTGCAACGAATTGAATAAAATCGATAGTGCGTTTCAATTATAACATCACGTTATCAAACATTTGATCTAAAAAAGCGACCGGAATAGGACCCAATTTTTTTTTAATTTTTACCAAGCACACATTCACGCGTCCACATGTTTCTACATTTATTTGAACATGCCCCAATTATAATGCGTGCACACTGTATCTGTATCAGTGCAGCGTACGATAACACGTTACCGTTACTAATCGACACGAAACGGAGTGATTGCGCAATGCAAAGTGGCAACCCTACCTTCGCGTTGAGGCTGGTCGGGGGCCGGTTAACGAACGCTCGCTTGCAGCCAACGCGATGCCGGCTCGAGCTAGAACGACTGGTTATTCGATGGCCTAGTGGTATTAGTCCTGCTTTATAAACTACAGGTCGTGGGTTTGAATTCAGCTGGGGAGGAATATCGTTGTTGTCTGGTTGGTTAGGAGCGATCAGGCAATCATTTGATAAGTGAGAAGATGCATGCATCGGATGGATGTATAAAGGGTCGGGCTCGCCTTAGGTAATAGTTTTATGACTTATTAGTGTGTTCAAATTTACTGATAAATTATCCATCCATAGAATTCAGTTTAACTTTTGGTTTGTGGAATTTAGATGCCAGTCACTACACGTAAAAACTATTATTTAGGTTAATATATTTAGATATGGTTTCTGCTGGATCTGATAAATGATAAAAGTCACTGACCCGTGATAAATTAAGGATTTGGCTAGGAGAAAGAATGCTTAGAACGTCCCATCAAAATGAGTGCAAGAAAAATAGTAAAGTGCGTGTATGATTTTACCTTGATACTTTTTTCGAAGGGATCGACAGGGTTTTCAATTCTTTGGTAAATATAATAAACGGTATATAAAATACACAGTACTCGCATTCCCATTCTTCCATGTTATATTTAAGAAAAATATCCTTATGATGTAAGAAAAACAATGACATAATAATAAAACAAGGTAAAGATAGAACGATGTGCGAAGATGTGGACTTATTTATTTTTTACCCTAACGGTAAACTTACTTTTATTGCAATAAACGTTCAATGATTTCCGGTTAGGGTGGCAGGGTGATACGAAATAACTCTGATATATTGCGCATGTACTCATAAAAGGAAACTTTCGGAAGTCTCGGGCAGTTTATTTCTGTTCACGCTCTTAAACAGAGACAGCAGAGAGATGAATTAAAATTTGCTTAAGTTTTCAATGTTTAAAAATTATTTATCTCACCGTCTGAGTACAAAAATATTATTCATTAAATAATATTATTCATTATTAAAATATTACTATTAAAATAATAAAAAACAGAAGCAGGATTAACCTCGGTAAGCAACACTCCTGCCCATAACAACTGCTTAGTAAGACGCCACCAGTTTGCCCATTTATTCAGTAAGTACACTAATTATGGTGCTCCTTAAACCGGAACACGGTAGTCATTAGTAAAAAAGATACTGTTCAAACAACGTTAAAATATAAGTAATGTATAAGATTAAATAAGATACTGTTAAAAATAAATAAGTAACAATTCAAAACTCGATCAAGGTAGTAACGCACTAAATAAGACATGTATGATTAATAAAGATAAAATAAGATTGTATGTACTGAAAATGAAATCATGAGAAACACAGAAACAAGAGATTGAAATTATGTTAATTTATAGACAAGTAAGGTAAACGCACCCATTGTTAAAATATTAATAAAAAAGAACAAAACAAAAAGAGTACAAAAGGTCCCTAGCCGACATATATCAGGGGAACAAGTCAGGGGAACAAGAAATTAATACTAAAACATCACGATAGTCATGTAGACTTCTGCTTTGTAGCAGAAATGGGCACTACGGTCGTATTGTCTAGTCAGGTGCCTGTAAGACCTAGTACATAAGGCAAACAGAAGAACAAAATAGCACCAGCAAAGTCATTGGTGGATCAATCGCTAACCATTGGTTAGTTAGTAGGTTATGATGTTCACAGAACTTATAAATCTTAACTAGTATGGGTATGTAGCCGGTTTAAGCAAGCAAGTTCACTGATATTCGTATTTCCCTGAAAATTTTCCACTGCTTATATCGCTTGTTGATAAAACCGATTCAACAGCTTAATGATAAAACTGGTGTTGATTTATCGTGACTTTTCCGGGAACAGAACTCGCGCTTTGCCGTCCAACATGTAAATACAGTCACGTTTATTCGCGCGGCATATTTGCTTCGGATGCGCTGAAAACACATTGGTGCCTTTTGTGTTTAAACCTATATGGCATTTGCAATTTTCTCGATGCTAGCTCGATGTACTGTATTACGATATCGTAAATTCAACCCCCGCTTTCTCCAGCCGTGGACGGTTTGTGGGTCAAACTAAGCTAACTTTTCGATGCATTTTAAGTCACACGTTTTACATACGTATACGAGAAGAAAATTGAACTTACTTTATATTTCATGCGATAGATTAAAAAAGGTTATCATTAGCCATACTTTATTAGTAAGAATTAGTTTACGAAGATAATAACAAAGGGTAAAAAGTTTATAATGGAACGATTTTTATGCGGTCCTCTAGGTTAATTCTTTGGTTTACGCGAATACTACACATCATTGAATAAAAGGACATTTTACGGATTTTATTGCTATAAAATTATTTAATTACAATTAAGATCTGGTAATCCCGCTTCAGCACTGGCAACAAGACGCATGACATCTCAGTCTACCCCGTAACCACTGCCGCTGAAAAGTGTTCCAAACGTGTCGGGAATTCAAAATGTAAAATAAACGCGATAAAATCCGTATTATAATAGTCCTTTTATTCAATAACGGTCCTGTTAAGCTGTAAAAAGAGGCATTTCCATTATGTAAGAAAATTACCTTTTCTACTATTAACATAATAATAAGTCTAAGGTAATATACATTTGTAGACTTTGATTCTATCAAGTTTTATTAGTGTTTAAATTTTGTAACATATAAACCTTTAAAAAAACTCCATGATAATATTGTTAAAAGCGATTCAAATTTTAACATCGGAAAAACATGGGATACTAGGTAAATGTTAAACGGTTTGAATTGAGGTACTTACTTGAATGTAAAATTGAGAATTCACATACATTTTAATTAAATTTGAAAACGAGTTAATCGGGACGGAAGTCGGCGTTCTAATTAACGGAATAACATGACTCTATTGATATAGGAGGCTGTTAAAATCGTGTTTTTGGATAATCATTGCGCAATCAGCTTGAATATTTAATAGGATGATAAGTTTAAACTACGTGCGACCTTTTATGATCAAGATCTATTCACATTTACAGCGCAGGTAAAATAATTTTAACTGCTCTGCATATCAATCAGCCTTAATTTTGCAAACAGCTACTGAAAAAACAACTACTGAAATTATCTTGCAAAGACTAAATACGGGTACGGATTAACCGTATATTTAATTTAAATAGACTAAATGTAATTAAATAAAATATATTATGACACGGATATTATGACACGGATTGAATTCACTTTTAAATAGTCTGACTCGTGAACGTGGACGCTAATAAGCAGTAATTTATTTAATCGGTGAACTTCAAAATTAAGTATTTCAATTATGGAAGCTTGGAGGAACTATCAATTGCGATTGATTGTGATTCTCAATTGATGTACCACTATATCCTATCATTATCACCATCATCATCATCATCATTTAGGGGGTTTTTGGACCGTATCCCACCTCGCTGGTCCAATGCGGGTTAGTGTCTATATAAATTGTATATATTAATTTGTGCCTAATGACGTGTTTTCAAAGCTCAAACCTAGCGTCTTTGAAGCGACCCCGTCAAACAGTATCTACGGGACCTCTCAGAAATGATTCGCCCCGCTGTTTACGACGAAGCCGTAACGAATTTCCTTTTAATAAGCAATTTAAAGAGGCCCGTGCGTTTTAGGTCAAGTACAAACTGCAACTTTAATTATTAATTATATTAAAAATTATTTATTTGCACAAACACCATAATTAATTTAGCCGTAAAACCTTATAACACTCTGTTAAAAATTCATCTGAATAACAATTTCCCACATAACGACATTTGACCTTTACAATACGATGCATTAGTTGTCATTAAATTTAAGTCTACTGGCGACCTATGCAATTGTCAAAGATGGTCTTGAAAGCCGCTACTGACCCGAACCTATTACCTATATTCCTTACCAACTCGGAAACCAGATACCACAATGTTATATGCTTGCGGATTAAAACAGAACAGGGTCACAACAACGATCGAGACCAGAGATTCAAACCTACGACCTCCGTTTTGTAGATCAAGGGCCAATATCACTTTTCACACACAACAGTAACTTAATCCCTGCGTGTAGGTAACATTTTCCTTTTTTCAAACAACATTTTCTTAGTAGCCCTTCCAATCACAAACAAAAGCCAGCCGATACGAAAAGATATTTAATACCAAAAGTATTTTTCGAATCCAAACCACACCCCCTTAACATAAGTGCATTTAAGTGAAGAAACTCTCCCAGTTTAATACATAAGGACAGATTATAAAAAAACATCGGCTCGCATAAGCCATTCGGCTTACGACATTCACTTTTTGCGAAGCTTATTACGACGAAGGGAGTATTAAGTGCTGGGAACATTACAGTAAGCAAATTGTGTAAGCATGAGGTAAAAACTTGACGACGTACCCGCTAGGGTTACATTAAAGTTCTTGTGCTACCTTTAATTTATTGCCGACATTATATCGAAAAGCTGGTAAAAACGGAACGGCATTTCCGAACAACGAAGAAATATGTTATTATAACCCTTAGCAAAGTCAAAAAAGTACTGTAATAACACATTATAGAGACATTAACGATGTACTTGTTATTCCTGCCCTCAAATTAACACGTATTTACATGAAATAAAGTATTTAAAAGCCATGATTAATGACTTTTTATTTACGTAAACGGTATCAACTTACTCTTTCGCAGTACTTTGCGTGTAGCCATTCAGGTGCAACCATTCTTTCTTTAATTTCTATACTTTACAGTAAAAGAACCATAAAACAAATAACATGTATTGTGTGTTTGACAATATGTAGAGCAAATCAATTGAAAACTACATTTTAATTTTATTCCTAATGTGGTTTCTGTTTAAAACTACAGTCCGGGTAAATAGGCATTTCTTATACCATAGTGACGTAATTTCCTGACGAGAGTCTCATGGTGTACACAATCAAAGGCTTTTTTGAGATCACAGAAAATGCCTAAAGCATCCTGTGATGCTTCCCAAGCCTCAAAAATGCTTTTGACTAGCCTGATGCCTGCGTAGGTTGTTGAGCGAGCCCTAGTGAATCCATACTGCTTGTTATTTAAAAGGCAATAACGATTGAAATGTTTAAACAATTGATTTAGTAAGAGTTTTTCAAATAATTTACTAAGAGTAGGCAGTATAGATATTGGTCTAAAGTTATAAGGGTCCGTATTACATCCTGATTTAAATATCGGAATAATTTGGCTATGCTTTATTAGGTCAAGAAATTCGCCCCTTCTGATACTTACATTAAATATTGCTGCTAGGTGAGGTGATATTACCGGGTGAATAGTGTGAAATTAAAAAAATATATATTTCGGTCTATCCATCAGTTTTAAACGACACTGGGATCCAAAACCTATCAGTGGAAGGCAATTATAGTGTGAAATTAAATCTTGTTTATGAACTTCAAACTTTATTTAACGCTGTTATATACTTTGTAGTCCAAAGCGACCCTGCCCTAGGTTAACATATAAGAATAATATTTTTACAAGTATAACACAACTTCACCTAGTTCCAAAGTAAGCAAACCTTGTACTATGTAACTATAGGCCTGATAAATACATGGACTCACTTTTCTTTTGTAAAATATACATGTTATATAGATACAAACAGTACTAATAGTATAATTATTTCTTTTATTTCCGCGATTATTATTATAATACTTTTTATCAATCCAATGTTCAAAATTAATAAAAAAATGGAAAGATACGTCAATTTTTAATAAAAACTCTGACGGTTATTCCAAAAACATTGAGATAGAGACATGTACCAACTTAGTCTGCCCTGTGATCATGGATGCTGGAAAGAATCCGAAACGTCTGGAATAAATATATATAACCAACGCAAAAATCCGTAAATTTGTGGATTTGATAAGTACTAAAAGTATATTATTAATTATCTTAAACTGTAGAGATTTCTGTATTTACATTGTAATGCCTAAACGTTCCCATACCCCGTGCTCCTTCCCACGAATGTGATAATGCAATTAGTGCAACCATTCACCGCGCCATATTTTTGTTGAGAACTAAAGCCTTGTAAAGAATGTATTACATATAAGATAAAAATTATGGTGATATTTTGATAACGTGATTATTATAAGTGAAGCAACTTGAAAAGGTCAATGGGTTGTGAACAATGCAATGTTATTACTCGGCTATTGTCTAAATTCATCAACAAGGACTCTAGGAGAACTACTCACTCCACTTTATTTGTTGGGGCTAAGTTCTTCATAATCTTCATTCATTGTTGTATGTAGTACGTACTACTGAGTAAAATATGAAAAAAAAACTTTTGTAGAATAAAGTCAATTGTTCGACTCAGTGTCACAAAAAAAAATTAAGTAAAGTGTATTTAGAATTACTATTTAATAGCCATAGTTTCTAAGACATGGAACTTAACTTAATTTCAGAATATTTGTGAGGTAGCGATATAATATATAATATTTTATGCTGGGTTACAGAAATGGGGTCGTCGTTCACGCTAGTAGCAATGTGTTTATCAAAGTAACATGCATTACTTACAAATCGAAATTGAATCCCTTTACCAAAATGCAATGCGTAATGAGTTTCAATTCAGTATTACACTAATAATTAGAGCATAACAGTATATTCGTTATGCCGCAGATGTAAACAAACAAAACTGTAATTAACTAATATCACCGGAAATTGAAATTTATGCTGCATCGAAAATATAGACGTCGATTGAATAGCACGCCAGGCGAAATACGACTAATAACACAATTTTAATTATAAACATGGATGAAACGTAAATATAATTGTTCGATACTTTCAATTCGATATCAAGTACTTTCGGTATCGATAATTTGTATCGAGTGGATATTGGTCGAAAGCACTCGTATCGACAAAAGAGCTGCGTCCGGAAATCGCAACTGACAGCCACTTGGATAAAATCGAATATTTTTTGAGTATTACTAAAAAATCTGAAAACGTTTAGAAAATTCCGCTCAAACAATTTTCTATGATTAAAAATCAATCGATACTGTAACGAGTAAAAGTATCGATACAATCGCTTTAATCTTTTCGTGCCGAATTATAAAACGACGAACGTTAATGACTTGGAATGAAATATAGAAATGTACTATAGTAATTACTCGCTTTTGGAGATATAAATAGAAGCATCGACCGAGTTCTGAAGGGGGAAGGTGATATTGGAGATTACGGGCGGTCGGGGCTTTCACCGTTTTAAAAAGTTGATCACGCGTAGCGCGGTAAGGTATTGTTGACCATCTTGACCATCGAAGCGCCACTGCCATTATGAGTGCAAGATCTTCACGGAACGTCCGAGTCTTTTGGACTTCCAGTCATGGGAGCGATTCTTTACGGGGTTTAAACAACCGTTATTGCTGCAATACTGCGATATTATCAAAAAGATTTTCTTTTAAATTCGAGAGCAATATTAATTTAGAACCAGTCTCTAGCTTCTAGATTTTCGAGTGTTGATTAGATTTCTATATTTATTACAGAAGATAACAGATTTAATATGTTTCATATGGTTTTTTTTTAATAACACAGAACTGGGCCAAGATTTAGGATTAAGTTATAAGGTACCGTACTACGATTTATCTCTTATTTAATCTAGTTATTTGCAGATAGTGCTAGTCACATCACATCAATTGGTGCATATATTTTTTTCATTGTGATAAATTTAATTTATTGGCTAGAAATCAAATAAATTTTCATCTGTTATCCTGATTGTCGAACTATTCGCCCGCCCCTGATTAATACTATCCTGATGAGACAAAAAGATAATATTTCCAATTCCGAACTACAGCTTCATTATTGACAAGAAACGTATCATTACGTGTGCGGTCAACGAAATTCCATTACATGACTCGTCATAACACAACAGCTCAACGGTCCATTGTTACCGCAATCTGTACGAATGCAGGTTGCACGAGAGTTCAGATCGTGTCAAGATCGCAAACACTAGATTAGGCATTGGCTTACATATCGTGAGATCATCTGCACATTGTGCCATTGACCCTGCGTCGGTTCAGTGAGCAATCGATCCATATTGGCGATAACCGGGGCAGTTACAATACAGGGATAATTCTTATCATACTTTTAGTATTAGTAGGAAGGTTATCCGCTTAAGTGCGAGCGAGCCCGACTGATTGCCTATCACTACGTTATTACTGCCTCAAAGCAGTCGTGTGACAGCACTTCTGCATTCAAGAGCACTGTAGCATGCATATTTACTTTGTAAAGGAGAGGAAAGGACTCTTCTTTCTTTCTTTCTTCTATTGCGATGGATTTTCTGGTCAAGGCGCATGACTTACCATCGGTCACCTGATGGTACCGCTATTCTCTATCGTAGATTTTACGTTTTATACGATCCAGGTAGTATATTAATATCGAGAGCAGATTTATTTCGG
The DNA here is from genome assembly GCA_029286875.1 of Lamproptera curius. Lineage (NCBI taxonomy): Eukaryota > Metazoa > Arthropoda > Insecta > Lepidoptera > Papilionidae > Lamproptera > Lamproptera curius. The sequence continues at coordinate 895,875 of JAGSMT010000079.1, forward strand.
ATTTCAAATCGCAAACCACGCGGGCATAATGTATCTTTACATATATAAAAACAATACTATCATTAGTTAAATATGCCATCATCCGACGCTATGGTCAAATGTTATAATTACTAGTGCAATACTCAAAAAAATTAAGTTGGTAATAAAAAGGTCTAAGTCACATATCAAGTCATATTATAAACCAATTGCTCATAAGCTCCCGATCGTATTTACCTTTTACGAAGGAACAACAATACTAAGCAGATCAAAGAGGTGAAGGCAAAAAATGCCCAGTTACGAATAGCGGCGAGTTGAGGCAAAAAAGGCGCTCTGTTGTGAAATAATATTGACATAAATAAAAAGGGTCACTGGAGCAGTTTGCTGCTCGCTTGCGAGAGGGACGGTATATTTATCAAAATTAAATCTACACAGCGGGTGGACACGGTTTTTATCGACGTAGATAAGATGCGTTAATTAATTACTTTCTTTTATACGCGGGAACCATGACATTACGAAAGAAGTACTTCTATTACGGTTTTTTGGAAATATTTTCTGGAAAATGGTTGGTCTTGCTTTCACATAAAGGGGGTATACCACAGCGGAGCATATTTCAAGGTCGTACTGTTAGAATAAAAATACGACTGTGTTCCGGTTTCAAGGGCAATGTCAACAGCATGATAAGTAGTTAATTTAGATATTCAATGTTTCATTTCGGCGAGCGACGTCTTACGTACGTCAATTATAAAAATATATTTTACGGTTTTAGAATCATTGCAGCGAAAATAACGATCAAAATTTAGTTTACTATCTATTGTACAATATATAAAACAGTATTTAAAATTGTGCTACTAAACGTAATGAATATTAATATGCCAGGGCGAGGTAGGCTTCTAGAAATAGGTATATGCAAAGAACGCGGTAAATCCTGAAATTAGTTATTGTTGGTATTAATTAATATCCTACATACTTCTACATAGTATATGTTACTAATCATCAATTTGTAGGTTTCAGTTATTAATATATATTTAAAAGTACCAAGGCTAACACATGAAATTACAGCATAACATAGATATCAGAAGCAATTATATAACTTTACTACTATGCATGACCAATTTATGATATCGTTACCTGGCTGCAGAAACAATACCACAGAGACTGCGAATACAGCGCCTAGTTAGGTAAGAGAGATTTTCGCTACACATTTGGTATTGCGAATTCCCACAGATGACATTAATTTCTATCAGGTAAACAGCACAGTGGTTTGCCAATAATCATAAACACGCAAGAGTAGGTACAACGCTTGAATACATTTTATATGGGTCAGAGAAAATTAAGCTTTTCCAAATCACACGAAACTTCGTTTCGAAAGCGATGACAATTTTTTAAACACATCTATGCCAGTATGCCAAGTATCGGAGTGTTGCGCTTAAGTGAGACAAATGACAATTTAAAGAGATGGTCGGTTATTTAACGATCACACCGAAAGTATTGTTTACAGAGATGTGTGAACGTGACACTGAATTTTGATAATGAGTTTCTAAAAAAGTTGTTATACCGTTTGGGCAGTTTAGACCCTGAATAGATGTAAGTATAGCAGAGAAGTGCCGTCAAATATCTAGCGTTCAAATTGACGAATAGTCACCACGATGTTAAACACTGAGTGTTAGACTAAAAACATACTTAACCCCCTATTCTATTGCTTGCTAAATTTTTCTTTACGTTCTTTCTTCTTCGTTCGTTCGTTTCTTTCTTTTTATTTCTGTTACTTTGTTTGTTATTTCAGTTGGTAGTAGTAATAGTAGTAGTCACTGCTAACTGCATTTTAATACAATCGATTGCTGGCTTCGATTTTTTTCTATAGACCAACATGTAGTCCGCGAAAAGGAGGTTTTATGGCGCACCCTAGACGCGATGACAGAGTTCTCACAGCGCTGAAGAATGCGCCTTTGTGAGGCGTGGACCTCGATGACTTTTCCCAGCATTGTGCCCGATGCTAATGACGTGTTCAGCGCATTAACGCTCTCGATGGTGCCATAAAAAAATTACGCACAGATCAAAGAATTCCGACGCCATTGGAAACATCTTTAGTACGCATGGTCAGCTATTTTCGCGGTCCAATTGAATAAGCACAAGAATCACATACCGTGTTTAAATACGATGAGGTTCTATTCCATCATTTAATTTGTTTATTTACGAATTACTAAAACAAGGTTAGGTAGTCTGTTCCCTTTAAAAGTACTGTTCCACGCGCGGATAGTCAAATAATTAATAGACGATAAAATAACACTGTAAATGTGTTATGCGCTACAAAGCGACGACAAATATCGTGAAAAGTATTCAACATCAATCTTCAACCTAACCATAATTCCAGTTATATCATCATTATTTCATGTTAAATCTATATAATATCATATTATATGATGCTATGTGTATTTATGTAAAATTATGTTATAATTAGTTTTCTTCATATCATCAACCTTTGATTCCTGCTGGACATAGCCTCCCTACACCCTATCCATTGGGTTTGACGTCAGTTCCACACCTGGCTAATCGGTTGTGATTACCGACTAACAATCATTCCTGCAGCAGGTCAGCTTATTCAACATGGGATGTCGATCAAATCCTTACAGCTTGATATGTGAAGAAGAATTGTTGAGATCACTTGAAAGTTGAAAGACTTTGTAAAATGCTAAGGTTAAAGAACACTAGGTACGAGCACGTAGTTTCAGTTAGACGAAATGATTTTAAACATTCACTCATATATCATTTCAGACGGTGCAGTCCAGGTTGTTGAGAATACTTAAACCTATAAATTTACTACCTTGTTTAAATAACATTTATCCTACCATTGAGAAAGCATAACAGTCAATTTCTGAATCAAAACTTTTCGACCGATTGTATAAAATCTAAATGTAATAAAAAAAAAGTAATCAGATCGAAAGGTACTCAAAAGACTATAACAATGTTCATATGGATTTAAAAGAAGTTGTGTCCATATCACACCTAAAAAAGGGTCATAATATTTTACAATGTTCAAACTACATAATAAGTGGCATGTCTCTGCGAGCAGGTCGGTTGTTGGAGAAATAAATTGTGGCTATCATAGTTTCCTGCTTGTTTAAAAGAATATGGCCTATCACTCAATTGTACTAAAAGCAAAGAAGTCCATGCGTCAGATTTGCATGTAAAAACTTGACCAGATTTAGAATACTCTTTGGCATATGTTATATGAAATGTCAGCGTAGAGCTCGGAAAGTTACTCAAAAGTAATCCACGCAACAAATGTACTTTAGCCATTGTCTTGTGCAGGCCAAATGCCAGTCGCGCTCTAAAAACTATTATACAGATAAATGTGCATGGATCAGAAGTTTGTCCAATAATAATGGCTAAAAGTCTCCTTCTAGAATTGCTGTTAATAAACCGTCGCCCACTTACAGGTCATTAATAATAACACCATACAACGACAATGCGTTGATGCAGACTAGATTGCTTACAATATATCTATATCCTATTTTGCTTTTGTATAAACACAGATACTTTTATGTTTCGATAACAATTATTCGTAGTTTTTGATTATTATATCGAACGTTATATAGTATTATCAAACATTAATATATAATGACGCAATAAATTTATAATTAAATGTGTTTGTCGAGTAATTTACGAGCGCTGAAACAATTGCACAGTCTGCTTTAATATTAAATTGTTCTCAGTTCCTGGATATTAATTGTTGACAGTTTTCGTACTGTGTACATTTTCTCTTTGTCGGCGTTTTAGCAGATTCGTACTGAAACGCAACTGAAATGAGAGGATTTTATTTCATATTTTATTTTATATACGGTCTTAGAAATGTATTTAAGAGCGTTTCTAAGAAATTTGTACGTTTAACGTCTCTAAGAAATGTGAACGTTCTATTTAATTCATTGACACAGTAATTTTCCTTCATGATATACATTAATATTAATTCTCCCGCTCATTTACCTGTACATTTTGAATAAATACATATTCATTTCTTCCTATCAAACAATTTTGGAGAAACACTGAATGTTGCCTTGCTCTACGTGAAATATGAATATAAAATTATATTTAAAATTTAATCTAAAATACCTAGTTAAATAAAATCTACGAGGATCATTTAAACTATTTTATTTAATCAGTGATTGAATAAGAAAATGGCCGCAGTAATCATATCCGTATAAGCCAAACGAACAATCTCGAAACAACAATTGTAACTGTTATTAAATGTTTGCACACACACAAAATACGATGCGCAGACCAGAATAAGTAACTGAAATCACAACAAGACCTAGCCGACTAGTGGATTGTTGGTCTGTGGGGAACCACGTCACATATTGGTGCTATCACATAGAATCTACTCGAAATCGAAATAACGATCGAAATATTACACTTAGCTGTCACTTATCCAATAGGTCTGTGAGAAAACATGCCACATCTCGGTGAAATCTCAATGTGTCCGCTAAAAATTAGACGCTCGTTTTTTCCAACTACAGTAAATAACAGAAATAACGATCGAGTTAATCAATTGTCCAGTCGGTCTGTGAGCAAACATGCCACACCTCGACGCGACAACAAAGGGCCAACGAAATCACGTACAACCCACCCCGCAGGTGTGCAACGCGGTGTACGTGCGCCTGAATTACACGCAGCCGCTGTGCGCGTGCCCAGCCCGCTACAGAGATCCGTGCTCGGCGAGCCTGAACGCGGACGACCTGCATACCACCCGCCTCACCACGGACTCCAAAAAAAAGGTACGCACCGTTATTGAGCCGCACGCAGCGAGAGTACGTATAGTAAAATCTCTTTAGATCGGTGGTTATTGAAGATTGAAATAGAAAATATATATATTTTTTAAATTGCTTGCTATGGCAGACGAGCAGTCGGGCCACTTGATGGAAAATGGTAAGCGACGCCCATGCTCGTGAGGCGTAGGATGTTAAGTCTCGTTTATCTAGTAAATACGATGGCTACCTTTGCCTTTCAACCAAGGACACGGTATTAATTCCTGGGTAACCGTGGTAGTACCGCCCTAGACGGTCCCTTGTAAAATGGGGTAATCCTTGAACGTTACGTCTCCTCCGTTAAATGTTGGTAAATGTATACGCCTAACCAAAAAATATACGAACAGTGTTATCGATCTGAACGCAGTGAGCGTAAGTCTTGCCAGTTAGCCATCATCGAGGTAATACTTCTTTGCGCACCTTCGTTGTGAGCGAGACGGCTAGTGCAGGTCGAGGAGAGGTTTTTTTTGACGCACTCTAGCCAAGCAATGACTGTCTCCAGAAACTTGTGGTGTTGGGTTCGAATCCTGCGGGCTATATCATTGTTGTGTTGCTGTTTTCTTATCGGTTAGGGTGAACAGTGAGTCAAAAATGCGCCTGATATCTGTCCAATAGTTTCTATTACCCGTCACAACTGATTACGAAGGCGATGAAAGAAGAATCGCACATACTTGTAAGAGAACAATTATGCTAATATAATTGATTCTGACGCCAGCAATGGGTTTGGTTCTTAACAAAATGCAGTTGCCACTGTTTTACGCGTCGTTCTAACGGCACGATCGTTTTTTAATGCTCGGCCGCGTTGTGGGTAAAAAGTGCTGTGAAACAATACCACAGTGACCCACTGTTTGTTTGTGCTATCATTTGTAAAAATCTTGCGCGTGTAGATGTAAGATCTTGTGTAGTAGTGTCCATCCTGCCTATAGAGAATACATTCGCTCCGCTAACTTTATGGAGACAATAGATGTCATGTTGTCCAACTAGTACGCATGCTATGGTGCCCTTAAACCTGTACCCAGTAGTGTTTACACACTATTGTTTCGAAGTAGATAAGGCACCGCACTCGGCACCGACTGGGGCACGATCAAAATAGAGGTCACAGCGTTAGAAGAAGAGCGAAAATTCTTATTCTTATTTAACCGAGATCCAATTGATTCAAGTATATTTCCATGTAAAATAAACGCTGATCGTCCGTTTTTCAGTATGCCAAGAAAGCTGTAACTCTAGTTAAGACCTGCGAAGCTGTCTCCGAGATGAGAGAATGCCGAGCGCCTAGAGATTGGTCTCTACTGGCACTGCAGAACATAAGGACGGGCAAGTCGCACTACTTGGTCATTTGCCGTTGCCCGGAAAGTCATATTTTGGGTAAGTAATCGTCAGTTAAGTAATCAAAACTACTTCCTATTGCGGACTGTAAATTACTTTACAATAATCTGAATCTTATTTATGACATCAATAAATAACAATTAAGTGATAATTAATTGTATATAAAATTCAACACAAGTCTTGAAGTAAAAAAAAACATTGATATTAACATATTTAAGCATCGATAGCTTTAGAGTAACTATCCTAATGCTATTACTCTTATTGCAAGGAGTTAAATCGCAACAAATCATTTTAAACTATGGAAAGACGACAGTCTGAAAGAACACGTTAAACGATTTAAAGTTAGAAAACCAAACTTATGATATAAGTAATTATAATCGTTGCTAGAAATAGTTCGTATAAATAATAATTACGTACAAAAATTTCTAGAGGACCAATGACACACGATCAGCCGACTTACGCCTCAGTACCCGGAATAAGGGTGTATGGTATGATGTGTGTACGCCCTACGCCGACCTATCAATCGGGTATGTATAGTCACTTGAGTATTGTGATATCTTAACTAGTAACTAAGATGTAATTATTGCCTACATAAACAGTACCTAATCATATTAGTGACATAAGCGGAATATATTACATAAGTAACTTAGCAATTATGTTCGGCGCATTAGTAATAAGCAACTAAAAAATTTTGTAAAGTTTACTAGTAATTTAAAAAGAAAAGGTAACTTTACCAGCAACTTAAGCATTATAGTATATTGAGGCCAATTCTTCTTTACGATCTTTACCTCCCGGGATCAACAAAAATCAAAGCTTTCACGTACATATGATATTGAGTATTTTGTCGGTATATTGATGGCTTTTACGATAAAGGTCATGTCATTAAACTCTAAATGTAAGAGTGAGATGTTAATAAATAAAAACTAACTCAAACTAAATTCACATGAAAAACCAAAACTCATCCATTTACAGTTATAAATATATGATAACAATATATACAAGACGTTTTACGTAGAAAAGCGTGCTATTACATGACTAATATGCTTATGTTGGGGGCCGTCAAACTATATCATCATCATCATCATCATCATCATCAGCTAGTGATATCCACTGCTGGACATAGGCCTCCTAATACACCCTATCCATTAGAGGGTTTTGGATCGTATCCCACCACGCTGGTCCAATGCGGGTTGGACCGACTTTTTACATGCCCATCCGACGCATGGATCATCTTTCTTTTCAGACAATTGGGTGATCGGCCCAAATTGCCTAACCAACTAGGAAACAACAATGAAAATTTGTTGAGTCCCCGCAGGATTCCAACCCACGACCTCCGGTTTCTAAGCCACACGCCTATACCACTAGGCTACGGAGGCAGTCAAACTATATGTATATAAAGTAAAAACAAACACAGTAGACACTAGAACTTTTGTAGAAGTTTTGATTGCAATCAAAAGTTTTTATTATTAATTAAAACTTGCGATTGCCGGTACATAAAAAATAATTAATACCGAAAACGTAATTGAATACTGTAACAAATTTCTTTTGGGCACTACATTAAGACCTCAAAGAGAAGCAATATAAATTATAATTAAATGTTGTTTTGCGTTACGCTCTATGAATATTAAATTTCGTTCAATCTTAACATTAAACCACTTTCAAAGGTCTCGATGGATAAAAATATTTTGTAGTAATTACCAGTTAATATCTAAGATTTAACTAATAATTTATCTAGTTGTTTTATGTCGAATCTATTTTTTATGACAAATTTCCAAAAAAAAAATATTTCTAAGATAAAGAACTTTTTAATTATATATCATCAGCTGGTTGACTTATGATGTTTTGTAATTGATATATATTCAGATGGTTTTTTTTGGTAATACATCATCAGCCTGTGATAGTCCACTGCTGGACAAGCACTCCTAATACACCCTATCCATTAGAGGTTGTTTGACGTATCTACACTAAGGTCAATTGCATGCTGGTGGATGACTTTTACATGCCATCATCTTACTTTTCAGACAATTGGTTGACTCAGAATTGTCATAACCAACAGGAACAACAATGAAAATTGTTGGTCCCAAGTAATTCGACCCATAACCTCCGGTTCTCTAAGCACAGCCTAATACTATTAGGCTACGGAGGCAGTCAAAGTCAGTTTTGGTAATAAGTAAATGTAAATTCAATTTAATTTCAGTATTTTACCGAATAGGATAATTTGTTTATGCGTTCGCAACTGTTCAAGATAGGAACAGCAAGACATAGAATTAGCGACAATTTTGGTAAATGTGGTTTACATTCATCACAAAACTACACCCGCTCTAAAGACACACAATGTCATACCGCAATCAATAAACCCTACGCGATGTTCAAGCGATTGTATTTGACATAAGGCTTTTTATCTACCTCCTATGCCTTATTAGCACGTAAAAAATATGTTTTACTTAGTTTCTGTGCTTTTAGCTCGTTCCTTATGATTGTTAAGACATCCTACGGGATCAAGTACCGCTGGTTGAACAAAAGTAAATGGTACTATCATAAATGAAAGTCTCCAACAGAAGTTAAATAATGCCTTTAATTGTATAGATTGTTTTAACTACACAGGCATACTCGATTCAATACAACATCGTCAATTAATGGTACTGTCACATACGTTTGCTAATTCAGTCTTTCTATTGCAGGATACAAGGGTAACAGGTACACAAGTTCACAGAGCACCACCAGCTCGTACAAAGTTGACTACTCCCAGGCTCACTCGTACTCCGACAAGCCGGTGTACAACCGGTACCAATCGCAGAGCTACATAGAACCTAACTACTACAATCGGAGAACCAGATCGATACGACTCCGAAGGAACCCGCGATACGCGAACCCGCCCTTCCCGTGGTACAAAGTTAAGGAGTTAGCTCAAACGCTACACTGGACGGACTGAACTATCGTTTGAACACGTTCAATTCAAATAGGCACCCTTACGTAATTATATAAAACGCCTATTGGAATTCAACGTGAGCTTATATAGTTTTTAAACGTGCATTTATTTCGCTTTTTTGTATGGATCCGTCGACGTGTTTTGTATTGATATTACGGAATACGCGAACACAAGTGGGGGTTTAACGGCAGATTTGATTCGCGGTAGGTCCGCTGTGCCGTGCATTTAATAGAATAATGTAGTCGCTGTAACAAATTTTAGATATTATTCATTATAACCGAATTCACGAGCGTTTGTGCAATTTATCAGTTCTGGTTTTATTGATTACTATGTATTTTTGCATGATCAAATGATATGCAGACCGGAATTTTAAGCTCAGTTTATAATTCATAGTTTTTTAGACAAACGTAAGCCATTTTAGAAAAATTTCTTTTGTTTTTCATACCTAAAAGAATATTCCTGTAAATGTACACGAAGTGCAAAACATTATTTATCATGTACACGAAATAATGTGATAAGCCTTACTCGTATAATAATTTAGAATGATGCATTTATGACTATTTAAGAATTAGACAATAAAAATTATTTATAAAGGTACATAATTAGTATCACTATTGTGTAAATATTAGGATAATTACGAAATTAAACATGACAAATGAAAATTTTGTTTAATTTTATTCTCGTCTTCTTCACCCTTTTTTGTTTGATCACACGTATACAGCAAAATTTTTCTAGTTTTCATGGGGTCGGTTACTAATTCATCCAGATTTACCTTAATAACAGTTTTTACGCAGAGAGGCTGGAAACTGACCTCCGCAACCCAAAAGGTAAAGGGTAAACTGCATTCTAAGGATGAATTAGTGGTCAGTGAATTTAAAGGCTATACATATATACTTCCCAAAGATGGTCTTGTCAACCGTGGTCAACTTTTACATGTTTAATGTAATAATAGTAGAAACAATAAATGTTAAACAGGTAGGCCAGTTTGAAATAAAGTAATCGAGATAGCAACAGAGATGGAATTGATAACTACTGTTGGAAACAAATCAGAACTTTAGATGAATTATGTTTACGAACAGAAATGTTCAAAAAGAGCTTTTGAGGGAAAAGTGGCTTTAATTACGCTTCAAATTTAAAGAAGTTATTGTAAAAGTTATAAGCTTAATGTAAACAATATTATTACCCATTCAATGGCAAAGAAGTAGCATAGCAATGTAGCGTGCTTATTGATATATAGTTGCTGAAATGTCAATCACACAGTGCCAGTCGACTAATACTAACGCACGACGCCGCTTCGTTTCTGACCCAATTTGTCCCAGTCTCAATTATCTAAAGTAAATACAGCGAAACATAAACCACATAAAACTAAAAATGTTTTACTAACAAGACGCAAACCTGGTCGTAGGAGTCGCTGGTAACTGTGCAAACTATATAAACTGGAAGTAGGAAGTGATTCATCATCATCACAACTGCTAGACAAAGGTTTCCCCTAATGGTAAAAAATAGGTCGTCGGGCAGTTAAAAATTAACGGGTATATTTCCTTATAAGCCTCTAAATTCGTTCAGTATAGTATTCCTAATAGGAATTTGTCGCGGCGTAGTCTGTCAAAGAGTTGAAGTGCCTTTTGTACATCAGAAACGAGGAATCTCATTACAGTTCTAGTACTGAATCATACGATCTTTGTACTATGCACCCCTTTCATATTGCTTTGTGCAATCTGATATAATTAATGAATGCCGCTTCATTATAGTCTTTTATAAGCTACTATCGAAATGTAATAGACCTGACCGAAACAGACAGCTAGATGTACGATGCCACTTGGTTGCTATGGGTAACATTCTTCAGTTCATTTCTTTTCTTATTAGTTACCGAAATAGAAAAATAAAAGAGAAAGTTTGTGACATTGGATATTAGTTACTTATGACATAAAACTTAATAACGGATTTTGATAAAAATTTACAGTACTATAACTTATTACTGCTCCTCCATAGACTAGTGGTACGGGTGTGTGCTTTAGAAACCAGAGGTCGTGGGTTCGAATCCTGCGGGGACTCAACAATCATCACTGTTGTTTCCTAGTTGTTTAGGGCAATTTGGGCGGACGGGCCCAATTATCTGAAAAGTAAGATGATCCATGCGTCGGATGAGCATGTAAAAAGTCGCTCCACCCACCAACCCGCATTGGACCAGCGTGGTGGGATACGGTTTATAAACTCCCTAATGAAGAAGGGGAGGCCAGTGGACTTACACAGGCTAATGATGTATGTATGTAAGATGTAACTTATACATCAGAATAACATTTGTTTAACAAAACATGTTTGTTAAAAAATTTAGATTTAAAACGTAGAGTCCAGATGAAATTTATTTGTGAGACCGTATTTTAATAGCAAATCGTGAAGGCAGCAAAATTTTCATCTGATAGTAATCCCCCCTAAAATAAATAAAGTTTAAAAGAAACTGAAATTTAGGTCATCGCTGTTCACATCAGTTTTTTCACTGATTCCAGTGCCCTCCAAACCAGAAACAAAGTTTCAGGCAAGGGATAAGCACTATAAGCTAATTCCCTCGTCACTCCCAAAGAACGAAGAAAAGCTAGAAACAAAAATCTGCTGAAAATGTTAGTCTTTTCCATTCACGTAGGATTTTAATTACAGCCGCGTCGTAATTGCCCTAAATGTGAAAGTATGCTTTGAAAGTAAGCCTTTGAAACGAACTAACATAATTACTGTTTGTATTAAAAAAGCAATAAAAATATCCGTTATTCGACCATAGTGATACAGGTTCCACCTTAAAATGGTCCTTCAACTCAATTCGCTTTGTTGTACAAACATATGACGTAGAAAAGCAAACTAAATTTCGCCATTTCGATTTCCGCCCACTGAGCACTATCGGCAACTCTCAGGTATATATTCTTCGTAATACTTCTTCTTTCTGTGTATGAATTGAAATATTACAAAACGAAACACTTACGTAGATTGAGTCTTATATCAAATATTATATTTTTATTAATAATGTTTAAAGTATTCGTAAAAATCTTTAAACATTATTAATAAAAATATTTGTAACGGATTTTAGTGCATTTATACATACTTATGAAATTATATTTTACGGCCCAAGGACTCGAAAACTTTTTAACGGTCCTAGTCATGGGACAGAGTGCCTAAAAGTCAGTTAAATTATTTTAAGTGTCAATTAAGCGTTCTAATTGACGATTAATTGGACTATCGCTATATTGTTATTATATATGTCGGCGCCTCAATAGAGTGACATCACTCGAACATAGTATTTTTAGTGAAACCTTAGTTTTACGTTATTAGTTTATAATTCATAATTGTAATATTAATATTCCTAGTTATTTATTTAAACGTTTCTTGCATCGTCCATGCGAATTAACAATGAAGTTTATTTTATAAGTACATCAATTGATCACGTAGCGTTCTAAACGGTACCATCCGTATGTAATTATTAGTTTACAAATTACAATAAACATTGTAATATTCCTACTTATTTATTTAAAGATTTATCACATTGTCAATCTAATTTAATAAGTAAGTTTAATTGTTAATCTTCTCCAACCCAACGATTTCCGCTCCAACCATACTCGCCCTAGAGGGCGCCACTTCCTTTGGAGATATCGTTGGCTTGGAGGGGACCTGGTCCTGGGCGAGAATACAAGCAAGCACTGTGTTCGAGCTTCAGGAACACACACACACGCTAAGTTAAGTACCTAGGACTTATAACTATTTCTGAGGTTGTCCATTACAGTGTAAAATAATTACATTTAATGAAAGTGTTTCGATTTCGGTTTGTTAGGTAAATAAATCGGTTAAGTGAAATAGATTGTGTTAATAAGTTGGTTGTTTTGATTTATCTTTCACGCAATGAGTTCTGATTCAAATAGTGGCGTCAGCTACGCCACTTTTTAAAAACGCTTCTACAATCAGCGCTTCGTCATATACGTAGTATGTGTATACTATATATTATTGACAATATGTTATAATAATACACATATATGTATATGTGCGTCTTAATATAACATATTGTCAATTATTATAGTGAGAAATTAATTCTAAAATATAAAGATTTTTTTTGCATCTTTTATAATTTCACCTCCGCTTCACCAACCTATGATAGGCTGCTAAAAATGCCTTTGGCATTAGGTCCTCTATTGAACTGTTTTTATACGTGAAGTGTGAATAAATAAATAAATCCCAACGTGATATTCAAGTAATAAGAGCGGCCTGGGGTGTGACGCCAAAAGGAAACGTCATAAGACTTTCCTTACGTAAACTCTTTTTTTTATTTGGTCCACATATAGCAATAGATCGAGTGATCATGGGGTCAGATTTAAACCTCTGACAAACTATCAACTGTTCGAACACCATGAATAACTGTTTTTGAGCAAATGACCTTGGCGTCAGAATATTTGAAGGCACTGTAAAACTGTCAAGTATCGTCTTAAGAACCAAACCTACTATATGCATGTTCATTCGACGCCTGTTTCTTTTACTGGACACAAAGAGTATTAAGTTTTTAACGGTTCCTTAAAGCCAAATAGCACGCTATTTATAGGACAGTATAGGTGTACATTTTTAAATCGCTGACCATATATATTGTCTAGCTTGTTTTGCTACATACGATGATAAATAAACACTAATAAAATTAAAATTGAAAAAACTCTCCTAAAAGCATAATGCCATACCAACCTTTTTCTTTTATGCGTCGGCGGTTCAAAACTCTATAGTCATGTAATCCTTTTCGTATCAGCAACTAATTCCCGTTTTGGCCTATACCAATAATCTTTGACACCATCTAGAAAAACTGTTACTGTATGTGTCGGTGAGGAATTAAAGTAACCTGTTTTCATTTAACGCGCACAGATAACAACCGCGAAAAACGCCTCGTTTCTAAATCTAAACTAATTAGAATTTAAGATGATTTCCATTTATAGACTATAATCGCTAGGTGTACTTACCTAATACTTTCTGATCCACGACGATGTCACAAGAGTACATGGCTGCCATTAGACGCTGCGGCTGCACTTGGAACGCTCTCCTGCAAGCTTCCTTGACGGCGGACATTATTTGACCTGTACAAAAATTGTATATCATTATCACCAAGTAAAAGGTCAACAAAGCGCATCGAATATACAAAGTTTAAAACGAACAATATAATTTCTTTTAGCATAAATCGATTATTTGTCAAAAATACACGTGAATCGATATCATATATATATCAGCCTGATAGTCACTGTGAATGCTCTTAGCACCTATCATTAGAGTAGGAAGTGTATTTTAATCAATAGCGTATTATTAGAAAAAAAACTATTATAGAAGCTAAACAAAAGAAGATCATAAATATAAGATGTGATCAAGTAATAATAATATTTTTTACGTTAATGTTTCATTACTTTCGTAACGAGTATGTTGCTAAGAAAAGACAAATTTTCACAGTTCGATAATGTCGAAAATTTCATTGTAATTAAATTTAAAACCGAATTTTATCACAGCTACCTTTGATAAATTTATTTTTTTTCAGTCTACTTATATTTTTTAAACTTGTTAGAAACATACATGGAATCAATCCTTTGTATAGACATATACGAGTGTAGAATATAGCGTCCCTTTCCTATCAATTAATACAAAAAAAAAGTACATTAATCAAGTACTAATCCAACTACGCATAAAAGAACAAACCTGATAAAGGTCCGAAACTGTGGCTTGAGTCATCAGCGACATCCCTGTCCAGAGTCCACTCCTCTAAGCAGAAAGCGACACCCATCATGGGCTCTTCACAAAGGGGTCCAGCCAGTGTTGCCAACTGGAACCCATTCACGAAACTGCTCTCATACTCGGTCCTTGGATCTGGGGCTATCTCTTGCTGATAGTCCAGGAACTTTGTACGATAGTCACTAGTGCGGTTCAACAGCAGATTGGGTCCGCAGTACCTCGGACCGACTGACCAAATTTGATCGACCAGTCCATTCCATTCGGGACCCAGTTTTGCCGTAATTACTCCAAGTTCCTGTTTGAAACTTTGGATTAGTTTCAGCATACGGTCAGACAGATGGTTCTTCAATGAGTCGATTTGACTGGACTCCAATTTTCCAGGCTCCTTAGAGACGCCCTGCAATATCTTTATATACTGTGACAGAGTCTTGAGCATGTCTGCGTTTCTATCTAAGAGGTCCGTCACCTCCCTCGGTATTGGGACTGCGCGTAGCTTGATCATGCTTTGCTTGTTGCTTGTGTATACAGTTATGATTGGGTCCTTTTGATTGGTCCTCTCTTTGTCAACATTCTGACAGTCTATCTCCTCATTGGCCATGTCGAGTTTAGGCGGTTCGATAATCGTTTCTCTGAACGGTACTATCGGCTCGGATACGGATAGTGCTATTTTCGCGTACACGCTCCTAGAAATAATATTGTTATCAAAACTCTACTCTACTACTAGCTATTTAAAAATAATAATAATGATTTTCTAAATCATGACGTATATATATTTAGGTACAATTGGTTATATTAGGCTCCTAATCCATTCAGATTTACCTGACCAACAGTTTTACGCAGAGCAACTCTACAACTTTGGCACTAAAGTACCTTAGTGCTATAATGACTAGAAATATAACGAAGTCTAGATATAATCGAGGCCATCTTCACATGCCCATTCGATGCATGAATCATCTTACATTACAGAATATTCGTTAGGGCATTATGGGTATATCACCTTTAAACAAAGTTATTTCATTGCAAAATTTATAACCCCGACCTCAGGTTTGTCAATCAAAAGCAAAGCATAAGCCTAAAAAACTAGTTCACGGAGGCGACTAAGCAATTTATTTAAAAGCTTATAATATTAACCATGCTATTTTGAATGCTGGCCGTCGAACTCTAACTACACATCATTAAAAACCGCTTGTAGGAGTAAAGAGAACTGAGCTATAATTTCTTACGAAAATGTAATAACTTAAAATATTTACTAATATGATAAAAAACACCCACGCGAACGTTTTTAATTAATTTTTCTTATTTTTTATAACAAAGTAATTACTAATGCAGGGTTTGTCGCAGTCGTTCAGGCTTTTTATTTTTCCTTCACATTACAATTCACATTTTGAATTCCGCTGTGGTGCGTCGAATTGAAAAGAACTTCTGAACACGTTTCTAATTTCGTTATTGTTCGTTCATATCCAATTTTACGGAAAAGTTATAATATTAAGAGATAACAGGAAAATACATAAGAAAAGAAATAAAATGTAAACTTGAAAATGTTTTAAAAATACTACAGGCGTAAGTAAAGTACTTTAAAATTTCCATCAAAATTATACGCGTTTTTTTGTTGATCATTAGGATTTTATTAGTATTACTTAATAAGGAATATTTGAGAATTACAAAAACCTTTTAATTAATGCTTATTTGACAGTATTTAATAACGTCATATGATTCAATTTTTATTCACATATTTACCGCCCAATATATTAAATCAAAGCATTATTTTACTTCAAAAGACACCGTACAAATTTTTGTTACGTAATAATGGAAACAACACGAGCAAAATAATGAGAAACTTTTCATCTTACAGTATACTTAGTCGACAATCTATCAAGAGTTCAATACAAGACAATCTATCATTAACAACAATCATAAACATAGTATGCCAATGTAGAGTTAAGTCCTCTAGATTAGTTAGTATCAAATTATGTAAATTTATAGCAAAAAATGAAAATCTAGATAAGACTAGGAATCAATGTTAGTTAGGCACTTAATGAAATCACGCCGTGCGTATGCTGTTATTATTAGTCGATCGTGTCTCTACGATCAACATCTCTGACAATTCATCAATAGCAACGTCAGTCGACATTTCGTTGCTATAAGTTACAGAACCTTCAAATTCACTGAGACCTAATTCATCCCTTGTGGTAGCGAAGGTGAGATGCCAGTTGCTAAAACTGCCTTTTAGGTTAATCTGGATGGATAAGAAGCCGACCCCTAATAACTTTAAAAAATTCGTAATATGAAGATTAAAAGGGCTTGAAAATACACTAACTTCAAGTCTTCCAAACACCTCTGAAGGTGTACTTCCCCTGCGGTCACAAGTACGTGTTCACCAGTTTCCTGCAGTAAAACTTGGACACATGGATCCGATTGGTTCAGCAGCTTCAAACCTGGAACAAATCATGTCGATGTCTGACTGTTGCGGTGATCCGAAACATAATGAAATAAAACTAATTTACGGTTTTTATTGTTTTCAATTAATTAAGTTTAGAGCCCTTGAAATCGGAAGACGGAATTATTTATACACTACAGATTTACGACAGAAATAGGCACTGCGATGGTACATGCCCCAACGGTATCTTGCAAAAAAAGGCTACCAGCTTGTCCCATCGGTTTAAACAATAAAAAAATATATTTAAAATTGCCTACATCCTAATATAGAAACCACACAATTCAATATTTTAATATTTCATTCATTTGCAATAATTGGTAAATCGTGATAAATAATGGGTGGCAGAGAAATGGTTTCCCGCGTTACGAGAGGGTACGCCGAACACAAAAGAGCGTTCGGGTCGATATAATTTTAAGCCATTTTGATTACAGTTAAATTGCGAAATTAATGCTATGAAAGGCTCTCGATTTCTCTGTAAATTACCAACCCTCGGAAAAATAAATCCGTTTTGCAAAAAAAAATGGTTGCCTGTAAAATGCGAAAATTATACGTGACAACGTCCGTTAGTGGTAGAATGATTGTAATGTGTATATTCATTCGTATAGTAGGAAGAATGATTAACCCTTTTTCTCTTTCTCATTGTCTCTCTTTCACTCAAGCAGTCCAACTACGCACGAGTAAGAGAGACACGTGCCTCTCACTTTCTCTTATGGTTGCTTATGGAGAGTTACGTTACAATTTACAGGATGTTTTCACGTCAAAATAAATGTTAAAGGTATTACCTTTAAAAAATCTCTGCTCTCCGATAAGATTCTTATTCAAGTAGATTAGAAATTTGTACGAAAAGGTAACTTTTTAAAAAAACAATTTAAGTGTTTCTCATAATAAGCTTTCAAGTTCGTAAAGGCGAAGCATGTTAGTAGAGAAAAACTTACGCTATTAGCTTATTTTTAACGAGCTCACATTGTCTTTGTTCAATTTGTTCGCAGACAATAACTTTTAATAAGCAGAGTAGGTAATTCAAGAAATATTTCATAAGTAGCAGTTAAGTACAATCAACATTTTCGTTTTAAAATTTAAGAAATATAAGCAAGAAAATTGTTTTAATAAACTAGTTTTTCCGCCATATCGTTTCTATTTTCATTCACTCTGATAATTTGTTTAGGGGATTAAAGTTTCGTAACATATAATCAGGCTCTTTAAATAATGAGCGCTTGCTTAACTTTTCCGTAAATATTTTTATCTTGTTAAATAATAGCAATATTCATTATAACAAAATGTGCTCATTGTTTTTTTACTAAAGCTAAAACCAATGAAAGATTTACAATAAAAGAAGAACGCTTAAGGATGGATTCATGTTAAAAAAAATTAATTGTACATTTTTTTAAAACACCTTCAGTAATAATATTGTTAAAAATATATTTCAACGAAACACGGCAACGGAAAAGCGCCTGCAAAAACTAAGCTATTTAGCTAAAGAAAAGAAAAAAGACAACAAGTGAAGCGGAAAAGTAGTGTTCAGCTAAAAGAAGAAAAATTACGTGGAAGCTGCAAGAAAAACTTTTAACGAATAATCTTTCTTCAGATGATTTTCAATCTAAATTTTTATTACCTATACAAATAAATAAAATTGGAATGCTTTATGCAACATTAAAATAACCGTTTTTAAATTATATATAAGTGGACGTATATCAAAACACATTATTTTGTTTTCATTTGTCTGTCTGCTCATTCTGGATAATCACAGAAATTGCAGGCCTGATTGCCGTCGGACTGAAATATAGCTTAGGTAACTGGGAGTCACCTCAGGTACCTTATTTTTTAAAAAATCACTACTTGGACGTAGTCGCGGGCAAGTATTCGTAAAAAATAAAATGTTTTGTAATTTGTCTATTCTTGGTTAGTTAAATATCATTTGCCTATATTAAATATTACGAAATACGCGATCGACTGGACTGCTAAAATCGTATAAATACAAAGACAACTTATTTACTACTTGGATGTATCATTATTTACTATTTGGGCCGATCACCTATTTGTTTGAAAAGTAAGATGATCCGTGCGTCGGAT
Organism: Lamproptera curius; assembly: GCA_029286875.1. Classification (NCBI taxonomy): domain Eukaryota; kingdom Metazoa; phylum Arthropoda; class Insecta; order Lepidoptera; family Papilionidae; genus Lamproptera; species Lamproptera curius. The sequence goes on from JAGSMT010000079.1 coordinate 915,145, forward strand.
GGGCATGTAAAAAGTAGGTCCACCCACCCCGATTACCCACCACGCTGGTGAGAAGTCGGGGATATGGTCCAAAACCCTTTATGGAGAAGGGTTGCATTAGGGGAGGCCTATGTCTAGCACTGAACTAACACAGGCTGATGATGATGTTGATGATGAGTTGGACGGCACGTTAGTGCAACACACGAAACGACAATTTCAGCTAGCATTAAGTAAAAGTTCTCGTTATTTTTAATTTAAAATAATTAGTATTTGTAGAAAAAAAGTATTTATACATATTGCTACGAGCTATTGGAAAATTCATCATTATTTAAAAAAATGCAGACAGATATAAAAAAATACTCTAAATGGTCACTCGATTTTGCAATATGGACTAAAAAAAAACACCGATTCATTTGTTCAAACTCGTGCTATCCATTTTCCATGAACCGCTATCGTTGCTGGTTCTGTTTGTGTAATCTGCAGTGAGCTGGAAAGTTTTATGTTCGATTATTGAATTCGAAAGTGGAACATTGAAAAGTTCCTAAGCTCACGAACGACCAGAATGCGTCCAACTTATTTAGTGCCAATAAAAAATTACAAAAGATTAATTATATAACTTATATTTACGAGAATGCAACATAATTAATAATTCATATAGTTTCTCATATTTAATAACTTATTATTTTATCGAGTTTCATGGCTTTTGTGATTCAAAAAAGGGAAGAGGTATCGGTCCTTGCTTTGTAAACCCGAGGTCGTGGGTTCGAAACAACTTTATGTTATCGTTGTTTTCTGGACAATTTGGGCCAATTGTCCGCAAGATAATCCAAGCTTTTGATATAACATGCCCATGTTAAAAGACGGTCAACCCATCAACCCGCATTGGACCAGCGTGGTGGGATACTATCCAAAAACCCCTTAAAGGAGAAGGCGTGAATTATGAGAGGCCTATGACCAGCAGTGGACTAACACAGGCTGAAGATGATGATAAAATTTTTTATCAAAACGATTCCGAATTTAAAATAAAATAGTTAGTTTTGCATTGTTCGCGACAACGCCCTGTTTTAGCTGGTCACAATATAAACTACATACAAGTTATGTAAGATATTCCTTATAATTATATATAGTGAATTTTACTTTTGATCTACATAACGTGGAAAATGTATCACTACATTCGTAATTAGCGTCGTAAACGACTTGTTCTTTTTGCTACACATATTTTCACATCGGAATCGTTAATGTAGATAAGTCTTAGTAGATAGTTATACTTCTCCCTCACACGTCTGTATTGAACTAGAGAGGGCTTGTTCAGCAATTTCGCAATTAAGACATTTGAGCATTTCTCGCAGACTTCAACCGTGAGGAAGCATAGTAAGCGTTTATATACTACAATAAAATCCCAGAAAACGTTCAGCTTTTATCTATATAATAAATTTAAAAAAGTTGTAAAGGAACGATTGTGTGTTAAAGGATATTATTGTTGTAATGACTACTTGATAGATAACACACCCTGGTAATGAACTGTTCGCTCCAGGCTATTTCAAAGTATTATGTGAAAATTTTGTAAAATTTATTGAAAAAAGAGGAAATAAAAAAGTCCCGCTGAGTTTCTTACGCCGGTTCTTCTCAGGTCAGAGGCTTCCATTTCCGAACCGGTGGTAGATTATTTTACATCAATAAGAAAATGTAATGCTTCCATATTGAATAAAGATATTTGATTTTGACTTTAACTATTATTTTTCTCATGAAACCGAACAAGCGATCTAGGCTAATGCAGCTCGTATTATTATTTATGATCTAATTTAAATTTACTGCCTCCGTAGCCTAGTGGTATGGGCGTGTGCTTTAAAACCGGAGATCGTGGGTTCAAATCCTGTGGGGACTCAACAATTTTTATTGTTGTTTCCTAGTTAGTTAGGGCAATTTGGGCCGATCACCCAATTGTCTGAAAAGAACATTACGCATTTTGGCATATAAAAAGTCGGTCCACCCACCAACCCGCATTGGACTAGCGTGGTGGGATACGGTCCAAAAACCCCCTAATGGATAGGGGTGTATTAGGGGAGGCCTATTTCCAGCAGTGGACTATCACAGGCTGATGATGACGTAATTTAAAGTTGTTATTTTTAGTGACTCACTAGGCAACAGCTATTTGTTAAGGCAATTAAAGTCTCAACATTGGCATTTACTTTTTACTTTAGCTTTTAAAACACACAAAAGTGCTCCCGAAATTTATTATTATAAAAACGAACAGCATTACTCAAATAATACAGTTTTTCTTTAACATCTTACAAGCTTAAGCCATGACTCGCCATATAAGCAGATAAGAACGTGCTTTTTACACGCAATGCCTCAAGATATATGTAGACTCGTTACAAATCATTGCCAGTTATACATTTCATCAAAATGTCACGCAGGATGCGTTTTATTACCTTCGATTTGCCGGAATTAGCTTCGAATATGGCGGATTGCATTTTAATATAGGACTATGTACATTAAAATGTCTACTGTGTGACTTAGGTGTGGCGTTATTTCACGTCATAGATTACAATAACTAGTTGCGCGATATGAAACTTAGTAATCGTTTCGTGTCAAATTAAAGTAGTTATTTTTGTAAATAAGTTATTTTTGTATATAACTTCGTCGTCGTCTTCGTCCGTCATTTGGTTGAGCGTAAAGCGTTATATTTCTTTCGCATCGTGCCTACCGACGGGCCGAGCGAGAGAGAAGGCAGATCGAAATTTGTCGAGTAAGCGAGATAGCGCGTGACGCAATTAACTTTCATAGGTATGACTACTACACATAGATACCATATTCGAATGACCCCTGTTGGTAAATAACGTCTCGCGATTCCAGGAAACCAGCAGTTATTTGAATTAAAAGTAAAAAAAAACAAAATAACGATTTTTGTTTAAATAGTCGAATAAAAAAGTAACAGAACGGTGTATATTTTTATATACACCATTCTGTTACTTTGTTTATGTGAAACATAGTTATAATAAAATCGTTAAAAAGTGTAAATACAATAAAAGTGTAAAAAAACAGTAAATATTAATCATCATCGTTGTAAAAAAAAAAAAGTTTTATGAACCCCGCAGTAATATTTTTGTTTAAATCTTAGTTTCATAGTAAGCAGCAATCAATCAATAACACATTTTACATTTGTAAACGGTAGTAAAGTATGCAGCAAAGTTAATTTATTGATTTAACTGTTAGACATCGAACACGAAACGGTCATATTCGTTACGTTTGTAACCCTATAGGTGGGAAACGTATGTAACCGTATAGTTGTGAAACTTATGTATGCACAGTGGCTAGTTATAAAAATAACTAGTTTTAATACAAGCCACGCCGTCTTCCGTCCACAGTAACTGGTTGCGTTTCGTTTCTTGAAAGTGACGTAACGACCCACGTCTTCTGTATGTTATTCTTAATATATAGGTATGTTTATTTATTCATACATATTGCAATAGTAGTACAAGGGCATTTATGTATTATATTATTATATTAATGACATTGGCATTTTCTGCAAGCCAACGTTGGGCTGTATATGCGAACGCTGAACTTTTTGTAAATCAATTCAAGACGTTCTATGTAGATGATTGTTTTGGGCAATATCTTAAGGCTTTACCTCTTAAAGACTGAATGAGGTTGTTATTTTCAACGGCGTATATTTTCTTATTTTGTCAAATTTCTACTAAACTGCCTTTGAGAAAATTGTTCATGTTTGTGAAATCGGTCGATGAAAAGTAATACCCGAATGAGATTTTATTCAATAAGACATGAGATCACAAATTTTGCTTAAATTGTGTATTAATTACTATATAACTAGAGAAATACTTGCTACTTTTTTATTGGATACAACGTTTATCGAACTTTTAAAGTATATCACATGCTCGGAGCAAAGAGAAACCTATACGATGTGGATCCAGGTCGCCATTTACATGATGTCTTTTTTCTTAACTTTAGGTAGTTAAAAAATTGAGCAAATAATTATCAACTTACTATGAATCAATAAATTTTACACCACCTATCACGATTGGTTGGAACACAGACTCACCTTTGACAAGTTGGGGTAGCTGGGCGGGATAGTAAGGCTCTATAGCGACCCTCAGGATGGGCACAGCCGCGTACTGAATCTCGCAGAAGGCCGGACAAGCGATGGTACTGCTCAGAGTGGCCGTCTTTAGTACGTGCTCTTCGAGACCACCGATACCTGTAAGGATTGAACATAAATCACAACGTTCTATTGTGAATTCTTGAAATAATTTTGTTACATTAACTGCCTCCGTAGCCTAGTGGTATGGGCGTGTGCTTTAGAAACCGGAGGTCGTGGGTTCGAATCCTGCGGGGACGCAACAATTTTTCATTGTTTCCTAGTTGGTTAGGCCAATTTGGGCCGATCACCCAATTGTCTGAAAAGTAAGATGATCCATGCGTCGGATGGGCATGTAAAAAGTCGGTCCACCCACCAACCCGCATTGGACCAGCGTGGTGGGATACGGTCCAAACCCCCTAATGGATAGGGGTGTATTAGGGGAGGCCTATGTCCAGCAGTGGACTAAAACAGGCTGATGATGATGATGATGATGATGACAATTGTTTTCAATTGTTGGATAATTGCACATCATCATTATCATTAGTCGACTGCTGGATATAGGCCTCCTCTAATGCACGCTTTCTCCATTATCTCTCATGGAGAAGCGTGCATTAGATTTTGAACCTGTATTTGGGCCGTATTCACCATCATCATCATCAGTCTTTATTAGTCCACTGGTGGACCTAGGCCGCCTCTAATGCGGCGGGCATTGTGTGTCCTCTATTATAGGGTATTCGGACCGTATCCCATCATGCTGGTCTAATACGGGTCGGTGGGTGGATTTACTTTTTACATGCCTATCTGAAGCACGGATTATCTTAGTTTTTAGACAATTGGTGATCGGCCCAAATTGTCCTAACCAGGAATTCACGGCAAACAAAGTTGTTATCCCCGCGGGATTAGTACGTCGTGGGTTCAAATCTTTGTTTTATAAAGCAAGGGCTAATACAACTAGGTCACGGAGTCGTCCATTGCACACTATTTCACTTATAAGATAAACACAGTACTATAGTGTAGCACTATCTGCATAGTTGCAGACATACAGTTGCTATAAGCATGTTGGTGACGCTATCATAATTCATAGATGTTTTCACTTTTTTAAATCTAGAAAAAATTTACAAATTTGCAGTCAATTTCATTATTTGATGCCTACTCACCTATTATATTCCCCGCAATTGCTTCGTCTATCTCTTCTAGCTCTCTCCCCATTAAGATATACAACGACTTTACCCTGCAAACGAAGAGCAGTATGTAAACGTTGACACAAATTTTGAATTAATTAAAATCTATGTAATACTCACTCTGCAATAGTAATATGTTCATCGCTACGTAAATCCTTCAACTTTTTATCAGCGTCGATTTGGAAATCCTCCGAATTAATTACTTTCACCGGATCGTGTTTAGGACCTAATCACGTATACTTTGTCCCCTTTTTTCAATTTCCCGCTAAAAACTCTGGCGAAGGCGATGAACACCGGTTCGTTACGGCTCTCATCCTCCAAGCAAACGTCTTGAATTTTTATGTCGTCAAGTACATTCTGAATGTGCGACGTATCTGAGTCCAAGCTGGCAAGTTGCTGTTTTAGTTCTTCGCGCATCTGCCTGGCGCGTTCCCTTCTCAGCGCCATTTCCTCGGCCGTCAAGACCCTGGGCTTGTTCGCGGGCAAACAATTTCTGTCCACGCTGAACATTTTCGATACGAATACTATCAACGGCCTGTCCTCTGAGCTGTCACACGCCAAAAAGTCACTTTTTAATTTTCGTGTTTCATCATGATACGAATCGAAATCTCGGATCTGCGAGGTCATTAGTTTCTCGACTTTCTCGGCCAATATTTCCTTCGGCGAAGGTAGCTCTTTACACACCATGTTAAGCACCACGTGTGACAACGGCAACCATTGCATCATCAACGACTGCAGTTGGATCCTACTGTCTGTGTGTCTGAGATCGCGAGTTGTCAATTTAATGCCGAGCTTTTCACAAATCACCGGCACTTTGTCCTTTTCGTTTCTCAACGCAATCGTCTCGTACACGTTCCACAGATTGTCGAAAATAACCTGGACAAACAGTGGTTTCTTCGCCTTTTCCTGGGCTCCCTTCATGAAACGCTTGGTTTTGTGTTTAAGTAGAAGTCACCCCAAAGAACCCGCTTTAGAATATCTTCCTTTACACCTAAAATGTTAAAAAAAATTCATAACGCTTTCGGTTGGCATGTAAAAAGTAGCATTGGAACATAAAAGTAGTGGTGTATATCATTTCAATCGGAATATGAGAAGGAAGAAAGAAGAAATGCTCTAATGCCTGCTCTTAGACACTTTCAATATTAAACCTCCTACTCAGATGACTTATCTATAATGAAGATCGGCAGGCGAAGTTGGCTACAAAGAACAATCCATGTGATAATCGCTAGTTTACCTACCACTTTAATGCTTAAAAATGGGCCCTGTTATATTAAAATTACGAATCCCTATTGCGCAATAATTTACACATTGTGCAACTTCAAAAATATTGTGTTTCAGCATGAGAGCGGACTTATTTCTCGATGCGGTAATACCGGATCATGTTGGGGCCCACGCGAACAGGACAAATTCCTCACTGACAGATTTATAGCACCAAGGGACCCCGTGAGGGTCACCTTGACTAGAATAGTCCCTATTATGTTCGTCTTTGAGTATGTCAAATAGTGTACAAGTAAAACGGATTACGTGAATCGAACTCGACTCGACTTTGACACTAAGCTTTGCAAAGTAAACATTGTTTGCTTCAAACAAGTTTTGGAAACCTATTATAATAATAATGAATCAATTGTATTTTAAAGGTCAAATATAAAACCAAACCTCAATTAATTTCAAAATATCAGTGTTTAATCTGAAAACCCATATAATATTATATTTTTTATTTAGTATTTCATGTAAAATTTTTTTTACATAAAATGACTATAAAATAGAATAACGAAACTTACCATTTTGAAAATATGCAATTATGATTGAAACCATCACATAGCACTCAAGACTTCTTGTTCGGAGAAATAATAGTCATTGCATTCTAAACGTCCAATATGAATTTATTTATAGTCCAGTCTGTACGTAGATTTTGTTTCTTGATAAAACACATCATATATTGTAACATCAGGAAACATTCAATTGTATTTGAAACTGTATTTTTAAAATTCATAGAATATATCTTCTAAAGCTAGAGACTTTAATCATCAAGTTTTGAATCTTCATTAGGGATACAGAAATTCTGAATAATAGAGATTTGATGATTAGTCTTTTAAGCATAATAAAATCTTATTTCAATCCGTTATCAATTTAGTTTTAGTCTAATCATCGGAACATACATCATAAAATTACTTCAATACTTGTCAATATTTATTAAAATTATTGTCTAAATGAGATTAATATCTTATTAAGAACTTAGCAGACTTTATATTCAATATATTTCAGAGCCTTCATATGTGAGGAAATAAATCTTGAATAACTCTAATGGAACTTGAATGAATTAGTAAATTTTAATTTCATAATAAAATTCTATATTATTAATCAAATCTGTTTACAATGTTGAGTTTCTTCAGTCTTCAATACAGCGGACACAAATAGCTCTCCCATAACACAACTTCAGTACTTGTCCATAGGTATGATCATAGCCCAAGCACTGGTCATGCATTAGTGAGGGACGTCTATTTTAATTGACCAATCACTGCTATATATTTTCGGACATATGGGTGATCGAGCACCATTGTCTCAAGCAAACTCAACTAAAATTCATCTCCTAAGGAATGAAACACAGGTTTCATAATCATTTAACCATTTACACTTTGCTAAAAATTCAACTATTACATCAGCACTTATATATAACTTATTTTTTAAAAATTTAAAAATTAAGTATTTAAAAATTGTACATGAAAGAAATAAAGTGTAGTACACATGAGTTTTGCAGCTACATGATAAGTGACAAGTTATTCTTTATTATGGTTTACACACATAATACACCGAGAATAAAAAAATATGTACATTATTAATTTTCTGGTTTCAACTTAAATTAACAAAATATTACAGGAGCTATACTCAAAGCACTCAATACAAAAAAATCAGTAAAAAAAATTTTTGTACCATTAATTTTTTTGATATGAATGTTTATTATTAATAATATTATTTGGTGAATATCTATTAAGACTGTAACTAAAATACTTTGCAACCTTTTAACAGTACATGTGTTAGTATGTATATGTATGATGAGTAAAAATGCTGAAAATCCTTGTGGCACAATATTACAGAAAAATAAATATAATTTCTGGTGTATTATGATTTATAATTACCTTAACTACAATTAATAGAAAGACAATATTAATACAATTTCATAGATACAAATAATTTGAGCAAATAAAATTTTTCATATATATATATGTTGCAATAGTTGCTATCAAATAATATATATTAATATTATATGTCTTTCTGTCCATCTAAACTGCACTAAATTTGATGAGATCTTGCAGTATGTAGAATAGATTTCAAGAATGGACATAGGTTTCTTTTTATCGCAAATAAAAGTAATTGAAAGCGATAAAATAAGGGATTATATGGAAGTTTATCATTATTGAAGAAAAAGCTGGGAAACTTTGCACCTCATTGACAAAAACAACAAATCCACTTTATTTATGTTACTATATAATATACTTAAGTACAAATTGCTAATCCACACCGACAGGCAATAGCAGGTACTAACACATCTTAAATATTTTTTACTTAACAATCTGGGTAAATCAGTGCCAGTTGAGTCAGTGCACAGGATCATACCTTTTGACAGCTCGTGGGGCAAACCTTTTTCGGCAGCAGACTACATAATGCTGATATGATAAGGAAAATAATATTTTTTTCTTACCACTACAATAGCCCCATCGCACAATCGTACTGCAGTGGATACTTCACCGGAGAAATCAATATGGCCAGGAGAATCGATTAGGTTGATAAGATATTCTTCCTTGTCAAGTTCGTGGTATAGTGCAATACTGCTACTTTTCATAGTGATGCCTCGTTCCTGTTCATCGGGCCGGCTATCCATGTAGCGGAGTTTGCCAGACATTCTTTGCGAAATAATGCCATTGCTGGATATTAAAGAATCAGCTAACGTTGTTTTCCCATGATCCACATGGGCAACTATACATATATTTCTGATATTTGAAGGGTTTTTTTGAATTTCCATTAGTTTTTTTGAGTCTACCAGCCTCATGGTGAATATATGTGGAATTGACTTTGTCTTTAAAATACCTTGTATCAATACTAAAATTTATTACAAAACGATTTATAAAAATTATGAAAACGAAACAAGATTAATCGAATTTCGCAATGTGTACGAAATCAATGATTATGACAGTTCTGACCATAACATGTCAATGTCAGTTCTCTACTAAAAGTTCGTTCAGAAATTACAAATGTTTCCTCTTAATCTATATTGTTTAAGTAATATTTAACTTAATTTCTTTCTAGTTACGGACTTTGTTCGTGGGAAGAAAAAGTTTTTTTAATAAAACAAGCAGACCCTACCAAGCGTTGCTGTGGCTAGGATTTACTTATTTTACGAAAAAATCAATTGGATTGGTATTTGAAGTCAATAGACTAAAGACGATAAATCAAAATATTAGTTCTGTTGTATCGTGCAAAATTTTATACAAAAGAGTTAGTTTTAAAAATTATTATCGTTTTTTTTTTATTCGTAGTTTTCTATTAAAATTGTTATAATTTTTATGGATACGGAGCACTACCACCAAAACATAATTTTAATGTTCTAGTTGCATGGTTATTAAAAAACCAAGAAGTAAAGTTGATAACATGCGTCGTCAAGCGTAAGAAAACAACTATCGTATGAAATTAAAAATAACGAATATACTTTTTTTTATTTAATGGCCTGGAATAATAACGGCGTTATGAAGTTGCATTTCAATTTTTAATGATAGATATTGGTTATTATAAAGTTAAATGAACAAAACTAATAAATTTTAAGCAATTACGTTTTATTGTCACGATTCTCCTATTATCTACGAAAAGTTTGAACTATTAAATAGCGCCATCTATTGACACACACATCGCAATCAATAGATATCGCCAATAATCTCAATAGTTTTGTAGCAAACATTTTGCATAGAATATTAATAAAAAAATAAATCGCAATAAAACAATATTGCAACTATAAATAAAGATGTAAGCTATTCTATATTTAAAGTTCGGTTAAACTGCACATTGTGTTCAACTGTATTTTAAAATCGGTTAAGTAGTTTAGGAGTCCATCGCGGACAAACATCGTGACACGTGATTTGTATATATTAAGATGTTTTTAAGTATTTTTATTATTAAGAAGTATTAGTGAATGTTATTTAAAATGAATATTATTTTATTAACCAGTTCCTTATCGGACCGTGATAAGCATTTATAAAAATAAATGGTTATTTATTTGTTTGAACTTTTTGCACTAATAAAGTGTACACAGGCTTAATGCCTTAGGCATTTTCTAAAAGCCAACATTAGGGAGGTTACGAAAATTCTGCGTAGGTGTATTAGAAAATAGAACTTTGTTCTGCTATGTTAATTTTATATTTAATATTTATTATGTAATATTATATCTATGGAGACTAAATTTTGAGCGTCTCTTATCTTACCCGGACACAGTATCTGTTTTCTACTACACTGCGTCAGAAATAATAGCAATCACGAAACTAACAAGGTTGATCTCCTAAAAGTGACAAAAACAATACTAAATGGTACTACAAGGATATTCAGTTACCGAGTGACAGTACTCAAAACAAATTCATCCGCTGCGCCACTGGGGCGCAGTGGTACTCAACGAAATTAGATTTAACACAGCGACTGCATATTGCCGACACTCCGCGAGCACTTTAAAAGTTAACTCGCAAACACATAGATTAAGTAGTCAACCACAGTAACCCTCTGCTGGTAAAAGCAGCAACGTATACGGCCGATCCAAACGCGTCAGCCAAAAGCGTCGACCACGAAACGTTCTCCTCGACCCGGACGAGGAAGGGGTCGCTGAGACTCCGGACCCAACGGGGGTTCCGACTTCAAACCCTACACACCACACGAGTAGGGATAGCACACACTCACCTGTAGTTCGCCCTCGATTACGAGCACTGCGACACACACACACCGCGTATACTATATACACCTGTGTTCCAGGGCGGTTCCAGCAATCGATTAATACAGTCTCCAGACCGTCGGCGTTCCGGTCCGTAAACCGATCGTCGACGATCCTTAGGAGACATAAACTAATACCTAACTGACGTACTTCTTGCATACGTGGGCCTCCATTTTAGCAAAAATGTGGCCACCTAGTTCGTAAGGGACAGGAGCTTCTCGCGAACTCTGTGTTAGATGAAGCTTACTAAAGACATGAGTCTGGAAGCATAACTTCAAGGATAAAAAAAAAGAGTGACAGTATATTGTTTAAAAGGTATAAGTATTGAAGTTGTCTAGTTAAGTTGCCTACCTTTACGTTACATCTGGGTTAGATGTATCCTTGATAGGCTACTTTTCGTTATTTTTTATATTACCATGTGGAAGAAGACGCGGGCAACAGCTAGTTTGAAAAAAATCTTTTCGTTACTTTGAAATAAACATTTTTGTTTGGATTGGGTGGTAGATCAGCATATCTTTACCTATCTGACATCAAATTATTTTCTATCGAGTAATTTATTCTATCATTGTCATACTATCATATTAATCGTTTACCATTAAAGTTTATATAACAATCATTATTTTACTGCTGCAAAATCGAGCACATATATATTTCAAAACTATTAAAACTCATCATTTCTAATTAAGGATGGTCTTTTATTTCAGTCTTGTCCAATGCCAAAACTAGAGTGCCATAACTAATAAAGCTTGAAAATGAAGAAGTCTTTCATTAAATACATTTAAAATTACTGAAGTTTTTTTTTTCAATTTTTACGTCTTTATGTTTGCAGAATCAAATCTGTTGTAATAGAATTAAACATTCAAACGTTGTTACAAAGCACGCCATTATTTATTCGATTTCAACCCAATAATATAATTCTCCCAAAACAATTTCGCCAATGTTTAAGCATTCAGAGAGAACAGGATATTTAGATCATAAATCTCTCGGTTTGTGCTACATCGGGTATTTGAACACGCCCTTTACATTAGTACCAAGTCTATATATTTTGTTTATCCATTATTTTTCCCGTTTTCACAAAGCTTTATTAATTTTCTTATAAACGCGCGCCTTACTAGACTGAATAATGCAAATTTGTAAAATAAATGTTAACGGTATCAAAACAAATAACATAAGAAAATGCATACAATACGTTATGCGTATAAAATCTTACTTTCGGCAATTTTTTTGGTAATTTTGCCGAAACACGTCACTTACACTGTCATCTTACAAATTTATCGTTCCAAGGTTTTTTCCAAACCAAAACTTTAATTTAGCCAATTTAATCAAATGTCAAATACTAATGGCGCCAGAAGAGATCGCGTTCCTATTGGTGAACTGCGGCCATTTTTATCTCCCCACAATGTTTGACCTTTAAGATGCCAGACTTTCCGGCGTTTGAACTTGATATAAGATTTGATTTATGTAAAATCAATCTCTACATTGATATAACAATAGTAACTTGCAATTAAAAGTTTTTAAATTTTAATATGTTATAATATAATAAATTATTCAGTCTTTATCCTTTGTGCTTTTCATGTATATAATTTAATGCTTTTATTTTTCTGGCAGAGTTTTTCATCCGGTCAAATTCCGAATATCATTAGTTCGGTCGCAATGTTTTGAACTATTTGCTTTTTAATTAAAATGTAAAAAAAATCATTGTAGAATGCGAAATACAGCAAAATTATAGTAGTCGATTCCAATACAAATCGTAGTTTCTTTTACAGATTAGTGTTCATGTAGGCTTCGATATATTATTTCCTTTAAATTATTCGCACTAATAATAATTTAAACATCATTTTTAAAATACGTTTCTAAAATTTATATAATAAACGTGCAACCTCGAAACGAAAGCCTTAAAGATGTGATCTAGGGACATGTTAAAGCCAGTTGCAATTAACAATGTTATAATTTAAGTAGATACTTCGGTGATACTTCTTCACAAAGTTAAATGGGAATAAGTTGCCATTTTTACAGAGTGACATAAACCCTTAAGTAAAAGAAGACTTGCTTCAGAACGCCGCAACTCTCCTAAACACTATTAACGATATTAATATAAGAAAGTTATTAGTGGAAATAAAACAGTTTTCTGACAAAACGTTCATAATTATGAGTAGAATAACGATCGAACTCGACGTAAAACAGATCGTAAACTTATCTTAATGCGAAAAGATTTCATTTGTTTACTTGTTTATTACCTATAGCAGTAATAAACACAAAATTGCGATATTGATTTACTCAAGATAATATTTTAAGACTATTTGAATTACTTGAAATATAAAAAGATTAATAATGAGGTTTATTGCCAAGGTAGCAACGGTTAGTTGTATATGGAACTAGTAAGGGTGGAGAAAAAATTAATTTAAAACGTAAATTAATAAAATAGTTAAAAAGTATTTGCATCTAGTTTGTTTAAACACAAAGTGAACGGTTTTTAATTTAATATTGTAATGTTATGTTTTGGATACTATCAATCGAGCGAGTAAATATTTTTTAATATAATGCAATTTTATTTACAGGCCTGTGTAAATGTAATTATTTAATACGAGACGAATATTGTTTTTCATCATTCATAAATTATAGCTTTATCTATATGGATACAGGCAAAATAAAACACAATAGCATTGGCATTCATGGTTGATATCATCTCCCGTTTAGATGAAAACACAACAGGTCGGAAAATAACAATTCCACGTTTATTTTGGTCTAAGAACTTGTTATTTTATCTCATTAATTTTAACGCATCAATATTCTTTGCTAATTAATGCTATCAGAAATAACAGGTCATTCTTTGTATTACTTAAATAAGCTCAATAATAATTGGCTATTGTAATATTCATTTTTATTTAGCTAAAATAAATTAAATATACGTAAAATTACATATTATAATTTTTTTTTTCATTTAAAATAAGAATATTTTAGTGTAAAATAAACTGTATTATTTACAAAATGTATTTATTCTTTGAGGTTACGAATTTCCAACATTTAAAAAATCCACACATTGGATTTTTTACACAATATAATTATTTTGGTAACTTTAAACAATAAATATTTTTAGTAGTCAATTTCTACACTGAACATTGTTAAAACTAATGACTAAACTAATATTGTAAGTTAACATCACTGTGTTCTTTTACAAAGCCAGCAGAGAAGATGTTTTTGGTTTAAAGAAACAAAAAAATAAATATACTCATTCGGTTTCATTTAACCCCCATGAAATTAACCGTATTATCCGTTAACCTTAACATTTAACTCCATAGCCTAGTGGTAAAGGCTTTAGATTTAGTTAGAAAAGCTTTAGTAACCGGATGTCATTGCGTCAAATCCAGCGGGGACTCAAATACTTTTCTAATTTGTTTCCTAGTTGGTTAGGACAATTTGGGCCGATCACTCAATTGAAAAGTAAGATGATCCATGCGTCGGATGGGCATGCGAATTTTGTAAGCATTTCCTAACATTTTTGTAATTAGTACATATCTTTATTTTAAAAAAGTTATTTTTAGTTATTGTTATTATATAGCCATGCAATATTACCAACTTTACATAGATCTAGTGAAGAGGTACCATTCTATATCACATCATTTTTTATGTGTATCTTGTGAGCCTTAGCAATTTAAGCGGATTACAAAATAAGTTTGCGCGTCTTGGCACTAAGATTTCTGTTGTAGCATCTTATTTCTCTGGTCTGTTCTTAATATCATAAGTAAAATTATTCGTCGCAATATTTTATAAAATTTTGTAAAATCAGGCACCAAAAGCAATAACGTCGCTTTTAGGATAATGATTAGTTCATTACATATTCGATCTTAGGTCAGTCAAATTGTTACAAAAGTAATCCCAATTACCATAGACGATGCGATGCATACTATTTCTAGCACAGCGATTTATCGAAATGACTCTCAATTATAAAAATAATTTAATAAAAGGAGAAAAACCAAGTACTCGTAGTTATGCACGAATCAACCGGAGACAAAGAAAGAGAATTTAAGGTATTTGTCGTGCTTCATTCTTTCTTGTGTAATTTCATTCTAAAAGCTTTCCAGGTGTTCGTTCTTAAAAACTAGGATACAATATATGTTAAATGTTAAAACGTATTTAAATTACAAGAACAATTAACTAAGGACTAGATCATTAAAACCTCTAAATATTTATCGTAGTCTATTTTACATTTTTGCAATTATTCCGTCTCTGACGACCTAAAATTAACTTTAAGCTTTTACTGTTACTTTATGTTATTTTATCTTGTGTGTGTCGTGTTTGTTTATGCTATATCTTCATCATCATCATCATCATCAACATAGGCCTTCTATTATTTTTAATATAAAAACGTACCAATCAATTTATCAATATAGAGAGTTGCTAATACGATTCGTTATAATTGAAGAATAATACGATTCGAGATGAATTCCTTCGATAGTCAGTAAAATATTTTTAGTAAACTGCAATCTTGAGAGAGAAGCATACGATACATGATGACATTTAAAATTCTAATTTAATCTATAATAGTTTGTTACTTTGAGTCCATAATACTTAACAATAATGTATTTGCTTAGTCTCTGTTTCCAATCTAATAACTTGTACATCAAAAGATGCTTCAGAATATTTCCTGATTAGTTAAATGTTTTCTGACCTGAAAAATCTATATCAAACTATTTTTCACTAGTTAAATATCCATATTTAAATAACCTACTAAAGAAGATACATTTTCTAACTCTAGACCTACCTAGCTATTCTAAAGAGAAAGAGACAACGAAGTAGGTTGATCATGTAATAGATGATTGAAATCTTTTACGTTAAGAGAGTTATAACTCTAATATTTCTAAATGAATCAATTTCATAGAATAGTACAAATATTGCTTGTACATTTATTAATTAAACAGTATTTAGATAACAAATCGAGATACCCACACACTACCTACAGGTTAGTTATGAATTTGTTTTATGTCAACGATTTCAACTTGGACATGTGTGGCTGTAAATCATAGTACCACGATGTATTTAAGTGTTAAAAATCACATTTATCTGTTCATAGTTTTCTCGTAATTTGTTTAATATAAGAAGAAAAAAACCTTCCACACGTAGTTATGCAAAATGAAACTCGAAAACAAAGAAAAAGAGAATTTTATTTTGTTGTGTTATTCCTTCTTGATCAATTTGACAGCCAATTGGTAAACCATTTTAACAAGCTTTCGAAAATTAATGCGGTAAGAAGTCTAGGATACGATTTATAGGTTAATTCATTTATTTATCATTCAAAATTACTAAAACAATTTAATTATAAATAGGTCATTAAAATGTCTAATCTAATTATTAATGTCAAAGTGATCTCTATGACAATTTGAACCATATACTTTGTGTTTCATCCAGACTTGACGATTGGCGAATACTGTAGTGCCGAGATACTCTAGGATGAGTAAGTCTACAAGTTTAAAGAAGAAGAAGAAAATCTAAGCTCTAGGAGCGAGCAACGAGGTAACGAAGACAAAAACATGCGCTTGAAATGATGATTACCTCCTTCTTTTTGGGAAGCGGTCGAAAATAAACACAATCTAGGTGAAACCTTGGCACTGAAGACTAAACGATTAAAGAATATTTCTATTATTAGTAAATGAATGGATGTAGAATAGATCAACATCCTATAAATAAAGGTACCTACTTAATTCCATCGTTGATTGTTTTTTATCTCTAGAACACCGTATTCAACAGTTACAATTTACTATAACTTTATATTATAACAAATTGTTAATAGTTTTAATAAATAATTTGTTATAATATATATTAGAAAATAAAAATATGTACTTGTAATAATTGGCAGTTTATATGTTGCTCTTCAAATAGTTTGTTTTACCATTAAAAATATAAGCGGATAGTAAAAGGATTATTCCTCGACTTCGGCCACTTCAATGAAAATTATTTATTGTCTATTAACTGTATTTACATTTAAGTTGTATTATCCTCTCTCCTGAGTAGAGGTTTAGTTTGAATTCCATTGCTCAAAGTATTTGATATTTTACTAATGGTACAATTCGAACTAAATTAATACCCTAGTTAAATGTTTAAATCCTAATTTAATGTAAATACGCGGTATGAAACACATCGTGGTTCAGCACTATATCAATGAGAATTAAATTTTGAGCATATTTATCTTACCCCTACACAGTATCAGTTTCTACTACACTGCGTCAGAAATAGTAGCAATCCAGAAACTAAGGTTGATCTATTAATAGGGACAAGAACAATAACTAACTGGCATTACAAGGATATTTGGTTCCAGAGTGACAGTATATTGTTTATAAGGTATAGGTATTGAAGTTTGTCTAGTTAGTTGCCTACACTGTCACGTTACATCTGGGTTAGATGTATCCTTGATAGGCTACTTTGGTTATTTTATATTACATGTGGAAGAAGACGCAGGGCAACAGCTGGTTTGAAAAAAATCTTTTCGTTACTTTAAACACAAACATTTTGTTTGGATTGGGTGGTAGAGCCAGCATATCTTTACCTATCTGACATCAAATTATTTTCTATCGAGTAATTTATTCTATCATTGTCATACTATCATATTAATCGTTTACTATTAAAGTTTAATACATATAATCTATTATTTCCTACTGCAAAATCGAGCACATATATATTTCAAAACCATTAAAACTCAATCATTTCTAATTAAGGATGGTCTTTATTTGCAGTCTTATCAATGCACATAACTAGAGTGCCATAACTAATAAAGCTTGAAAATGAAAGAAAGTTTTCATTAAATACATTTAAAATTACAGAAGTTTTTTTTCAATTTTAACGTCTTTATGTTTGAGAATCAAATCTGTTGTAAATAGAATTAAATATTTAAACGTTTGTTACAAAGCATGCCATTATTTATTCGATTTCAACCCAATAATATAATTCTTCAAAACAATTTCGCCAATTGTTTAAGCATTCAGAGAGAACAGGATATTTAGATCATAAATCTCTCGGTTTGTGCTACATCGGTTGTTGAGCACGCCCTTTACATTAGTACCAAGTCTTTATTTTGTGTATCCATTATTTTTCCTCGTTTTCTACAAAGCTTTATTAATTTTCTTATAAACGCGCCTTACTTAGACTGAATAATGCAAATTTGTAAAATAAATGTTTACGGTATCAAAACAAATAACATAAGAAAATGCATACAATACGTTATGCTTATAAATCTTACTTTCAATTTTGCGAAACACGTCACTTTCACTGTCATCTTACAAATTTATTGTTCAGGTTTTTCAAACCAAAACTTTAATTTAGCCTAATTTAATCAAAATGTCAAATACTAATGGCGCCAGAAGAGATCAGACGTTCTTATTGGTGAACTCAGGCCATTTTATCTCCTCACAATGTTTGACCTTTAAGATGCAGACTTTCCGGCGTTTGAACTTGAGATTTGATTTATGTAAAATCAATCTCTACATTGATATAACAATAGTAACTGTAATTAAAAGTTTTTAAATTTATTCAGTCTTTATCCTTTATAAGTGCTTTTCATGTATATAATTTAATGCTTATTTTTCTAACAGAGTTTTTCATCCGGTCAAATTCGAATATCATTAGTTCGGTCACCAGTAGAGTCTCCACAAAATGAAAAGAAATTCACAAAATGTATTGAACTATTTGCTTTTAATTAAAATGTAAAAAAAAAATCATTGTAGAATGCGAAATACAGCAAAATTTTAGTAGTCGATTCCAATGCAAATCAGTAGTTTCTTTTTATTTTTAGGCTCCTGATATTTATTTCCTTTAAATTATTCCACTAATAATATTTAACCATCATTTTAAAATACGTTCTAAAATTTATATAATGATGCAACCTCTAAACGAAAGCCTTAACGATGTGATCTCAGGACTAAGTTAAAGCCAGTTGCAATTAACAATGTTATAATTTAAGTAGATAACTTCTTGATACTTCTTCTCAAAGTTAAATGGGAATAAGTTTGCCATTTTTACAGAGTGACATAAACCCTTAGTTAAAGAGTCTTGCTTTCAGAACTAGTAACTCTCCTAAGCACTATTATCGATATTAATATAAGAAAGTTATTAGTGGAAATAAAACAGTTTTCTGACAAAACGTTCATAATTATGAGTAGAATAACGATCGAACTCGACGTAAAACAGATCGTAAACTTATCTTAATGCGAAAAGATTTCATTTGTTTACTTGTTTGTACCTATAGCAGTAATAAACATAAACTTGCGATATTGATTTACTCAAGATAATATTTTAAGAGCTATTTTAATTAAGGTAATTAATTAAGGTAGCAACGGTTAGTTGTATATGGAACTAGTAAAGGTGGAAAAAAATTAATTTAAGACGTAAAGTAATAAAATAGTTAAAAAGTATTTAGCATCTATTTTGTTTAAACAAAAATTGAACGTTTTTAATTTAATATTAGCTAATGCATTACGTTTGTGATACTATCAATCGAGCGAGTAAATAATTTTTAATATAATGGAAATTTTTACTAGGCCATGTATAAATGTAATTATTTTATACGAGACGAATATTGATTTTCATAATTCATAAATTATAGCTTTATCTATATGGATACAGGCAAAAATAAAACACAATACATTGGCATTCATGGTTGATATCATCTCCCGTTTTAGATGAACAACACAACAGGTCGGAAAATAACAATTCCACGTTTATTTTCTGGTCTAAGAACTTGTTATTTTATCTTGTTAATTTTAACATCAATAGTTTTTGCTAATTAATGCTATCAGAAATAACATGTCATTCTTTGTATTACTTAATAAGCTCAATAATAATTGGCTATTGTACATTTCATTTTATATAATAATAAATTAAATATAAGTAAAGTATTATTATAATTTTTTTCATTAAAATAAGAATATTTTTAGTGTAATATACACACTGATTATTTACAAAATGTATTTTTTCTTTGAGTTACGAATATCTAACATTTAAAAATCCACATTGGATTTTTACCAATATATTATTTGTAACTTCTAAACAATAAATATTTGATTAGTAATCGATTTCTACACTGAAGCAATATATTTAAACCAAAATAATGACTAAATCTGATATTGTACGTTAACATTCTGTGTTCATTAAATTACAAACCAGCAGAGAATGATGTTTTTAGGTTCAAAGAAACAATAAAATGTCAAATGATACTATTTCAGTTTCAATTTAACCTCCATTGAAATTAATCCTAAATTAAAATTTATCTCCATTAGCCTAGTGGAAAGGCTTTAGCTTTAATTAACGATCATTGCTCTAGAATCAGCAGGGTACATAAAAAATACTTTCTAATTTGTTCTCCTGTTGTTGGGAAATCATAAGACCGAATCATCTCAATTGAAAATAGATGATCCATGCGTCGATGGGCATAATCTTTATTTAAAATGTTACTCTTTAGTTATTGTTATTATAATATGCATCAATATGGTACTAACTTTACATAGATCTAGTGAAGAGTGTACCATTCTAACATACATACATTTTTTATGTGTATCTTGTGACCTTAATTAAATTTAAAGCGGATTACATAAATAAGTTTGCGCGTCTATGCTACGATATCATTCTTGAATTTAGCATCTTATTTCTCTATATGTTCTTAATATCATAATAAAATGTATTCGTCGCAATATTTTAATAAAAATTTTAGGAAAATCAGGGCATCAAAAGCATAACGTCCTATTTACGGATAATTGATTATTCATTGACATTATTCGATCTTAGGTCCTTGCGAAATTGTTAAGATATATCTCATACAACCATATAGTACATGCATGCCATTTATATACTATGACACACTGCATTTATCAAAAGACTATTACAATTATAAAATTATTTTAAGATAAGGAAAAATTAAGTACTAAATAAAGAATTTAAAGTATTTTGTCGAAAACGCATTTATTCTTTCTTATCGTATATTTTCATTCTAAGGAAGCTATTCGAGGTGTCAATGTTCTTAAAGACTGGATTAGTCAACTATTTACATGGTAAATGTTAATAGCTTTACTTTAAATTTAAGTATTACAATTAAAATGAGACTAGATCATTAAAACCTCTATATATTTATGTATCTAATTTACATTTTTTAATTATTCGTCTCTTACGACCTAAAAATGAACTTTCAACACTATTACTTTCTTATATTATTTTATTTTGTGTGTGTCGTGTTTGTTTATACATATACTTAATCATCTGCAATTACATCGTCATAGGCCTGTAGTTGATCACTGCTGGACATAGAGCACTTACTATATAATATAAAACAGCACAATCAATTTATCAATAAATGATTGTTATGCTAATACAATTCATTATAATTTGAAGAATAAGTACGATTCAGATGAATTCTTGATAGTAATAAATATTTTTTGCAATACTCTTTGATTTGAAAACATACGTATTACATGATGACATTTAAAATTCTAATTTAATCTATAAGTAGTTTTGTTGCTAGTCCTATACTTAACAATAAATGTAATTTAGTAGTCTCTGTTTCAATCGAATAACATTCATACATCAACAGGATCATTCTAGAATATTATTCCTGATTATTACATCGTTATTCTGACCTGTTAAAAATCTATACAAACTATTTTTCACTAGTTAAATATCCGATATTTAAATAACCTACTTCAAAAAGATACATTTTTCTAACTGCCCTAAGACTACCATAGGCTTATTCTAAAGAAGAAATGAAACAAGTAAGGTTGATCAATAGACATAATAGATGATTGAAATCTTTTACGTTAAGAGGTTATAACTCGTGAATATTCTCAATGAATCCAATTTTCACTTAGAATAGTACAAATATTGTTCTCACATTTATTAATTAAACATGTATTTAGATAATCAAACAGAATACCATGCACAACACACATACACAGTTGAGTTATGAATTTCATTTATGTCAACGATTTCAATCTGTGCAATGTGTGTCGCTTGTAATCATTAAGTACCACGTGTATTTAGTGTTAAAAATCAATTTATCTGTTCATAGTTTTCTCTAAAATTTATTTAATATTAAGAAATAAATATACTTTTCATCACGTAAGCTTATAGAAATGTAAATTCTCGAAAACAAAGAAAAAGAATTTTATTTTAGTTTGTTGTATTGATCTTCAATTGAATCAATTTGACTAGCCAATTGGTAAACCATTTTAAACGACTTTCAGAAATATTATCATCCTGTAAAATCGTAGAGATTAGCGATTTATGGGTTAATTCGTTATTATTTATCATTCAAATTACTACACATTAATTATAACATAGGTCATTAAAATAGTCTAATCTAATTATCAATGATCAAAGATAATGAATCTACCGATCAAATTGTGAATCCATAAGCACTATATGTTTCATCACCAACCTTGAGCATTTGGACAAGTATACTGTAGGCCGAGATACTCTGTGAAGCTCACAAAGTTTAAATAGAGAGAAGAAATCTAGTTCTAGGAGCGGGCAACGAGGTAACATGACAAAAACATGCGCGCCGAAATGATGATTACCTCCTTACTTTTGGGAAGCCGTTGAATAATAAACACAATCTAGTGGAAACTTGTGCACTTAAATTGACTAAACAGTTAAATATTTCTATGATAGTAAATAGAATGGACTGTATGAAATAGATCTAACATCTATAAATAAAAAGTACCTACTTAATTCCATCGATGTGTAGTTTTTTTTATGATGCTCTAGAACACCGTAAATTATTTAATCAATACATTTATATTTACTAATAACATTTTGCTATAGTTATAACTAAATATGTTTAATGAAGTTTCATATATAAATAAGTTTGTTATACATAATAGATAAAGGAAATAAAAATTATTTAAAACGTAATAATATGTTACAAAGTATTTATATTTGTCTTCAAATGATATCGTTTTTACCATTAAATATAACGATAGTAAAGTTATTCCTCGACTCTCAGCACTTCAATGTAAATTATTTGATTTCTATTGACACAATTTACATTTTAAGGCTTGTAAATTATTACTTCTATACCGAGTAGGATTTAGTTTGAATAATCCATTGCTAAGTATTTGATAGTTTTACTAATGGATACAAATATGAACTAAAAATAGCTAAGTTGACATTCATGGTTTAAATCTCGTAATTTAGATGAAAAATACAGTTCGGTAATAAACATTCATGTATTTAGAATCTATATAATTGTTAGTTATCTAAATTTTAGACATATTTATCTTACATTAGCTATCAGATTTTACTACTACATCTTATGATTACCATGTAAATAGCTGCAATCATGATAATGAACTGAATGTTGATCTTTATTATAGGGCAAGAACAATTATAATCGGCAAAATTAACAAGATATTTTATTCAGTTGAATAAATATGTTTATGTAAAATAAACGGTATCTTTAGTATTGATTGTCTGAGTTAGAATTGTCAATACTTAAATTATCTGGGATTGTCTTTCCTTGATAGTACTTTTCCATATTTTTAGTTATTCTGCATTAAACCATGTGCAAAATATGACGACGTATATCAGCTTGTTTTTTGAAAAAGTAAAATTTTTTGTAGCTTTCAAGCAAATAAACATTTTTCGTTATATTGAGGTGGTAATCAACTATTCTTAACCTATTAGACAGTCTAATCTACTTTCCACAATGTTAATTTTACTTCACATTGCAATACTTATCTATTGTCGTTTTACACATTAAAGTTTATATTATTGAATCTATTATTTTACTACTGAGAGATCAGATGCACTATACATTTCAAAACTTATTAAAACTAAATAATTTTTTCTATTCTGAAGATGATCTTGAAATTTTACATCATTTTCAATGAACTATATCAGAAAATAATATTGCATAAATGTAAAAAGCTCTGATTAAAATACATTTAAATTGACAAGTTTTTTCAATTTTTACTACTTTATGTAGTTACAAATATGCAAATTAGTTGTAACTAAATATAATATTCAACTGTTCGTTACAAAGCACGCATTATTGTATATCGATTTACATAAATAAATTAATTTCTCAAAAAGTTTTAGATATTAAACAATTACTAAAGAATAGCTTAGGTATTCATTTGATGATATAAATATCAATGATATTGTTTATCATAACTTCGTAGAAGTATTTGATAAGCAATCATGCACCTTACATTAGTCGATTTAACAAGAATCTTTAATTTATTATTATATAATGTTAATATCCCGTATAGATCAAATAGCATAATTATGTATCTATATACCGTCCTTACTAGATGATAGTTAATGCAACAATTGTTAAATATTAAAATGTACGTATAAAAATAATAACATGAAAATGCATAATAGTTATGCGTATAAAATTACTCGCAATTTTGCAATTTTGCCAAATACATAACATGTTATCTACTAGACATTTAATCAGTTCAAGTTTTTCAAAACAAACTTTATGTAATTAATTCTAAATCTGTCAAATATTTACTAATGGAAGCAAGATCGCGTCCTATATAGATAACTCAGAGTTTATCTACCCAAACGATTTGACTTCTTAAGAGTCAGACTAATCACGAGTTCATGAAACTTGTAATAAGATTTATAGTTAGCAAAATCTAATCTCTACATGAATATTCATGTCCATACTATCATTAAATATTAAATTTTATATGCTCAATACTAAAATATTCACGCATTTTTACTGTTTCATGTTATATTTAAGCTAACTTTTATATTATGGCGGAAGTATTAGATAATGCAATGTAAAGATTCATATATTTGCATTAGTTCGTACACCGTAATCGTAGTTACTTCGCACAAAATGAAAGATTCACAAAATGTATTAATTTGCTTTTTAATTAAGAAGATGTACACAAACTAAAATCTTTTAGAATTGCAATCAGCGAAAGATTAAAGATAGTATTCCAATCACAATATAAGTTATCTTTACAGAATTAGTCTTAGTTAAGATATCATTATTAGATTACTTATAAATATTTATTTCACTTTAAAGATAATTTAACCATCATTTAAATACGTTCATGTAAAATTTATGATAAGAACATGCTAACCTCAAACGATATAGAACCTAATGTGACATAGACATGTAAAACGATTAGAAAAACAATTATTAATTATATCTTTAAACTTTACTGCACAATTAAATGTGGAATAAGTGCTCTCATAATGTTACATGTACCTTCAAACTTAAGTAAACACAGATTTTGACTTCAAACCTGTGGAAAACTATCACACATATTAAAGATATTATATAAAATGTGACGAGTTATAGTGACGGAACTAAAGTCAGTTATTCTGACAAAACGTTTATTAATTATGATAGAATAACAGAGTAACACTATAAAACAGTCGTTAGATACTATACTTTAATCGAAAGATTTTATTTGTCTTACTTTCTATTTGTACCGTATACATAATTAAACGCACAAATTGAATTGATTAACTCAAGATAATAGTTTTGGCATTTGAATTACTTAATATATTAAAGATAATGACTAGTTTGATTGCCAAGGTTTGTCAACAGTGGTTGAATATATGGAACTAGTAAAAGGTGGAGAAAGAATTAATTTAAAAAAGTAAAGATAATAAAAGTAGTTAAAAATGTGAGCATATATTTGTTCTTTATCACACAAAATTGAACGGTTTTAATTTAATATTTGATTTAGATTTTGGATACTAAATCGAGCAATAAAATTTTTAATATTGCAATTTTATTTACAGGCCAATGTATAAATATTTTTTATACAGGACGAATATTTTTTCACCATTATAAATTATAGCTTTATCTATATGGATACAGGCAAATAAAACACAATACATTGCATTCCATGGTGTATATCTCACGTTTAGATGCCAAACAGGGAAAATAACAATTCCCGTTTATTTTGGCTAGAACTTGTTATTTTACCTCATAAATTTTACGCATCAATATTCTTTGTAATAGTATAAGAATAAAGGCCTTATTACTTTAAAACTCATATCAATGTTTGCATATTAATTTATAGAAAAAATTTAAGAAATTTCCTTTTACAGAATTAAAAGATTTTTTGAATAATATTTTTAAGAAAATTAACTTATCACTAAGTGTATTAAAATATGAAAACAATATTATTCCAACTTGCGTAATCTAGAATTATGTTCTTTAAAATCTAATTTTTACGTGAAATTTAAAATAGATAAAATTTAAATTATTATTTTTTTTTATCGGATCCAAAATTTAATAAAGATTTTTTAGTTTAAAAACAAAATTTTAATCTTGTAATTAAATGAAAAATTATTGTTTAAATTCAATTAAAAAATTTATTTAAAATTTAATAATCTGTTTGAGGCTTATTTAATATGTTTTAAATAAATAAAATAGTTAAAAAATTAATTAAGTAAAAATAATTATACATTTTCAATTTAGACAAGTAAAAAACGTAATTAATTAAAAATGAAACGCAATTACTTTTTAAAATTTGGATTTAAATTAAATAAATAATTTCAATACAATTTAGATTATGTAGTTTTAATATATTAAATCGTTTAGACCACAATTTTTGTATCAATTTTTTTAAACATTATTTTTTTCACCTTGCACTGTTATATTATAAATAAATTTAAACTTATTAAATAAAGAAATTAGTATTAACTACTAACATTTTAATGATTGTAGTTTAAAATCGAGTTATTTCAATTCACTTATAATTAGTCAATTTTTAAAATGTTTATTTAAAATAAATTAAAGGGAAAAATCTTTTTATGATTAAAAAGTCTAATTTAATCTATAATAGTTTGTTACTTTAGTCCATAATACTTAACAATAAATGTATATGCTTAGTCTCTGTTTCCAATCGTAATAACTTGTACATCAAAAGATGCTTTAGAATATTTCCTGATTAGTTAACTGTTTTCTGACCTGAAAATCTATATCAAACTATTTTTCACTAGTTAAATATCCATATTTAAATAACCTACTAAAGAAAGATACATTTTCTAACTGCCTAGACCTACCTGCGCTATTCTAAGAGAAAGTGACAACGAAGTAGGTTGATCATGTAATAGATGATTGAAATCTTTTACGTTAAGAGAGTTATAACTCTAATATTTCTAAATGGATCCAATTTTCATAGAATAGTGCAAATATTGCTTCGTCACATTTATTAATTAAACAGTATTTAAATAATAAACAGATACACACACACACATACACAGGTTAGTTATGAATTTGTTTATGTCAACGATTTCAACTTGTACAAGTTTGTGCGCTGTAATCATTAGTACCACGATGTATTAAAGTCTTAAAAAATATACAAAACATATATATCTGTTCATAATTTTCTTGTAATTTCTTTAATATAAGAAGAAAAAAAATTCCACACGTAGTTATGCAGAAATGAAACTCGGAAACAATGAAAAAGAGAATTTAAAGTATTTTGTTGTGTTTTATTCCTTCTTGATTAATTTGACAGCCAATGTCTGATCTAATTATCAATGTCAAAGCGATGCTTAGGAGAAACAAGGTAAAGAAAGATAAATTTTCCACTGCTTTAGACCTGCCTGCGCTTTAGATTAACAACATATTGATTTTGACACAACGAAGTAAATGGAGCATGTAATAGAGGACCTTGTATATACCGCAATAAAGGTGGGTACGTTATAGTTACAGATAAAAATAATTCGCTATTATAAATGGCGATGGCTCGTATTCACCATCATCATCAGCCTGTGTCAGTCCACTGCTGGACATAGGCCTCCCTAATCCACGCCACCGCTTCCGATCTTCGGCTATTCTCATCCATTAGTATCGCGATTTATTGACTTTGAATTATGCATTCGTTCTTTTATTAAAAATGTGTCTGTTTACTTTAAAAAGTATTATAAACGATATTTATAAGGATAACCTTTATAAAAACAAAAAAAAAATGCAAGTTGAAGAATTAGTACGTTACATCAATTTATAACACCAATAATACTTCCTGTATTTATGTATATTATTAAAAGCCAAATTATTTATGTAACAATCCTTAATTTACTGATACAATATCAAACGTGTAATTTTAATGCTTTTGAAATATATCAAGACCATTAAAACTTATGAAGTATAGTGAAGGATGAACTTCGAATTCAATCTTTTCCAATTGCATAGTTATGCAGGAGTAAAGATTGAAATGTAAGAAGTCTCTCAATAAATATATTTAAAATTAACGTCTTTATGTTCGCAGAATCATATACGCAGTAAAGGAATTAAATATGTAGCCGTTGTTACAAATCACGTCATTATTTATTCGATTTTAACCCAATAATATAATTCTCCGAAACAATTTTGCCAATGTTTAATCACTCGGCGAAAACAGGATATTTAGATCATAAATCTTTCGGTTTGTTTTACATCGGGTATTTGAACACGCCATTTACATTATTACGAAGTCTATATATTTTGTGTATCCATTATTTTCCCCCTTTTTTCAGAAAGCATTGTCGCTTTTGTTATAGACGCGAGCCTTGTAAGTTTGAATGTTGTAAATAAGCGAAATAAATGTAAACAGTGTATCAAAACATATAACATAAGTAAATGCATACAATACGTATTTGATATCTTACTTTCCTTTTTTCTTTTTTTTGGCAAGTTTGCGAAACACTGTCATCTTATTAATTTATCGCTCTAAGCTTTTTTCCAAACCAAAACTTTAATTTAGCCAATTTAAACAAATAAAATGTCAAACACTAATGGTGTCAGAAGATATCGCGTTCCTATTGGTAGTAACTGCGGCCATTTTAATCACCTCACAAGGTTTGCCTATTAAGATGGCAAACCTTCCGGCGTCAATTGAACTTGATATTAGATTTGATTTATGTAAACTCAATGTCTAAATTGACTTAACTATAGTTACCGGTATTTAAAAGTTTTTTAATTAATTCAGTCTTTGTTCTTCGTGCTTTTTATGTATTTTTTGTAATAATTTATTCTTCTGTTTATTCGGATTGGCTCCACAAAGATACTCTTGGTGATTCTGCCAATGTCAAGGTTGATTCAAACAAGTAGTATGCAATTGAAATTGTTCAATTAAAATTACTAATACCTAGGACAAACACAAGACAAAGGGTTAGTAAACATAGAACTTATACATGTATATATATTTATATTATATTAATTGGGGTCGTATATTGGAGGTCGTATATGGGGTATTATATTAATAGGATTTTTAATTTTGAGTTCAAAGTTTTGTAATAATTTAATATTTTTATATTTCTAACAGAGTTTTTTATCACCACCGGTCAAATTCCGAATATCATTAGTTCGGTCGCCCGTACGGTCTTTAAAAATAATTCTCAAAATTTATTGAATTTATTGCTTTTTTAATCGAAAATGTAAAACCATTTTATTATTACATAAGACAAAATTAAAGTTGCTAATGTCGATACAAGTCATAGTTTTTACAGTTTAGTGTTCTTATACGCTTTGATATATTATATGCTTTAAATTGTTCGCATTAACAATTATTTATCCACCTTTAAAATACGTTCCTAAAATTTATATAACAGATGTGGAAATACTTAACGAAAGCCATAACGATGTGGTCTAGGGACATGTTACAGCCAGCTGCAATTAACAATGTTATAATTTGAGTAGATACTTTTGTGATAACTCTCATATCTTTTTATACTTTGCCATAAACCCTTAAGTAAAAGCAGACTTGCTTCAGAACGCCTCAATTCTCCTTAACCCTGGTAACGATATTAATATAAAAGTTATTAGTGGAAATAAAACAGTTTTCTGACACAATTTTTATGATTATGAGTAGAATAACGATCGAACTCGACGTAAAACAGATCATAAACTTGTCTTAATGTGAAAAGTTTTAATTTGTTTATTACCTATAACACTTTTAACACAAAACAAGGATTATAAAATAAAATTACTTTACGGATTTTATCGCGTCTATTTTACATTTTTAAATTCCCGACGTTTCGAACACTTTCCAGCGGCCGTGGTCACGGGGTAGACTGACACGGCAGCGTCTCAGTGACCGAGTGAAGGCAGCCACAGTGGAGCGAGTACCTGCTGTTCTACCTTTTGTGGGAGGCGTAACTGACAAGATTGGCTACATTTTGAGGCGGGCTTCAATCAAAACTTATTTCAAGCCGCTGAAGAAGATTGGTCAATTCCTACCACCTGTCGAGTGCAATATTCCTCTACAAGATCCAGGAGTGTACAAGCTAAATTGTGACTGCGGCCTCTCTTGTATTGGACAAACCAAGCGAGCAATAAGAACCTGCGTGAAGGAACATATAGCTGACATTAAACATAGAAGACCCAACAAGTCGGAGGTGTGACCATACTTTAAATCACCCAAACCATTACATCAGATTTGATCGACCACAAATCCTCGCTAAAGAACACCGATTCCTACCAAGGATGATCCGTAAGGCTATTGAGATTAGAAAACATCCAAATTTCAATAGAGAAGATGGTTGGGTTCTACCACCTGCTTGGGACCCCATAATTAATAAATTAAAATTTAAACCCAAGCATAATACCACTGGTGGCTGTAATGACAAAACTAGTTCATTTTGCATAGGTCGGAGTACAGACTAAAAATTATTACTTACAAATAAGATCTGGAAACCCCGCTTCAGCACTGGCAACAAGACGCATGAAATCTCAGTCTACCCCGTAACCACGGCCGCTGGAAAGTGTTCGAAATGTCGGGAATTCAAAAAAGTAGTTTTATTTAATAATGTATAGAATTCGCGTAAACAAAAGAAATAATTACAAAACAAGGATAATGATTTATATAAGACAATATTTGAAGATTATTTTATTTATATATCAAAAGATTAATGTCGAGATGTGATTGCCGATTAAATACATCTTCCTAAACACGGACGACCAGTCACGATTACACTGCACAAGAAATGGTTAAATAAAACCAAAAGCGTACTTTTTTAACGTTCCTTTAAACCAAGAAGTGTTCTCCTTCGTAATTAACCAAAAAAGACGTTTGCCAACAGCAATAAAGATGAATAAAGACATTTCACTTCATTTACAATATGGGCATGCCCAAATTGTTTGGTTATGCTAATATGCGTATATTTGTAACATATCCATAATACAAACCTAATATTTCAATAACGATTTTCAAATCAAAATGATGAGTAATAGTTTAAGCTTTATTTAGGTTTACACGTATTCGTATTTAACGAACACTTTCTAATATTTTTTATCGAAAATACAACATTTTCAAAAATACAATTTATTTGACGTTTCATTTGACATAACTCCGATTGCAACTGGCTTTAACATAAGTTACATTTAACTCGACCACCTCGTTATGGTTACGGCTCAGTGTTTGCACATCTGTTGTCGAAATTTAGAAACGTAATGGAATTGATGCATAATTAATGGTTAGTGTGAATAATATAATGAATATCAAATATCCGAGAATAGATAAGCACGAAACTATAAATAATTTGTCGTTTGATGTGATTGTTTATGATGTATTGCAGAATTTTATTCTTACATCAAAATAGAAATTAATTATTTTAATATTTTCCGCGCCTCGTTTTTTTTTTACATACAGTACTAAAAATTGTATAAAAAATAGTTGCCTGTAAAATCGCTATACGGCGAAAGTTATGAGTGACAACTATACGATTTATAAATCGTTTTTTATTTAACATAACGTAACCTATTTACCAGGCAGTTTTAGAATAAGGGAAAACGTATCTTACATTTTCAATTACCCAAGAACTATCTGCGCTATTGTTAAGAGAAAGTTTAACAACTTTTTGATTTTTACACAAAGAAGTAGCTGGAGCATGTATTGAAGATTGAAATCTTTTACACACTGTACTAAAAGCGTGCACGTTATGCTTACAGATTAAATTAGATTAAAATTATTATTTATAATCTTGATATTCCTGAATGGATTTTATTTTCATAGAATAGTACAAATATTGTTTTATCACATTTTTTCATTAAACAGTAATTAAATAATAAACAGATGAGTTAAATATGGACTTATTTACGTCGACAATTAAAAAAAAAATACACAGAACGTACATATCTGTTTATAATTCTTTGCATTTCATACTTCAACGCAACAAGTGTCTGGTATTGCTGTTAAGAGGGTTAAAATCATATTCGCCTCACCACTCAATTGACCAACTTTCCAAAAGAGTTGAAGAATGGTACTCAATTGGAAGGGTATGTTTTTTATTGCTTTTCGTTCCGAGAAGTACAATTTTGTAATTTTTTTATTCGTTTGAAAAATAGTTACCTCTTTTTGTTAGTTATTAAGTAACTAATAGTTTCAGAAATATTTGAGGAAAAATATGACAGTACAGTTAGATTACACATATGATACGGGCACGAATGCCTACTTGTTTTAAAAGAGAAAGAAAAAATGGCTACCGCTATAATCAGAGAGGAGCGAATTTAGTATATTTTTGTTTGCAGTTATAGAAAAGTTTATCGCAACTTTAGATATGGTTCGATATTCTATATGTTTATGGATTTAGGGCCATAACAAAGTTTTAGACGCTTTTGCAATATATAGCCTGAAAAGTTTTGCAATCCTGGTATGAAAAACTCTTCGATCACAGCCACATATCGCTCCGACGTAACAGTAACTGCGCGCCCTCTGCCATCCTCAAAGAAGTAAGGCCCTAGGATACCATGGGCTGACATAGCGGCCCAAACAGTCACTTTCGGACTATGTAAGGGCTTCTGATGCTTAAGTTTTGGATTGATGGGGCTCCGAATAGCGGCAATTTTAGGTTAAGATGGAAATGAGCCTCGTCAGAGAACATTATGTTATTGAAGGAAGTAAACCGATTCAACATTTCATTCGCATAATTTTGTCTTTGAATACCGTCAGTTTCCTTTAATTCTTGAATCAACTGAATTTTGTTAGGGTGCATATGTAAATCTTTCTTCAAAATCCGTTGTAACGATGTCCTGGATACGTTTAATGCTCTGGCGCGCTTACGAGTTGACTGTGTCGGATTTTCGCGAATGGACTGTGTCACTGTGTCTATGTTTTGTTCCGTACGTGACGTCCTTTGGCGACCCAACCGCGGTTTATCTAACGTCGAACCGGTCTCCTCGAACTTAGCAACCTTAATCGTTCTTAATCGTTTGAAGAGTTGAAGTGTCGTCAAAGTTGAGTAAACCTTTGTGTTCTCGAAATTTACGCCGCGCAACGGTTGCCGAATTGTCGTTTTTATAAAACTCGCGCACACAAAACGCACGGTCCGCTCCGGTAAAACGCTCCATCGCGACTAAATTCCCAGAAACCGAAGTTACTCCCCCGCTTCCCCAGCACCGCTCACGCGCGCCCTGTTCGTTTTATTCAAATTTTACTTTTCAAAGGACTTATGGGCCCTCCTGTATCTTCATTGCAAAAGCGTCTATAAACTTATAGTTTGTTATGTAGTATGTGTATGTAATGTAAAAATGTAGAAGCCAAGACTTGATGAAATCATTGCTATGACGTCTTAAGAAATGTGTGAAATCATATTCGTCGTTTCCGGGCATGATTAAAAGAAATAACAACTTAAACTAGCCAAAAAACTGCCCCAAAGAAACTGGAAATCCACTGACTATTCCAGTAAATAAAGAGCGACGAAATGCTACTTCGTGAGGAAGCAAATCACTCGAAGCTTATTTCTGACCTACGGTAATAAAAGAAGATTTAAAAAGATGAAGCACTCATATTTCCATACCAATATTATAAATGCGAAAGTCTGTTTGTCTGTGAGTCTTGGGGAACAGCTAAGTTAGAAATATTACAAGGTAATATAAATAATTATTTCAATGGCAATTTTGGTTTTTCTTATAACAATCACATTATTATCTGCCTGTGTTAATCCACTGCTGGACATAGGCCTCCCCTATAAATAAACAATATCATACACCCCTATCCATTAGGGGGTTATGGACCGTATCCCACCACGCTGGTCCAATGCGGGTTGGTGGGTGGACCGACTTTTGGGTGATCGGCCCAAATTGCCGTAACCAACTAGGAAACAACAATGAAAATTTGTTGCATTTCTATTAAATATTTTAACAATTTGTAACGAAATAAATTAAATTATTTGAATAAATAAATGCTTAAAGATGTAAAAAATGTCATAACTCATTCCACTTAAACGCAATAATATAATTCACCGAAACAATTTACCGGCCAGTGCTTATTCATTCGGCATTCGGGGAATAGAATGTATAGAACACGCCCTCTACATTAGTACGGGAGCTCTGTAGTTTTTGTAATTTATTAATATTTTTGCAAAGTTTAATACATCACTAATTCCATCACAGACGCATGCTTCCTTAGATATTGTGATAAAAAGTGAAATATTCGAGAGTCAAAACTGCAAAGCGAAACATACAATATTCACACGTAAATTGTTATAACTATAAGTTTATTAGACAATTTATTATACACGTTATGCCTTTGCGCAATGTTAAATGAAAATTGTCTACATTGCTTCGTGGCAATTAAAATAAAATATGTGTTTAATTTTTGGAGATTGCACATAGCAATTTAATGAATTGATTTTATAATATTTTTATATAATTTCTAGTACTGTATGTTAAATAATATACCAGTTTCGAAATATTTTACATGAGATTTCATTTACTCCTTCGTTTACTTTCTTCAAACGTGATCAACACCACATAAAAAAAATAGTTAAATAATAAATTCTTAGTCCCAGCCTATGCCTCAGTTTAATTTTTGGGATAATTTACTAAATTTAAGTTTCATTAATAAAGTTCTGCGATACATACTGTATGCATGTTTTTAGTAATAAAAAGGTCAAAATATACAACATAAAACTATAGCCAGCAAATAGCATGATAGCCAATCTCTATACAAATGAAATTATTTACAGTTTCAAGCGAATCTATTCTTGGATAATTAATATTCATTATATTATTCACTCTAACAATTAATTATACATCACTTCCAATACGTTTCTAAATTTCGACAACAGATGTGCAAACACTGAGCCGTAACCGTAACGATCTGTTCGACTGATATGCAACTCATATTGAAGCCAGTTGCAATCGGGAGTTATGTCAAATGAAACGTCAAGTAGATTAGAAATTTGGATGTATTTTTAAAAATGTTGCATTTCCGATAAAATATTACAAAGTGTTCAAACATAAATAAAGCTTATATAATTTAATTATCAGATTTGAGTATTAATATTTAAGCATTAGGTTTCTATCGCGTAGAGATACTTCATATATATTGCCAAAATTATTGCTTTCGTTAAGTGTTTGCACA
The DNA here is from genome assembly GCA_029286875.1 of Lamproptera curius. Taxonomy (NCBI): domain Eukaryota; kingdom Metazoa; phylum Arthropoda; class Insecta; order Lepidoptera; family Papilionidae; genus Lamproptera; species Lamproptera curius. The sequence continues at coordinate 950,674 of JAGSMT010000079.1, forward strand.
TCTGTTATATAAATTTTAGGAACGTATTTTAAAAGTGATGGATAAATAATTGTTAATGCGAACAATTTAAAGCCTATAATATATAAAAGCCTATAAGAACACTAAACTGTAAAAACTATGACTTGTATTGTCATTAGCAACTATAATTTTGTCCTATGTAATAATAAAATGATTTTACATTTTCGCTCAAAAAAGCAATAAATTCAATAAATTTTGAGAATTCCTTTTAAAGACCGTACGGGCGACCGAACTAATGATATTCGTAATTTGACCAGATGAAAAACTCTGTCAGAAAAATAAAAGCATTAAATTATTACAAAAAATACATGAAAAGCACAAAGGATGAAGACTGAATTAATTTAAAAACTTTTAAATACAAGTTACTATAGTTATATCAATGTAGAGATTGAATTTACATAAATCAAATCTTATATCAAGTTCAAACGCCGGAAAGTCTGGCATCTTAAAGGTCAAACATTGTGAGGAGATAAAAATGGCCGCAGTTCACCAATAGGAACGCGATCTCTTCTGGCGCCAGTAGTATTTGACATTTGATTTATTTAAATTGGTTAAATTAAAGTTTTGCCTTAAAAAACCTTGAACGATAAATTTGTGGGATAACAGTATAAGTGACTTGTTTCTGAAAATTGCGGAAAGTAAGATATTATACGCATAGTGTATTGTACGCATTTTCTTATTTTATTAACATTTATTTCACAAATTTGCATTATTCAGGCGCGCGTTTATAAGGAAATTAATAACGCTTTGTGAAAACGGGAAAAAATAATGGATACCTAAAATATATAGACTTGGTACTAATGTAAAGGGCGTGTTCAAATACCCGATGTAGCACAAACCGAGAGATTTATGATCTAAATATCCTGTTCTCTCTGAATGCTTAAACATTGGCGAAATTGTTTTGGAGAATTATATTATTGGGTTGAATTCGAATAAATAATGCCGTGGTTTGTAACAACGTCTACATATTTAATTCTATCACAACATATTTGATGCTGCAAACATAAAGACGTTTAATTAAAAAAACTACTGTAATTTTAAATGTATTTAATGAAAGACTTCTTACATTTTCAAGCTTTATTCCCATATATGTCATTGGAAAAAAATGAAATTCAAGATCATCCTTCATTAGAAAATTATTATTTTTAATAGTTTTGAAATGTATACGTGCTCGATTTTGCAGTAGTAAAATAATAATTGTTATATAAACTTTAATGGTAAACAATTAATATGATAGTATGACAATATTAGAATAAATTACTCGATAGAAAATAATTTGATGTCAGATAGGTAAAGATATGCTGATCTACCACCCAATCCAAACAAAAATGTTTATTTCAGTCAAAAAAAGTTTTTTTTTCAAACAAGTTGTTGCCCGCGTCTTCTTCCACATGGTAATGTAAAAAATAACGAAAAGTAGCCTATCGAGGATACATCTAACCCAGATGTAACGTAAAGGTAGCCAACTTAACTAGACAACTTCAATACCTATACCTTATAAACAGTATACTGTCACTCTGGAACTAAATATCCTTGAAAAGGAAAGTGTTTGAAACGTCGGGAATTTAAAATGTAAAATAAACGCGATAAAATCCGTAAAGTAATTTTATTTAATATCGCATTGTATAGTCAAAAAATAAATGCTAAGCATACTTAAAACTGTGCTTAAAATGGACCAAGGTAACACCAATGCTTTTTAAAGGTACAAGCGCTGAATCTATAAGTCAAGAGTTGTATTCGACTTTGAAATGCGTAAGTCGCTATTTATTTTAATTTTTTTAACATTTTCGTGAAAAATAATTTACTGACTCAGTATAGTAAGAGTCATTTCTTCGATTGTAAGAAAGTTTTATTTATTTGTGTTATTAGTGACGCTGAATTCTATAATTTATTTAAAACCATGTCAGGCTCTACTTATATTGTATGTAAGTACAAGATATATATTTTTAATAAATCTTTATATGGTTTTAAATACGTAAAACATAAGTAGGGTTGTAAGTTGTCCTTGGTATAAATTGGTCTTAATTAAGAGAAATAAAGGATTAAAAGAAAGAACAAGAACACGATAGGTTTTTAAATAGTGAAAAATATTTTCATATTATTCTGTAGTGAACGGTTACAATCTAATATTTGTTTATTATTAATTATCAAGCAGGGTGCTTCATAATACAAGCTTTTTGACATTAAAGATTTAAAAGAATAAGTAGAGATAATAGGAACAAAAACGAATATTTAAATTATAATACAAGTAAATAACGAGATTTCATTAACAAGACGTCGGCTCGAAACATTAGGTGTTAAAATATAATTTATTACGTATAGAAATGAAGAAAGTTTAATCAATAATTAGGTATTCGCAATAATTAAAGAATTTATTATTTATTGTTAAATTTAAAATATAGCATGAACTCCGACCAATTACTACGAAGCACATGTATTAAAAAGAGTGACCGGTTATTTTTAACTGATAGCACTAATTATTAGCACAAGTTAAGAGTGCGAAAATATGACAAGGAGTTGGACGAAAATGAACATTGTTATTTTACACTTGTTGTGTTTCCATCTAAACAAAATAATTATATCAACCAAGAATGTCAACTGCTATATTTATGCTAACATAATTGTTTTCGGCTTGTGTCTGTATCTAGATAGATAAAGAACAATTATAATTTATGGTCGTTAAATTAACATATTACCATTAAACAAGAGAAATTAAAGTTATTAAAGTTCTCATATATATAATTTATAGCTTATATATACTAAGCACATTTAATAACTTGAAAGATAAATCAAATATTTTCCAAAACTGTATCGGATAATTCTGATAGATAACCTTTTAGATTAATCAGAACCATGAATTCAGAGAAAATAAATACTATTGGAGTGTGTGTAACAATAAAATAACCGTTTTTAAATAATAATATTGTGATATATAGCCGATACTTATAACAAAACATTTTTTTTTTAATTTTTTGTTCGTTTGTCTGTCTGTTTGTTATGACTCATCTTTGGAATGGCTTCTCCGATTTTGGCGGGACTTTCTCTTGAAGATAGCATGATGTGTGTAACTGTGAGTAACTTAGGCATTTTTTTTAGATTTAATTTTTACATACTATCTACCGGTCGAAGGCGCGGGCAACAACTAGTTTAAAAAAAATCGCAAGAAGGATAAATAAGATAACAGATTTCAAAAATTATTAAATGTAATATAATATAGCGCGATGTGCTCTCGATAACTTTGTGTAAAAATGTTAATCTCACACCTTATTTGTTGGAATTGGGTTTAGATTAGCATATCTTATCCTCTCAGAGAGATATCAGATGCAAAAATAACTTTCTATTGAGTAATTTCTGCTATCATTGTCTTTCTATCATATTAAGAGTCATCATCATCATCATCATTAGCCTGTGATAGTCCACTGATGGACATAGACCTCCCCTAATACACCCCTATCCATTAGGGTGGTTTGGACCGTATCCCACCACGCTGGTCCCATGCGGGTTGATGGATGGACCGACTTTTTATATGGCCATCCGACGCATGGATCATCTTACTTTTCAGACAATTCGGTGATCAGCCCAATTTGCCCTAACCAACTAGGAAGCAACAATCAAAAGTTGTTGAGTCCCCGCAGGATTCGAACCCACGACCTCCGGTCTCTAAAGCACACACCCATACCTCTAGGCTACGGAGGCAGTTTATTAAGAGTAACGTATATAAGTTATTAGTTTACGCTATCCAATCGAATACCGTAACTCAAAACCATTTAAACTAATAATTTCTAATTAAGGATGATCTTGAATTTCAATCCTTTCCAATTCCTTAACTAGAAAGTCTTTTATTAAATATATTGACACTTACAAAAGATTTGTTTAAATTAGACGTCCCTACGTCTGTAGAATCAAACGTCTAGTATTAGAATTAAATATGTAGACGTTGTTACAAGGCACGGCATCATTTATTCTATTTGAACTCAATAATATAATTCTCCGAATCAATTTCGCTAATGTTTAAGCATTCAACGAAGCAGGATATTTAGATCATAAATGTCTCGGTTTGTGCTACATCGTTATTTGAGCACGCCCTTTACATTAGTACCAAGTCTATTTATTTTGTGTATCCAATCTTTTCCTTTTACAGAAAGCTATATTTTTTTTGTTACAGACGCGAGCTTTATCAGACTGAATGTAGTTAATAAGCGTAAAAATCGTTAACAGTCTAACAAAATAGATAACATAGGATAATGCTCATAATACGTATACCGTTACTTTTAAATTGCAACTTTTTTGGCATGTTTGCCAGAACAAGTCACTTATACCAATCATATTATACAAATTTATCCTTCTAAGGTTTTTTTATCCATCTTAACCTATTTAGATTCGCAATAAAAGTAAACAAATGAAATAATAAACACTAATGGCGCTAGAATAGATCTTTAATCCATCACAATGTTTGACCGTTAAGATGGTAGGTTTTACTGCGTCAATTGAAGTGGATATAAGATTTGGTTTATGTAAATTCCATTTCTAAATTGACTTAACTGTAGTCACTTGAATTTAAAAGATTTTAAATTAATTTCGTCTATGTTCTTTGTGCTTTTTATGAGTTTTTTGTATATCTTCATTCATCATTAAGGATAATTTAACACTAAAAATGTAAAATTTTGCGAAATTTGGCTGACAGATTTTTTATGCGGTGAATTCCGCATAGCATCCGTGTGGTTGCCCGTACGATCTTCGAAAGGGTAGGAATTCGAAAAATTTATTTGATTTATAACTTTTTCATGGAAATTGTCGAAATAACTTTTTTAATATGTTAGACACATATTAAAAACTTTTTTTGATACGTAAAAAAATTAAAGATATAATTATTTGATACAAAAAAAACTTAATCATTTTAGAATTATATACAGCAAAATTATAGTTGCCAATGTCGATACAAATTGTAGTTTTTTACAGTTTAGTGCAGATATGGGCTAAGATATAATTAATCCTTTAAATTCCTATAAACTATGTAACAGAGTGCAAACACTAAACGAAAAACATAACGATGTGGTCTGATATACAACGTTATAATTTAAGTAGAAGCTTCTGTGATAACTCTCATATCTTTTCTATACTTTTCAAAGTAAAATGGGAATAAGTTGCCATTTTTACTGAGTGACATAAATCCTTTAGTAAAAGAAAACTTGCTTCAGAACGCCTCAACTCTCTTAAAAACTGTTATCGATATTAATATAAGAAAGTTATTACTGGAAATAAAACAGTTTTCTGGCAAAATGTTTATGATTATGAGTAGAATAACGCTCCAACTCGACGTAAAACAGATCATAAACTTATCTTAATGCGAAAAGTTTGTTTTCTTGTTTATTACCTATAACACTAATAAACACAAAATAGCGATATTGATTTATTTTAGACAATATTTGAAGATTATTTTATTTACTTTAAATATTGACAGATTTATGTCAAGATGTGATTGCCGGTTAAATACTGCTTCTCAAACAGTAAGTGACGAGTAGACAGCACACAGAGTGGTTAAATGAAACTCAAAATCTGTCGGTCAGATGTCTTTAAAACCATAAGATGTTACTCTCTATCTGCTTTGTAAAAGGAACACAGCGACGTTAACATACAATTTTAGTTCAGTTATATACGCCGTGAATTTAAATCTTTTTTTAAAGCATCGTAGACTGAACTTAAGACTTTAGTTTAAGGTCTCCAACATAACGCCATTGCTTTTCAAGAATATTAAGTCGCACGTTGAATTAATACTCAAGTTTTTCCTTTCAGCTGTGTTATATGAATGCTGCAGGTTATTTTATATCGTACTATTAGTGTGAACTTTAATTAAAACGACTTAATATAGTTACTTTTATCTCTCCATCAAATAGTTTCCGCTATTCGAACTATTTTTGAAATTCAGAAGAAATATTTCCATCTTATCTGGGAAAATTATACAGTCCTACAAGTCAGGTACTTATAGTAATAGCGATCATAACCGGCTATGTTCTGATCAAATATTAAATAATTTACATACTAAAAATATTCACTCCTTATCTCAATTAGAATCCTGCACTGAATACGAAGTGATAAAAATTATTGACAGTTTAGATATTAACACAAGTTCGGGAATAGATGAAATGCCAACTATGTCCATAAAATGTATAAAATTTTTTAATTTATAATTAAATTTAATAACCTTACTAAATGTATAAATACTTGTCTTATTAACGGTGAAAATAAAATACTCCTATATATTAAAGCTGGCGCTAAGACTGATCCGGGTAACTACCGGCCTATTTCGGTGCTGCGAGAATTATCTAAAGTGTTTGAAAAAGTTATGAATACTCGTACATTTAATTATCTCACACATAAAAAATTCTTGTATAAACACCAGTACGGATTTCTTTCTGACTCCAGTACACTATCAGCAACAATCGATCTTGTTACCAAAAATAAAGATAATATCGATCAAAAACAATTAGTTCTTAGCATATTAATAGACCTCAAAAAACCGTTTGACACGGTGAGCCATTCCATCCTTTTAAATAAATTAAAATGTATTGGTCATCCATAACAGAGCTTTAAAAATATTTGAGTCCTAGCTCACTAACAGATACCAAATAGTTAAAATGGGAGGCACCCAAAGCAACTCAGGCAAAATAGAATTTGGAATGCCACAGGGATCCATATCGGGCCCTTTATTGTTTCTTATTCACATAAATGACATTAAAGATGCTGGTCTAATTGGAAAAATCTCACTATATGCAGACGATACAAGTATTTTTTACTTTGGCCATTCTATTGATAGTGTTATAAAAGACACACAAAAAGATCTTAGAACGTTAAGCCTTTGGCTAAAGTACTAACCGTTAATATTGAATAAACGTCATTTGTTATTTTTACTGCAAAAAACAAAAAAATCCGCATTTTCTTCCGCTCACTATTGACAACAAGCCTATTAGTCAGACAAATAAAAAAAAATATTTAGGCCTAATTTTAGATAATCGACTAACGTTTAAAACACATCTGGAATCGGTACGATCCAAGATAATTCCAATAATTGGGCTATTACGTAATATTTCAAACTACACGCCATTTAAGATTCGACATACATTATGCAAAACTTTTAATCAAACCACATATAGGGTATTTAATACAAATTTGGGGTCAGACTGCAAAGACTAATAATAACTACTAACAGAACAGAAAACAAGATAGTTAAAATTTTATTTGAATATAATGGTGTACAGGCACCATCTTACCATTTTTACAATAAGACCAACATATTAAATATTACACAACTATACATTTATTCCACATGTGTTCTAATCCAAAAAATAATAGCAAACAAAATAAAAACCCTTATAACATTTTGTAAAAAATCAAACAAATGTTCCGTACGACGGAAACACAACAAAGAATTACCTACAACAAGGACCTTGTACGGCATTAAAAACATAAAATTTGAAGGAGCCCAGCTATTTAATAATTTACATGAACATATAAAAACTAGTTCCCTCCCTATTAACTTTTAAAACAATATTTAATGAAGGACGTATAATTTCTCCGATGGCCAACACACTCCAATTTACTTTTTGTATTTAACAATTTTCTCATAGATTAAGTGAATAATGTAATATTCTTTATGAGAAATAAATTTTTTAAACTAGATTCACATTATTAAATAAAATGACTTTACGGATTTTATTGCGTTTATTTTTACATTTTAAATTCCGACGTTTCGAACACTTTCCAGCGGCCGTGGTCATGGGGTAGCGGGGTTTCCAGATCTTAATTGTAATTAATTATTTTTAGTCTGTACTCTCCGACCTATGCAAAATGAACTGGTCTTATCGTTAGAGCCAGCAGTGGTATTATGCTTGGGTTTAATTTTTAATTTATTAATTATGGGGTCCCAAGCAGGTGGTAGAACCCAACCATCTTCTCTATTGAAATTTGGATGTTTTCTTATCTCAATAGCCGCACGGATCATCCTTGGTAGGAATCGGTGTTCTTTAGCGAGGATTTGTGGTCGATCAAATCTGATGTAATTGGTTCCTTCACGCGGGTTCTTATTGCTCGCTTTGTCTGTCCAGTATAAGAGAGGCCGCAGTCACAATCTAGCTTGTACACTCCTGGATCTTGTAGAGGAATATTGCACTTGACAGGTGGTAGGAATTGACCAATCTTCTTCAGAGGCTTGAAATAAGTTTTGACTGAAGCCCGCCTCAAAATGTAGCCAATCTTGTCAGTTACGCCTCTCACAAAAGGTAAAACAGCAGGTACTCGCTCCACAGTGGCTGCCTTCACTCGGTCACTGTGACGCTGCCGTGGCGCAGCAAGCTTGTTGTCTCGCAGTACTTGCTTAACATGGTGTGCCTCAGCCGCCAGGTGTTCATCATCACAGATCCCTCGAGCTCTCTGAAACAAAGATTTGCCCACGGTAGCTAACTGGTGGTGTTAATGGTGTAAAACTAAATCATTTTTATTCTAAATGTAAATGATCTTTATAATTTGCTACATATATATAAATGTAAGTACTTCTTATTAATAAATTTAACAATAGCCAATTATTGTTGACCTTTTTCAGATAATACACATAATGATCTGTTATTTCTAACAGCATTACTAAGCAAAAAAATTGAGGCGTAAATATGAATAAGATAAAATTACAAGGTGTTGGTCAAAATAAATATAGAATTAATATTTTCCAACCTGTTGTGTTTTCATCTAAATAGGAGATTATATCTACCATGAATGCCAACTGCTATTATGTTTTATTTTAAAACCTATCCAGATAGATAAAGTTATAATTTATGAACGATGAAGAACAATATTCGCATCGTATAAAATAAATTAACAACTTGAATTTACAGAAGCCTGTAGTATTTTATACGTTTTAATAAAATAAGAGATTTTTAACGGCTATTTTTTAATTCTTTTTTAAATTGTTATAATTTTTTTTTTACATTGATTGCAGATTTCAGATGGTTTAATGAGTGCTGTAGTGCTACAGTGCTGCTAAGTGCAGAAATATTTTGTGCTTGTTTGATAGTGTCAAAAACATTCGATTCCGAAACCTAGAAAACCCAATGGACGGGTTTTTAAACAAAATTGAGTAGGTGCAATTACTTTTTTTAATATTTTAATACATTGGATTTCAAATTTATAGACTTTGCAGCTGACTTATTTTTCTCCACCCTTAAAATTTTTATATCCCATTAGCTGTCACTAGCTTGGCAATAATCTTGTTCAAATGAAATCACTTGAATTTAGTGATTTTCACTTGAACTTAAGATGTATTTTATAAGTACATGTAGCCTTATCAGCCAATTTAGAGGAATGTTTGAGTCCTGGTCCAATGTACGAGAGATGGTAATTTCGTCCGCATTATCGCATGAAAGTCATTTGTCAATGGTTCCGCGAACATCCAAAGTAAAGGAGAGTATCCAAAATATAAAATAATTAAATTGGATTTGAAGAGCGTTATAAGCAGGACATGTAAAATCAAACCAGAGACTATTAGTGTAAAACACCTGACAAAAAATAGCAATGACTCCTCTTAGATACGGCAGAGCATCAGCCTCTCGCTTGACTCTGGCTGGCTTCAGTGCGAAAATTATTCTGTGTGTATAGTATTCGCTTTATTTAAAAAAAAACATTCAATAATTTTTTTTTACGGTATAGACTTTCTACAAGTACATATTTTAAACATGTTTGTTTTATATGTAACCACTTTGATCCACCCTTGATTAAATTTCTCAAATATTTCTGAGTCTTAATTAAGTAATAAAAAACATGACAGGCACTACCCTTGAGAAAAAGTTATTGTTTTACTGAGAAGTTGATGAACTAATTGGCAAGGTGAATATAATTTAAACTTTCCAGAAAGCAATACAATCTGCTCTCTGATCTCTCACAGTTAAACAAAATCTGCAATTAAGAGATGGGCATACGCACATGCCCCGAGTAATTCATTAAGACTTAAATACATTGTGGTACTAATTACAGTGCACACATTTCTACAAGTTAAATTGTTAACATAAATAAGTTCATATTTAACTCATCTGACATATTAAACTAATTATTTTAATACTGTTTAATTAACAAAAGTGATCGAGCAATATTTGTATTACTCTACAAAAATTAAATCCATTTAGTTGCAGCGAATAATTTTAATCTGTAAGTATAACCTTCATTGCGGTATTTGAAAGATTTCAATCTTCTATTACGTGCTCTACCTACTTCGTTGTGTGAAAATCAATAAGTTTTTAAACTCTCTCTTATGAACAGTGCAAGTAATCTTTCTTTAATAGGTTATTCAAATGTCAATTTTGAACTTGTGAAATAATAGTTCATATTAACTTGTCAGATCAGAAAAAAATCAACTAATAAAAAAAATTAACTAAAGCAGCTTTTTGATTGCAGTAACAAGTTATTTTGATTTCAGTTATGAACACGTCTCTTAAAGATTTAATAGAATTTAAGTTTAGAAACCGGAGACCGTCGGTTCGAATCCTGCCGGAACTCAACAATTTTTCAATGTTGTTTCCTAGTTGGTTTTGTTGGTTGGCAATTTGGGCCGACCGACTAATTGTCTGAACAGTAAGATGATCTATGCGTCGGATGGACATGTCGGTCCACCCACCAACCCCTATTGGACCACCGTGGTGGGACACGGTCCAAAAACCCCGTAAAAATTAAGAAGACGTGCATTAGGGGAGGCCTAAGTCCACAAGTGGATTAAAACAAGGCTGATGATGATGAATGGAAAACAAAAATTTTATGCAAATATTTTTTTAATAATTAAAAAACTAAACAAAAATACTTTTGTAACTTCATAAGTAGTATTTCAAAACTAGATTTATAGTAAGTAAGAAACTATAAAATTTCAATAAAATACCAAAAACTGCTAGTTACACCTAAGCGTCAGTCAGACAACAATAATAAAACACTGCTGTGTTCCGGTTTGAAGGGCACCGTAGCCAGCGTATTTTCTGGGTAAACGAGACTTAACACCTTATGTCGCACGGTAGGCAGCGTGTTGGTGATACCACTAATATTGCCATTGTCAATGGGCGACGGCGACTTCAGGTTCTCCCCATCTGGTTCTTCCCATCTGGTGGCCCGACTGCTCGTCTGCCTGCGTAGGCAATAAAAAAATAGATTACAGATTTTATTAAATTGTTTGAGACATTTTGAATTATAAATTAATACGAATTTTTCCTTTAAATTGTATCCAAGTTTTTACGGGCATTGAACGAGCTCGATAGCTTTCAAAATGGAATCAGTTAAGAAAGAATGAAGCACGACAAAACACTTTAAATTCTCTTTCCCTGTTCCCTGCATAACTACGAGCACTTGGTTTTTTCTCCTTATATTGAATAATTTTTCGAATTGAGAGTCATTTCAATAAATCGCTGCAGGTAGAAATATTATGCAGCATCGCGTCTGTGCGTAGCAAAGATTTTTTTAATCGTGACTTAAATGGTTGTAGAGAATACATTCCTAACATTTTTATGCCCTAAGATCGAATGTGTAATGATCAAACTTTCCATTACCCTAAAAGCGACATACATTACAAGCTTTTGGTGCCCGATATCCCAAAATTATATCAATCGTTTACAATTGTAAAGTAGTATAAAAAGCCTCAAGCGAGAGCTATCATAGAAGTATCTACTTGAATTATAACATGCTTAATTGCAACTGGCTTTAACACGTCATTAGACACATCTTTATGGGTTTCGTTTTAAACATCCGCTATACAAATTTTAGAAAAGTATTTTAAAAGCAATGCATATTTAAATATTGGTGTAAATAGTTTTAAGGATATAATATATCGAAGCGTATATAAACACTTAACTGTAAAAATTATTATTTTTATCATATAAATTTAAAGTATATAAAAACATATAATTTATTTTTAATACAAGTAACTATAGTTAAGCTAATTTCGTTAAAAGATCAAAAGATTGAATGTATTAAATTTCAATATGATTGATGTTTTTTGCAAAAATGCCAAATAAAATGCGGAAGGTATATAGGTAACAAATACTTATTATAAGTATTTTCTTATGTTAACGGTTTTCTTAGACTTTTAGCAATTATTTTACTTACGTTTTTAAAAATTTACGTGCTCTAACGTAAACTAATAATAATTATAAGATACGCTTAATGTGATAGAAAGACAATGATAGAAAAAAGTACTCAATAAAAAGTTATTTTGCATCTGATATCTGTCTGAGAGGACAAGATATGCTAATCTACATCCAATGCCAACAAATAAGGTGCGAGACAAACATTTTTACACAAAGTTATAAAGAACATATCATGTTATTTTATTGACATTTAATAATTTTTTCTCGCGAACTTCTTTTAAAGTCATTTTTTTTTTAAATTACTTGTTGCTTGCGACTTCAACCGCGATATAATATTTAGAAAATTTATCGAAAATAAGTTGCCTAAGTTAGTCAAAGTTTCATCTAGCTATCTTCAAGTGAAAACTCCACCAAAATCGAAGCAGTCATTCCGAAGATTAGCAAAACAAAGAGACAAATAAAAAATGAAAAAAAATATATGTTTTGTTGTATTTATCGGCTATATATCACAATGTAATTATTTTGATGTTACAGATAGACTTGTATTTATTTTCTCTGAATTCATGGTTCTGATTAATCAAAAAGGTTGTCTATCAGAATTATCCGATAAATTTTTGGAAAATATGTGATTTATCTTTGAAGTTATTAAATGTGCTTGGTATATATAAGCTATAAATTATATATATGAGAACTTTAATAAAATTATTTGTTCTTGCTTGATGCTAGTAAGTTGATTTGAAGAACATAAATTATAATAATTCGATAATTGTCTTTTTTTTATATACAAGCTGCAAAACAAATATGTTCGGATTAAAATAACAGTTGTCATTCTTGGTTGATATAATTATTCCAATTAGATGGAAATACAACAATGTTTATTTTCGTCCAACACCTTGTTATTTTATATCATTCTTATTGTCGCATTAATTCTCTTAACTTGTGCTAGTAATTAGTGTCGGTCACTCCTTTTTATAACATGTGCTTCGTAGTATGTTTTATACATACCATTTAATAATTAATTCTTTTAATTTTGTGAATACCTAATTATTGAATCAAAATAACTTTATTAACTTTAAAGGATTTCAACGCGTTTCTATACGTATTTAATTATATTTTAACAACCGATGATTCGAGCTGAGGTCGTGTTAATGGAATGCCGTTATTTATTTGTGTAATTAATTAAAAAATAAATTAAATATTCGTTTCTGGTTCTATGATCTCTACTTATTCTGTTAAATCTTTCAATGTTGAAAAACTTTTATTATGAGGCTTCCAACCAAATAGTTAATAGTATATTTGTATTTTGGATTGTAACATTTCATCATCAGCTTGTGTCAGTCCACCTCCGGGGCCATAGGCCTCCCCTAATGCACGCCACCCTATCCGATCTTCGGCTATTCTCATCCAGCCCACTTGCATCAGGGTATCCTACACTAGTGCCCAGCCTGGGTCGAGCAACGCCGAGAGGTGCGTAGTGTCGTGGGGCACGACCTTTCGCTTCCTGCCGTTGTGCGCAGGGTGTTAGAGAGCGAAAGGTCGTGGGGAGCCGTCCTTACTTTTTGTGAGGACGTGATGACCCGGAAGGAAGCCGCGGAAAGGGACAGGGAGGCCAACAGCACCCTAGCTATCCGCAGAAGAAGGCCAGGGCGCAGAATTGTCCAGGGCCCTGACACTGAGCCCTGGGCGGCCGGCAGAGGTGCCGCCGCCGAGAAGGGCTCAAGAGGCAGCTCCTAAAGCGACGGTCCGGGTGTCCCAACACCCGGAGAGAAGAGCCTGAGAGGGCGAGGGTCACGTCGCGCCGGGGTCGCCAAAGACTGTCATCAGCGCCCGCGGCCCCGGCTACAGCGACGCGAGAAAGGAACAACCGTTGGTTTTTTAGTGGGTATACCGGCCGCTCCATCTTGTTCCGGGGGGCCCCACATATCCCTGCTGCCCCCTCACTCTGGCGGCGGGGAATCCGTAAGCTGGATTTTTCCAACGGCAAAAAAAAAGAAGGGTATTCTACACTAAGTTTGCCGGGCCTTGGTGTCCACTCCAAAACTTTCTGACTCCATCGTTCATCAGTTCTGCGGCTTATATGACCGGCCCACTGCCGTTTCAGCTTACTAATCCGGTGGCTATATCGGTGGCTCTGGCTCTCTGACGGATCACATAATTTCTGATGCGGTCCTTCAGAGATACTCCGAGCATAACACTTCACCTCAGAATGAAATAAAATATCTTTCACAATTTTAAGCCGCTCTGGTTATGATGTTCTCGCTCTTTCTTCTAAGCCTTTCTTTCTAACTTTTAAGACCAATTTACATCTTGGACAATTTCTAATCTAGCTAATATTTTACGAAATTAAAATTATACAAATATTCAACAAAATATATTATGTTTATACATAATATAAGTAGAGACTGACATGGTTTAAAATTTACAGATAAAAAAATTATAGAATTTATCGTTTCTAATAGCACGAATAAAGAAAACTTTATTATGATCCAAAAAATAACACCTACAATATTGAGTTAAATGAAAATGTTAAGAATATTAAAATAAATGGCAGCTTTCGCATTTCAAAGCTGAATACAACTCTTTACTTTTAGATTCAGCGCTTGTACCTTTAAAAAGCATTGGTGTTACATTGGTGTAATTTAGGCACAGTTTTAAGTATACTAAGCATTTATTTTCTGTCTATGCATAATCAGCCTGCAGCTGGACATAGGCCTCCATAATACACCCCTTTCCATTGGGGTTTGGACCGTATCCACCACGCTGGTCCAATGCAGGTTGGTGGGTGGACCGACTTTACATGCCCATCGACGGATGGATCACCTTACTTTTCAGACAACTGGGTGATCGGCCCAATTGCCCTAACCATATAGGAAACAACTGTCTATACAATGCGATAATTAATATTTTAATTTTTTGGCCAACAAATACTGTTTTAAAGGCAACAGGAGGCGGTGTCAATAGTGGTCAATCAAAATCTAACAAGTATTTTTTTGCACATAAAATCAGCACATACTTTTAGCTATTTTAAATAATATCTTCACATTTTCATTTCAATATCGTTGTTTTGTGTTTATTGGAGTAAGCAAAAATACTCCATCGAACACTCGCATTAAACAAGAATACAAATGAAATCATTTCGTATTCAGTTAAGTTTATAATCTCTTTTACGTCTACGTTGATTATTCTCGTAATTATGATTTTTTTGTAAATTTCCTGTATAAATATTAAGCGTCTTGAAATAAGTCTGATTTTTCTAGATAATTATTAGACTTTATTAATGCAAATCTTATTAAAAATAAACCTACTGTTATTTGTGAAGTATAAAAATATTAAAATAGATAGCTGTTACGTGCATATAAGTAGAATAATTAAATGAACAAACAGAACTTCTTGTTGGTATGTATGTATGTGGAATATATCTACGCAAAAGAAACCTAATATTTCAATATTAACACTCAAATCTGATAAGTAAATTGTTAAACCTTTATTTATGTTTATGTGTATTCGTACTTAACGAACACTTTGTATTATTTTATCGGAAATACAACATTTTAAAAAATACAGGAAAATTTCTAATTTACTTGACGTTTCATTTGACATAACTCCCGATTGCAACTGGCTTTAATATAAATAACATTTCACTCGACCACATTGTTATGGTTAAGGCTCAGTGTTTGCACATCTGTTGTTGAAATTTAGAAACTTAAAGGAAGTGATGCATAATTAATTAAGGACCGCATCAGATGTTATGTTATCTGTCAGAGAACCAGAGTCACCAATATAGCACACCGGATTAGTAAGCTGAAGTGGCAGTTGGCCGGTCATATAAGGCGCAGAACTGACGACCGCTGGAGTCGAAAAGTTCTGGAGTGGAGATCGAGGCTTGGCAAACGTAGTGTAGGACGCCCTGCGGCAAGATGGAGTGACAGCCGGATTAGTCAGTGGATTTCCAGTTTCGGGACGGTTTTTTGGATAGTTTATTTTTATCATGCCCGAAAACGACCCATTTAATTTCACATGTTTCTTAAGACGTGATGTATGGTGATGATTTCATTAAATCTTGGCTTCTGCATTACATACAATACATTACAATCCACAAAAGCGTTTATGAATTTGTTATGGCCCTAAATCCATAAACATATAGAATATTGAACCATATCTAAAGTAGCGATAAACTTTTCTGTAACTGCAAACAAACTATATTCGCCCCTTGCTGATAATAGCAGTCACCAGTTTTTCTTTCTCTTTTTGAAAGAAGTAGGCATTCGTGCGCGTTTCATATGTGTAAACTAACTCTTCTGTCCTGTTTTTCCTTAAATATTTCTGAAACTGTTAGTTACTTATTAACTAACAAGAAGAGATAACTAGTTTTCAAACAAATGAAAAAAATATGAACTTATTCCTCTCGGAACGAAAAGTAATAAAAACATACGCTTGCAATTGAGTACCGTTCTTCAATTATTTTGGGAAGTCGGTCAATTGAGTGGTGAGGCGAATATGATTTAACCCTCTTTAAAGCAAAGTACTTCCGAAGCGCGTGCTTTAGAAACCGGAGATCGTGGGTTCGAATCCTGAGGGGACTCATCAAATTTTCCTTGTTGTTTTCGAGTTGGTTAGGGCAATTTAGGCCGATAACCCAAATGTATGAAAAGTATGATGACACGGCGAATGGGCATGTCAAATGTCGGTCCACCCACCAACCCACATTGGACGGGTGGGATACAGTTCAAAAACCCCTAAGGGGAGGCCTACAGGCTGATGATGAAAGCAATTCAATATACCTCTTGATGCGTTGAGGCATCAAATGTACTGAGTTATGAACAGATATACATGTATATTCTGTGTAATACTTAAAGACTTAAATATATTGTTCTACCAATAAGTACAGCGGACACACTTGTACAAGTGGAAATCGTTGACATAAACAAATTCGTAGCTAACGTGTTGATTCGGTTTGCTATTTCAATATTGTTTATTGAATAAATGTGATAAAGCAATATTTGTATTATTCCATAAAAATCAGATCCATTAAATTAATTAGACTTATAACTAATAATTTTAACCTGTAAGCATAACGTGCCCGCTTTTAGTACGGTATGTAAAAGATTTCAATCTTCTATTACATGCTCCACCAACTTCGTTGAGACTTTCTCTTTAGAATAGCGCAGGTAGGTCTAGGGCAATCCAAAATTAATCTTTCTTGAGAATGTTATTTAAATATGGATATGTAACTAGTAAAAAAAATAGTTTCATATAAATTTATCAGGTGCGAAAACATTTTACTAATTATAAAATATTCTCAAGCATCTTTTTAATGTACTACAAGTTATTACGATTGGAAACAGAGACTAAGCAAATACTTTTATTGCTAAATATTATGGACTAAACTAACTAACTATTATAGATTAAATTAGAATTTTAAATGTCATCATGTATCGTATGCTTCTCTCAAGATTGAATTTTGGCTGAAAATATTTTACTGACTATCGAAGGGAATTCATCTCGAATCGTATTATTCTTCAATTATAATTAATTGTATTAGCAACTCTCTTTATTAATAAATTGATTGGTACGTTTTTATATTAAAAATAATAGAAGGCCTATGCCTACTATCCATATGCTCCTATGCTCCAGCAGTGGTCCAACACAGGCTGATGACGATGATGATGATGATGATGAAGATATAGCATAAACAAACACGCACACACCAGATAAAATAACATAAGTAACAGTAACAGTTTAAAGTTATTTTTTTAGGTCGTAAGAGACGGGATAATTGCAAAAAATGTAAAATAGACTACGATAAATATATTTAGAGGTTTTAATGATCTAGTCCTTAGTGAATTGTTCTTGTAATTTAAAATATTACGTATTAACATTTAAATTGTATCCTAGTTTTTGACGAACATTGACACCCGAAAGCTTTTTGAATGAAATTACGCGACAAAATACTTTAAATTCTCTTTCTTTGTCTTTGAGTGTGATTCGTGCATAACTACGAGTACTTGGTTTTTTCTCCTTATATTGAATAATCTATCGAATTGAGAGTCATTTCGATAAATCGCTGTAGGTAGAAATATTATGCAGTATCGCGTCTATGCGTAGCAAATATTTGTTAATCATAATTTAAATGGTTGTTGAGATTACTTTCGTTACACAACTTATCATTATCCTAAAAGCGTCGTTATTGCTTTTGGTGCCCGATTTTCCAAAATTTTATAAAATATTGCGACGAATATTTTTACTTATGATATTAAGAACATACCAGAGAAATAAGATGCTACAACGGAAATCGTAGGGCCAAGACGCGCATACTTATTTTGTAATCCGCTTATATGGCTAAAGCTTACAAGATAAACATATCAAAATGATGTGATATAGAATGGTACCTCTTCACTAGATCTATGTTCAGTTGGTAATAATGCATGGCTATATATAAACACTTACTCAGAGTAACATTTTGAAATAAAGATATGTACTAATTACAAAAATGTAAAGAAATGCTTACAAAATTCACATGCGATGTATGGATCATCTTACTTTTCAGACGCTTGATCGGCTCAAATTGTCCTAACCAACTAGG
Organism: Lamproptera curius; assembly: GCA_029286875.1. Lineage (NCBI taxonomy): Eukaryota > Metazoa > Arthropoda > Insecta > Lepidoptera > Papilionidae > Lamproptera > Lamproptera curius. The sequence goes on from JAGSMT010000079.1 coordinate 969,379, forward strand.
AAACACATTAGAAAAGTCGTTGAGTCCCCGCTGGATTCGAAGCGATGACTTCCGGTTACTAAAGCACATGCCTTTACCACACGTTAACATGCTATGGAGTTAAATGTTAAGGTTAACGGTTAATAAAGTTAATTTATTGGAGGTTAAATGAAACCGAAAGTGTTTATTTTTTTGTTACATTTCTTTAAACCTAAAACATCTTCTCTGTTGTCTTTGTAAAAGGAACACATTGTTGTTAATATACAATATTAGTTTAAATAATATTCAGTTTAGAAATTGATTACCAAAAATATGTATTGTTTAAATTTATCAAAATAATTATACTGCGTAAAAAATCCAATGTGTGGATTTTTTAAATCTTGGAAATTCGTAACCTCAAAGAATAAATACATTTTGTAAATAATACAGTTTATTTTACAATAAAATATTCTTATTTTAAATGAAAAAAAAAATTATGGTTTATAATTTTACGTATATTTAATTCATTTTTGCTATATAAAAATGAATATTACAATAGCCAATTATTATTGAGCTTATTTAAGTAATACAAAGAATGACCTGTTATTTCTGATAGCATTAATTAGCAAAGAATATTGATGCGTTAAAATGAATGAGATAAAATAACAAGGTCTTAGACCAAAATAAACGTGGAATTGTTATTTTCCAACCTGTTGTGTTTTCATCTAAATGGGAGATTATATCAACCATGAATGCCAATGCTATTGTGTTTTATTTTGCCTGTATCCATATAGATAAAGCTATAATTTATGAACGATGAAAATAAATATTCGTCTCGTATAAAATTATTAAATTTACACAGGCCTGTAATAAAAATTACATTTAAACAAAAATATTTTCCCGCCCGTTTAATAGTATACAAAACATAAGATGTGAATATTAATTTAACCTCGTAAGTCCTGTATTATTTTTAATCAGTAGTTATATCTACCGGCTGTACTATACCAAGTACAAACTAAAAATAGTGCTTCAGACCGAGACAAACCGATGTCAGATTAGGGCACTTTTTGAAGTGAGCTTGTGTTGTTAGTATTTTTTACGGTATGTTAGTGATGTATAGCATCTCTTTGAGAAGTTAAATGTTAAAAATATTTTGTACTTGTGTGAGTACATTAGGTTTATATGCAGAAAATGAAAACCAATATAAAAATGGCAAAAGTTTTATTTAGTATGAAAAATAAATCGTTTATTCTTCTAAACACATAAAAATTAAACTTCTTAGAAAAATAACAAAAATTCAGTCTTCGAGACCACTAGAGCATAATTATTAACTTATACTTATCAAAATAAATCACATAATAATCAGCCTTACCTAGGTACTAATTAATTGACATTTTATAAGAAAATCATGGTCAAGTACAAGAGATCAACATATTCATCAACTGAACCCGACCAGAAATGGTTTTTATTTCGTATTTTTTAATTCTCTTGATGATGAAAGGTCCTGAAACAATTCCTTGTCGGGTTCAGGCAAAGAGCTACGTTACAGTCAGAGCATTTAAATAAACTTCTCTTATTACACCCAACCAGACGGCATATTTGCTGTTTCTCTAGGTTTTCTGGTAGATGGATATTGCCATGTAAGCTTCGCATTTTTGATGGTATAGGTACTAATCCCGGTCTACCTACGGACCGTTTTACAGGTCGTTCTTCGCAATCATTTTCCATCTCGTATAGTTCCACCAGCTGACATTTTTCTAGGATGTGTTCAGCGAATTGCATTTTGTAATATCTCAATTGCTGTATCTTTTTTACTGGGATGCCTTTTTAATTCTGTCCGTTTGTACATAATCCATGAATTGCTGATAGCCAGGTCCATCATATGAGATATAAATCTCACAGGCCATTTTTTTGTTCTAGCTCTTGCTGGACAAACTGCAATCAATCAATCCGCCATGTCTACACCACCCATATTACAGTTGTATTGCTTGATAACTTCTGGCCTTACAACTTGTTTATACTCCTTATTTTCTTGCACCAACGGGAGCAAACATCAGTTTCACGAGCTGCGTGAGCTGTTGAGATCATTACTACATACAGGTGTATTATCCATCCATTTCGTTATTGCAATAGTATTATCGGTGTTAGTCAATACTTGATAACTTCCTCGGCCTCTTTTCTTCAAGCTTGAATCGGATTCAAGTGTATTTCTGATGGCAGCAGGTATTCTATTTTTCATTATAGTTCCGGCACATTTAAGGCCTCTGTTGGAAAGTTCTTTTGCTAACTTTACTGTCGAAAAATATCTATCAAAATAAATTATTGAGCCTGGTACCAGAATTTCGCTCAGGGTCAAAACAGCACTTTCGCCTAATCCAAAACCAGCATCAGTGTAGCATGGGAAAGTTGTTTTCTTGGTATACAGCAATATTGCAAACTAAGCCATCAGGATTTGCTAATATAAAAGCTTTAGCCCAACTTATTCAGGCAATATTGCTTCATCCCACATGTGCCGGAGAATGGGATTATCATCTCGTCTAAACTAATTTGCTGCTCCGGTACTTGTTTAAGACACCCAGCCAGCACACTATCAAGTATTGGTCTTACTTTCCAAAGTTTGTCTTTCTCACGTTCTTCTTGAGTTATATCATCATCATACACAAGTTTTATTGAATTTCGAATAAGGAAATACCTGTCATGTGACATAAAATTAGCTATCATGTCCACCCGCCAGTTTTTTCCCAATACATTCTCTGGACTGGACAGTTAATGCAAGACATTAATATCGATATTGCACAAAATACTTTGGTTTCTTGCAGTGTCAGGTTTAAGCACTTTCCAGTCCTTTTCAAAAAGTTTGATTCTTTTATCCGTCATTAACATGAAAATTTCATCGGTGATATAGTTATCGATATATTTGAATTTATCATAATAACTACTCTCGTCCAAATACATAGGCAAGTAATTAGGCTGCATCAGAGGTGAATTTGTAAATTGCAATTTGTTATTTTCATACGAGTGCCTTAGGATGGTTTGTCTCGTTTACTCAGCAATCACGCAGGCTACGGTGCCGTTCGAACTGGAATACAGTAGTGCATTTATACTACTGCTTGGCGGCAGAAATAGGAATTTTACAATGTTGCAGGCCAACATTTTTTTATCAATACTTGCCACAATGCATATCTTGTGTTTTTGTAAAAGATTAACCTGCGTTCCTCTGTGACAATGTTAAACCGTGATGAGCTTTCTACTGGGGAAAGTATCGCTTCAATATTTTTGAGTTTATTCGTTACACACAAAACATATATCTATCACATTTATGATATGAGTGTAGATCAAATATAACCGCTTTCAATTTTTGCCCTTGTACAGCTGTACCCACCGTTTTTTAATTACATTAGTGCAGTGGAGTTTAACAATGTGATATATTATTTACGAGGGTTTAACGTAGACTCAGAACTACCAAAAATGTGTGAAAACAATAACAGATCCCGTTTTTTTGTCATATTCTGTTTCATATTTTGTTTAATAACACCTTACCATTTTTTTCTATTGTTATTCTAATGCTAAATTTGAACGTTCTTCACTGCAATATTCATAAAAAAAAGACGTTTTCTCGCGCCCTTTTTAAAAGTAAACAGGATCACGACATAAACAAGAAATACACGTTCAATGCGCAAATTTATTGAGAAATAATAAACAATGTGCTAGTGTAGTTCAATAAAACATGGGGTCTGAAACGCCAATACGTATATATTGTATTACGCCAGTACAATACGCATATATTGTTAAAGTAATTAAAGCACCAAATAAAAAAAAAAATCTGTTAAACGTTATATTAAACGTGTGTGTATATTACTAATATAAAACATGAAAAGGAAAGAATAAATTGGACGCGATCTCTTTAGAAAGTTAACTCTAGTTTATTTATTTTTGATACTTATATTAATCACAAATTTACCATTGTTTACCAGGCTTACATTGAAATTAATACTTTAGGCATTAAGGCCGCCTTTGTACGGATTACTTTGAACAAGTTTGAATAAATGAATAAATTATACAACAATCCAACAGTCGTTTGTTTTTGTTTAAATTTTGCTAATCATCAAGATGAAAGCGCTACTAGTATTCAGACAATCCCAAGAGCATAACTAATGACTATCTTCTGATTATTTTTTAATGGAAAAAAGCTTCGTTTTAAAAATTTTACGATAAACTATAAAATATCATTAAAGTTAATCAGTTCGTCGTTAGTTATTTTCTTTCCTATTAATACTAAAGATAATATAACAAGCATTAATTACGGATTTTATTATGCTATTGTTATCGTTTAATGCGGGAATAATTCATAAACTCTTTTATTAAATTATGATTTCATTTGTTACAAACAATTTTACTCATTAAGTCTGACTAATACGTTACGTTTATTAAAGGAAATTAATGGTTTCAAGCTCGTAGTATTTGCTCCAAATACTTCGTTGAGTGAAACTCGATAAGTAGTTTAATTTTCTCTGAGGGGTAACGCAGGTAGGTCTGTGGCGGGTTGAAAATTTATGTGACAATCGTTCCCTTTAGTTTATTTATATACGAATTTGTGATATATGAAGGGAGAGTTGTACCTAAATTGTTTATGTAGTATGCTTGAAGTTATAGTATTCCCTAGACAATAACAGTTGAAGATTTCGTTATGACTTTGAAATAATTTATTGAATTCTTATAATTATAAACGACCCTCAAACATCTTACAGAAGAGTAAGTTAAATATCAACTTTGAGACACGAATTTTTTTACGAGCTTGTTTCGTTTACGTCGCTCATTCACATTTCGTTAGTGACACCTTGTCAGCCGGCCAGCAGGTACTAACATTTTCCAGAAATTCGTTGTAAAAAATGCAGTAAGAGTTTAGTATGTAGTAAAATAGACAAATGCAATCAAAATATTTTAATTTTACATGATGTTATTGACATTGTTTTAAATATAAACTCTAGGATATTGTTCCTGTTATAAGTAGGAGATGAATAAGTGTTTTGTACACGAAATAAAATCGAAATCGTGCATCTAAATATTTGCATAATTTTTCTACGGATTGGCAAAGATTTGGTTGGTAATTGAAGATACCTTTTTGAAACAATGTTATACTACTAGAGTTTTAAACCCGGTAGTTTTACCGGGTTATTTATTGATTTTATATTGATTTGTAAATTTCATGTGATTTGATTGTCATAAAATATTTTAAAATGAAATTATAAAATGTGTACTTCTCCCCGCAATGTTTTATTTACTGATAAGAACTATTGCATTAAACTCTGCGTTACATCAAAACTGAAATTTTTCTTATAACAAAGCGAGCAATCATCAAGAGAATTGTGAATGCATACCGCAAATTATTTTCCATACCGGCATATGTAACTATGTTTTACAGAACAATAGGTGTGATTCGGAAGCCTTTATTGGCTGCCATTTAATTTTTGTTAAGACAAATATATATATCGAAGCGAGATTATTGTTAATGTTTATTTAATTGTAATTATATAATTATTAAGTCTACCCCGTGACCACGGCCACTGTAAAATGTTCGAAACGTCGGGAATTTAAAATGTAAAATAAACGCGATAAAATCCGTAAAATAATTTTATTTAATAATGTATAATATTCGCGCAAGCAATAGAAATAGTTATGTAATTATATAAGATATTTGGAGCGCTTAACACCGAATGAAGTAGCAAGCGGTGCCATTTTGTGTCAGAGTTGATGGTGACAATTTACACATGGTGTATGTACGTAAACTCATCGGCTCAAAATCAGTAAGCAACCTTGTAATTCAGCTTACTTTTGATGTTAATTTTTAGGTCGGAATGATGACAAATTAGAAAGATTCGCAATCATCCACAATATCCAGCCATTCAAATGCTCCATTCTGATTTAATATACATTTATTAATTATTTCATAAGTCCATTTTGTATTGTATATGGTAGAAAAGTTATTTTAAATTTATAAATCAAAGCTTCAAACACAGTTAATGTTTAACGCGATGAAGCAGTTAGTAGTACTGAATCGGAAGGCTTTGTTAATTGGTATTCGCATTGCAGTCTGAACTAATTGTGCTAAAGCGAGGGCTTCATGCACGTTCAAAGATTTTATTGCAAATACAAAAAACTCCAAATACCAATACTTATTCACGTTAAATTAGATTCCATTCGTAAATGTTGTCTAAAAGAAATTGTACATGTTTTTTTGCTTGTTTTCTATTTAAATAACAATTTAAGGAATTAATTTCAGAAGCAAACAAAATTATGAAATTTAACCTCCTCTTCAGGGATTTGAGATAAAAATAAAGAAATATCTTTTTATTTGGCGAAATTGTAGAAATACGTAAAATATGAAACATATCACTATTGACTTCAGTACTGTTTATAAAAATTTAAGAAGTATTGATGCTATGCACTCCACGCTTTTTTTTAATATTTTATATGGCTACGTGCGTGTGTAATTACTGGGTAAAGGCGACATAATGCACCCACTCGAACTGCGTCTAGCGCAGTATTGGTGTCATGCGCTAACCTTCTTATTGGTATAGGGTATTGCTTACTTACAGTAAGCTTACTTACTCGTTTAATTAAATAACCGATGAAACGCTATGAACGCTTCTCACTAATTCCGTTCCTAGTACAGTCTAAACACATTTATACCCCTTTGCACGTACATTGCAAATCTAATATTTTCATCTAAATCTTATTAATTAATAAGAAAGTTTTATTGTTGTATGTTTGTACAAAAGACGGCACTTAATTAATTTTTAACCTAATTCACATAAAACATACGTTTTGTATCAAAATGAAACTCTAGATTAAATAAACTTCTGCAAACCTTAAATGTATACTTTTTAATAAATTTTGGCTATAATAAAAAGTATCCGTAAATAAGCCTGTAATAGTCTACCGCTGGACATAGGCCTCCCTTAATACCTAATGGATTGGGTTTTGGACCGTATTCCACCACGCTGGTCCAATGCGGGTTGGTGGGTGGACCGACTTCTTACATGCCCATCCGACGCGTGGATCATCTTACATTTAGACAATTGGGTGAACGGCCCAAATTGCCCTAACCAACTAGGAAACAACAATGAAAAGTTGTTGAGTTCCCGCAGGATTCGAACCCCCTCCAGTTTCTAAACACGCCTATTCAACTAGGCTACGGAAGCAGTTTTAGTTAAGTCTATAGAATCCATTATCCTACTCAGACAATTGGTCCTTCTGTATGTATATGTGCCTTTATTTGTTCAGACAAGTTTTTTAAATTTGAAAGAATAATGCTAAATCGAACTTAGTCTTAACAATGGAAAGACATCAAACTTAAAGCTAAAAAGAAAGTACATAAAATCGAATGATTTTGACGTGGACCACTCTGTGGCGGCGACCACTCTGTTCAAAAGGCGCTAAATATCCCTGACCGTCTACGAGGAAGGGAAAGACCACCTGCCACCTGTTGGAGCATTTTTCATAAAGATCTTCAACGCAAGAATTTGAGCGCTCGGGCAAGCTTGAGTAGAACGCTCTGGCGCAAATTTACGAGGAGAGACGACCCTAAGTAAACTGGGAAGAGGTGAGGCCAAAGAAAACGTTCAAGGAACCGCAAAATATGTCCAAATGTCAAGACTAGCATCAAGTATGTTAAAAAAGCTACACATTAGAACTAGAGGTGAATTTAAACCAAGATTAGTTAGTAAATCTGGCGTAAAAATGTTTTGGCAATTGTTTTACGCGGAATTTTTAGAGAACAGATAATGATAATTTGTTGTACGTCGCTGCAATTTAAGTTATTATTTTTGAGGAGGAACAACAGGGAATGAATCCTACGACGGTTTATAAGACTGCATATTAAAAAAAAATAATCCGTCCTTGAATAGCTGCACCTATGGGATACTCCCTTAGAAAAATATGCTAAATATTTAGTGAATTTAGGTTGAATGTTTTCATACCGCTGAGAATGGACACTATAAAATGGGTTCCAGACTACGCATGCATATTCCAATTGTCTACGGACCAGCGTATTGTATAAAACCATCTTAGATTGATTAATTTTAAACTCTGCAGTCAATCGCCTTAGAAATCCCATTGACCGAGCCGCGTTTGAAACAATAGAGTCAATATGAGAATTAAAAGAAATTGCCCTATCGATAATGATACCTAGATCCTTTATTTTAATTACTTTAGTTAATATTTTGTCGTCAATCGTATAAGAACATTAAAGAGATTTTGTTTTTCTGCTGAACCTTATGTGGAAACATTTATTTACGTTGAGCTCGATGTCGTTAGTTTGGCACTATTCAAAAGCTCTATTCAGATCTCAATATCTTTTGTCGAGACGATAGTTCTATATAATTTAAGATCGTCAACAAATAGTAGGAACTTACAATTTAGAATTTTCACTGTGAGCTCATTGATAACGACCAAGAACAATAACAGGCTGAGGTGGGATCCTTGTAGTACTCCAGATACAGCAATGTATGGTTTTGAGGTATAGCCACTTAAAGCCACTATTTGGTGTCTTTTTGCAAGGTAATAATTAAAACATTGCAGCAATAATCCAAGGATTCCAAAATGTTTTAATTTCTTAATTAAAATAGTATGGTTTACTTTATCAAAGGCACTGGCAAAATCCGTATAAATTGCATCAACCTCACGTCCTTGATCCAGTTCTTTATTTATGTCTGAAACAAAACATGTCCGGTTGGTGGCAGTAGAGCGTTTGGTACGAAAACCATGTTGATGGGAAGATAGCATGGAGTCTAGATGGTTGGACATAATGGGACAAACAGCTTATTGCAATGTTGACGAACGGCTTCATATTCTATTAAATCGCGTGGATTATTAAACTTACGATATCTTAATGTAATTTTATTCTTTCCGGACAATCTCCTAATTAAAGAATAGCTAAACCGCGATGGATAATTTGATTTACATGCCTTTCGCTTTGGTACATATTTATCTCTTAGTTCATGTTTGTAAAGCACCGACACCATTTCATTAACAATTCTTGGTACCGCAAACATGTCATGCCAGTCTAAAGCTCTCACTTCTTGAATAATTTTATCATAACAAACCTTGAAAAAGTTATGCCTGCTTGAATGACAGGGTTTCAATAAGCATACATTATTTAAACGTGATAGCGTTATTACCAGTCCAGGATGATGAGTATCGAGATTACATAAAGGATCAATAGATTCATTAACAACAATATTGGATAGGTTACTTACTATTAAGTCTATTTTTTTTTCTTTACATTAAAAACATTATTGTACTAGTACATGCTGTTAGCTGGCATAAAATCAACGAATAAGTAACCTAAGGCGTTTTGATAATTCGATGGTACCATGAATAACAGCTGATCATCTTTTAGCCAATCAATAAATGAGAGGTTGAAATCTCCTAATAACATAACGTCATCAACTTTACACATTACATCATTGACTTTGTTGAGATATTTACTTAAGGAATCGAAGCGCGGGGGAGGTGGTAAGTATATAACACAAAGAGTGATTTTTTTAGTTACATTGTCCATTTGCACTGTGATAGTTACCCATAAGTCCTCGCAATCACTTTCCAAAGCTACAACGCGAGAAGACAAAATGTTTGCTGAAATTGCTATTAAAACACCTCTTCCATCCTTTTTGGAACTGTTCGAACACTGACGATCTCTGCGATAAACATTGTACCTTGAGTGTATAAATTCGTGATTCTTTACTGAGGAGTTAAGCCATGTTTCAGTAAGAGCAATGATGTTATAAATACGCTACGAGCGCTACGAAGCTTAACAATAACATTGCTACAAGTGTAAACGGTATAAAACCTTTTCACTCGCTCCGGTAATTTGTCTCAGCGTTTGGCGAACAAAGCAATTCGCTAATGCGGTCATACAAAAGTGTTTTAAAAACTATCACCACATTACTTATATCACCAATATATCTCCCTTTACCCTATTGGTGTTATCTAATTTAGGCTGCTTATTTCGACATTCCGGGCACTTCCAGATACGTTTTGATTCTTTGTCCATACCATTAAATTGGTGGTATTGATAATACGCATGCAATTTATCATAATTAATTAAATGCTTTAATACATTACAGGTAGCCTTAATTTCGAATACATATAGAAACATTCAAGTGTAGGCCCAGTAAGTTTAGCGGAGTTGGCACTTTATGTGCAGCTAATGACTTAGCGCTTAGTTCAACGTAAGTGTTAATTAGTATCGTCAGCATGTAACATCTTATATTACTTTCAATACTATAATATTACAGTTCTGCCTTTAGTCGATTTGCATTGTGCTAGTATATTACAATTATTCTAATCAGATCTTCTTGTAAGAGACAACTCTACGTTAATTTAGGATTTATTAGTTTCTTTTATTTGAAAAAGTGACAAGACAAGCTGGGGACACGCTGTTTTTCTGTTCATAAAACAAGGGCTTTTGGAGCCACAAGTCCGCTACCTTAGACTTGGAATGTTTCCTCTTTTACACTAGTAATAACATCACAATTTAAAAGCTAAAGAAAAGTCAAAATTAAATTAAACAATGTAACATGTAACATTGAATCGTAACATTCAAATAGCGTTGTTTGGTGTAGATTGTCATCTTCCCCGAACAGGTTCTCGCTTTCTCGTAGCGTTAGGGCTCAGACCTGCGACTAAAGCCAGCCGCGGGAAGCTAAGAAACCTGGCCGGCCTTATTTACCATTTATCGATAAGAACGATAAATGTCGGCTAATAGGTGATCTAGACGAATAACACTATTACGCCGTTCCTACTGAATGGCTAAATATGCTTAAATCCTGTATTTTTAGGCTCACGTGTAGTGTAGTACTTTTAAAAAGTTGTAATGTTATCACATTTTACTTTGTGGCAGATTCTTTGCAATGACATTTCAAAATATATGGCAAAAGTGGGACATGCAGAGCAGTTTTACATGTATAACTACGGATCTAGAACTACCACTGTTGAATTAATTCTTGTAAATTCTTCTTGTGAATTGATTCACCGTAATAAAGCATTTTCGTCCACAGACCAGCCTTTTGATGTTGCCATTTCCGAGAATTAGTTTATTATTCGTTTGTACGGATTTTGCGTCGTGATGCCTTATTACGAGAAACTATGTTTATTCCGCGAATGGAACATACAAAGCAATAACAGGATCATATGGATTTGGACTACCAATGGTGGTTTTAAAAGTCGTTATTGAACTAAATGAGAGATAGAAATTATGTAAACAATATTTAAGGTAAGAACTAGAGTCCGACCGAAACTGGTTTTCCGGCCGAAACCGAAACCGAAACAGAAAATTAGGCCATGAGTTCAGTTTCGGCCGAAACCGAAACTCACGTGGTCGAGTACCAAAGTTCTTAAAGTACTGAATTTTGATGCTTTTAGCCATTTTCTACATAAACTAAGACATGAAAGAGACACAGTGTAATTTGTTTCTGGTATTGATTTATTTAAGTTGTTTTTCTTTTTATATAATAAAATAAAAAATGTTTTAAATAATATTCTCATAGCGAAATAAATATCAGTTCGATAAACAAATTTCTAATTGTTACTGTTGCGTTAAAACTTACTATTGGTGTTTTGAGTTCTTACTAATTAATTTTCTGGTTTGGATTAAAAAGTAGTGGGAATGAGATAGAATATAATGAGTATTAATAACTTAATTATAGATTTTCTACATATTCCATACACACTAACTCTACGTTTTCCAAGGCTTCAAACTTAAAAAATTGTCATAGTCTTGCAAAAAGAACTTGACAGCATTCTTTACTTATCTTCGCATATTTTTCCTCTTAAATATTGTGGAAATTTGGTGTCAAAAATAAAAAAAACTGCTATGCGCCAGATCTGGTAAATAAGGGGCTTCTCAACTAATTGGAATGGCGGCCATCGTTTCTACCAACCTAACTTCGGGTGCGATATCGAGTCGAAACAGCACACCTCTACGACGATTCCCTCTTTTTTATCATTCACGGCATTCGCAACTAGGGAATTAAATGTAGTTCCCCGCTCTAGATAATAAATAATAATACCACTTCTGAGTCCCAACATATTGAGTCCATAACCTTGCCAGTCGATGCCACGGCATGAAAGTTCTTCGGGGGTGGCGCGGATGGTGGTTTTTATTCGAACATTTCAGTTTTGTCTCCAGGTCCAAAAGGATAACCCATCATCATGTTTCATCTACTGTTACAAAACGAGACAATAAAGTTTTCCGAATCTTCTTATAACTTGTCCAACAATATTTTCGAAATTTCAAGTCGATATTGTTTTTGATTCGCGGCATCTTGCGGAGACTTTTCTCATATACAAAATTTGTGTCAATGAGATTGAATACCTCCATATGAAAGTCAAAGTCTATCTGACTTTGACTTTCATATGGAGTATAGATCTTATTCAATTCAGAAGCATTACACTTTCTTATTGATTGTCAAACAAACTTTCACCGGTTTGGATATGCTAGCCTCTGATCTGAGAAGAGCCGGCGTAAGAAACTCAGAGGAGTTTTTTCTTTTTCGATTAATTTTGCAATTTTTTTACATACAGCATTATATTTTAAGAGTTTGGAATAGCCTGGAGCGAGCAGTTCATTACCAGGGCGTGTTATCTATCAAGTCATTACAGCAATAACATCCTTTAACACACAAATGTTCCTTTAAAACTTTTCAAAATTATTTACAGATAATGGCTGAATATTTTAAAATGCCCGTTCCTTGAATTAGATACCGGATGGTAATTCTTTGATCGCTTAAAACAGTGTTTCGAATTTAGCAGCATTTTCTTGGAAAAAAAGGTTGATGGGTGGCTGCAATGTCATTTTGTCTTACGTGCGCGTACTCACTCAAAATTGGGACACTCGCCTTATGTCAATGGAATACGGCACAGAGCAGACTACTCTTATGTTGCCTCACAATCGCATTGAAAATTATGCGCCGTTATTTTTTTTTAACAGAGGTTTTCGCTAACAAGCCCGCATTTGGTTTTCTACAATTTAGAAAACGTCCCGGAAGGCAAACAAATCACTACATTCAGAAAAAAGCAAAGATTATTTTTATTAACATAACAAATATCTGAGCTATGCCTTCCAGTATTTATTTATTTTGTTATCAAGGTGTATCTATTTTGTACTTACTACTTTTTGATCCCTTCTCGTCGTTCTAGAAGAATCATCGATCTATTTTAAGTAGCCTCAAATGGTTGTCTAAACTAAAATCCACTCATTTGAGCTCAGTTGAGTTTAGATACACTTAACTTTTGATACAGTTTTGTTTCCATTTTAAAATCATTAAATTTTGATAAAATGACAACTTCTGAAACCAGGTTCGGTTTCGCAAAGTTTCGGCCACATTCGGCCGAAACCGAAACTGCGGTAGAAACTTGATTTTATATATATATTTTTTGACATATTTTTTTGCTTACGACCAAGTTCTGTTTTTCTACATATAGAAAGTATATTTTTTAAAGAAGATCGGCGTCAAATAGAATTTGAGTTGATTTACGGAGTTGAGCATTTAGGAATGCGACACAGTAGTAATGGATTAGAAAGCTTTGTTAGACTCATTCGCATTGCAGTCTAAACTAATTGTGCAGATGCAAGTGTACCATATTCGCGTGGAAGTAATATATTGGGGTTTTAGTGCAGAAGACAAATATATCATCCAAGAACTACGTCAGTTACTTCTTGCTTAAAGCTTAGTTTTAATTAGTTAATAAAATTTGTTGTTTTGCTCGCGAAAAAAAATTTACTGCTTTATTTTATTTTGGAGAACAAAATTAAAATATAATTTAGAAAGGTGTGTTAATGTTTTGTTATAAAAGCTTATGAGGTATTCAGATATTTAAGCTATGTATTATTACAATTTACGAAATCAATTGGCGATGCACATAAAGATTCTACAACTTAATTTTTATGTAAAGGGTAAGCATTTTAGTCCTATTTTTTAAATAAAGTGGCCAAACAGATTCGCATATCAAATAAATAGTTCTCTTACTAATACTGAAATGGAAAACACATTGAATGTAAATTATAATCATAGGATATTATCCCCTGTATCTGTGTTCAATCAATTTAAAAAGTTTTCATAGAATAAAAAATCTATTAATCATAAAAATATAAAGAACCGTAAAAAGTTTTGCGAATTTCAAACTTTTTTTATATCATTTGATCACTTCAAACAAAATTTAAAATTTATTTGCCCATCATTATCAGTTACTCAATCTATACATTTTTATTCAGATTGATCTCTGTAAATTGATAGCAACTTTGTAAACGGTTTCATAATGTTTTTGTGTCGTTTCAGACCTTTTCCAACGACCAACTTTACGGTATATATTTAGTATCGTCTGAATTCTATTTTTTTTTATTTGGTTTAAGACCAAAAGAATAAAACGTACTTTAATAAAATAATACGTACAGTATTATTTTACAGTATAATAATAATCTAGACTTCAATAAAATAATACAGTCGTATTGAATTATACACTTGTACATATTGAATAATACAGTCGTATTATTTTATTATAGGCTAAATTATCGAAGACTTCTTTTGTCCAAGACAATCCATTTCAAAAATATATGAATAACTTGAGCAGAACAGTGGACAGATTGCTAGTCTTCTAATACTATGTTGAACAGTAGAAACACATACAGATGCACACATAACATCTTCATATTTAGAATTGGCTTATAATAAATTACTTTGGCAACGGAGGCTCGCTCAGTCATTTGTTTTAAGAACCGCGCTATTCCAAGTAGAAGAAAACATTACGTCACACTAAAGAATTTGATAAACATTTATATTTTGGCTCATAAGTAAAAATACTATCCTATACTATTTATGACATTAATGTAATATATTTAAACAAAACCATTTTTACTCCATGTTGGTAGTTTTGTAGGTTTAGCATAGTTGAACAATGTAGATAATAATAAAGAAATTATTACAAAAACCATTCTAAATTAAAAAAGATTGTTTTATATCTAAGCTGACTTTACTTTTATTATTACACATCTGAAAAGGTTCTACATCGTTTACTTTATTAAAAAAAAAAAGCTTACATACAGAAACGTTTTGTCGCGCCCTCTTTAGATGTATATGGGATTACAACCTAAACAAGAAATTCAATTTCCGGATTCACGACACTCGCTGCCATTGGGTACACGTTTAATGCGAAAGTTTGTGATAGGGAACAACATACAACAAATAACAAACGCGTTTCTTTGTCAAATATAAATTAGAGTGAACAGAGAAATTTTCACGGATAGGATTGGAGCTAGACAAAAAATGTATAAGCCACAAAAAGTTTAATATTAAGGTTAAACAAACTAAACAGATGACACAATAAACTCGATGAAATCCGTAAAATATTTACCAGAGAAGCAATTCTTTTACCATTATCCTATGACAATGCACACACAATGAATATTAATGATAATGCAGTTAAAAGTTTCTTGCGTTTTTACTAACAATACAAAAGTTGTTTATGAGACATCTTACCGTGCCTTGGTTATTGTTAAACGCGGTAAAAATTATATTTTATTAAATTATAATAATTTAAATGATTAAACTCATTTAAAGTAACATGCACATGATTCACCAACTCCGTCGTGTGAAATTCAATAAATCGTTAAACTAACGTTGAAGGGTAGCGCAAGTAGATCTGAGTTGGTTGCAAATTTATGCGATTATCGTTTATTTCAGATGGTATAAATTAACTAGAAACGCATCAAGTAGTAGCTACAGCTGTAATTTACCTAAATTTTATGAACTTTTCGTTAAAGTTATAGTATTTCATTGGTATAAATTTATTTACGATCCGGAAAATCAAGATAATATTGATTAAATAAATATATGTAAATAAATAATAAAAAAATATGAGCAAACAAAATTTTATAGACATTAATAAAAATATTAAAAGTAGAGAAGATTTTAAGCTAAGAAATAATTTATGAATCGATTCTTTAAAATGTTTAACGTGACGTTCAATGATGAAGTTCTTGCTAAGCACGTTTAATTCACGTTAGAAACTTTGTTTACAGGTCACACTGTTACTACTAGACACAATATCAGTTCAGGTTCTATAACGCTACAAAAGTCCGATTAGGTACTGGTAGCTTTACATCATAAAACAAAAATAAGAACTCAGTTCATAAAAATTCGTTGTACAAAATTTTGGAAGAGTGTCACATTACAAAACTCATAAGCAGACACAATCATACTAGATTAATGTCAGATTATTTTGTTGAGAAATACAGTAATTCAAGAAATACAGTGCTGTTACCCGTAAAGTCACTTTTTATACGCACAAATAATGCGACTTTATAATCATTCAATCTGGTATAATCTCCGAATTGACGTCAAAAATATAAAATTTTTACAAAATCATACAGATATTTAGGTAAAATATTTATAATTTTGATTTTTAACTCAATGGCCCTGGAATGTCTCTTTTACTGCTATGAACCATTGCAAGAAACTCTGTCTAAATGTAAGTTACAATTATATTTATACCTTGTTATGAATCGTGCAATTAACAAGCCACTTACGAATGCATAACACTTGTTTCGCATGCCGAGGGAATATGTGATATTCTACAAAATAATAGTCGTCTTATATACACATTTTACCACAGATTCGGAAACCGTTGTCTTTCTAGTGAATTCGTTGGTATTTTATTTATATTGAAGCAAATATATGTTCAAAGATAGGAATAAAATAAGTAGTAAGTAGGCTGTTGAATAATTGTATTTCGTATTCTGTAATGAAAAAAGGTTGAATCAAGTTGATTAAGCTAATTCAGCTCTGAATAGAATTACAGTTAGTATTTTACGGAATCAAGCATTTAGGAATGCGACACAGTAGTAATGGATTAGAAAACTTTGTTAGACTCATTCGCATTGCAGGCAAAACTAATTTGCTAGGATTTATATATTTTATTTATTCACAAAATTAAGTAACAGTCACATAGAGTTATTGTTCGCTCGGTAAGAAATTGTAGATAATTCCTAGCTCTTTTCTGATTTAAATTATTATGCAGACGGAAATAAATTTGAGGAGCCTGCAATGCGATACATTTCTGATACCTATTTATGGGAATTGCAAAGGGAGGGAAATTAAAGTTGTTACAGCTATTAGTTTATATGAAGTGGTGTGTGCATTAACCATCTTTTTGGTCTATATATAATATTAGATAACTATTAAATGACTGAAATAAACGTTATTCACGTTAAAGTCGAGATGGCACATCAACGTTGTTACTTGTACAGACGTAAGCGTTGGTAGTCTTAAATTATTATGTTTCAAGAAGTTTTCGTCTAAAAACATAAGTTAAAAAGTTTTTTTGATTTTAACCTCTGACTCAATTTCTTAACAAGGCTATTTTATAATTATTAGATGTGATCGCCTGCCGTCGTTCACTTTATGGAAAAATGAAATTTAAATTATGAATCATTGTTATCGAATTTCATTTGCCTATTTACATCAGCAAGTCAAATATTCTTAATAAATTATTGTTGTACATGCTTCAAGTGGAGTTTGTGTATGTTTAATGAAATTATTATTTGAATTCATTTTCTTTTCGCGTTTAAATAATTATTTAATCGTTCTTCGTAATTAGCGCTAATAAAAAATATAATTAAACTTTGGCCTTTGCTCTTACCATTTAATTCGGATTATAAATAAAATGTGTCACTGTAAGTCACTTTGATAACGATTGTAAGTCATGAACCTACGGATTTATGGCTTTTATTTAAAAAAGTTGTTTCCAAGGTTTAAGATCTTGTGCTGCTGCATTGTCACATGACAACATCGGCGTTCAGCATCTCGTTAAAAACAACAATTATTATGTACATGAGGCCTTCACTTTCAGAAAAAAGTTTTGGTCACCTAGTTCGTAGGAACAATAGCGTTCCTGCGAACTCTGTGTTAGATGAAGCAACCCTGGACAAGAGTCTGGAAGCAATACTTCATAATTTAAGAAGTTTATATTTAAAGCTTATAAATAAATGTCATTGTTGAGCTATATTGCTTTAATTATATTATTCGTTATATTTTTGCATTGTATCAAGCTAAAATAATTTACTAAAAGTGCTTTAACGTTTTTGTTTCATTGAAAATTGAATAGCAAATATAGTCAAAACTAAACACTATTCTATTAAACTTTCGATTGTATTGATTAATTCCACCGTTAATCTTTCACCCTTATTACATCCACCAACCAATATATTTAATTATATTATTTGATTAATTTGATTAGATAAAGCGACGCAGCACATTTTCCTGATAATAAGCGGTACGCATTGCCGATAAGGCTCGTAGCGAAAGATGCCACTAATCCTCTCACTTATTGAGACGATCACATCCCTCAGGTTTTGTGATCTCGTTTTCCCGGTAATTCAGCTGGCAACAGAGTCCTATAAGCCGGCTACACTACTGCTTTGTCGTAGAGAAGGCATCTTTTTGCAGATATTCGATTAGGAAATGCCGCTGCTTTTTTCGCTGCAATCGCCGCATCAGTATGAAAACATTTTTCTGCTCCAGTTTGAAGGACAACGTACATGTGTAATAACTGCGTAAGGTGACATAATACCCCTTGCGAATTGCGGCGAGCAAAATTAAACTCCATTTTTTATGCGTAGAGCGTATTAGAGTAAGCTAGCTTATTTGCTACATTAAATAACCAGAGAAAGGTTCCGTTTCCTTGCTTTTATTTAATCTTTTCCTTCTGTTGGTACATCGCACGAATAATATGTACACCATATTTTTTGTGTAATCGTCTAACGTTGTTTATTTTTATGCCTAAATGTGTATTTCAATTTTAAACAATTGGAAAGGAAAAGAAAACAAGTTGAGCGAACGGTGCATAAGACTTTATGGGTGCCATAAAGACTTATGCACCTTTCGGACGATCGGTCTCTCCCACTTACCGTATAGAAAAAAATAAAGATAAAAGCCAAATTAATCTCAATTGTTCCCAAAAAAAAACAACAATACTTACACCTGATAATTATTAAATAAGTCCATGTATGTATGATCTTCGTGTAATAAAAGCTTTAACGTTATCATCTTACCGTAGTCTAGTCCAGAAAACACTGCAAAAACTTCAAACTTGAAGCAATAAAGTAAAACTTTAGTGAATGGAAATAAAGTCTAGTGTTTTAATTGATGATGCATCGCTTTAGGGTTTTTAAAACGTAATGACGCTATCTGCTACGTAAAGATTAAAATAACATCGAAATCTTATAATAATTTAAATAATATTTTTATTGAAACGGAACGAGAAAACTAGAAACATATATAGTTGCACGTGTAGGAAACGTCCCCCTTTTTAAAAGTCGTTTTAAAGAAATCACGTTGGCAGCGGAGGCTCGCTCGCCTTTTATTTTTAGAACCGTGTAATTTTCTTTTATTCTATAATGAAAAAGTTAAATCAACTTGATTAAGCTAATTCAGCTCTGAATAGAACTACAGTTAGTATTTTAAGGAATCAAGCATTTAGGAATGCGACACAGTAGTCATGGATAACAAAACTTTGTTAGACTCATTCACATTGCAGGCAAAACTAATTTGCTAGGATATATACATTTTATTTATTCACAAAATTAAGTAACAGTCACATAGAGTTATTGTTCGCTCGGTAAGAAATTGTAGATAATTCCTAGCTATTTTCTGATTTAAATTATTATGTAGCGGAAATAAATTTAAGAGCCTGCAATACGATACATTTCTGATACCAATTTCTGGGAATTGCGAAGGAAGGGAAAAAAAAGTTGTTGTAGCTATTAGTGTATATGAAGGGGTGTGTGCATTGAACATCTTTTTGGTCTATGTATAATATTAGATAACTATTAAATGACTGAAATAAACGTTATTCACGTTAAAGTCGAGATGCACATCAATGTTGTTACAATAAATTTAAATTATGAATCATTGTTACCGAATTTCATTTGCCTATTTACATCAGCAAGTCAAATATTCTTAATAAATTATTGTTGTACATGCTTCAAGTGGGGTTTGTGTATGTTTATTGAAATTATTATTTGAATTCATTTTCTTTTCGCGTTTAAATAATTATTCAATCGTTCTTCGTAATTTGCGCTAATAAAAATTATAATTAAACTTCGGCCATTGCTCTTACCATTTAATTCGGATTATAAATAAAATGTGTCACTGTAAGTCACTTTGATAACGATTGTAAGTCATGTTCCTATGGATGGATTTATGGCTTTTATTTAAAAAAGTTGTTTCCAAGGTTATTAGGGAGGATCTTGTGCTGCTGCATTGTCACATGACAACATCGGCGTTCAGCATCTCGTTCAAAACAGCGATTATTCTGTACTTGAGGCCTTCACTTTCAGAAAAAAGTGTTGGTCACCTAGTTCGTAGGAACGGTAGCGTTCCTGCGAACTCTGTGTTGATGAAGCAACCCTGGACACAAGTCTGGAAGCAATACTTCATAATTCAAGAAGTTTATATTTAAAGCTAACAAGTGAATGTCATTGTTGATTTGAGCTATATTGCTTAATAATATTATATTTTTGCATTGTATCAAGCTAAAATAATTTACTAAAAGTGCTTTAACGTTTTTGTTTCATTGAAAATTGAATAGCAAATTATAGTCAAAACCAAACACTATTCTATTAAAATTGGATTGTATTGATTAATTCCACCGTTAATCTTTAACCCTTTTCACATCCACAAACCACTATATTTAATTATATTATTTGATTCATTTGATTAGATAAAGCGACGCAGCACATTTTCCTGATAATAAGCGGTACGCATTGCCGATAAGGCTCGTAGCGAAAGATGCCACTAATCCTCTCACTCATTGAGACGATCACATCCCTCAGGTGGTGTGATCTCGTTTACCCGGTAATTCAGCTGGCAACAGAGTCTTATAAGCCAGCTACACTACTGCTTTGTCGTAGGGAAGGCATCTTTTTGCAGATATTCGATTAGGAAATGCCGCTGCTTTTTTCGCTGCAAAGCATCAGTATGAAAACATTTTTCTGCTCCAGTTTGAAGGACAACGTACATGTGTAATAACTGCGTAAGGTGACATAATACCCCATTGCGAATTGCGGCGAGCAAAATTAAACTCCATTTTTTATGCGTAGAGCGTATTAGAGTAAGCTAGCTTATTTGCTACATTAAATAACCAGAGAAAGGTTCCGTTTCCTTGCTTTTATTTAATCTTTTCCTTCTGTTGGTACATCGCACGAATAATATGTACACCATATTTTTTGTGTAATCGTCTAACGTTGTTTATTTTTATGCCTAAATGTGTATTTCAATTTTAAACAATTGGAAAGGAAAAGAAAACAAGTTGAGCGAACGGTGCATAAGACTTTATGGGTGCCATAAAGACTTATGCACCTTTCGGACGATCGGTCTCTCCCACTTACCGTATAGAAAAAAAATAAAGCCAAATTAATCTCAATTGTTCCCAAAAAAAACAACAATACTTACACCTGATAATTATTACATAAGTCCATGTATGTATGATCTTCGTGTAATAAAAGCTTTAACGTTATCATCTTACCGGAGTCTAGTCTAGAAAACACTGCAAAAACTTCAAACTTGAAACATTAAAGTAAAATTTTAGTAAACGGAAATCAAGTCTAGTGTTTTAATTGATGATGCATCGCTTTAGGGTTTTTAAAACGAAATGACGCTATCTGCTACGTAAAGATTAAAATAGTATCGAAATCTTATAATAATATAAATAATATTTTTATTAAAACGGAACGAGAAAACTAGAAACATATATAGTTGCACGTTTAGAAAACGTCCCCTTTTAAAGTCGTTTTAAAGAAATCACGTTGGTAGCGGAAGCTCGCTCGCGCTTTGTTTTTGGAACCGTCTAATTTTCAAGTGAAGAAAATGTACGGAATTAGTACGTAAATAAATATTTTAACTTCACGTAAACGCAAAAACTTGCACATTTTGCACATTTTAAAACTTGTGATTTTTTATAGCAATAGATATCAAGGATTGTTTTCTTGTTTTAGTATAACTTTCAACCTAAGTGACCCTACATTTTCAAGTTAATTGGAGAAGTTGTTTTGACTAGACATGAAATTTTCTGAAAAGAGCTAAAATCAATTTAAAAAACATATTGCTATCCTTTGTGGGGATTGGGCGTTGAGGGGGGATGGGTCCTTAAAAACGCTGTGTTTTTCATTTTATATAAATAATCAATTTTAAAGATAAATTTGGAATCGAGCTGATAAAGATTCTGAATCTATGAAGAACGAAAATCATATATCCAGCACGACTTTTTTTAAACTATTCTAGTATAAAGTCACTCTACAGTTCAGTTCACATTAGTATTATTGAATCAAAGGACACTAAAATTTTATCAATACTTGCTACAATGCATATCTTGTGTTTTTGTAGAAGGTTAACTTGTGTTCCTCTAAGACAATGTTAAGCCGTGGTGAGCTTACTAATGTAGTAAAAATTTTAGAAATCACTTCACTATTTTTGAGTTTATTTGTTACACACAAAATACACATGTATCTCCTATATAATATGAGTGTAGATTAAAAAATAAACCGCTTAAAACAAATAAATAAACTATGTGGTAGTGTAGTTCAATTAAACGTGGGGTCTGAAACGCCGACAATATTTTTTAAATTAATTACACCACCCAATGAAAAAAATAAAATCTGTTAATCTGTATATTAAATGTATGTATATAGAATTCACATTAAATATGAATAGTAAGGAATAAGTTTGACGCAATCTCTTTAGCAAGTTAATTCTAGTTCATTTACTTTTGAGTTTTATTAATCTCAAATTTACCATTGTGTAGAAATTATTGCCTTCTTATATTCAATAATGTTCTATTATCATTGATTATAATAAGTCTGAACAATTTATTAAATACATTAGGCATTAAGGCCGCCTTCGTACGGATTACTTTAAACAATAAGTTTGAATAAATTATGTTTAAAGTCCAACAGTCGTTTGTTTTTGATTCAATTTTGTTATTCATCAAGATGAGAGCGCGACTAGTATACAGACATTCCCAAGAGCATAACTAATAACTAACTTATGATTATTTTTTAATGTTAAAAAAGATTCGTTTTAAAAATTTTACGAATAACAATGAAATATTATTAAAGTTAATATTAATAATATTAACTCAAATAATATTTCATTCTAAAGTTAATTTATCTATCATCTTCTGATTATTTTTTAATGGTAAAAAGCTTCGTTTTAAAAATGTTACGAATAACTATAAATTGTTATTAAAGTTAATTTTAATAATATTTCATGGTTATTCGTTGTTAGTTATTTTCTTTCCTATTAATACTAAAGATAATATAACAAGTATTAATTACGGATAATACACTGTTGTTATCGTTTAACGCGAGAAAAATTCATAAACTCTTTTATTCAATTATGATTTCATTTGTTACAAACAATTTTACTCATTAAGTCTGAATTATACGTTACGTTTATTAAAGGAAATTAATGGTTTCAAGCTCGTAGTATTTGCTCCAAATATTTCTTTGAGTGAAACTCGATAAGCAGTTTAATTTTCTCCAAAGGGTAACGCAGGTAGGTCTGTGGCGGGTTGAAAATTTATGTGACAATCCTTCCCTTTAGTTCATTTATACATGAATTTGTAATATATCAATGGAGAGTTGTACCTAAAGTTTATGTAGTATGTTTGAAGTTATAGTATTCCCTAGACAATAACAGTTTAAGATTTTGTTATGACTATGAAATATGTTATTGAATTCATATATATAAACGACCCTCAAACATCTTACATAAGAGTAAGTTACATATCAACTTTAAGACACGAAATTCAAATGAAAAAAATTTTAAATAGCTTGTTTCGTTTACGTCACTCGTTCACATTTCGTTAGTTACACCTTGTCAGCCGAACAGCAGGTACTAACAGTTTCCAGAAATTCGTTTAACAAAAAACAGTTACAGTATCACAAACAGTTACAGTATCACATACTTGAATGTTTGATTGTATTCTGGCTATTTTTACAATATATAATCTAGGATATTGTTCCTGAATTAGTTTTGTGTTCACGAAATATAATGACACTTCTTTAAAAGCACGAGCATCAAAATATTTGCATAATTTTTCTACGGATTGGCTAAGATTTGGTTGGTCGTTGAAGAAACCTTTTTGAAACTATGCTATAATAACAATAAAGTTTTATGCCGATAAAACTTATATTGCTTACTAAGTTTAATATGATTTTCATTAACTATTTTGAATCAGATTAAAAAAATATATACTTCTCCCTGAAATGTTTATTTACTAATGAGAATTATTGCAATAAAGACTGCGTTATGTCCAAAATATAATTTTCCTTACAACAAAGAAGCAATTATCAAGAGAATGAATGCAAAAGACAAACTGTTTTTCATACCGTGGTCATCTGTATATTTTAAATAAACTGTACCATATATTCGCAAACTGATGTTATTTTAGTTTAATGGCTGCCGTTTTATTTTCAATATATTTATATATCAAAGCGAGGAGAATGTTACTGTTTATTTAATTGTAATTATATAAGATATTTTTGAAGCGCTTAACACCGGATGAAGTAACAAGCGGTGCCATTTTGTTTTAGAGTTGATGATGAAACTTGACATATAGTGTATGTGAGCAAACCCATCGGCTCTAAATCCGTGAGCAACATTGTAATTCTGCTTATTTTGGATGTTAATTGCTGTGTGACAATTATAACAAATTAAGAATATTGATTTCGCAATATTATTTTACATTACTGCCAACGAAATCTCCCACAATATCCAGCCATTCAAATATTCGCTCGACGATCCGATTTAAACTCATTATTTATTTCATAACTATATTCTGTACTTTATAAAGTAAAAAGTTTATTTAAGTTTAAAAAACAAAGCTTAAAATACAGTTAATGCTTTGCACAGAGAAGCATTTAGTGGTAATGAATCGGAATGCTTTGTTAATTCGGATTCGCATTGCAGTCTGGACTAATTATGCTGAAGCGAGGGTTCCATGCTCGTTCAGAGGTTTTTATTGCACAATACGAAAATATTCTCCATATTCTCAATACTTAATCACGTTAAATTAGATTCCATTCATAACTCTTGAGTCTAAAAGAAATTGTACATGCTTTTCTGCTTGTTTACTATTATTATAATCACAATATAAGAAATTAATTTCAGTAGCGTACCTACCTATTTTACCTATTTTCAATGATTTTCAAACCGAAAAATAATAATGTGCAACGAACACCTTTTTGTCGCAAAATTGTACAAATACATAATATTAACAAATAGATATATGTATATATCAGAGTGAGATTAATATTATTGTTTATTTAATTGTAATTAAAACAATAATTATATTCGGAGCGGTTAGCACTGCATGAAGTTGCAACATATGGTTGAAGACTTTGCTACATATACAGACGTATTTTTTTTTTCAACGAAAGCCAACTAGCAGTCGGGCCACATTATGGATAGGGGTTACGCACATTGGCAATATCAGCTGTACCAACAACACGCTGCGTACATGAGGTATAGTTACGTCTCATTTACCCAGTTTACGCTGGTTACGGTGTATATCTGAGCGGTGTATATCCGGGCCGTACGGGCTACGGACCATCTCCGGCAAGGCAGCGTGCCTGTTGGCTGGCTCCTACCCTAGGACCTGGATGCAGAAATCCTCGCGTCACTGTTTTTCTGGCGCGAGGAGGCGAGGTCTCGGGGCTGTAGGCCAGCCCCGGAAGAAATAAGGGGGCGCAGAGACGAATTGCGCTCCCTTGCAATCCAGGAGTGGGAGTTGCGGCTGGAGCACCCCAGCGCCGGCCGTCAAACAATAGAAGCCATACGCCCCGTTCTTAAGTGGTGGCTAGAAAGAGGACATGGCTCCCTAACATTCCGCGCGACGCAGGTTCTCTCGGGACACGGCTGTTTCGGGAGGTACCTGTGCCGCGTGGCCGGTAGGGAGCCTACAGAGGAGTGCCACCACTGTGGCGTATGTGCCGAAGAGACGGCCCAGCACGCGCTGGAAGAGTGCCCAGCCTGGGTCGAGCAACGCCGAGAGCTGCGTAGTGTCGTGGGGCACGACCTTCGCTTCCTGCCGTAGTGCGCAGGATGCTAGAGAGCGAAAGGTCGTGGGGCGCCGTCCTTGCTTTCTGCGAGGACGTGATGGCCGGAAGGAGGCCGCGGAAAGGGACAGGGAGGCCTTGAGCACCCTGGCTATCCGCAGAAGAAGGCCAGGGCGCAAGAGTGGCGTACGCGTGCAACCTTCCCCTGACACTGAGCCCTGGGTGCCGGCAGAGGGTGCCCGCCGCCCAGAGAATGGCTCAGAGGAAGCGCAGTGCTGTTTGTTCCGGCACGGCGCCTAAAGCGACGTTCCGGTGTCCCATCACACCCGGTGAGAAGAGGCCCCAAAGAGGCGAGGGCCACGTCGCGCCGGGGTCGCCGAAAACTGTCATCAGCGCCCGCGGCCCCGGCTACAACGACATGAGAAAGGAACAACCGTTGGTTTTAGTGGGTATACCGGCGCTTCATCTTGGTCCGGGAGCCCACATATCCCCGCTGCCCTTCACTTTGGCGGCGGAATCCGTAAGCTGGATTTTTCCAACGGCAAAAAAAGGGCGTCCTACACTACGTTTGCCGAGCCTCGGTCTCCACTCTAGAACTTTTCGACTCCAGCGGTCGTCAGTTCTGCAGGCTTATATGTTACATTAACAAATTAGTAGTTTGTTAATTATTTGCATAGAAAGGATATCCTTAAAACTACTTTAATGATATAATAGAAGATTTTGCTCAACGGAAATCGGCTACAACGACATGAGAAAGGAACAACCGTTAGTTTTTAGTGGGTATACCGGCGCTCCATCTTGGTCCGGGAGCCCATATCCCCGCTGCCCCTCACTTTGGCGGCGGGGAATCCGCTACGCTGGATTTTCCAACGCAAAAAAATATCGCCCTCTGGTGGTAAGGCAGAACTAATTTCGACTAGGCGGTCTACCTCCGATAGGTGGTCGAAAGCTAATTAGCCCACGGTTGACTTTGATAATGGCGACATGGCGTCACGGGGTTCCGAGTTCATACGTCGAGCCAACTGCCAATAGGCGGCGTGCGATGATTTTTCTCTCTTATCAGGCATCGAATACACATACATCAGACATCATCAGCCTTTGTTAGTCCACTGCCTCCCTAATACACCTATCCATTAGGGTTTGGACCGTATCCCACCACGCTGGTCCAATGCGGGTTGGTGGGTGGCTAACTATTTTACATGCCCATCCGACGCATGGATCATCTTACTTTTCAGACAATTGGGTGATCGGCCCAAATTGCCCTAACCAACTAGGAAACAACAATGAAAATTTGTTGCGTCCCGCAGGATTCGAACCCACGACCTCCGGTTTCAAAGCACACGCCCATACCACTAGGTACGGAGGCATCGAATACTGAACGGCAAGCCAAAGTTGCGGTCAACCGAAACCTTTACTGTCCTTTCGGAGTCGTCGATGGCTGATGAGATATGCATTGTGATACTATCGATGGCAATATACGCTTTGTCTACACTGTCAATAAAATAATACATAAATCGTCATTCTAACTCGTTGTCGGGCGTTGTTCACTTTATCGAAATTTTTATGCATGATTGTTACCAAATGTTAAAAATAGGAATTATTATTATATGACTTGCTACTCAAGCCATATTTATTACGATAATAATTAACTTGCTTTTAAGTGAAACTGTATATATTTCATCAAATATCTATAATCTTTGCATATAAAAAATATGCCTTTCGGCTTAAATAAAATATTTACTCCCACTTCGTGATTTTCGTGAATGAAGATAATAAATAAGATGTGAAATAAAGAGAATAATAAAAAAAAGTTCTTTTAAACTCTTTTCTTATTTTACTTTTCAAAATTGAATAACATGAATTATATAAGTGTAAGTCTCATGGAAAAAGCTCTCGTAAGTTACAAATTTAGATTTTTATCGCATTTATTTAACTTTTTGCTTCCGACGTTACAGACCTATTGCAGTGTCCATCGTTACGGGATGGAATTAGTTTAATTATACATTTAAGCTGACGCCTGAATTGTTTTATATTTTTAAATTAAACTTAGTAACAAAAACACCTGAACGATACACTTTATTTGACAAAGGATAGGATTCCAAGCAAAAATAGACAAACCGCAACCGTTACTCCTTTTGAAATAATATTGTATTGATTAATTTTGCGGTCGATATTATGCCGCACACTCACATCTAATTTTGATTATTATTTGTTACGTATGATAAGGTAATGCAAATTTTCCAAAAAATAAATGATACGCATTGGCCTCAAGAGACACAGCGAAAGACGCCAAAATTTTCTCGCTGCTTGAGACATGAGGTTAGGTCACATTTACCTAGAAATAGCGCAGACCTTAACCCGCGACAGTAGCATTTATAAAACACCGCTTTGCGGTAGAAATAGGAATATTTTTAATCCTCTCTTATTGCCTTTATAAGTACGTGTGTTATTAATGTATCTCAATATGTAACGAATTCGATGTATAACAGATAACGTATTGACCGCGTTCAAAACGTCTGATTAATTCTTGCTTTTCATAAAATATCTAGAGCTATTGATGCCATGCACTCCACGCTTTCTTTTATCTCTTTTTCTTTACATTATTTTTATTTAAAATTTATTTTATATTTTCCTGTTCGATTTTCTATACAAGCGTATTTTTTGTCAGGTATTTTTTTTTTAATTTGAACAGAGTTCTATTTGACGTCAAGTGTTGTCACGGTGCTTATCACTGCTGCAAACCCTCAGTGTGGAAACATCATTGTGCTTGATTTTGAATGGCTACGTACTTGTGTATTGGTTAAAGGTGACATAATAAACCCACAGTCAAGCCCTAATCTTCTTATTGGCAGAGGTATTGCTTACTCTCAGTAAGCTTGCTTAGTCGCTTCATTGAATAACCGACGAAAGGTTACCTTCTCACTCATTCCTGTGTGAACATGTATCTATATTTGCACAGACAAGTTTTAGTGGGGCATATATTTCACGCTTTCTAGTAACAAAATTTGAATAAAACTTAATTGTCCCGCTATTCAGCCACGCGTACTAGATGATGCAAATAAGTCCAAGCTATGAGTTAAGATAATAAAAGTCTATGCGTAGTTTACTCTAAAAACAGTGCAAAAACAACCAACTTGAAACTTGAAATATATATATATATTTTTATTGCCTAAAAAGAACTACTGAGCCACTGAAAATAATAATATTATATTAAAATATAATAATTGGTGTTTTTTTTTTAAAAAAAGTCTCTTAGTTTTGACATGACGCAATATTTATTTGCATCGTTTGTGCATTTTGAAATAATACTGATATGTATTTCGTAGTGATGATAGACATCTATTAAATTAAAAGAAAGGTTTTAATTAAAATGTAAAAAAAAGAGTAAAAACATATATAGGTGCCCACATATTGTCCTCATTTTTAGAAGTCGCTTAAAAGAAATTACGGTGGCAGCGGATGCTCGCTCGCCTTTTGTTTTTAGAACCGCGCTATTTTCAAGGAGAAGAAAACAAGCCGCCGTCTCGCAAATATTAGAGGTTATAGTATCATATTTGTATACGAAATGCTTAAAGGTATTATTGAATAATAGTATACGACAAAGTCGCTTTCTCTGTCCTTATTCCCTACGTATGCCTAAATCTTTAAAACTACGCAACGGATTTTGATGCAGTTTTTTATAAAAGGGTGGTTGAAGAAAAAGGCATAATATTGTAGAAAAACGCTGATGAATTTATATATAAAAATATATCCTTACCATAGACTTTAGAGATATTAATATTGCATCCTAGCGGAGCCGGGACGGATTACTAGTATAAAATAGATTTTGAAACATCGTATTTTAAGCGTACCAGAGTTATTTTATTAGGGATAATATTATGTTGTGTCGATATAGGATAAATTTTATAACAAACATAATGTTACAATTGTTTCCGATTTATTACAAGTGTTAAATCTTAAATTAAATCACGTTTATTAATAACTAGCGTCATGTACCGAAATAGGTAGATTAAATATTTTAAACATTTTGACATAGATATGGATTTTGTTGAGATTGTCAAATAACACGCCGAAGTTTTAATGCTTAAAACAAAAACAAATCATGAAAAGCAATATGGTCAGAAGAGTATTCTGATACAGATATGTTGATTATTGAAGACTCTTTATTTTATCTTTTTTTAGCGTTTGTCGCAGCAATAAAAATAATTTAAGTCAAATTTATCATTACATTAAATGGATAATAAATTATTTAGTACTACTCCTGACGAATTTAGTTCTTGACATTTTTTTCTACTAGAAAATAGTCTTTATTATATGATAATGTATAAAAGAAATTTTTAAATAAGTTATGAAGTTTTAGACATAATTCGTTGCGTAACAAATTGCATTTTCTTGTATAAAATTTTCCTTGTTAAGAACCTTTTAACAGAGTAACAGTATCAAATTCATTTTTTACGGATTTTCACATTATTTATTTATAATTATTCCCGAAGTTTCAGATTCTTTCCAGCATCCATGATCAGAGGCAGACTAAGATGGGATATATCTGTATCTCAATGTGTTTGGGATAATGGTCAGGGGTTTTTATTTGAAAATTCACACATCATTCTATTTTTAATAATGTTTATAAATCATTGGGAAGATTTAAAAGTAATGCTTAGTAACTGAATACACAAGTGTGTATGTGAGTACACGTTTGCACAATAAACATGTTATTATTGATTCATTTAAAATGAAATTAATTATTAACAATATTATGCCGAAATTTTCAAATTGAAACAACATATTTAATTTCAGAACTTCTCAATATTTTTTTGTTATGCTATAGAAAAATTTTACCAAGGTTTACAGCTTTTATAAAAAAAACCTTACATTCAGAAAGGTTTTCCGCGCCCTTTTAAATGTAAATGGGATTACGGCCTAAACAAGAAATTCAATTTCCGGCTCTACGACGCTTGCTGGCATTGCGTATAAGTTTAATCGGGAAGTATTTTCAGGAAATATTGATCTGTGTGTTAGTGAAACAACATAAAAGCTTAGCACATATTCAACCAGTGAAATTTTACCCAAAAACAATACGACCGACTTCAAAAGGTGTATAAACATTTTGCGCAATTTAAGCCAGCGACTAGGTGCCCTCTGCAAAAAACTACCACGCCCTTTCCGCCACTGCATTTTAAATCTGATATCTTTTAAGGTATTCATTTAATCAAAATATTATGTAACACATTTTTTGCGCATAGAATGAAGAATTTTTAAATGCATTAACTTTTTTGCTAGCCTACACTATCTTACTCTAAATCGGGTTTGAATTTTTAACAATGTTTTATATTAAAAGGGCTATTGTAGGTTATTCTTAAAACCATTTTAAGAAGCACGACTGTGTACAACATTCTTTCAGTCTATCTTTTACGGTTTTGGGAGCGTTTGCAATTTAATCGCATGAGGTTGTAATTTTTGGCGCTGAATTTTTTTAAATTTATTTATTATTTATTAAACTACTTTTAACAAAGCTGATAAAAAATAAGACCAAATGACAGCTAATACCTACTATTTAAAAAACTCCGAGCACCTACTTCTTTTGGAAATCGGTCAATAAAAAATGGTCATGAAACAGACTTTGTCTCTGTAAAGGGTGTAAATCTCCGATAATTAAAGTAATCACACAACATAAAAAACACCATAAAAGTAAGGTAAAACCGTCGCAAACCGTAGTGTTATGCATACTTTCATACTCTTTTATATTTCTGAAAGATTTTTTTATTGCATTGAAAGAAATAAAAGATATTGTTATTAATGACAATTTCCTTTTGAAGAAGTTTGAAGAGGAAATTTATGTTTAAATGAAGATGAATTAATGCAATGGATAATGAGAAAATAGTACTTGACAAAATATGGGTATAAATCTAAGAAACTGACAAGAACATGCCCGTATGAAAATTTTAAAGTTTTAATGAAAGTTTCCTCATGTTGTCCAGATACTAATGCTGCTATTAATATATATTATATAATTTATTAGTTACATCGGGGGTATCTATAGCAGTGAATAGTAGCAATTTTCTGTAGAAACATTATCTGCCGTCTTAAAAGTTAAATTTAGTACGCAAAATGAAAGTTCTTTTAATGTGGCTACATTATTAGATAAAATCCAAAAAAATTTTTTTTTTTTAAATCATAACAGGTAAAATATTATTATAAGGAAAATTTTGTATCTTCCGATACAAACATAGCTTGTTTTATTATTATTTCTCTATTTCTAATATATAGACTTTCGTTAAATCTAAGCTTAATTAAATAAAATATTTTATGTAACTCAAACCTTTTAAAACTAAATTAAACGAAATGAATAATTACTACTAGTACTATACGTACTATAATTAGATTAAAACTTGAACACTTGAAAATAACTTTACTCAGCAAGTCTAACGTGCACGCTATTATTATTATTTTCGTATATAAAAGGATTCAATCTTCTGTTACATGCTTCAGGTACTTTGTTACGTGAAATTCGATAAGTTGTTTACCTTTTGCTTAAGGTCAGGTAGGTCAAGAGAGGTTTGAAATTTTATCTAATGATTCTTCGCTTTAGTTCATTTAAATGTTATTTTGTCATGTCCCAAATAACAATTTGCGTAAGTGAAAGGGGTCTTTAAAGAAGTTCTTATAAAGATATGAGTAGATTTTTAAACACTTCTCAGACGGGTTCATAATCCGTATAAAAGTTCACCAAAGTAAGTGACAGTAAATATTAGGCATGTAATAAAACTTGACACACGCTATTTATTTCATAAGTTAATATTCGAAGTATCGGATTTATCGATATGTGTGATTAACGACGTTTTTTTACTTATCTCGTTGTCGATCGGAGCTAATTATAATAGAATAATAAACATTAAAATATTGTTTTCTATAAGATTTCATAACACAATCAGTTCATAACAAAAAATGTATAACAATAATATTCTTTATAAATTGAATTCAGGAATTTAATCAATAAAGATTACATAATTATTTCTTTTATTAACGCGATTATTATACATATCAAATCCACTAATTTACGGATTTTTAATCGACAAAATCGGTTATATTTTAAAGCGAGCTTTTATTAAAACATAATATAAGCCGCCGAAGACGATTGGCCAATTATTACCATCCGTCAAATGTAAAATTCCTCTACAGGTATGTATATCACGGGTGTGTACAAACTAGACTGTGATTGTGGCCACTCTTACATTGGACAAACAAAAAGACCAGTAAGAACCAGAGTAAAAGAACATATAGCTGATGTTCTAGAGAAGCCCAAACATTATATTAGATTTGATGAACCAAAAATACTGGCTAATGAACATCGATTTATACCAAGGATGATTCAAGAAGCAATAGAAATTAAAAAATATCCAAATTTTAATAGAGAGGATAGTTGGACTTTGCCACCTTCCTGGGATCCAATTATTTCAAAAATTAAACGCAGATCATAAAAACTACAAAACAAAAGGACAACATAAGTACTTTTTGTCAAACCAATATTCAAAATGAAGAAAACAAAAGATATGTCAATTTTTTAAATAAAAACTCTGACGGATATTCCAAAACATAGAGATACAGACACATACCAACTTAGCCTGCCCGTGATCATAGATGCTGGAAAGAATCCGAAACGTCGGGAATAAATATATTTAAGTAACGCGAAAAATCCGTAAATTAGTGGATTTGATAGGAATAAAGATTACAGTTTTATGAATTTTATCGCGTTCAATTATTTTAAATTCTATCCGAAATTTCACACCCTTCCTAGGGTACATTTATTATTATGATCGACATAGAAATATGATGATATAAATTTAAATCAATTTTTGTAAAAGCAAAAGTACTTTCTCGTTGAGCACAGCATCGATGTGAGATGTACAAATTTTGTAGTATTTCCATTGTTAAAATTGTACACTATTTAGTATCTTTGCCTTTTTTACTGCTAATATAAATTTTATATGAGCACGATTAATTTTATTAAGTTTAGAGCAACATAGGCGACTGTGTTTCTGAAAGAAACTTAATCGTATATGCTACATCATTTGAAGCGTATTACTAATCCATCAAGTTATTTTCACAGCTACTAAATGGAACATGTCAGAAATATGCAATGCAACGGTAGAATTTGGGAGGCAGAGTCGTGAGAACACATGTTGTAATCCGCTTATTGCGAACGCTGGCTAAACCTAATGACATGAATCAAATAAGGGGATGGAGTGGTACATTTGAAATAAATTTACAGACACTTGGAAATAATATAAGCCTATCTTCTATATCAATTTCACCGTAATAGTCACTGTGACTTATGAAATATTTGTTATATATATATATATATATATTCAGGTGTTGCCCAATGACGTCGGCTATCGAAATGTTGATTAAAAAAGCTAATTTTTCTATCAAAGACTGCATTGAGGACCAAGATGTGTGGATAATATTGTTAAATAATGATGCCTGCACTGACATATCCTCCCGGCAACTGCTAAAATTATCTAAAATAGATGATTGTAATGTATTGATTAAACGTTCATAAAAAGGGCTGCTTAGATATATAATATAAATTATTTACAAGCAATACAAGCAATGTTTTGTAGAATTAAAAATAATTGATCATATGTCTAACTGTAATTTGTGAAATAAAATAAGGACTTATAATTTTTTCTTGAGCGGAGACCATAACTTGGCAAAAGTAGTGTGGGCGTCCGACATTTCATGTGCCAAGCCTTTTTTTGTTTTGCCGTTGGAAAATCCAGTTGGGATTCCCCCCGCCAAAGTGAGGGGGCAGTGGGGATATGTGGGGCTCCCCGGACCAAGATGGAGCGGCCGGTATACCCACTAAAAATAGCGCTGATGACAGTCTTCGGCGATCCCGGCGCGACGTGGCCCTTGCCTCATTCGGCCTCTCTCAACGGGTGACAGCAAAACAAACAGCACGGCGCTCCCTCTTGAACCCTTCTCGGGCGGCGGGCACCTCTGCCGCCGCCCAGGGGCTCAGTGTCAGGGTAAGGTTCGCGCGTACGCCACCTTCGGCGCCCTGGCCTTCTTCTGCGGATAGCCAGGGCGCTGAAGGCCTCCTGTCCCTTCGCGGCTTCCTTCCGGCCATCACGTCCTCGCAAAACGCAAGGATCGGCGCCCAACCTTTCGTCTCTAACATCCTGCGCACTACGGCAGGAAGCGAAAGGTCGTGCCCAACGACTACTACGCAGCTCTGGCGTTGCTCGACCCAGGCTGGGCCTCTTCCAGCGCGGTTGGGCCGTTCTTCGGCACTTATACGCTATCAGTGGTGGCACTCTCTGTAGGCTCCCTCGGCCAGGCGGCACAGGTACCTCCCGAAACAGCCGTGTCCTGAGAGAACCTGCGTCGCGCGGAATGTTAGGGAGCCGTGTCCTCTTTCTAGCCACCACTTAAGAACGGGGCGTATGGCTTCTACTATCTGACGACCGGCGCTGGGGTGCTCCACAGCGCAGCTCCCACTCCTATATTGCAAGGGAGCGCAATTCGTCTCTGCACCCCTTATCTCTTCTGGGGCTGGCCTGCAGCCCCGAGATCATTTGCCAAGCCTGCGCCAAGATGGAGTAAGGACAAAATGGCCGGTGTAGGCTGGTGAAGAATAGCCGAAGATCGTAAGTAGTGGCATGTATTAGGGGAGGCCTATTTGTCTAGCAGGTAGTAACCTGCTAGACATAGGACACAGTCTAATAATAATTATTTTACAGATTGTAGATGTTGAATGCCATCTGTAAAATCATTTCTTGGTTGATATAATTTAGATAATTGCACAGTAGCCGTCGTGGTCACGGGACACTGTAATTTATTTATACTATAAACTTACTATTTTCCGCGACTTCGTCCGCGTAGTAATTGATAAAAAAACAACTGTTTTATTTTTCCTGAAAAAGATATCCTAAGTTACAGTCAAAGTTCCATCTAAATCGTATAATAATTATAATAGAATATGAAAGGTTTCAATCTCCTGTTACTCGTTTATCATACCTCGTTATATGAAATTCGATCATTTGTTAATCTTTCAACACGGGTGGGTTGAAAATGTATCTGAAGATATACGTTTATAACACTGTTTAAACGTAAATATGTAATATAACAAAAATAAATCACATAAAAGTATACCTAAGTTATTAATTTATAAAAAAAAAAATTAACACTATCTGTCTTTTAATTTAGTATAATTGCATATGAAGTACGAATGAATTTTATGTAATTTATTATTCATTAAGTTATATTTAAGTTTTTTTTGTGTTTTATAAGATTTACGCCTCGATCACGTATTTACGTACATAGTTTATTATTAGTTAAAGATTAGTTTCAGGCATTTTTATTTAATCAATTAAAGTGTAATAAACTATAACATTTAACTCACACTCCCAATCACGTATTAATATTAGAGACCCATAAACACCAATATTATGGAAGTTTTAAAAAAACGATGTTTTAAATGAACGAAACAATTAATAACAGATTAATAGAAAAACTAGAATGCTAGACTTAATAGAAAAACTTTGTTAAGTCTAGCATTCGGTTTTGTAATTTTGTTTGTCAATTATATCGAAGATTTGAATGACCTAATCCTGGGTTTGCAGTGCTCATTCTGAACATAAATACCGTATTACGATTTTTCCAATAACGTAGACGCTCAACAGCTTTCAAAGTAGAAATAACTAGGCAACACGATTAACTACTTTAAAACCTCTTTTATTGTATCCAAGTTTTATTGGTGTAAACTTGATGTATATTCCTCAATCTAATTAATTTTACCAAATTTGTACAAATGATATTTAAGTTAAAAGCGAATAGGAAGGAATTGGCCGTCTTAGCGTTCATTGAAAAAGCCTATGTCCAGCAGTAGACAGATAACAATTGCTAAGGATGTAATGATGATGATTCTAATAAATAAAATTGCGTTGTCTTTTTGTAAAATAACTGTTTTGAAATAATGACATAGTGATACAAAACCGATACATATAACAAGACATTTTTAATTAATGTTGTTTGTCTGTCTCTTTGTTTGTACTGGCTAATTTCTGGAATTGATGGGACCAGCCTATTTTGACGGAACTTTTAGGAGAAGATAGCTGAAAAAAATACCACGTAGATGAAATCACACGCAACAGCTAGTTACGAATAAAAAAATACAAACACAGATTTGTAAACAAATCAAACATTGTTTCATTTTAATAAATTTTTACCCTTAACTGCCAACTATTGTTGACTGACTTCCCAAAAGAAGGAGGTACTCAGTTCGGAGCGTATATTTATATTTTTTTTATTATAAATGTTACTTTTTTGCTCCGCTCCAAGAGGTCCAATTTTGTTCAATCTGTTTTTAAATTATAGGTATTAGCTCAGTCATTCGGGCCCAGTTTTTTTAATCATTTTGTGATAAGTAGATAAAGTACAACACATACAACAGGCATGTAAAAAGTCGGTCCACCCACCAACCCGCATTGGACCAGCGTGGTGGGATACGGTCCAAAAACCCCCCAATGGTTAGGGGTGTATTCCCCTAATACACCCCTAACCATTGGAGGCCTATGTCCAGCAGTGGATTATCACAGGCTGACGATGATGATGATGAGATAAAGTATTTCTTTTACATTTATAAGGAATTAAGAAAATTTCTCGGTCAAAAAACAACCTATATTGAGAAAATTTCACTTGTTTCTTATACCTATGGTATGTACATACCTATTCATACGACATATAATAATATAATTTTATTGATGTTATACATTTTTTGACGCGTTAGGAAAAAATAATAAGTCATCATCATCATCATCAGCCTGTGATAGTCAACTGCAGGACATAGGCCTCCCCTAATACGCCCCTATCCATTAGGGCGTTTCGGACCGTATCCTGTATAATTAGTAATTTAAATAATTTTAGCGACGCGCGCACACCGTCACCAAAAACCGACACCCTAAAGTTATAGTCAATATTTTTTTTTTTTGCGATATTTAAATCAACTTAATTTAACTATAGATAATATAAAACTTTTAGTGTATTAACTACCTTTGTTCTTTCATTAGTGTCTTTTTTATACAAACGTAGTATAAGACGAAAGATAAAGTTTTTGAAAAGATTTTATATTTCGCCTTATTCTACGTTTACACGGTTCTACAGTTAAAGCTGCCAACGCGTATACATAAGTATACGTTCACGGCGTAAACTTGTGCACTATAATGACTCCTGCACAGATGGCGAATTTTTAAAATCGATAGACTGCCGTAGTATAACAGAATAGAAGGACGTTATTATTTATCCTTAACCCTTCTTTTTTTATTATTTTTATATATTTTCATCTAATTACAGGAAAGTGAAGTATAAGTGCTTCACTTATAATTGTAATATAAAATTAAGAGCATGATAAATGACTAAACAAAAAATAGACAAATTAATTTTACTAAAAACATTTTAGAGCAGAAAAGCGTGAAAAACGCTATTCTTGCTCTAAAGAGCTTTAAAAAAATAAGAGATTTATTAATAATTTTGTGATAAGTAGATAAAGTACTTCTTTCACATCTATGAGGGATTGAGAAAATTTCGCGGTCAAAAAACATCCTGCCACGATTAAATTGCAAACGCTGCCGAAATTGTAAAATATATTGACTAAAACTATGTTCTACATAATTATATTTCTTTAGATGGTCAATAATAAAGTCGTATATCTATGTTTTAAGAATATTCTACAACAGACATTTTATTATTAAAAAACTTACTGAGCATCGCTCACTCTGAATAGGAGGGATTAAGGACAAGATAATCCAACGCAAGTTTTCCACATTATGTATTTTTCACTCAGATTTTTTGAGAAAACGTAATAATTTATATTAATTTATTATATATTATATTTCTAATCTATGAGCTATTTCCGAAAACCTAAGTCCATTTTGACCACCCATACTTCATCCGCGTGGAATAGGAGGAATGTCCTAGGTGTATTCAAATTACTTTTTGTAGTAATATACAACTAAAGCATTAAATTTATATGTATTTTTTTGTAAGATTTTAAGTTTTATAGCTTTATCTTGGGCGATGGCGAATTTTACTGACCTTCCCATACTTTCCCATTTATAATATTACTATGATTGAACTTTAAAGAACTTGTCCGGTGACTATAACTTAGTATGTTACAAGATGTTTTTAGGTCAACTTTAATAAAATTCATTATATATTTTCACCACAGTTAAATAGGTGCAGAAATTTTTATAATCATAGCCTAACGTGAAAGTTTAGTAGCGTCTAAACTTGATACACTCTGATTAGTTACGCAGTTAAACTTAAATTAACACTCGATAATTGACTAATCAAGGCTAAACGGTTTTAGGTCATTTAAGTTGCATATTAATTTTGCTTACATAAATTTCAGATAATATTGGGCACTAGGCAATACATTACTAAATTTAGAAACTTACTAGATTTGAAAATATAAAGATAACCTCGAAACCTTGGAAAAAATATTTTAAATATGAAATCTGGTTTTCATTTCAATTACCAATGTTTTAAACTTTTTCTGCTTACCACGGAAAAATGTGAAAAAAAAAATTATACGAATTGTTAATTTTATTACTTCATGTATTTATATATGACTGCTTTATCTTTTAAAGTCTCTGTAATTACTGTAGGTCAGAAATAAGCTTCAAGAGATTTTCCTTCCCGCAAAGTAGCTTTGGGACGCTCTTTATTTACTGGGATAGTAAGTGGATTACCAGTTTCAGGACAGTTATTTGGATGGTTTAGTTTGTCATTTCTATGAATCTTGCCCGGAAACTACATATATTATTTCACAACTTTCTTTAGACGTGATGGATATGCCACTAACTTCATTAGGACTTAACTCCGTCTGCATTTATCTACATTTCAAACGTCTAAAATTTTGTTATTGCTCTAGCTTCATAAACATAGAACTACTAGATATGGTCCATATCTAATGATGAGATGAAACAAATAACCTAAGGTAAGACGGCAGGCACTCTTTCGAATGTGGCTGGTTTCACGCGGTGACTGACGGTGACGTAGACGTGGAACTTGGAGTTTGTTGTCACGCAGCACCTGCTTGACATTCTCCAGTTCAGCCGTCATATGCTCCTTGTCGCAGATCCGCTGTGCTCAAATTAAAAAATATCCAAATTTTAATAGAGAGGATAGTTGGTCTTTACCACCTTCCTGGGATCAATAATTTTAAAATTAAACGAGGTATAAAACTACAAAACCGAAGGACAACATAAATACTTTTGTCAAACCAACATTAAAAATTAAAGAAACGAAAGATATGTCATTTTTTATAAAACTCGACAGTTATTCGAAAACATAGAATACAGACATATCCAACAGTCTACCCGCGATCATGGATACTGGAAAGAATCCGAAACGTCGGGAATAAATATATTTAAGTAACGCGAAAAATCCGTAAATTAGTGGATTTTATAAGTTGAGACATATTAAATTTATTCATGTTTCGAAGAAAGAATAAAATTTTACGGCACGTGTATGCTTTGAGTTATAAAAAAATGTACATAAATATATAATCTAAAAATGTAGTCTGCATAACCTTTGTCATTCTATATAAAAACAAATTATTTACGGCTTCGTGCTAATCTATTGGTGGATATTTAATATCCATTATTATTATTATTCGCACTGACAATTAATTATGCATCACTTCCATTGCGTTTCTAAATTTCGACAACAGATGTGCAAACACTGAGCCTTAACCATAACGATGTGGTCGAGTGATATGCAACTCATATTGAATCCAGTTGCAATGGGCAGTTATGTCAAATGAAACGTCAAATAAATTGTATTTTTAATAATGTTGTATTTTCGATAAAATATTGAAAAGTGTGCATGAATAACGAATACGTATCGTAAGTAAAGCTTTTACTACTCATTTAACACAATTGAGAATTAATATTGAAATATTAGGTTACTATTGCGTATATATATATCTATCTTTACGCCTTTAATCTTAAAGCTATAAGCATTTTCTATCAGTCAACCTTAAGGTGGCGCAAGAGGTAGTAGTTGGGAGGTGCACTTATTGTAAAATATTTGTACATATATATGTGTACACGGTGTTATATATATATATATATATATACAATTAGTGCACCCCAACTACTCTTATATAATATATATGTATATAACACCATGTGTAATTAGCATGGTGTTGATGCAGCACTTAGGATTGAATACAGAGTAGTAAGGGCTCGGAAGGAGCGTTGCTGGCGGATAGGTAACCATTGAAGTTGGATGCGGTAATTAGAAACGTGATCATATTTACGGACATTGAAAACGAATAAAATGCAGTTATTCAGAAGTAGGTCAAGTTTATTGAGGTGATTTGCATTCAGGTCAAAATAGAATACGTCACTATAGTCGATAATTGAAAAACTAGGGCCTGCACGAGCATAAGTTTCGACTGAATCTGAAAAAAAAATATTTTGTATAGACAACGCAGTACACCGGTGACTTTTTGGGCTACATTTGAAATTTGGCTTTTCCAGCTTAGTGTTTTATCAATCTGTAGACCCAGATTTTTTACGCTTTTATTGATTTTTAATACATTGCCGTTATAAATTATGGAAGGAAGTGTTGTAAAATCTACTTCGTTTAAAGCTCGCGCACTACCAATAACGATGGCTTGGCACTTTGATGGATTTACAGATGCCAAATCATCGTTAGTGAGACATTATTTGCGGGAGCTTTTAACGTGTCTTGAGCATATATATATATATCAGAAATCAGTCTACTTTCAGTCCGCGCCAGTCCTTTTAGATAATATTAAGAACATTAATAGTGGAAAGTCATTAGCGGAAACAAAACATTCATAATTACGGCAAAATCAAACAAGACGTAAAAAGATCATAAACTTAACTGAATGCGAAATGATTTCATTTGTGTCAAATTTACTACGACTTAACGATGACCTATTTGTTGTTTACACTTATAAACACAAAATAATGATTTCGATAAATTTAGATGAAAATGGTTAGATAATATTATAGTTTATTACTTTGAATCGTCAAAAGTAAGTGTTGATTTTGTGTTGCAGAATGATACGAACACGACATTTATTGCATGGTACGCACAAACTTTTATTCACTTGTTAGATTTGTTTAACCACTATTGACACCGCTTTCAGCCCGGAACACAGCATTTTTGGCAAAACTCATGATAATAATTTTCGCATATAGCAACGAAAAAATCCGTAGGATACTTAAAACTGTGCGTAAACTGCACTAAGGTAACGCCAACGCTTTTCAAAGCTATTAACGCCGAATCAAAGAGTCAAGTGCATGTTTTCTGCTTTGAAATGCGTAAGCCGCTATTTATTTTAATATTCTTAATACTTGTGTGATGTATAATTTACTGATTCTGTGAAGCATGATATTACTTCGATTTTAAAAAAGTTATTTAAAATTATTCAGATTACTAATTATTTTTCATAACGCGTCAAAAAATATACAAAATTATTATATGTTGTATAAATATGTATGTACATACCCATAGGTATAAGCAAGAAGAGAAATTTTATCAATATAATTTGACCGACTTACCTGTAACATTGGCAAATGCGACCCTATAACCATATTGCCCATTATAGGCCGGTGACAATGTGCCCTCTGCAAGAAACTTTTACGCGATTTCCGCCACTGAATTTTAACTCTCTAATATTATTTAACGTATTCGTTTAATCAAATGTCATGCATTGTTATGCATGACAATTTATAACGTCGATCTTATGTGCATTAAATATTATTAACAATAATATTTAATGCACATAAATAAAAACAAATAAATCACTACTCTTTATGATTTTTTACACTACATTACTTTGCATGAGGTTTGAATACGCCTATTCAAACCTCGTTTAAGATAAGGCAAGAAGGTGCTATTGCAATTTGTAACAATGTTTTACATTAAAATGGCTAGACCAATTAAAGAAATAAAATTATGTAAAACATACTTTAAGTCAATATTTTACGGTTTCGGCAGCGTTTACAATCTAATCGTACCAGGTTGCGATTTTTGACGCCAAAATTTTCTTAATTCCTTTTAGATGTAAGAGAAGTAGGCAAGCTCCAAATTGAGTACCTCCTTCGTTTGGGAAGTTGGCCAACAAAAGACGGCGGTCAAGAGCAAAAATACATTAAAAATGTTGAATTTGCGTACAAATCCGTGGTAATGTTTTTTATTTTAACTAGCTGTTGCGCGTGATTTCACCCACAAGGTATATTAGTATTTTTTAAAACGAAAAAGCGACAAAAGGTCCTATTAGCTCCAGAGATTAGCCAGTACATTATTATAATCATTAGCAATCGTTATCTGTCCACTGCTGGACATTCAACGCCAAGACGGCCGCTTCTTTCCTATTCGCTTTCTTAAATATTAGTGGTAATCATTTGTTAAAATTAAATCGGTTGAGAATAAACGTCAAGTTTCCACGAAGAAAACTTGGATACA
The DNA here is from genome assembly GCA_029286875.1 of Lamproptera curius. Taxonomy (NCBI): domain Eukaryota; kingdom Metazoa; phylum Arthropoda; class Insecta; order Lepidoptera; family Papilionidae; genus Lamproptera; species Lamproptera curius. The sequence continues at coordinate 1,012,958 of JAGSMT010000079.1, forward strand.
ATAAAAGAGAATTTAAAGTAGTTTATCGTGTTTCCTAGTTATTTCTACTTTGAAAACTGTTGAGCGTCTACGTTATTGGAAAAACTTAGGATGGGATAATTCAAATCTACGATATAATTGACAAACAAAATGACCTGAACCGTATTCTAGACAAAGATTTTTTTTCTAAAAAGTTTTAGAGACATAATAATCTGTTATTAAATGTTTTATACATTTAAAACGTATCCTTTAAGCAGAATTATTTTAAAACTTACGTAAGATTGATGTGTGTGGGCGATATAGAAGTATGTTATTACACGATGGAGAGTTAAATGTAATAATTTATTACACCTTAGCTGACAAAATAAAATATGCTTCAAACTAATCTAAAACCAGTAATAAATTATTTACATAAATACGTGAGTGAGGCGTAAATATAATGAAACAGAAAAAAACTCAAAAATAACTTTCTTCCTTTTACAAGTAATGTATCAAAACAAGTAAAAATTGGTTAAAAATTAATTAATTAATCTTTAATTAAGAATTTAATAAATAATAAATTAAATTACATAAAATTAATTCGTGCTCAATATGCAATTAAAAATAATATTAAATTATAAGACAGATTGAGTTAATATTTTTTATAAGTTAATAACTTAACTATACTTTTATGTGAATTATTATTGTTCTATAACATATTTACGATTAAAAAAAATGTGTTATAAACGATCTTAAGACACGATATTTTCAACCCAATTGTTGACAGATTAACAAATAATCGAATTTTATACAACGAGGTATGAGAACCAAGTAACAGGAAATGGAAACCTTTTATATTCTATTATAAAGGCGTACAGTAAGCCTTAATTATTGAAAGCATTCGTCAACACATCGACACAAATTATAATTTAAATAAGGATCTTACATATGAAACCGCTTTTATTTGACAACATCAAGTAAAAATCAAATGCTTATATTTACATCTAATACGATATAAACAGAAAATCAAGAAAATGTTTACTTTAATTATATTTATAATTAATAACATATAAATCTTTAGTAATTCACTATAAAAATGATTAGTAACACATAGGTTATTTTACATGTAAGAAATTAATATCTTAAACAAGAGACAATATTTCTTGTACGCAAAAGTGGTATTTCATGTTTAAACTCAACAATAGTCAAGAGTAAATATTTAAAATAATGGATTGAATTGCACTCGACTGTTCCGTGCGTATGAATTATGGTACGTGATACTCTTATTGCATGTCGTCGATGTCAAACCAAAATCTGCAAAAGTATAGTTTCGAGATATTAACAAAAAAAGTTTTCCTGAAAAATTTTACTAGAAGGTTTACTTTGAAAATCATTGAACTTGAATATATATAATACGTTAACTTATTTGTATTCTGCGTGTCAAATAAACAGTTTTTTTATTATTCCGTTTTTAATGAAAAAATAATCATACTAATAATAATAATAATCATACATAACAGATTTTATGTGTCAAATTTAGGGTACATAACAGGTTTTATTAAGATAATATATTGAAATGACTTTAAGAATTAACGTCAATTTCGTGATAAAATAGTAGGTATTTATATATTAGACTCAAATTAAAGGGATTTATAGTCAAAATCTGTAAATAGTGCCAATTCTCGCAGTTGATTGAATTTGGTTTTGAGTTATTTCCAGAAGACCATCATACAATTTCGCATGTTTAGGTAACTCTCGTGTCTGTGTTGCGCAAAAGTTGCATAATTATCTGGAGAATAATATCATCATATTATTTTCCTGATATATTACATTTGCTTCTTCAGAATATATCGTAAGCAGCACTTTATAATACGTCATTTGGATATGTCATTTTTTTAAGTGGTGCTATATAAATTACTGTGGAATGATCTGTCCTTTTATTCTTGTTTAAATCGTAGCAAACGTTCTAATACCATAACGCTCTTATGTAGTGTTGAGGTGCATAAATAAGTTGTTTTATGCTACGCTCGGTCGTGAAGTGGACACTATTAACCTCTTACATTAGATAGAAGTAGATTCTCTCACATATACCTAATTAAGAAAATTTTGTCAACGCAATTGCCTTAAATCTGCTGAGACAATTATTGTAATGCCACTAATTATGGAGATATTTATGCTCTGTATATATTTTTAGATATTTAATTACACGGCTTCGTTCGATGTAACTCCTTCGTCTGCTTCACTAAAGGTAAAATTGCACGTTGCATTTGCCAATAGTAAAGTTACATTGCAGTGCAAATTATAAATGTTGAAATAGCGGCACTGTTATTTTTGTTTATGACGCAATGGATTGGCAAATAACTTTGGTTTATTATATTTGGATTATTGATGCGATATCGATGAAGGGTTAGTTACATGCAGTTTTATAGACCTCTCCATCCTTTCACGATTTATAAACTGCACACGCTGACATTGCACGATACAGATGCCTTGGCACTTTAGGAGTTAACAAACCATTGAGATACCGTACCTCATAAGTTGTATTCTTGGTGGGCACGATATTGTGTCTAGGTGCAGTCAGTTACATTGTCCTGTGCCCATACTGCTTGTTTAAAAATACCGGAATGCTTTTAATTTAATATTTTCCACAGACTTTGGCGCAAAATATCAAACCTACTGTTTGTTTTCTTGGTAAATTTCTTCCGTTGCTAAGACTTTTTACTCTATGATTTTATATTTAAATTTTGTAATAGTACATACACCGTTCTTCTGTCATAATAATCCACACTCTGTTAGTCACAACTATGTTTAGTTTTCGTTTAATTGCAGTATGATTATAACGATTTCTTAAGGATCGATTAGGTGATAAGGATTCTTTTTGGTGTATAGTGCTTACGTTTGTCTTAACGCCATTATGGTTTCACGTAATAAACAGGGCGCTTAACTATGTTTATCTTGGTTGTGGGTTTTTAGAGTGCTGAGACCTCTATGTCCATACGATTCCAGTACTGCAGATTTGTTTGATGAATCACTACTACTGCTATAAATTTTGTAACGTCTACCTTTGGTTGCCGTAGGAGTGGGTGAAGAATAATTTTCCTCTAGTAACATATTTCTTGATGTGCTGGCAAAAAGGTGTTTACAATATTGTAGTAATTTATGAGACCTATGTGTCTATGTGCTTTGCGAGGTAGACATAATTCTTTCTCATTTTTATGTGGTAAAGGTTGCCTTACTAATTTCAGAAATAAATTGATATATTTTTGATTCTTTTCATTGCAAAGCTCACAAAAGAACATAGTGTACACTTTAGACTCAACTGACTGCGTTGGGATACCCTTAAAACTATAATGGCGATAATATTATACGAAAGTCAAGGCAAATAAACAATAACAACGGTTTGCCCGCTTCCAGGTTCATTTTACGAGTACATCGAAACACTAGTGTTAAAAAACAAAGAGCTTCGTTAACGCTTTGCTGTTATTGAATTTTGTATAAATAAGCTATAATAAGAGCGTATGATAAAGAAGTAATGTTTATACTATACACTGAGCAGGTTTTAGAATACCGTCACAAAAGGTTCTGTCATTGCTCGTGATCAAATGAAATGTGCTACGTGGCAATATGGCACATAACAGCTTTTATTTGACAAAATTCTAGCTGCTGCACTGCTGCACATAGCATATTTTTAAGAGGTCGTAGTTCGACTAATATTTGTGATAGGGTCAGAGATGCTCTTTCATATGATGAATGGTAATGGACTATCCGCTATGGTCATAATCTCAAAATGACACATAGCTACATATATTACATATATTAGATTAAGATTACTAAAGACATGAGTCTAGGGAGCATAACGTCAAGGATAAAAAGAAAAAAATTGATTACAATTTCCGGATCGTACCCTTTTGGACGGCTCACTAATGAAACAATAATGTATGTAACGTAAATGAAACAAGCATTTTGAGACTCACTCATAAGTGAAACAAGAAAAAATATTTCTTAGCCGTTATCAAATCTTTTTAATATATTTACAATTTGCTCGTTTGCAAATTAATTTGTATAAGTTCAATCAATTTTTTATAAAATTTGTTTTATTACCGACAAGCATTTATAAAAAAATTAAAACTAAGTATAAATTAATAATTTCTCTTCCAGCCTCAGGTATCGGCATTGTCCTTCATAAAATTACTTTTGAATGCTTAAAGGAGATGTTTCATAATCTACATTATAAAACACCTTTAAGCATTTCGTTAGCAAATATGAAACGAATACCTGTAATATTTACGAGACGACGTCATGTTTTCTTCTACTTGAAAATAACACGGTTCTAAAACAAAAGGCAGGCGAGCCTCCTTGCCAACGTAATTTCTTTTAAGCGACTTCTAAAATGAAGACAATATGTTGACCTTTATGTATTTATCCTTCTTATTACATTTATTTAGAACATTGTTAATGTAATAGAAATTAATCATCAGCATGGACACATAAATACTAAAATTGTGTCATGTAAAAATTAAACGATTTTTAACACTAAAACACCGTATATTTAACAACATTATTAGTTTTTTTTTTTTTAAGTACCATCATCATCATCATCATCATCAACAGCCTATTACCCTAGTCCACTGCTGGACATAGGCCTCCCCTAATACACCCCTATCCATTAGATTTTTGGACCATGTCACAACGCTGGTCCCATGCGGTTGGTGGGTGGACCAACATCCGACGCATGGATCATCTTACTTTTCAGACAATTGGGTGATCAGCCCAAATTGCCCTAACCAACTAGGAAACAACAATTAAAATTTGTTGAGGCCCGCAGGAATTCGAACCACGACCTTTGGTTTCTAAAACACACGCCCTTACCACTAGGCTACGGAGCAGTTAAGCACCATAGTACCTGTTTTTAACCAATATAATATAAAATACAATTTTTCGTAGAATATGTATAATTTTTTTAAATTTATAAAGATTCAAGTTTGTTGTTTTTGTAGTGTTAAGATTAACGCCAAATTTATTTTATTTCGCGTTATACTTTCAAATAAAAAAAAACTGGTCTGTACAAATAAAGACACACATACATACAGAGGGACCGATTGTATGACTAGGATAACGCATTCTATGGATACTTACTCACAGTGCTTATCCCCGGTTACTTTTTACCATGGCCTAAATGTTTGATCGATCTAGAGTTTCGTTTTAATATAAAACATTCGTACATATAATAAAAACTAGATTTAATATGATTACGTAACGACTGTTGTTAAAACATACAACAATAAAACTTACTTATTAATTGTAAAGATTTAGATGAACATATGATTTAAAGACCGCACTAGAGACGAAATTAGTGAGAACGGTTATTTAATAAAGCGACTTAGCGTGCTTACTGTGAGTAAGCAATGCCCTCTGCCAATAAGAAGATTAGCGTATGACCCCACGACTGCGCTAGACGCAATTCGTTAGGGGATACTATGTCGCCTTTCCCCAGTTATTACACACGTATGTAGGCATTCAAAATCTAGCACAATAGTGTTTCCACATTGATGGATTGCAGCAATGATAAGCACCGTGACGACACTTGGCGACAAACAGAACTCTGTAATAATAGTTTAAAAATATATTGAAAATCCAACAGCAAAATAAAAAAAACAATTTGAATTAAAAAGACTGTAAAAAGAAAAAATACAAAAAAAGCGTTGAGCCATGGCATCAATAGCTTAAATATTTTATAAACAGTCCTGAAACGCAACCCCATACATATATAATTTGTATAAGTAAGTCTGACTTTTAAATGTGGTCACAACTATGATCATTGCTTCCTTTAAATACTGAGACACAATAGTGATATGAGTCCGTGTAAAGGCAATTAAAGCGTATTAAAAAATGAATGTTTCTGCTGCAAAGCAGTGGTTTATAAATGTTACTGTCGCCGGTCTGAAGGTCCGCGTTATTTTTAGGTGAATGGGACCTAACCTTATGTCTTAAGCAGCGGGAGAAAGTGTGGCGTCTTTTGCTGTGTCTCTTAAACGATACGCCTTGCTATCGTTTGTCTCTGGGAAAATGTGCTGCTTCGAGTAACCCTTTTATACGAAACGAGTAATATTTGAAAACTAGACAATTATTAATCAGTTTAGATACGAAGGTGGAGTATAACAACGGCGGCCAAATTAATCAACGCAATATTATTTTAATAGTAATAACGGTTGCGGTTTGTCTATTTTAGTTTGAAACCTCATCTTACCTTAAATAAAATATAGCGTAGAGGTGCTTTTCGGTACTTAGTTTAGTTCGGTAGAATTTAATTAACAAATAATTCTATTCAGGTTGCAGCTCAAATGTAAAATAACATATATTAATTTTGTTTAGATTTAAACTTTACCGGTTGTAAGGCCCCACTGTTTACCGGAGACCGTCTGGGTGGGTACCACTGCGGTGCCTATTTCTACCGCAGGGCAGTAATGTGAAAACACTACTGTGTTCCGGTTTGAAGGGCACCGTAGCCAGCGTATTTACTGGGTAAACCATACTTAACATACTATGTCTCACGGTAGGCAGCGCGTTGACGATATCAGTATTGCCAATATTTATGGGCGTCGGTGACCACATTCCAACAGGTGGCCCCGATTGCAAAAAAACTGAGTCAGTCCAGTGACAATGGACGCTGCAATAGGTCTGAAATGTCTGAAACTAAAAGTTAAATAAATGTGAAAAATCTGGGAAATTGTGACTTACAAGATCTTTTCAAGTGACTCACACTCACCCAAATGGCGAAGTAAAATAAAAAAAGGGTATTATTCGCATCATATTTATCTAATCGTATTTGAAAGGTGAAAGAACGAGTGAAGAAGTGCGGGTAAATATGTACTTAAACACGAATGGAAAACATATGTACAAAAATTTTGTGTCTCAAAGTTGATATTTAATTAACTCTTATGTAATATTTTAGGGTTTTAGGGTCGTTTATAATAATAAGAATGAAATTAACTATTCCTTAGCCATAACAAATAGTGTTTTTGGTTTACATTCAGCATTTTTTTGTTTTTCTTCAAACATACTTCATAAACTTTACATTAATTATGTAAACGCTCCCTTTATATATCCCTAATTCACTTATAAATAAACTAAAGAAAAGGATTGTCACATAAATTTTCAACCAGTCACAGACCTACCTGCGTTACCCTTCAGAGAAAATTGAACAGCTTATCGAGTTTCACTCAACAAAGTAGGTGGAGCATATAATATGAGATTGAAGCCTTTCATTACCTTTAATAAACGTAGCGTACAAGGAAGACTTAATTGTAACAACTCAAATTGTAATTTAATAAAGGAGTTTATGAATTATTCCCTCGTTAAACCATAATAATAGCATAATAAAATTCGTAATAAATGCTTGTTAAATTTTCTTTATTACTAATGGAAAAGAAAATAACTAACGACGAACAGATTAACTTTAATGATATTTCATGAGTTAATTGAACAATTTTAAAACTAAGCTTTTTTCCATTAAAAATAATCAGTAGGTAGTTATTACTTATACTCCTGGGGTTGTCTGTTTACTGGTAGCGCTGTCATCTTGATGGTTAGCAAAATTTAAACAAAAACAAACCGTGTGTTTGACTGTATATATAATTTATTAATTTATTTACACGTATTGTTTAATGTAATCCGTATAAAGGCGGCCTTAATACCTAATGTATTTATTTAATTACTCAGACCTATTATAATCAAAGATCAGACCTATTAGAATCGAAGATTGGACAACATTAAATATAAGAAAGCAAAGCTTTCTAAACAATGGTGAATTGAAGGTTAGTAAAACGTCCAAAGTATATGAACTAGAACTAAGTTACTAAAGAGATCGCGTCTTATTATTGAATGACTTCCCAAAAGAAGGAGGTACTGAATTCGGAGCATATTATGTTTTTTTCTATATATATGTTACTTCGTTGCTTCGCTTCTGGGGCTGCTTTTGTTCATTCATTTTATTAATGATAGATATTAGCTTCCCATTGGCCCCATTTTAATAAATAATATTGCGATAAATAGTTTAATAATTATTTCTTTTATTTACGCGATTATACATATCAAATCCACTTATTTACGGATTTTTCGCGTTACTTAAATATATTTATTCCCGACGTTTCGGATTCTTTTCAGCATCCATGATCACGGGCAGACTAAGTTGGTATATGAAATATATATATATATATACAAATAATATATATATATATATATATAAATCGCGAAAGACTTCTTGCGTCTTTACAAACTACCACCCTGCGGCGTCCACCGAATGTAGTGACATTTTAATGTTTTTAATCGTATGTAAGATGTTTTAATTGGTATCATATCAGTAGTCGACGTCAAATTTCATTTAAACGTTAAATGAGTGATATTCAAATTTAATATTTCTAGCTGAATTTGTGCGTCCGTTCACTCTTAAATCTTTCTTGCACACTGAAAATCTCCGTATACGTTCAAAACACTGCATGCACATTCCGCCTCCATCCACCTGTATGTTTAAATCAATTCGTATAATGCTCTGTATATATCATAAAGATTATAATAACTAAATGACATCCATCTACTATAGAATTCAGATTGGTTCCGAATACTGTTTTTGAATTATTGTATCCAGCTGATCAGCCAAGAGGCTTCCACCATATAAGGGCTTATAATGACTCCAGGCACAGATAATAAATAATTAATAGTTGATACAAAAGTGACAATACCTATGTATAGCGTAGGTATTTTCACTTTGGTGCTCTAAAATCTTAAAGAGCAATATAATAATTTTTGACGAGTGTCAGGTTAGTTTGTATGTATAAACAGGTAAGCTCAGAGGCACAGGCTGGTGTGAATAGATAAGTCCGCAGTTGGACATTTAATATTTTGGGACTTGAACACTACTGGTCCAACCTAATTCATTTGTAGGCAAGTTGAGTCGTTGTCAAATTAATGTACCAGTCGTTTTGATTGATAACAATTATTTATTTGAAAGTTCATAAATGTAATGAAGACTAAAGACATGAGTCTGGGAGCATAACGTCAAGGATGAAAAAAATAAAAAAAATCTGATTGTAATTTCCGGATCGTACCCTTTTGGACGGCTCACTAGGTTCGTAAAGTAAATGAAACAAGCATTTTTGAGAGACTTACTCATAAGAGTGAAACAAGAAAAAATATTTCTTAGCCGTTATCAAATCTTTTTTTATAATATTATTTACAACTTGCTCGTTAGCAAATTAATTTGTATAAGTACAATCAATTTTTTTTTATAAAATGAAGCTAAGTTTAAAATTTCTTTTATTACTGCGACAAGCATTTATAAAAAAATTTAAACTAAGTATAAATTAATAATTTCTTTAACAGCCTCAGGTATCGGCATTGTCCTTAATAAAATTACTTTTGAATGCTTAAAAGAGATGTTTCATAATCTATATAATAAAACACCTTTAAGCATTTCGTTAGCAAATATGACAAAAGGCGAGCGAGCCTCCGATGCCAAAGTAATTTCTTTTAAGCGACTTCTAAAATGAGGACAATATGTGTGCACTTGTATATGTATCGACCCTTCTTATTACATTTTATTTAGGACATTTTTAATGTAATAGGAACTAATCATCAGCATGGAACACACAAAATACTAAAACACAACATGTAAAAAATTAAGCGATTTTTAGTAACACAAACATTCGGGTATATTTCTTTTTTTTTAAGTAACATCATCATCATCAACAGCCTCTGTAAGTCCACTGCTGGCCATAGGCCTCCCCAAATACACCCCTATCCATTAGGGGGTTTTTGGACCGTATCCCACCATGCTGGTCCAATGCGGGTTGGTGGGTGGACCGACATCCGACGCAAGGATCATCTTACTTTTTCAGACACCAATGGATCAGCCAAATCTCTCTAACCAACTAGGAAACAACAATGAAAATTTGTTGAGTCCCCGCAGGATTCGAACCCACGACATCCGGTTTCTAAAACAACGAACCAAATATAATATAAAATACAATTTTCCGTAGAATATATATATATTTGTAAATATTTTTTTAAATTTATAAAGATTCAAGTTTGTTGTTTTTGCAGTGTTAAGATTAACGCCAAATTTATTTAATTTCGCGTTATACTTTAAAATAAAAAAAACTTGTCTGTACATATAAAGACACATACATACAGAGGGACCGATTGTATGAATAGGATAACGCATTCTATGGATACTTACTCACAGTGCTTATTCACGAATACTTTTTACCATGGCCAAAATGTTTGATCGATCTAGAGCTTCGTTTTAATATAAAACATTCGTACATATAATACGAATTAGATTTGATATGATTACGTAATGCCTGTTGTTAAAACATACAACAATAAAACTAACTTATTAATTGTAAATTCAAATTCAAATTCAAATTCAAATATCTTTATTCAATATAGAAGTTTACACTTGCTTATTGATTGTCAAACACACTACCACCGGTTCGGAAAAGGACGCCACAGACCTGAGAAGAACCGGCGAAAGAAACTCTATTTTTTATGTCATCTTTTAAAAATAACAAACATTTTGATAATTGGACATTACATATTATGCAATTTTGAAACAGGACCTGGAGCGAGCATTCCATTACCAGGCTGTGTTATCATTTAAAAATTCATTAATATCGTAATAACCTTTAACACATAAACGTTCCTTGACTACCTTTTAAATTTATTAATAGTTAAATTCTGAACGTTTACTGGATTTTGTTGTAAAACGTCATACATTGTCCCATAAAGACTTACTTATTCTTCGCAGTCTAGTTGCTGGAAGAATTAGATTATGTTTGTTCCTTGTATCTATGTTATGTGCATCACAATGTCTTAGGAAATCATTTCTATTTTTTGCACATACATTAAATTTTCAAATATGTATTGAGAACTAACGGTCATTATTTTATTTCAGTGAACAACTTTCTTAATGATTCTTTGGGCCCAGGTTATAGACTGCACGAATTGCGCGTTTTGGAGGACAAAGATCGTATTTTTATCTGCCGCATTTCCTCACAGTAGAATGCCATAAGACATAATACTATGAAAATAGCTAAAATATACTAAACGAGCTGTCTCCACATCGGTTAATAATCAATTCTTTTCACAGCGTAAGCTGCAGAGCTAGTTTATTTGCTAGCCTATTAATATGGGGCCCCATTGTAGTTTCGTATAAGATTTAGATGAACATATGATTTGCACTGTAATATATCAAAAATTCAAATGAGTTAAGACCGCACTAGAGACGGAATTAGTGAGAACGGTCATTTAATAAAGTTGACTTAGCAAGCTTACGTGCAGAAGCAATGCCCTCTGCCAATAAGAAGATTAGCGCATGACCTCAGACTGCGCTAGACGCAATTCGTAAGGGATATTATGTCGCCTTTCCCCAGTTATTACACACGTATGTAGGCATTCAAAATCTAGCACAATAATGTTTCCATATTGATGAATTGCAGCAATGATAAGCACCGTGACGACACTTGACGACAAACAGAACTCTGTAATAATAGTTTAAAAATATATTGAAAATCCAACAGCAAAATAAAAAAACAATTTGAATTAAAAAGACTGTAAAAAGAAAAAATACAAAAAAAGCGTTGAGCCATGGCATCAATAGCTTAAATATTTTATAAACAGTCCTGAAACGCAACCCCATACATATATAATTTGTATAAGTAAGTCTGACTTTTAAATGTGGTCACAACTATGATCATTGCTTCCTTTAAATACTGAGACACAATAGTGATATGAGTCCGTGTAAAGGCAATTAAAGCGTATTAAAAAATGAATGTTTCTGCTGCAAAGCAGTGGTTTATAAATGTTACTGTCGCCGGTCTGAAGGTCCGCGTTATTTTTAGGTGAATAGGACCCTAACCTTATGTCTTAAGCAGCGGAGAAAGATGTGGCGTCTTTTGCTGTGTCTCTTAAGAGCAAGGCGTATCGTTTGTCTCTGGGAAAATGTGCTGCTTCAGTAACCCTTTTATACGAAACGAGTAATATTTGAAAACTAGACAATTATTAATCAGTTTAGATACGAAGGTGGAGTATAACAACGGCCAAATTATTCAACGCAATATTATTTTAATAGTAATAACGTTTGCGGTTTGTCTATTTTAGTTTGAAACCTCATCTTACCTTAAATAACATATATGCTAGAGGTGCTTTTCGATCTTAGTTTAGTTCGGTGGAATTTAATTAAAAATAATACAATTCAGGTCGCAGCTCAACGTAAAATAACATATATTAATTTTATTTAGATTTAAACTTTACCGGTGGTAGGTCCCCTGTTTACAAGAGACCGTCTGGGTGGTACACCTAGCATACATAACAAATAGTGTTTTTTGTTTACATTCAGCATTTTTTGTTGTTCTTCAAACATACTTCATAAATTTTACATTAATTATGTAAACTCTCCCTTCATATATCCCTAATTCACTTATAAATAAACTAAAGAAGAGGATTGTCACATAAATTTTCAACCAGTCACAGACCTACCTGCGTTACCCTTCAGAGAAAATTGAACAGCTTATCGAGTTTCACTCAACAAAGTAGGTGGAGCATATAATATGAGATTGAAGCCTTTCATTACCTTTAATAAACGTAGCGTACAAGGAAGACTTAATTGTAACAACTCAAATTGTAATTTAATAAAGGAGTTTATGAATTATTCACTCGTTAAACCATAATAATAGCATAATAAAATTCGTAATAAATGCTTGTTTAATTTTCTTTATTACTAATGGAAAAGAAAATAAGTAACGACGAACAGATTAACTTATATGATATTTCATGAGTTAATTGAACAATTTTAAAACTAAGCTTTTTTCCATTAAAAATAATCAGTAGGTAGTTATTACTTATACTCCTGGGGTTGTCTGTTTACTGGTAGCGCTGTCATCTTGATGGTTAGCAAAATTTAAACAAAAACAAACCGTGTGTTGGACTGTATATATAATTTATTAATTTATTTACACTTATTGTTCAAAGTAATCCGTATTATCTAATGTATTCATTTAATTACTCAGACCTATTATAATCAATGATAATTGGACAACATTAAATATAAGAAAGCAAAGCTATCTAAACAATGGTAAATTTAAGGTTAGTAAAACGTCCAAAGTATATGAACTAGAACTAAGTGACTAAAGAGATCGCGTCTTATTATTGAATGACTTCCCAAAAAGGAGGTACTGAATTCAGAGCATATTGTGTTTTTCTATATATATGTTACCTCGTTGCTCCTTCTAGGGCTCCTTTGTTCATTCATTTTATAAATGATAGATATTAGCTTCCCATTGGCCCCATTCTTATAAATAATTTTCGATAAATGGTTTAATAGTTATTTGAGACATAAAAAATTACGGCACCAAAATCACAACCTCGTTCGTGCGTTTAAATTATAAACGCTGTCAAAACCGTTAAAAAAGATAGACATAAAGTATATTTTCATAATTGTACTACTTGAATTAGTCTACAATAAAGTCCGCGTTAGCATATATCTATATCTAAATAATAAGCACATTCGCGATGAACTCTTAAAATACTTAACCGATTTTAAAATATAGTTGCCACCACGATTGAGAGAGTTGGCGATATCTATTAATTGCGTTTGTGTGTATTGTCACACAGATGATAGATGGAGCTGTTTAATAGAATAAACTTTTCGTTGATAATAGAAGAAATGGGACAATATAAGTAATTGCTTGAAATTAATTAATTTTGGTCATTTCACGTCACTAGGCTTAAATTATTATTAAAACTAGATGTCATAAAATATTAAGCTTTTGAAGAGTGCCAATGTTTGGCATTTTCTTGAGGTAAAAATCTCTATTTAATATACTAAAAGTACAATTAGATATACATCACATCACATCATCAGCCGTTTTAGTCCACTGCTGGACATAGGCCTCCCTATCCATTAGGGGTTTGGACCGTATCCCACCACGCTGGTCCAATGCGGGTTGGTGGTGGACTGACTTTTACATGCCCATCCGACGCATGGATCATCTTACTTTTCAGACAATTGGGTGATCGGCCCAAATTGCCCTAACCAACAGGAAACAACAATGAAAATTTGTTGCGTCCCGCAGGATTCGAACCCACGACCTCCGGTTTCTAAAGCACACGCCCATACCACTAGGCTACGGAGGTCAAACACAAATACAAAACGAATACCTGTGTTGTTTACGAGACGACGTCATGTTTTCTTCTACTTGAAAATAACACGGTTCTAAAAACAAAAGGCGAGCGAGCCTCCGCTGCCAACGTAATTTCTTTTAAGCGACTTTTAAAAGGAGGACGTTACCTAAACGTGCAACTGTACATGGTTTTAGTTTTCTCGTTCCGTTTGAATAAAAATATTTTTATTTTATTATAAGAATTCAGTATCATTTTAGGTAGTAGTGGATAGGGTCATTGCGCTTATAACTATAAAGCGATGCATCATCAATTATAACACTAATCTTATAATCTTTAATTTGTATGGATTTGAATAATTTTTAGTGGGTCAGTAGCATTTTCCGTAATAGTTAGCAGGCAGTATTATTTTCCGTTTTTGCAGTGTTTACAGACTGGACTACGGTAAGACGATAACGTTAAAGTTTTAATTACACGGAGGTTAGTCCATAAACTTATTAATTAACTATCTAAGTCGGTTGGCTTTACTGGGAAGAAATGAGATTAATTTGGCTTTTATCTTTAATTTTTTTCTATTGGGCAAGAGTGTGACACAGATCGTCCGAAAGGTGCATAGTCTTCATGGGTGCCCTCTCGTTCAGCTCGTTTTCTATTGCTTTCCAATTAATTCAAAATTTAAATACACATTTAGTCATATAAATAAACAACGTTAGACATTAATACAAAAAAAATATGATGTACATATTATTCGTGCGATGTTCCAACAGAAGGAAAAGAATAAATAAAAGCAGTTAAAGCGGACCTTTCTGTGGTTATTTGATGTAAAAATAAGCTAGCCTACTCAAAGTAAGCAATACGCTCTACGTATAAAAAATGGAGTGGATGACGCTACAGTTTTTCTGGCCGCAACTCGCAAGGGGGTATTATGTCACCTTACGCAGTTATTACACGTGTACGGTGTCCTTCAAATTGGAGCACAGTAATGTGTTCATACCGATGCTTTGCAGCGAAAAAAGCAACGGCATTTCCTAGTCGGAGATCTGCAAAAAGATGCCTTTTCTACGGCAAAGCAGTAATGTAGCACGTTTGTAGGACTCTGTTGCCAGCTTAATTATTACCTTATTTAAAAATTTATTACCTTATTAACTTAATTAAACGAGATCTTAAATCCTGAGGGATGTGATCGTCTCAATTGGTGAAAAGATTAGTGGCATCTTTCGCTACGAGCCTTATCAGGAAAATGTGCTGAGTCGCTTCATCTAATCAAATGAATAAAATAATAGAATAAGATATAGTGGTTGGTGGACGTGATAAGGGTATAGGATCGGAAGTAGAATTAATCTATACAATGCAATTTTAATAAAAAGGATGGTTGGGTTTTGTCTATATTTGCTATCAAATCTTCAATAAAACTAAAACCTTCAGGCACTTTTAGTAAATTATTTTAGTTTGATGCAATACAAAAATATAACGAATAATAAAATTAAGGCAATATAGCTCAAATCAATAATGACATTCATTTATTACAAATTTGAACTTCTTAAATTATGAAGTTTTGCTTTAAGACTCTTGTCCAGGGTATGCTCTATCTAACACAGAGTTCGCGGGAATCTATCGTTCCCACGAACTAGGTGACCAACGCTTTTTCCTAAAAGTAAAGACCTCATCACCGAATAATTGTTGTTTTTAACGAGATGCTGATGTTGTCATGTGACAATGCAGCAGCACAAGATCTTAAACGTCGGAAACAATTTTTTTAAATAAACGCCATAAATCCGTACGGATTCATGACTTACAATCGTTATTGAATTGACTTACACATTTTATTTATAATCCAAATTGAATGGTAAGAGAAAAGGCCAGCGTTAAATTATAATTTAAATTTGTGAAAATTACGATGAACGATTAAATATTTATTAAAACACGAAAGGCAAATGTATTCAAAGAATAATTTAATTAAATATACACAAACTCCACTTGAAGCAAACATGTTGAACACAACATTAATTTATTAAGAATGTTTGACTTGCTAATGTAAATAGGCAAATGAAATTCGGTTACAATGATTCATAATTTAAATTTAATTCTTCTGTCAAATGAACAACAGCAGGCGATCACATCTAATAATTATAAAACATTTATGTTAAGAAATAGGCTCAGAGGCTAAAATCAAAAAACTTTTTAACTTTTATTTCTAGACCAAAACTTATTGAAACATAATAATAAAAGACTACACTTACGTCTGTACAAGTAACAACGTTAATGTGCCGTCTCGGCGTGAATAACGTTTATTTCAGACATTTAATAGTTATCTAATATTATACATAGACCAAAAAGATGTTCTGCCTTTTCTGATGATGACAGCCTCCTTAGCCAAGTGGTATGGGCGTGTGCTTTAGAAACCGGAGGTCGTGGGTTCGAATCCTGCGGATTCTTCTAGTCCCGGGCCCCGGTAAATATGGGAGTCCCACAAGGATCCATTCTTGGGCCTTTTCTCTTCCTCATTTATATAAACGACTTACCATGTGTGATAAATAATAGCGAAGAGATAGTATTATTTGCAGATGATACCTCCTGATTTTAAAATTAAACGACATACGTCAATAAATGACGATGTAAATAATACTCTCTCTAGAGTAGCGAATTGGTTTAGTGTTAATAACTTGCTATTAAACCAAAGGAAAACAAAATGTATTAGATTCATGACTCCTAATGTGAAGCATGGTAAATTTGAAGTGGTTATGAATGGGGAGGCGTTAGACGTAGTTGAATCAACTGTATTTCTAGGAATAACTGTAGATGCAAAACTACAATGGGGCCCCATATTAATAGGCTAGCAAGTAAACTAAGCTCTGCAGCTTACGCAGTAAAAAGAATTAGATTATTAACTGATGTGGAGACAGCTCGTTTAGTATATTTCAGCTATTTTCATAGTATTATGTCTTATGGCATTCTACTGTGGGGAAATGCGGCAGATACTAATACGATCTTTGTCCTCCAAAACGTGCAATTCGTGCAGTCTATAACCTGGGCCCCAAAGAATCATTAAGAAAGTTGTTTACTGAAATAAAAATAATGACCGTTAGTTCTCAATACATATTTGAAAATTTAATGTATGTGCAAAAAAATAGAGATGATTTCCTAAGACATTGTGATGCACATGACATAGATACAAGGAACAAACATAATTTAATTCTTCTAGCAACTAGACTGCGAAGAATAAGTAAGTCTTTTATGGGACAATGCATACGTTTTTACAACAAAATCCCAGTAAACGTTCAGAATTTAACTATTAATAAATTTAAAAGGTACTCAAGGAACGTTTATGTGTTAAGGTTATTACGATATTAATGAATTTTTAAATGATAACAAGCCTGGTAATGGAATGCTCGCTCCAGGTCCTTTTTCAAAATTGCATAATATGTAACGCCGAATTATCAAATGTATGTTATTTTAAAAGATAACATAAAAATAGCCCTGAGTTTCTTTCGCCGGATCTTCTCAGGTCTGAGGCGTCCTTTTCCGAACCGGTGGTAGTGTGTTTGACAATCAATAAGCAAGTGTAAACTTCTATATTGAATAAAGATATTTGAATTTGAATTTGAATTTGAATAGTCGGTTAGGGCAATTTGGGCCGATCACCCAATTGTCTGAAAAGTAAGATGATCCATGCGTCGGATGGGTATGTAAAAAGTCGGTCCACCCACCAACCCGCACTGGACCAGCGTGGTGGGATACGGTCCAAAACCCCCTAATGGATAGGGGTGTATTAGGGGAAGCCTATGTCCAGCAGTGGACTATCACGGGCAGATGATGTCATGTGATGTGAAAAAGATGTCAATGCACACACCCCTTTATATAAACTAATAGCTGTAACAACTTTCATTTCCCTCCCTTCGCAATTCCCATAAATAGGTATCAGTTCCGTCTACATAATAATTTAAATCAGAAAAGAGCTCGGAATTATCTACAATTTCTTGCCCAGCGAACATTTACTCGATTTGACTGTTACTTAATTTTGTGAACGCTAATTACTGTGTTATCGATTACTGTCGTAGAACTCTAGCAAATTAGTTTAGACTGCAATGCTAATGAGTCTAACAAACTTTTCTAATCCATTACTACTGTGTCGCATTCCTAAATGCTTGATTCCTTAAAATATTAACTGTAGTTCTGTTTAAAGCTGAATTAGCTTAATAAATTTAATTCAACCATTTTTCTTTATAGAATACGAAATACACTTTTTTAACTGCCAACTTATTTTATTCCTATTTTAGAAGACACGTTTGTCTCGATAAAATGCCGAATTCGCTCGAAAGACAACGGTTTCCGAATCCGTGGAAAAATTTATTTAAGACATAGTTGGTGTATTGTGTAGAATATCACATATTTCCTCGGCATGCAAAATAAGTATTATGCAAGTGATTTGGTAATTGTGCGGTTCGTAAGAAGGTATAATAATAATTGTATTTTAACGTTAAGGCAGAGTTTCCTGCAATGGCAAAAACATAACCCTGGGTGAAAAAAACACTTCTTTTAATTGACATAAAATTATAATAATAATTATTTTACTTAAATATCTGTATAATACTGTTAAAATATTATATTTTTGATGACAATCCGAACCAGAATAAATGATTATAAAGTCGCATTATCTGTGCGTATAAAAAAGTGACTTTACGGGTAACACCACTGTATTTCTTGAAGTACTGTATTTCTCAATAACCGGACACAATCTAAAATTATTAATAAAAAAGTATCAACAAAATAATCTGACATTAATCTAATATGATTGTGTCAGTTTATGAATTTTGTAATGTGACATTTCCAAAATTTTGTACAACGAATTTCTATGAACTGAGTTCTTATTTTTACTTAAATGTAAACTAGTCTACTAGTCTCTAATCGGATTTTATAGCGTTATAGAACCTGAACTGAGTTTGTGTCTAGTAGTAGCCGTGTGACAAGCTAACAAAATTTCTAACGTGAATAAATTGAACGTCATGTTCAAATGTTGATTTTAAGTTTTTATAGGGGTTAAACATTTTAAGGAATCGAATCATAAATTTTATCTTTGCTTAAAATCATGTCACTGTTAATGTTTTCATTAAGGTATATAAATTTTTGTTTATTTATATTTTTTTATTATTTATTTACAACACATTTAATTAATTATATAAACATTATTACGTTTAATCGATAATATCTATAATTTGCCGGATTGCAAATAAAGTTATGCCTGTGAAATACTGTAACTTTAAACACAAGTTCATAAAATTTAGGTAAATCCAACTACTACTTGATGCATTACTAGATAATTTATAAATGATCTAAAATAAACGATAAGCGTATAAACATTAAACGTGTACCTAATAGCAGTAAGCATCGCAGATCCGGAAATTGAATTTCTTGTTTAGGTCGTAGTCCCATCTACGCTTAAAGGGGGCGCGACAAAACGTTTCTAAATATAAAGCAGTGAATTACGCTTTAACTTTTCAGATGCATAAAAATTGAAGAAATTTTCAACTTAGTTACTCAGCAGATTTTTTTAAAGGTTTTTGTAATGACTTTTGAAATTACTTTTTTTGGGTGCATTTTCCTAGTTTCGTGCAGTCAAATAACGTTACCTAAACACATCCATAAAATTAAAAGTAGGATTTATGTATTAGTAGAGCACTCCTGTGCTCTACTTTTAAATCCTTTCAAACAATATATTAACACTGTAAAACTACGCTAAACCTACAACACTATTAAAATCAAGGGTAAAGTACATGGAAAAAACAGTAAAAGCGGTTTCATTTAATTGTATTACAAATTATTGACATTTAAGTAAAATTATTTTAAAAAATGTCTAACCATGCGGGGCCTAGGCGGAACTAAATATACTGAAGTATTTCAGATTATACAAACATGTTGTGACGTCATGTTTTCTTCTCCTTGAAAATAGCGTGGTTCCAAAAACAAAAGGCGAGCACGCCTCCACTGCCAAAGTTATTTCTTTTAAACGACTTCTATAAGGGCTGAAGTAATGTGTGCATCTGTATGTGTTTTTACTTTTCATCCTTTGGTTATTTAATAATATCGCATGACATAGTTATGCCGCCTTTATCCAATACTGGTGGTAGGCCCCCTTTTTACAGGGAACCGTCTGGGCTGGTACCACCTCGGTGCCTACTTCTGCACCATAGGGTAAAAGAGCCTTGTCACCTTATGCCTCACGGTAGGCAGAGCGTTTATAATACCACTGATATTGCCAACTTATATGGGCGTCGGTGACAACTTCCCACCAGGTTGCCCGACTGCTCGTCTGCCTGTGTGGGCAACGAAAAAAATATTACTCAAGTACGTCGCCCTTCAAACAGAAGCATCTCTACAGCAATTTCATCCGGTGCTAACCGCTCCGAATAAAATTATTTATTATAATTAGAATACGATAATAAATAAATAATCCCGCTTTGATGTATGTATATTTGTCTTAACAAAATAAAATGGCAGCCAATAAACTGGAATGACAGTGGCTTCCAAATCACACCTATTGTTTTGCAAAACAGCCACATGTGCCCCCGGTACGGACTACACTTTGTCTTCTGCATTTACAATTCTCTTGATGATTGCTTGCTTTGTTATGGGTAAAATTTCATTTTTAATGTAACTCAGAGTTTTGTTCCAAAATTTTCACTTGTAAATAATATATTACAGTGAGAATTATACATTATTTACTTTGATTTTAAAGAAGTTAATGATAATTATGTTGAATTAAAAATAAAAAAAAAACTATATTAGTTTCACTGGTTTAAAACTTTATTGAGTATAATATAGTTTCAATAACAAAAAAGCTGTTTTCAATTACCAGCCAGCAGCATTAGCCAATCCGGCCAAACATTGTATAAATATTGTGATAAATAAATAAAAATGTATTTATTTACTTTTACAGAAAGTTTTACTAATTATCTAGGTGTGGTTATCTCCATTTAGGCATAGTAATGCCTGTGTTAGGAGACTACGCTCTTCCATAGCTAAGAATAATGAGTAAATATTGTAATGAATGCATTTTGGCATATATACATATATATACGTGCGCTTGTGTGCGCGCGCGCGTGTGTGTGTGTGCGTGCGTGTATTCACGGTATGTTTAAGTTAATAAATAGATTTTTTCCGTATTTTATTATACAGTTAAGCGGACCGTTTTTTAAATTGTACACTCGCAAAGACGGATTTTGTTTTAGGAACAGGTATACAATCATATTTCCTTCTCTTAGATATGGGAACAGGGTAGAAACGTAGGTTCTTATGGAATTTTAGTACAGTTTGCAGAATGTACAGCTTCCGGACTGATATTAGACCACTATTATTGTAAATGTTTTCCGTACGATAGAGACGATTTCTAAAATACATTATTATCAACAAGGCTCTTTGAGCTCTTTCAACCTCTATAAATCGAGTTTTTAGTGCCCCTCCCCAGATCGGTATGCAATAGACTAAAATTGATTGAACTAACGCGATGTAAATTCTGTTGAGCAAAATATTTGGACCCGATTTATTCAGTGGCACTACATGTCTAAGTGTAGAAAACCTCCAATTGAATTTACGAATTTTCGACGAAATCATCTCGATTTGGGGATACCTTGATAACCTCTGGTCTATCATCACGCCTAAATACTTTGTTTCGTGAACTTTAGTTAGTGCGGGACAGGTGCAATGGTTATTACTTTGGATATTGCAAAAGTGAATTTTAATATTGAAGTTTTGGTCAGGTTGTGTACGATTGTTAGTGCTGTAGCAAATGTAGTTTGTTTTGTTTGTGTTTAATGTTAGTAGATTAAATTTAAGCCAATTGGTGATCTGAATCAACCCTTTTTCGGCATTAACTTGGATGTCTTTCCAAGATGGACCAGAGAAAGTGCAGTGTCATCATCATACGAAAATATGTTCGCTTGTGGGACAGTCATATTGCAGAGGTCATTTATATATATTAGGAACAAGGTAGGCGACAAGATGCTTCCTTGCGGAACCCCAAACGTAGTCTCTGCTTCATCACTTATATGACAACTCATTTTTTCAGTTTGCTTAAAAGAGTGGGTACATGGACCGTGTCAAAGGCTTTTTTTAGATCTAGAAAAATAGTCATACACTTATTGCCTTTGTCAAGTTGTTTAGTTATCATAGATGTAAGAGATATCACCGTGTCCTCAGTCGAAATACCTTGTCTAAAGCCGAACTGATAGAGTGATAATAGATTGAATTTATTAATGTAACTTAATAACCGCGAATTTAATAATTTTTCTAGTATTTGTGCCAGAGTCGGTAATATCAATATAGGCCTATAATTGTTTATATCTCCTTTCTCGCCACCTTTAAACACGGGCGTTATTAAGGATTTTTTTAAAGAGTTCTGAAATATGCCTAATTTAAAGCACAGGTTGGCCAAATGGACTGTGACTGGAGTTATTTCATCTCTAATATATTTTAAGTACTTAGTAGTTATGTTATTCCACCCCGGCGCGCTATGACGGTGCGCGAGATGCTCAAGCGTTTAAAAATATTTCACGTACACAATTAAATTCATCTCTTATTTTCAACAGGAGCCATATCCTAGAATATATATTTTAAAATATCAATAATGCAATGTAACATTAAGGTATTTTGATTGTGTTGGTGTATTTTTTTTCTTTTGATTTTCCTACGTACAAAACTCTTACTGCATTTTGTGCAGCGAACTTCTGGTAACTGTTAGTACCTGATGTTCGGCTGACAAGGTGTAACGTAAACGAAACAAGCTTATCAAAAACTTTTTCGTTTGAATTTCGTTGATACTCTCAAAATTTATATTATTATATATTATTTTCAAGTTTGCAAACAAAATTATGCCAATGAAATACTGTAACTTCAAACATACCACATCAATTTTACGAACATTATATGACCTCTCCCTTCATATATCACAAATTCATATATAAATAAACTAAAGAGATGGAACATAAATTTCCAGCCCTTCACAGACTACCTGCGTTACTCGTCAGAGAAAATTAAACAACTTATCGAGTTTCACTCAACAAAGTCGGTGGAGCATATAATACGAGATCGAAACCTTTCATTTCCTTTAATAAAGGCGTATAGGAAGACTTAATGAGTAAAATCATTTGCAACAGCTTATATTATAATTTAATAAAAGAGTTCTTTAATAATTCCCTCGTAAACCGATAACAAAAGCATAATAAAATCCGTAATATTATCTTCGGGGTTAATAAAAAAAACATCTAACGACGAACACATTAATTTTAATAATATTACATAGTTAATTGATTCTTGCTCATTTTAGCATATTTTATCTCCGGCAAAACAACTTTTTTAAATTTGGGATCACTTAGGCTTAAAGTAATATTAAAACAAGAAAACAAACATTGATAGTTTGATACCTTTTGCCCTAAAAATAATTACAAGTTTTTGAAAAGTGACAATTTTTGTATTTACTTAAAGCTAAAATATTTATTTACCGTACTAAAAATACAATTAGATATTTCGTACACAAATGCAAAAGGAATACCTGTAATATTTACGAGACATGTTTTCTTCTACTTGAAAATGACACGGTTCCAAAAACAAAAGACGAGCGAGCCTCCGCTGCCAACATAATTTCTTTTAGGCGACAAATAAAAAGGAGGACGTTACCTAAACGTGCATCTGTATGTGGTTTTAGTTTTCTCGTTCCATTTGAATATAAATATTTTTATTTTATTATAATAATTAAACGTTACAAAAACGATTAATTATTTATATAACACGAAAGGAAAATGTATTTAAACAATAGGTTCATTAAGCATACACAATTTCCACTTTAAGCATGTTCAACATTAATTAATTAAGAATGTTTGACTTGCTAATGTAAATAGGCAAATGAAATTCGGTTACAATGATTCGTAATTTAAATTTAAATTTTTCGATCAAGTAAACGACGGCAGGCTATTAAATCTAATAATTATAAAATAATCTTGTTAAGAAATTCGGTCAGTGGTTAAAATCAAGGAACTTTTTAACTTTTATTTCTAGACGAAAACTTATTGAAACATAATAATAGAAGACTACCAACGCTTACGTCTGCACAAGTAACAACGTTGATGTGCCATCTCGACTTTAACGTGAATAACGTTTATTTCAGTAATTTAATAGTTATATAATATGATACATAGACCAAAATAATGTTCAATGCACACACCCCTTCACATAAACTAATAGCTGTAACAACTTTAGTTTCCCTTCCTTCGCAATTCCCATAAATAGGTATCAGAACCTAAACGGCATCTGTTGGGTTTTAGTTTTCTCTTCCAGAATATAAATATTTTTATTTATTAAAAAATTAAACATTAAAAGTGATTAAATTTTTTAACACGAAATATTTAAACAATAGGTTCTTCACAAAATTCCACTTTAAGAAGTTCAAATTCCGTTCTGACCGCCAAGGACCTCTTGGTTCCCCGCATGGTTCGTTATTCCCCGCTTCAAAGTTAGTTGGTGCATGCTGCCGGTTGGCCGTTTTGTTTTGTTTAGTGCCGCAGGCGGTTCCCGACCGAAGTAGTTACCATATCCAAACCCACGGGGCTTTATCTTTTTTAACGGCTTGCTGCTTGGTGGCGTGGGTACCTGTGCTCCTAAAGCGCCCTTTTCAAAAACACCTCCTCCGCTGGGGAGGGTTAGAATAACTTCCGTGCCGGCGGGGTCGCCCCAATGGCAAAATGGACATCGTCCCCACCCCGCGAGGCAATAGATGACTCGCGATCCGCCCCGGAATATTGGGCCAAAATCCCCTGGTTACCGTCGCCTTGTTTTGAAGGCCGCCGCGTCCCACCCCGCTACCCAAAAAATCCCCATGGGTCGCCGTCTGCGACCCCAACCGGACCGGCCCGTATTACCCTGTCCCGTGTCATTATCTTTCGGCAGTCAGACGCCGAAACGCCCGCCTCAAATGGACGCCCACACCGTTCAACAAACGCCGCCAACATAACTCAGATGGAACCGTCGTCGGGGGAAAAAAAGCCAAAGGGCGCCTGGGCCCCCCTATCCCCACGCCCGTCACCGACCGACGCCCGCGAAAAACCCGGCACCGCCCCGCCAACCTGCGGACTATTTGGCCGAACGGGAACCCACCCG
Source organism: Lamproptera curius (assembly GCA_029286875.1). Classification (NCBI taxonomy): domain Eukaryota; kingdom Metazoa; phylum Arthropoda; class Insecta; order Lepidoptera; family Papilionidae; genus Lamproptera; species Lamproptera curius. Next base: position 1,038,236 of record JAGSMT010000079.1, read on the forward strand.
GTCTGATTCCGACAGGGTCACTGGGGTTCAGATCCAAAAATTTCCGGTTTCGTTCCTAATACACGAATGGAGGGTCAACAGGCCTCGATGCCCCGCGCGTTAACCCAATACCCCGAGGAAAAATCGCGTTTCCCTTTCCTCTGGGAAGAACCTCCTTCGAGCGTCATTGGGGAGTTCGAAGGCGATTAACAGGTCAATGCGGATCTCAAAGGCAAGGGATACCCGTCCAGGGTCGCCCGCCCCACCCCGCCAAAATTTTAAAGGACCTACTCGGTGGGGCTTGATCTTTGGGGTCAATTTAATACATTCAATATGAAAATTTCCGGTTTCGGGTTGAAACCCGCAAGAGGCCTGTCGCGAGTGTCCCAACTAACCCCGGACCAAACGCGCAACTGTTTCGCGGCGTTGGTGAAATGTCCGGCCATCACGCACCCCGGGGCCCGGGGCCCAAAAGATTGGTCGGCCGCGCGTGCGCAAATTGCGAAATGGTCACCCGGTGGTTACAGGGTTGCTCGAGACCCAAAAACAACGCCATCTGCCTCGTTCCGCGAACTCCGGAATTCCGCGGTTAACGATTTGTCCCCGCACCGCACCGGCGTTTGCTGGACAAAGCCGTTTTAAAAAATCCGTCCCGTCCCAATGCTGCGGCGGCCAACAATGGGAACCGACCGGTGGGTCCCAAAAAGCGAGCAATAAACTCGCCGCGCCCGCCCCTCACGTCCCAAAAGGGCGGTAATTACGTCCTCCCACCCGTTGACTTAATCTGAAATACTTCGAATTCCAAAAAAAACATTCTAAGTTATGATTTGGACCCAAATGCCCCCAACAGAGTTGAAAAATAAACGTCTTTCCTCAAAATTTTGAACATGTAAATTTTGAAAAACGGCCAAACAAGTGGTTAACCGTTTAAGATGGCTAAACTTGGGTAGGGCAAAACCGCGCTCTTATCTATGTTTTAACGCAAACGGTTAAAGCAGCGATCCGAAATGAAAACTTGCAGGATTATAGTTAGACTATTTCTGTGCAAGAACCTTTTAAAACCGTCAATGAATCCAGAATCGTAATTAACATTATTAGAAACGATGGTTGTCAGGACCCGGTGGTCTGAATACTAAAAAGGTCACTACATATCGCACCTAGATATACCCACACTCTTTTGGGGACGGGTCGATTGCACCACCGAACCGCTTTCTTGTTTCCTGATCTTCCCCAAGAAGTTTTAATCCGACTGGCTGCCCCCGGGCCCATCAACCATTATGAGGGCCAAAAGCAAACATCCCGACTGGTTGCATTACGCCAAACACAAAAATAAATTCTGGAACTGGAACCCTCAACATAAACATAAGCTCCGGGAAACTAATACTCGACTCAGGCAAGGGTCCCAGCACTATAGACCTGGTTAAAACGTCTCGCCCGATGCTATCGATGGGGCCCTGTAGTTGACTTACCACTTGCCGGTTTATTCAAATTGGGCAAGGCCCGGTGCGCCCCACCAAAACCAACAAATTGGGTTGTCTTGAACAAACTCAGGCTATGGACCCCAAAGGTTTTAACTTAATTATTGATACGTGACAAAGGTATTACGACAGTTCAAACGATATCTCATCAGCCATCGACGACTGAAAGGACTCAAGGTTTCGGGTGCCCAACGGCGCCGTTGTATTCGATGTCTGATAAAAAAAACATCAAGGGCGTTTTTCCTATCCGTCCGAGTCAAATCGATTTCTTTGGAAACTTCATTAGAGGTCAGAACAGGATAAATTACCCAAAAATCTGGTTAAGTCTGACGGAAGACCGACCATCGCACACGCCTTGGCCCAACTGACATGAAGTCGGATTCGCAGCCCCCATTATCAAAACCAACCGGGGGTTTGGTTTTCGTGACCAAAGGCGAAGTAGCCCGATACGCAGAAGGCAATGGCCATCCGCACGCCGACCGGGCCACCTATCGGAGGTGGACCGTCGTCGCCAGGGCTGCCTTCAAGGGGGTAATTTAAACCAGTGACCCCGGAGGAGGTTCGCGATATTATTAAGGGTCTTAAACCCCGGTCCCCTCCAGACCGTTAAAATGAACTCTAAAATACTTTACCCTATTGTCTTGTGTTGGTCAACATTTTCTATTTTACTATCAACTTTCTTTTGATGCCGGAAAAGCCATCGTCAAGGTATTTCCCAAAACAAACCCTCTAACCTACCCACGGTTATCGTCCAATTGCCTCAATTGCGGGCAATATATGAACATAATTTCTTCCGTTGAAAACCACCCTTCTCCAAAACCTCATCCCCAGGGACAATTGGTTTTCGTCCAAAACCCCCCACCAAATTATCGCCTGCAATTCATTCTGAATGGCCTTCCCAACCCAAACCCCGTTCACGGGGCCGTCTTCTTCGAGTCGCAAAGGCGACGGAAATTTCGGCCGGCGATTTACGTTCATTTCAAAGGCCGGACAGGCGGTTCAATCTCCAGCCTCTTGTCTCCTCTTTCCAATCAGCGGGCCCTGTCCCGAGCTCCTCCAAGCGGGCGTCCCTCGGATGGTCCATCCCTTTTTTTCGCGTTACGGCGATTCCGCCGACGATGTAATCGGACTTTTCGCCGATGAACCCCCTGTATTGTTCGTCGGGCAACATTCTATAAAAAGCTCCCAAACGCGATAATCGTTTTGGCGAATGGTTTGTAATGGAAATCGACGAATCCCGAAAAAGTGTAAAATTTTCACGGTCTAATTACGTCGTGATTAAAACCCCGGTCCTCACCCAGGCGTCGGATGGGCCGCGCGGGACACCGAAAGGGAACTAAAACTTGGCCAACCCGTCCTAAAGGAAGGCCAAATACCTAGGCGTGACCTTCGACTGCAACATTCGTTCAAAAGTCATAATTCAGACGTTGGAATGTTCTTCCCAGGCTCTATACCTAACAATTCTAACATAAAAATGTAATATAAACTTATTGTCCAAGGTATAACGACCAATCCGGCTCATTAGCAATCGTCTCACCTCCAAATCAACTACCTGTTCAAATAATTCTCGCGGCCCACTGGGCGGTGGTAAGAAATGTAACTTACACAGCGAGCGGACACTCTGGACTTTAAAGTTAACTCGCAACACATGGATAAAGTAGTACATAACAACCTCTGCTGGTAAAAGCACAACTTACTGGATCAAACGCGTTCCAAAGCGTCGACCACGAAACGTTCTTCTGACCCGGACGAGGAAGTCGGAGACTGACCACGGTCCATCAACCTACACACCACACGGTAGGATAGCACACTACCTGTGTTCGCCTCGCTTACGAAACCACAACACCGCGTATACTAAGATACACCGCGTTCCAGGGCGGTTCTCCCGCCCAGCAATCGATTATTGCGACCGTCCGGGTCCCGTCCTAAACGGATCGGACGATCCTGAAGACATAACTGTACCTGAGCGTACCTTTTCTGTGTCCATTTTGAAAATTACCTAGTTCGTGGGACGGGCTTTCCGAATCTGTTTAGATAAACTTACTAAAGACAGAGTCTGAACATAACTCAAAAATAAAATAAAAAAAAAAAAAAGCAAGTTCAACATATTAATTAAGAATGTTTGACTTGCTAATGTAAATAGGCAAATGAAATTCAGTTACAATGATTCGTAATTTAATTTAAATTTTCCATCAAGTAAACGACGGCAGGCTATTAAATCTAATAATTATAAATAATCTTGTTAAGAAATTGGTCATGGTTAAAATCAAAAACTTTTTAACTTTTATTTCTAGACAAACTTCTTGAAACATATAATATAAGACTACCAACGCTGTCTGAAGTAACAACGTTGATGTGCCATCTCGACTTTAGCGTGAATAACGTTATTTCAGTCATTTAATAGTTATCTAATAATACATAGACCAAAGATGTTCAATGCACACACCCCTTCATATAACTAAATGTGAACAACTTATTTCCTCCTTCGCAATTCTCATAAAAGGTATCAGAAATGTTCCATTGCAGGCTCCTCAAATTTATTTCCGTCTCCATAATAATTTAAATCAGAAAAGAGATAGGAATTATCTAGAATCTTACCGTGAACAATGACTCTATGTATGTTACTTAATTTTTGAACGCTAATTTGTGTTATCGATTACTGTGTAGAACTCTAGCAAATTAGTTTTGAGACTGCAAAGCGAATAGTCTACAGTTTTTAATCCATTACTACTGTGTCGCATTCAAATTCTGATTCCTTAAAATACTAACAGTTCTGTTTAAAAGCTGAATTACTTAATCAATTTAATTCAACCATTTTTCTTTATAGAATACGAAATACACTTTTTTAACTGCCAACTTATTTTATTCCTATTTTTGAAGATATATTTGCCTCAATATAAATAAAATTCCAACGAATTCGCTTGAAAGACAACGGTTTTCGAATCTGTGGAAAAATTTATTTAAGACACAATTGGTGTATTGTGTAGAATATCACATAGTTCCGCGGCATGCGAAACAAGTATTATGCATTCGTAAGTGGCTTGGTAATCGCGCGTTTCGTAAGAAGTAATAATTGTATTTTAACGTTAAGGTACTCCACCTTTCCTTAAAATGTAATTATTTTCCTCTAAATTAATAATAAACACGTGGGTAAAAAAGAAACGCTTCTTTTAATTGACTTTAAAGCATAATAATAAATATTTTACTAAAATATCTTATAATACTGTTAAAATATTATATTTTATGACAATCCGAACAGAATAAATGATTATAAAGTCGCATTATTTGTAAAAAAATATTATATATTTGTAAAAGTAAAAAGTGATTTTATGGGTAACAGCATTTATTTCTTGAATACTGTATTCCTCATAACGGACACAATCTAAAATTATTCATAAAAAGTATCAACACAATAATCCGTCATTAATCTAATATGATTGTGATACAAACTTTGTACAACGAATTTCTATGAACTGAGTTCTTTTTCTTATCTAAATGTAGAGCTACCGCTCTCTAGTCGGACTTTTGTAGCGTTATAGAACCTGGACTGAGTTTGTGTCTAGTAGTAACTGTGTGAACAGCTAACGAGGTTTCTAACGTGAATTAAACATATTTTGCAAGAACTTCATCACTTAACGTCACGTTCCAATGTTGATATTTAACGTTATAAAGAATCAATTCATAAATTATTTCTTAGCTTAAAATCTTCTCACTGTTAATATATTTTATTAATAATGTATTCTATTTAATTACTTATTTGTATTTTACTGGTATTTAATGGATTTACACACATTTAACGGTTTAACCACTAACTGCCTCCATAGCCTAGTGGTAAGGGCCTGTGCTTTAGGAGCCGGAGGATTTTAAACCAGTCGGGGACTTAACAAATTGTTGTTTCCCAGTTGGTTAGGGCAATTTAGGCCGATCCCCCAATTGTCTCGCAAGTAAGATGATCGATTTATCGTAAGGGCATGTAAAAGTGGTCCAAACAAGGACTAACAAAGGCTGATGATGATGATGATGATGGACTGTTTAATCAATAATATCTATGATTTGCTGGATTGCAAATAAAGTTATGCCTATGAAATACTGTAACTTTAAACTACTATTTGATGCTTTGCTAGTTCATCTATAAATAATCTAAAATAAACGATAATCTTATAAATTTTCAACCAACGCAGATCTACTCGCGTTACCCTTCAACGTAAGTTTAACGTATTATCGAATTTCACACGACGGAGTTGGTGAATCATGTAATAGAATATTGAAACATTTTATTTACCATAATAAAGACCTAACGAACAAGAACGTTAGTTCAAATAAATTAAATCATGTTAAAATCAATTATGTCTTTTATCGCGTTAAAAAATAACAACAGCACGATAAAATCATTCATAAACAATTTGTGTGTTGTTAGTGAAAACGAAAGAAAATTATAGTAACTGCATTATGATTAATAGTCATTGTATGTGCATGGTCATAGGAAAATGGTAAAATAATTGTATTTAGTTTGTAATTCTAAATATTAAACTGTTAGTGGCTTTTAGATCCTTTGTCTAGCTCCGACCCTATGCGCGAAAATTCCCTCTGTTTAGTGATCAAACACAATGTGGCATTTGTCAAAGAAACATGTGTTGTTGTTTGTTGTATACTGTTCCTCTATCACAGAATAAACTTCCGCGTTACACTTATATCCAATAGCGGCAAGCGTCGCAGATCCGGAAATTGAATTTCTTGTTTAGATCGTAATTCCGATCAACATTTAAAGAGAGCGCGACAAAACATTTTTGAACATAAGATTTTTTTTTTCGATAAAACAGAAACGATTTTAAAACCGTTTTAGACGGATAATAATAAAAAAATTCAACTCAGTTATTTAACAGTTTTTTTTTAATTTGAAATGGTTTATGTACCGAAAAACCCAACTTTTTTAAGTGCGTTAAATTACGCTAAACCTACAAAACCACCAAAATCAAGGGTAAAGTGTAGGGAAAAAAACAGTAGAGCAGCGGTTTCATTTAATTATAATATATTAATATCTATAAGCGAAATTCCACCCGTGCGAAGCCTAGGTGGAATTAAACACATTGAAGCATTTCGGATTACACAAATATATTGTGACGTCATGTTTTCTTTTACTTGAAAATAGCGCGGTTCTAAAAACAAAAGGCGAGTGAGCCTCCGCTGCCAAAGTAATTTCTTTTAAGGGGCTTCTAAAAGAGAGGATGTTATGTGTGCTGTATGTGTTTTTACTTTTCTTCATTTGGTTATTTAACGAAGCGACTAAGCAATATTGCATGACGCCACAACTCTGCTCATAGCAATTCGATAAAGAATATTATGCCGCCTTTATCCAATACTGGTGGTAGGTTTACTTCAAGCCTGGGTTGGTACCAATGTGGTGCCTATTTCTGCCGCAAAGCAGTAGTGTGATAACGCTGTTATGTTCTGATTTGAAGGGCACCGTAGCCGGCGTATTTACTGGGTTAACGAGACTTAACGCCTTATGCCTCACAGTAGGTAGTGCGTTGATAATACCACTGGTATTGCGTACGTATATAGGCATCGGTGACCACTTCCCACCAGGTGGCCCGACTTATTTCTTTCGACTTATTGCCCACGCAGCCAGACAAGACGTCTGACTGCGTGTGCAATAAAGAATATTACACAGACCTTACATTCCTAAGGCTTATAAAGAGAGATATTATAAAGATTGATGAAATTAAGATATTATAAAGAGGAGAGATTTTTATTTCATGTGTATATTTGAAAATTAATAAATTATATTTGCAATATTATTTTACGACTAGAAGGTTATATTATCCTAGAGTATAATAGGCTGCTTTTGCCAAAGAAAATCCATTTGATAAATATGTAAAACACTGATGGTTCAGTAGATGGATTGCTATTGATAAAAGTAGTACGTCCAGTAATTTATATATTTATTAATTTTGAAATTCGATTAGATCTGTACCCTAAAGTAAGACGTTGCAAAAGGTCTAAAACTTCAGAAACAAAATGATTAAACAACTAAAAAGAGACCGTTTTAAAGTTTCTCCCAATTTACAGAGATTATGTATAATCAAAATTGTAAGTTTCAATAAAACTGAAGGTAAAACAGGTATAATTTTTATTAAAAAATAACTTATACACATTATTTTGTAACCGTAATTTAAATTAAGGAACACGCAAAATATTTGTCTGAACGCAAAAGGAAAACGTATGCAAATAATTATTTATTTAAACAGAACTAATTAATAATTATTTATTTAAACAACTTCCCTCGAAGTAAGTCAAACATTATTATGATGTTATTTGACTAGTAATATCAGTTACTCAAACATTACTTATGTAAAGTTTTATTCCTAAAGTACAGTAGTTATATTAATAGGCAAATAACATTACATTCTCGTTTAAAGCGATCGAATGATTTAAAAAAATCCTCGTTACGGAATTGACTTGAACTGCCTCCGTAGCCTAGTGGTATAGGCGTGTGGCTTAGAAACCGGAGGTCGTGGGTTCCAATCCTGCGGGGACTCAACAAATTTTCATTGTTGTTTCCTAGTTGGTTAGGGCAATTTAGGCCGATCATCCAATTGTCTGAAAAGTAAGATGTTCCATGCGTCACCCACCAACCCGCATTGGACCAGCGTGGTGGGATACGGTCCCCTAAAAACCCTCTAATGGATAGGGTTGTATTAGGGGAGGCCCATGTCCAGCAGTGGACTATCACAGGCTGATGATGATGATGATGATGACGGAATTGACACAGAATTTGTATCTCGGAAAAGTTCTTACGGTTCTATATATTTTTTTAATGTTTAATATTTTTTTGCAACGAAATCTTTTTAAAAGAAAAAGGGGATAATATCCTTTTGCCCTGCATTGTGTGTGCCATTTAAGTATTAGTATGAGTACTATTTATTTTAGTTAATTTAAAATGTTATAATTGTTCCCATCATATACAATACACATTTTGTGCACAAACTCGTAAACTTAAAATCAAAGCACCTAAAATTTCTTTAAAAAAAAAGTACTGAGAAGCTTGTCCTTTACATAATTTTAAAGTTGTTGAATTTTTAGGTGCATCGCAAGTTGAATTCGTGAATTGTAACAATACATAATTTAAGCATCAAATTATCTCATAAGCTCTTATAACCAAACATCTTTATTCCTTTCCAAATTATATGGCGTACAATAAATATTTTAATCTATTTAAAAGTAAGAGGTGAGGATAAAACAACTCTCATATGTACAGGATACAATAAAATCCTAATGAATTATTCCTTCCGGAATACACTAGTATCAGCGCAATTAGTTTAGACTGCAATGCGAATGAGTCTAACAAAGCTTTCTAATCCATTACTACTGTGTCGCATTCCCAAATGCTCAACTCCGTGAAGCATCTGTAATACTATTTGACGCTGATTTACTTTATAAACTTATGTAGAACAACAGATCATAGTCCCAAGCAAAAATGTATCATAATAAAAGCAATATAACATAACAAATTAATTTAAAATAATCTTAATATTAGTGGTCCTGTAGCCTCAAGTAAACTATTGTAGACCTCAAAATAAACGGAGCAATCATAATAAAAAATGAATCAAGACCAACTTAAAAAGGCACTTACGTAAAGTATGTGAAATACAAAATATGTACATACTTAAAAAAAAAAGAGAAAAATAATTTCCTTGTATAAAATACAAAAGCAACCCCTTTAACACTAATACGGCACTTAAGCTTATGGCACAATTTATTTTACCTAGCCCAACTTAAATTTTGATTTAGTTTAACTTAAATTTGTATTGTGTTGACCCTGGAAAGAAATACTTAAGTGTCCCATTGATATTTTAATTATCATTTTACCAATAAAAGCTAATAAATTTTGTATTATTATTTGTACGAAGCGATAGGACGAACAGGACTGGCAATTTTCTTTGTTTATAAGAAATCACACCTATACCAAAGCTGAATAAAAGATAGAATTAAATTGAATAATGAAGCTCAAAATAAGTCCACTTTTTACGTATTTTTCGCTTTCATTTCTAAATAACCTATATAATCCGTAAAAAAATTATTTAACATGTGTAATGGACCCGAAACATCAGTGACCATCCATCGCTTACATTGTTAACTTTAGTTCCACCTTTTCTGCGCCCGTACCATACTACAGTGTTGCGGCGTATAAAGGCGTTATCGAAAGTCTAATATCAAGATATATATACAGCTTTTATGCAGGTGGTAGGTCCCCTTTTTCAGGGGATCATCTTGGGTAGTACCACCACGGTGCCTATTTTTGCCCAAAAGCGGTAGCGTAAGTACCGTGTTACGGCTTGAAGGGCTCCGTAGCCTGCGTATTTACTGGGTAAAGTGGCCCGATTGCTCACCTGCCTGAAAAAAAAAACCATTAAAAATCCATTGGCACCTAAAAGTTGAGTAGTCTTATCGGTGCATTCAGAAACTCGCATTCATATCCGATACCGTTAGTTCTTACTTTAAATATTGTTTACATTAATTCTATCTCTCATTTGGTTCAAGTATAACGACTTTTTGAAAACTACCATTGGTAGTCCAAATCCAAATGATCCTGTTATTGCTTTGCATGTGTCATTCGCGGAGTAAACATAGTTTCTCGGAATAAGGCATCACGACGCAAAATCCTCACAAACGAATAATAAACTATTTCTCTGAAATGGCAACATCAAAAGGCTGGTTGGTGGACGAAAATGTTTTAATATATTGAATCGAGTGCAAATATTTAATATTGTTTTGTGTTCTTGGTTAAAGATGACATACTATTTACTTTCTGTTTTAATTACGCACATACTACCCAAGTTGCCGTAGCTCGTTTAAAAGAAAGGTAAGTGTAGTAACAATAAAATTTTACAATGCTATAAGCGTGATAGCAATATAATTTTGACCTTAGAAGAGGAAGTAATAATGCTTCGTAAATTTAATAACACCCGTCATCGTCGTTTCAGCCTGTCAGAGTCCACTGTTGAGCATAGGTTTTCCCCATATGTCGCCAAGAGGTACGATCCTGTGCCACCTGCATCCACCGACCTCCTGCACATTTGCACAGGTCGTCACTCCATCTGGTGGGGGGTCATCCGACACTTCGATGGCCAGTACGAGGCTGCCACTCGAGAACCTTTCTTCTCCAACGGCTATCGGTTTTACGAGCTAAGTGGCCGGCCCATTGCCACTTCAGCTTGCTAATTTTGCGGGCTATGTCGGTTATCATGGTTCTTCTACGGATGGCTGCGTTACGCAACCTTAAATTACATAATAACACTTGCAACCTAACATTTAAGACAGCTGCGCAAATGATCAACAGGCTTTGGGCTTCAAATTTTTAACCGATAAATAGTCAGAATCGAGAACTCTTTGGATTTAACTCCTTTGCTTATTTCAAATGCCACCGATAACATTAACACACACACACACACATCATCATCATTTACATAATGAATGTAATAATGTGCATGACCGAATTTTACGATACATTTGAGATATCACTGCGAAGAGTCTGTCGCAAAGCAGAAGAAATGTGAAAACATTACAATTTAAAAAAGCACTATACCACGAGAGCATAAAAAATATAGAATATTTATACTATATTTTTACTAGTAGCAACGGTGTAGTGATGTTATTACGATTGTTGATTGTTCTTATCGATAGATGGTGACTAAGGTGATCTTCACCATCCAATGCTATGTGTACCTTACGATTCGTTGTCATACATATGTCACATTGTTTACTTTAATTCCGTATTTTCTTTAGCCTTTTAATAGTGACCTTATTACTAGGTCAAAGGGAGGAAACATTCCATGCCTAAGGGTAGCGGACTTGTGGCTCCATAAGCCCCTTGTTTTATGAACAGACAAAACCGCGTATCCCCCGCCCATCTTGTCGCTCTATTCAAATAAAAGAAACAAATAAATCCTAAATAAACGTATAAAGACAAGTTACAAGGAGAGCTGATTTAGTTGAATGTAATATGCCAGCACAATGCAAATCGACTCAAATATTACTCTGAGATTTTAGTACAGAAATTCGTGAAAGATTTTGCTTGCAGATGATATTGATTAATTAAGACTAACTTTCTTGACTGTGTTTCCAGTTAGTGACCGCACGTAAAGTGCTAACACAGGTTAACTATCTGAGCCCGCACTTCTGTAACTCTATATGGGTTCGAAATCAGGAACACCAGTAAAAGTATTTATATTAAATTGCATTTGTATATATAAATTTTAGAAACATACCCTCTGACTGCCTCCGTAGCCTAGTAGTAGTAAGGGCGTATGCTTTAGAAATCAGAGGTTGTGGGTTCAAATCCTGCAGGAACTCAACAAATATTTATTGTTGTTTCCTAGTTGGTTTGGGCAATTTGAGCTGTTCACCTAATTTTCAATCGGATCAGCGTAGTGGGATGCGGTTAAAAAACCCCTAACACAGGCCGAAGTAATATGCTGATAAAAGAACTAGTAGGAGTTTAGGTTTTCAGCAAACTACATGAGCCTTTCTTCAAACGATATCCCATTTTGAGAACAAAAAAAAATCTTAGTACCCAAAATATGAGAGGTATTGATGAATAAATTTAAACCATCATAATATTAAAAAAGTACGTAAGTTATTTTTCGAATTTCAAGGAACATGTCTTGCGAGTTTTTACATCGTAATCCGTTGTAATCGAATGAGGTCTTTACTAATTGGATATAAAGATAAATATCGATATAAAGATATTAATTCTTGAACAAATTTTTCTAGCTCGGAAATAGATAAACAAATTCGAAATAAAACAACAAACGAACTTTTGACCTTCTGCAAATTGTATGCTCGGAGCGGTTTTGACCGAACCTTGACATCTAGTATGATGTAGAAATATTTTACGTTCTCTGTTTGCTACATTTCTTCTAAGAATTTAGGACAATACAAATCGTGTTCCCGAATTTATTCTCATGTTACTATATTCCATATTGTCCGTTTTTATCTGTATATCAATAAATTAATGTTTTTATGCCTGTTAATGAAAATTGCGCGAACGGATGAACTAAAAATTTGACGATGTAAATGTTTATATGAGGGAGTAGTTTAAAGAGACGCGCTCATTTAAAAGTTAATAGCAGTTAATTATTTTAAATTAACAAACATTAATAATCATTTTGTGTTTTATTGCCGGTACGGCATTCAAACATACATCATGTATCCGTATAGGAAATAAATAGGGTAAACCTTAGTTTCCAATAGGCTTTAGTGATTATATTGTGTTTGGTTTCATCATCATCATCGTCAGCCTGTGCTAGTCCACTGCTGGGCATAGGCCTCCCTCATAATGCACGCCACCGCATCCGATCTTTGGCTATTCTCATCCAGTCCACACCGGCCACTTTGCGAACGTCGTCACTCCATCTTGCCGCAGGGCGTCCTACACTACGTTTGCCTAGCCTCGGTCGCCACTCCAGAACTTTCGTTTAATTTTATTTAATGTTAAGTCAGTTAAGTACAAACTTAGATATAAAATGTGACGCCAAAGTTAAATTTACTAATGTAATCTGTTTCATGTAACATTTATTTTAAGTCATCCTAATAGCTATCCGCATCCTAATTCATAACATTAATTATTTGTAAACATTATAAGCTATAATTGACTTATTATTTTCTTTTCTTTTCTTTTATGCGTCTTTAAATGATCACACCGAAGTTTTTAGAACGCATAACGACGTCGACAACAAAAATTACATTTTTTTAAATGTCGCCAGAATAGAAAAACAATCTCCAAAACATTAACTAAACGTACTTAAGTTACGACCGAGTTCCAATTTGAAATTTTAATATTACTTCTCGAATATCATTTTGTAAGTGGCCAGTTACGGAATCATAAATCAGCAGCCCTCGTATCAGAGATGCTATGTGCAGAACGCATGCGCTCCATTTCCACCGGTTCCATTCCATTTTCCAGTCCTCTCGCACCTAACGCCCGTAGCGCACGTCCGCGCGAATCGATGTTTCCGATTTAAAATATCGAAATCGTTTGAAGTGTGCTTTATTTTTTCGCAAGTAATTCGAATATTATCTGTGGTACGAACATTTTTGTTGGAGTTTTACGTTTGATACGACGTCGTGCGTCGCTTGTACGTGTTGTTGGTGAAATAGCTATTATTTTGATTAAGTGCCGTCCTGTCACAGTATTATTTATCAGAGAACAATGTGCCGCTCAACAATTGTTATTAAAGCTCTATCGGTCGTAAATCGTTGTGTTTAGCTTTTATTTTGTACGGTGTAAAGTGTTTGGAATTGCAGTGAATGTATTGTGCAAGCTTTATAAAAGAAGTTTCGTAGAGATTATTACGCAATATATGACGTATATCATTTTGTATTAATAAAAAGTTTCGTTTCTCGTTCTGTATTTCATAACATTGTTTTGTTAGTGTAAATTTCAGTTACAACATTCGCTTTGTATTTCATGCTTATTCGTTTTGTGTATCTTTTCACCTTGAAATTTGAAATAATCTAATTTGTTAAAACTTCATAATTATTTGTTTAAAAATAGATTCAACTTTTGTTTTAGACCGAACCATACTTTTCTTTTGCATTAATAAATTTGAATAAATAAAAGACAAAACTGAAACAAAATATTGTAAATTTATAACGCAAAAACAATAAGGATAAAAGATATCGTAATCTTACCCATCGGATTTTAAAGATTAAAGTATGTACGTAGAAGTGGCTTCTAATATTTGTCCAGCCCACATCAAATTTTCTAAATTAATATTACGAAGTTGACTCCCTCTTAAAATATAATCGCTGGCTTTTAGCCGAATCATTTCTTATAATTGGATATATATTAATTTAACAGGAACCGCCGGGATAATTATATTCCGGATAAATAAGCCCCCAAGAAAATCTTATTTGTTATATAACTCATTGATTATAAAACACATTGACTAAAGGACAATTGCTATATATTAATCACTCGATGATATCCATGATAATGAAAGTTTTGTAAAAACCCTCATAGCATATATTTTTTTAACTTTTAAGTAATATATTACATTTTTTTAATATCAAACGAATATGTCAATACGTAAAATTTTTGTAGTACTTTGTTAGGCACATCTTGCCTTTTAACAACACTTTGTTCCTTGCTCCTTCGCACAACTGCTTGCATCCAATCCAACCTATTAACGTTTTATTAAATAACGTAAATATATATCTATTTTATTATTATTAAACCTATTGTCGGCTTATTTACTTTTAACTAAGCTCTTGGAATATGCATCATATATATTATTACCAATATATCAGATGTAAAAAACAAAAACTGAATTAACCTTCTATATATTAGTTCTCTTATATATATATAGTATATAATATCAATGACCCATCTTAATAATATGGCAAAAGGAAGAGCCAAGATTAATTATAGGAAAGGCTATTCATTGGTCATCCGATTGACCTCCGCAAAAGCTATTATTTTGTTGCGTTCAATCAAAGAGTTATGTAAACTTCAAAGGGTCTTTTGTGGTAACTACACTAATCACTATTTATCTAATCTAGGTCATAAAAAAGCTAATAAAAGTACTCCATAAAAATCATCAGATGATCGTTGTGATCCAATTGACATTTATTTCGAAAAAAACAAATTATATTTATGCTTAACCATACGTAGAAGTATTACACTACTTGCTAGTAGCTTTAAGTATTTTTTGAATACCTGAGCTAAAGACAAGACGGAATTTAAGTAAACAATGCGACACATAGATAGAAATGGGTCCTGCGGGGTCTTAACAAATTTTAATTGCTGTTTCCTAGTTGGTTAGGTAAGTAGGTTAGTCAATTTGGGACGATCACCAATATGTCTAAAAAGGAAGATAATCCATGCGTTGGTGAATGGACTAACTTTTTACATGCCCACCCAACGCATGGATCATCTCACTTTTCAGACATTTGGGTGATCGGCCCAAATAGCCCTAACCAACAAGGAAACAACAATTTAAATTTGTTGCGCCCCGTAGGATTCGAACCCAAGACCTCCGGTTTGTAAAGCACTCGCCTATACCACTAGGCTACGGAGGCAGTCCACGGGGTATTACTTACCACTAGGTAATCCTGCTCCTCATCGCTTTAACCAAATGAGAAAAATATAGAGTACAAACGGTTTTAAGTTCAAATGTCGTCTGTTTGGAGAATCCAAAAACGCACATTTGATGATAGTAATTTATAACTTTGAGAAAATTTTAATTGATTATTCCGTGTAGTTAAGTAATAATTAATTATTAAAAAAACGCTTCAAATTAACGTAATTTCGATTAACTGTATCCAATTATATATACAAATAATATGGTCCTTATACGTAATTTTTCTTAAATCGTTATCGAGGCATATATACTTTACCATTCCAGTCAGTCAGTCCAGTCATCTAAACGGCTAGAAAACTTTTTATATTTTATCTTTACATTTTCACTAATAACAAAAAATGTATATAAAATGGTCCGAATATGTAATTTTTCTTATATCGTTATCGAGGCATATATACTTTACCATTCCAATCACTCAGTCTAGTCATCTAAACTATATACATAAATAGACCAGTGTGATAGTGCCCCCATTTATTAAGCGCACGGTGTATGGCATACCATCAGGTTTATGTAGTATATTATGGTGTCCTACTGGTCTCCTCTGCACAAAAAAATTAAATTGCAGTGCCTCATTGTAACATCACAACCAGACACACCATTTCAAATAAGTACATTGCGATATAGAACCGATAGATGTAACAATTTTTTTTTTTTTTGTTATATCTGTCTGTTTGTTCTGGCTATATGTATGTCTTTGGCTGCAACTTTGAAAGAGCTGGTACGATTTTGATGGGTTTTGACGATTTGAATTCCGTTTCATTATCACCGAAAGATGGCTGGGGGTGACTTAAGCTACTTTTTTTATTTTTTTTGTATAATTACAACGAGCATGACTTGGCAGGTTACAGCTAGTCACTACAAAAAAAAAACAAAATAAAGATTATAAATAAAAAACATTTACACAAACAAATTCCTCTGCTATATATATATTGGTCCCAATAAACTAAGGGAAACAATCAATTTGTTAGCAGTCCTTTTAGCCGCCGCTTTATTCGACTCTTCATTGTTTTTTCTATTTGTAAAGCAATATCAACAAGACTAGAATAACAGACTGATATATCAATAAAATTTATTGAAACAAACGAAATAAAAAATGAGTCATTTTTATTTTAGGATTCAATCGGTTTTAACCAACTCCACGTTAATCTCCCTTCTATTGTTTTGTATTTTCATTTTAAAATGTAAAAGTATCCCAGTGATAGATTGATTAAAAAGTGAGCGCTTGATTAAAAATTGAAATATATTCCCAGCAGAATGCTTTGTTGCTCAAACTCATTTTACTTTTTTCTTATTTTTTTTATATTGATGTTCTTATTTAAATAAATAAAAGCAATTAGGTATCAATAAATAATTATGTTACTTGTAACAATGGCACATCTTTATTGATTTAAGTTTGCCTCCACTAATATGATCACAGATTTACTACACCCTAGTCAAATAAGACATGGGCCTTAAGTAAACAGACGATGTTAAGCCAATAAAAGCGCTTAATACTTTGACGTCATATGAGTTTAACATTAGGGTTTGTTTATCTGAACTTTATATTTTATTTAGCTCAGGTTTAGTCACATATGTCCACTGTTTTCCAACACAAAACTACAACACTACACTTGGACTAAATGTAAACATAGTAATCTGCAACAAGGAAGCCGCGTTGAACGCATAGTCCGCACGGTTACAATGCCGTATGAAATATCAACCAGAGGGGCGTCTGTCCTTTTCTTATGGAGTGGCCTTTGAAGCTAGTATTACATTTGATACCCGAACATTTCGTTTAAATACTATTAGACACGAAAATTATTTTTACTCTCAACCCCAAATCAAAAATAATAGTCTTTTTTCTATAATTCTTTGGCTTTTATTGCATGTCATATAGTAAAAGAAGGATTTTTCAGAGATCAATACACACCTGCTAGCCATCTCTATTATGCCGCATGCATTATATTGTTTTGCTTAAACTTTATCACTGTTTATATGGGTTGAGTTTTTTCTTTTCTTTTCATTTCTCTTGAGTAAATTGGATTCGCAGTGAATACAGCTGGCAGCAGGAATCGTCTAGTCATGGTGTAGCCAAATGGGAATGTGGCCAAGCGACATGAATCTGGTGACGTTTGCGGCGCTCCTACCCTTGGGTAAGTTGCATTTAAAATATTGAATTAACCATTTTTCTTATAACAACCATGTCGGTAACAATAAGCTAGTAACAATAAGAACTTAAATGGTGTTCACATTGAAGGTAACGGAAGCCTTTGTCGAACTTATTTCTTATTAATTTTAATACGAAGACAGAAGAGCAGTCGGGCCATCTGATAGAAAGTGGTCCCCAATGATATCGATAATACCAGTAGGTATGCACCTAAACTCAGCTACACTAAACGCTTGGCAAATAGTCATCGAACCACCTAAAATTAATATCTTATCACACTACGCTTTCGGCATGAAAAACCTGATGGATAGGGGTGAATTAGGGAGGCCTATGTCCAGCAGTGGACTATCACAGGCTGATGATGAATGATGAATGATGAATGACATCAATTAACATACATTTTTTTTAATAATACCAAATAGGGTATGGAATAGTTACGAATAATGAAACTCGTGGCAACGAAATAGTGTCACATTTTTGTTGTGGAATAGTCAGGGACTGTCAATCTCATTACGAAAGAAGATTAATAATACTACTTAATTTTCAAGGTTAACAATGTTTACGTAAACTCAATGCTTTATTTAGCCCTGGTACTTGTTTTAACAACATACTATGGATACAAAGCTTTTTATGACAAAAGAATGTTATGCTATGTTTGTAAACGTTTTAAAATGAAAAAAACGTAATAAATACTTGAACGTGTTCCAAAACAAACAACGAAAGTGTTTTTCTTATATCTTTTCCTATTTACTATTCAAACAAGCAATCAATGAAAAATACCAATCACGACGAACGAAAACGTACCGGCTTAATTAAGTTATCTATACGAGTAAGAGTTTGAAACTGGTCTAGCTTTCTTAATGTATTTATTACTGTAGCAAAAAAATTACAAAAAATATGACCGACTTCTGACAGCGTTACACTGTTTAACGCAAAATAAGCAGATGACAACGTACTCTCCGTACGAAAATCCGTTAAATAACTTTCAAGGTTCATTTCATCAAGATGTCGTCTATGACACGTCTTATGTACATGGTATGAAGAACTTTTGTAATGCAATAACTTAAACTGTGTTATCTTAAATAAGCTTTGTGCCTGATTGCAATTTTTAAAAATGTTTACATTGAAATGCTTATTGTGTGTTGTTCTTAAAACATAGATATTATTCATCGCGGACTTTATTGTATACCAACTCAAGTAGTACAATTATGTAAAAGATACTTTGTTCCTATCTTTTACGTGCGTTTTTGGCAGCGTTTGTAATCTTATCGCACGAGGTTTTATTTATTTTTATTTTTATTTAGAGGTTGTGATTTATTGGAGCCATAATTTTTTTTATTTCTCAAATATGTATGAAACTACCTATCACAAAATTATCAATGTAAAGCTAAAATCTATAATTTAAAAAAAATATATCAAAATTGAAGCTCTAGGAGCGGAGCACCGAGGTAACATAACAGGTAATATATAAAAACACAAATAAAAAGAAAAAAAATTGAATACCTCCTTCTATTGGGAAGTCGGTCTAAAAGCAAAAAACATTGTTAGTTTTATATTATTTATGACAAATTCATCTAGGTTATGTATTCGTAAGCATATAATTCTAGGAAAAAAGTAACCTTTTTTAAATAACATCAAAACGGCGGCCGTGCATATAATTTTACATTACCTCAAGATTGCATAAAGCTGTGGCTGACCAATAATCGTTCACTTTTAATCCCAATAGTGTTTGAAACTATACTTTGTTTATATGAATTCCAACGTTGATCTGGTTTGGATGTAAGCCAGCTGTACATTTAGATAAGAAAGTAGACGATAGAGTCCGTTCCTAAGAGTTGTGCTACGAAATTGATAAAAGATTCGGTCGTAATAATTTAAGTAACGATTTCTATCAAACCAGACGGAAGTAATAGATAGAAGCCCAGACAGTCTCGTTAATAATGAATATTGGAAACCGGTACTATTTGTCTCATAAAAATGAGATATTTCCTGACAAAAGTATTTTCTTTATCGCTAAAGAAGAGAGACGTACACCGCCAAACTGATGAAAAGTGGTGCCAATGTCTATGGACGTCGCCATAGACATTCGCAATACCAAAAATATCATCAACGCGCTGCCTACCGTAAGACATAAGGAGGTTACGTCTCGTTTACCTAGTAAATACACTGGCTACGGTGCCCTTCAAACCGGAATACGATAGTGTTTTCACATTACCACTTTGCGGCTGTAACAGTACCGCCCCATACGGCCACCTGTAAAAATGGGACCTACCACCCCTATTTTTAGGTTTTTTAGATACACGACTTAAAATTTGAACAACGTAGCTCAGTATTGCTTGAATAGCACTATCAATCTCTTTCATACAGATCCACTGAAATTTCGCATTCATGAGCTATATTTGTGACGTAAAACGAAAAAGATTTTGTTAAATTTTAGTTAATTTATTGTACTTACTTTTTAACGTTCCGATTAAATGCTTTTCTTTTATTCTGAATCGTTCGAATATTATATACCAACATAATATTTTCAAAGTAATTGTGAAAGCAAGAAAAGTATGAATGTGCAACATACTTTATTCCTGCATTCAACAACGCACCAAGCTTTTAAGAGCATTAATCGTCTCGCCGAGAGCTTTTATGTTTTAAATGTTTTTCACTTTAATGCCGCACAAAAAGTTTATTTCGAAATGCAGGACAGAAAACACGTATTACGGTTTTTAACTCACTTTAATTTAAAAAGAATAACGACATAATTGTTGCAATATAAATACTGTGTTAAAATTAATGCGGCTTTTTAATTAAAACGTTATAAATTTATCGTTTATGCGCTGTCTGCGTCTTGAATTTTTGCAAAAATTAGACCTAAACTTAAAAATTTCAATGTCCTCGTTCTTTAATTATTTAATGTTATTTAATATAGTTTTTACACATTTTTTTTCATTTATACGATTATTAGGGTAATATGAAAATATTAATTTAATATAGTGTTGAGACTTATCATCATATGAATGAAATGTTCATGCATAATATTTTATAGCTATCCACGTATTTATCTTTTGTCCAAATTCTACTTATATGTTAAAAAATATTATAATTACCAATTTGTTTTAATATTGTATGTAATAAATATAGTTTGTACGTTAAAGGTCAAAAAAGGCCAGTTTATTTACTATCTTTCTCATCATAAATGAGAAAGTTAGTAAATAAACTGATAGGGCGATATAAAAAATAATGAAGTCTGAAATATAGATTTATTTACTCACGGCCTCGCTCGCTTTATATTACACTTTTATTACATTTTTCGGCTAACATTATGTGTACGCATTATATCTGTAAGGTCCGAAAATAGTTAATCTGTAATTAAAATGAAAATCACGCGCAACCGAACATTTTATATTAATGTTTTTTAATTTTATTATAAAACTAGTACATGTATGCAAATTTTTACATCATCAGTCTGTGATAGTCCACAGCTGGACTTAGGCCTCCCCTAATACACACATATCTATTAGGGGTTTTAGACCGTATCCCATATACGGTGTTCCAATGCGTGTTGATGGCTGTATCGATTTTTTCACACGCCCATCCGACGCATGGGTCATCTTAATATTCAGACAATCGGATGATCAGCCCAGATTGCCCTAATCAACTATGAAACAACAATAAAAACTTGATAAACCCCCGCAGGATTCAAACCCACGACCTCCGGTTTATAAAACACACGTCCATGCCACTAGGCTACGGAGGCAGTAATGCAAATTTTGTTAAAAAATATTTTTGTAATTAAATAAATAAAGTAGGTAGTAGGAATGAGTAGGAAAGTGGTGCGTATGCCTGCCGCAGTATGTTAATTATGCCAGTAGAAGAGTAAAAGCACTACTGTGTTCTGCTTATATATATGCCTACTTTGAGTACTTACTTATTACTAAACCCGGATCAAATAAGATTCCGGTTAAATGTAAATTCCAATGTAAAACTCAATTAACGCCAATGCGTAATTACATTTACAATGCGAACTTAATAAACATGGCGGTAACCATTTAGGACATTTTTTTTTTTACCGTGGGGTAATGCCTACGCATAACCGTCTCCGTGGGGGCAAAGACGGGTTATGTCTGACTCGCACAGACTAAAACCACCACACACACGTGGGGTCACAAGAACGTGCTTACACTCATCTGCAATCCCACCAGCGCTGGCCACCGGAGCAGCCACCCATCTCGGCCCTACCTATCTGCCTCCATCTGCCTCGTTCTAGGCGCGTCGGAACTAGCGCGCCCTTCGTCTCGGCCCATTTAGTTTGGTAACAGACTTCCCCGAGACCGTTACTCAGGGGACATGGGAGCCAGGAGTTCCCAGCCCACCCAGGGACGAGACTCCCAGCCTCCACCGGCGGCCCCGATATTAAGCTCCACCGCTAGCTCTATTTCGGCCACAGAAGGAGGAGAGATCGAAAACACCATGCCGAATGTCCCCTCCTCCCACGGCCCGTCTCCGCGACTCCTCCGTGACTCGGCGGGGCCACAATCATAGGGAGAGCGGCCTACGAACTACTGAAATTGCCCTTCCCCGCGACTCCTCCTTGGTTTCGAAGGACAGGAAGGGCGGCACACCTGCAACAACCTGCAAACCGTCCCTCGCACCCTCCAAAGGCGCATCCAAAAGGGGGCTTATCTAGCCCGCTTGGAGCAGCCACCTCCACAGCCGGCCTAACTCCTCAGGCCGGCCATGTTCCTCTTAGATACCGCGCGGCTGGCCCAATCCGCAGGTACTGAGCCCCGCCGCTACGACAAACCTAGAACCTGTTCAGGGGGACCATTTAGGACACCAGGCTAAGACGCCAATTTCATTTCTTGTTTACCCATGGTATAAGTAATAAAGCGTAATAAACCATGTCTCGGTTAAGACAATTAAGCTGTGCAAACAAATAGCAACTTTGAGTATTTTCTAATATTCTATTAACTTTTCCCGTTACCAGGCGTTAGCCATAATTATAGAAGCAATAACTAAAATAACTTTTTTTTTTCAGGTATATTAGCAGTTATACTTTGGCCTAACGCTACCAATGGGGACATAATACCGATGACGACCGCAAAAATGAAATACACCAATGAACCATATTTCTATAATGTTTCGAAGAGGTTTTATACAGCGGCAGTTGGCCAGTCTGCATATCTACGATGCATTGTGAAGAATCTTG
This sequence comes from Lamproptera curius, assembly GCA_029286875.1. Lineage (NCBI taxonomy): Eukaryota > Metazoa > Arthropoda > Insecta > Lepidoptera > Papilionidae > Lamproptera > Lamproptera curius. Next base: position 1,061,183 of record JAGSMT010000079.1, read on the forward strand.
GCGATCGGGAGGTATTTAAAATGTATTATTTGATAACAGTGAATTACTCGTCGTTTCAGCCTGTCAGAGCTTATTTGCCTTTCAACCTTCCTTGGTCCTCCACAAATAATTCGAGACTAAAATTAACCAAATTGGTTTAGCCGTTCTTTAATCTCTCAAAATAACTTCGTACTTAGACAGTTGCAAGGCACTTAGAAGAAAAAACCGCAAAGACTTTTGTTCTATTATAACATTTATCTCGTTATCATTATTATCAATAATAAGAATAATTAAGGTTATAATATGGTTGGTGGGTGGACTGACTTTTTACATGCCTATCCGACGCAATGATCATCTTACTTTTGAAATGGCCCTAACCAACCAGAAAACAACGATAACACAAAGTTGTTTTCCCCAATTCGAACCCACGACCTCCATTTTATAAATCAAGGGACAATACTGCTAGACTACGAAGGCAGTTAACATTCCTAAGTTGAATTAATCTGGTAATAATATTTCGTGGTAAAAAAACAAAGCTTGCAAAACAGAACCCGCCCAGAGCTAAACACAGTTGACATAAATGTAGGAAGGAAAAATAAATCAGACGGGAAACTCCACAATCCAGTAAATAAAGGTTATAAATTTACTTAGCAACAAAAACGTCATTATTACATATGACGCGAATTGTAAAAATGTTAATTAACTGATACATTTTAATGTCATTAAATAAACTGATTAAATTATATAAAGTGCTAAACGCAAAGATAAAAATAGTTTTGTATGCATCAGAAACGTAATTAAAACATATATCTAGCTCACTCTCCACCTACGAAACCCTTGACACTATTTAGTCAATTTCATAACCACAAACTGTAAAAGTTTTAAAACATTTTACGTATCTGAGTCTAGAGTTAAATGAAATATACGCGAAATGATCCATTATAGAAAAGTGTCAAAAGATAATACGTGTCGGAGATTATAAAAATGTATCGATACATTAATTCCTATCATTTGCAAAGTAATACATAATACCTATAAATATGTATGCTTATAGTTTTCGATATTTTTTATCTGGAGCCATGTCATCCTTTATTAACACTGTCGATCAATATATTTTAATAATATCAAAACTTTGAAGGAACAAGGCTCTGAGCTTTTTCTGAAAAAAAAAGTTAATTTGTAAAAAACATTCCGTCGGCGGAATTCCATTAAAGAATAAAAAGTTCCGTTAAAGAATTAAACATGTTTAAAGCATTTATTAAAAATACGGTCCCATCATTTCGATCTCTAAAAGAATTTCTAAAGGAAGGAAGTATAATTTCAAAAATACGCGATAAAATTCGTAAAACAGCTTTTTTAGAATCACATCACATCACATCATCAGCCTTTGTTAGTCGACTGCCGGACATAGGCCTCCCCTAATACACCCCTATCCATTAGGGGGTTTGGACCGTATCCCACCACGCTGGTCCAATGCGGGTGGGTGGGTGGACCTACTTTTTTACATGCCCACCCGACGCATGGATCATCTTACTTTTCAGACAATTGGGTGATCGGCCCAAATTGCCTAACCAACTAGGAAACAACAATGAAAATTTGTTGCGTCCCCGCAGGATTCGAACCCACGACCTCCGGTTTCTAAAGCACACGCCCATACCACTAGGCTACGGAGGCAGTTGCAGTTTTTAGAATGATGTGTAGTATTCATTTGATAATTAAAATATTTCATGAAAGACCTCATACCTTAAATTAATTGTACGGAATTAAAATAAATTTCATAAAACGTAAGGTCACCAATGGTCCAATATTAATGATTTATGCAGAAATGATAATTCGAGTAACCATTTCAATTTTACAAAGTCCTTTATTATTTATACACAGCACATTTTTTTTTTGGATAGTTTATCGTATTTTGCTGGTAATTATTATTTATTATACACATGAAATCAAAAACAAGATTTTAATAATACATGAATTGCATTAAAAAATATATTTTTTTAATTGAATAATAAGAAAGGAAATGTCAGTGCATGACGGTGTAAATACAACTTTAAAAAGAATTGGAATCCCCATAGGTTTTGACGGAACGTTTGGAAAGGTCTCCCTGAAGAGTCAGTTCTATGTCCCCTCCTATACAACCTGTACACTGCTGATCTAGACTCCACAGTTAACTTTGCAGTATTCTCCACTCTAATAAGTTCATGACATTGTCCGATACGTTCCTTGCTCTTCCTTTTCTTCTAGTTGTTCCCAACTAAATTTAGCCCTAGGATACTTAAATTGCTGGCTTTTGGATCATGGCTTAAGCCTATCTATAGCTAAACGCCACGCTGTAACTTGTTCCCAAAAACGGAGTTCCATTAAATCCCTCATTTAAGACTATATTTCGATGGAGAACCTATCCTATATAAGGAATGCACAAAATTCTTAGGTCTCCTCGATTCAAAGTTGACTCGAATACACCACTTATACTATTTCTATACGAAATGTGAGAAAAGCACTAACGTCCATGAGTCTTATCGGAGGTTTGTTGCGGCTGCCACCCTTTATCCAAAAAATCCTTTATAACGGAATTATATGAAGTCACTTTGATTATGATAGCTTTATCTTAGAGCCATGTGAAAGCTTGAAAAATACAGCAAAATGACAATGACAAAATCAATCAAATCCATGAGTTCAAGAGTGCGTTGAACCTCCCCTAATTCTCCGTAGACACTTCATAAAAGCCAACAAGTCCCAATTCTGCAAATCCTTAATCCTCATTGACTTACTGAGTTGTTTTGAGGACCTAATCAAACCCACTTTCCATCAAAAACAGCCCTCCCCTAATATCCTACGCACATCCCTCCCCTACTATCCTGTCCACAAAGGAGATGTTTTTAATTTAGAAAAAAATGCTATTGACACGGTTTCCGCCTGGATACGAGGTCATGTGGGTATTCAAGGCAATGAAACTGCTACGCCAAGCAAGCTGTAGTTATTGTCCGTGCCACCTTAACGTTCCTGTCCCAGACTTGTGCTCCTTATCAAAACCTCACCAATTAAAGTTTTGGGATAGTCAGTGGCAGAATTCAAAATTAGTGGTAGGTAAACATTATGGATCAATTCAACCTAACCAAGGCTTAGCAGGTAAAGCCATGGTTTTTGAAATATAAAAGATTTTCAAATTAATTACCTCAGTAATCATTCGTCAATGTGTGTTAGCAGAGGCTTTCTATACCACATAATTTTCTATTGCGAGAACCTTGTTGTACCTCTCTATGAATTCCTTTCTGAAAATATTCCTAGACCTATTAACATACCTTTCCTTTTAACCGCCAAAAGTAACACTGGTTTTATACCAGATTGGTATTTAAAGACTGAAGACGATTAATCAAAATGTTCCTTCTGTTGAATTAGTGCAAAATTCTAAACAAAAGGGTTAGTTTTAAAAATTATTCAAGTTTACTTAATTTTAATTTTTCTATTAAAAATGTTATAATTTGTGTTGTGTGGATATGGAGTACTACCACTAAAATCATAATTTTAACGTTTAAGTTGCATGGTTAATAAAAAGCAAAGAACAAAAGTTGATAACTTTCGTCGCAAGCGTAAGGAAACAACTATCCTATGAAATAATAAATAACGAATATTCACAACAGTAACTTCAATCATATCCGCCGTTGAATCAAAATATTGCCTTTATATAGGATACAACATCACTTTTCTTTAATTTTGCTCTGTAAAAATCATACAATTGTACAAATTTTACACGCGTATTAGGAAGCTATTTTATTATTATTTTATTCTTATTTAATGGTCTGGTATAAAATAAAAGCATTATGAAGTTGCCTTTTTGTTGTTATCGATAGGTAATAATAATTATAAAATTAAAAGACAATTAAGATATATTTCAGCTGATTTAGCGTAATGGTACTTTTTACCGTACAATAGCCATTATAACTGACTAATTTTTTTACACATTATTTTAAAGGAAATTTCTTGCAATAAATCTTGCATCAATATTGGTTAAAATGGCCTTTAACCGTCTAATTAGGTATAATGGTAATATTTTCTTGTGTAATTTTAATAACTTTCAAAAATCCTTAATAGCCATATTTGATTTTAACACTTAGAAAACTGCGTAGTCCTCAATAATTAAATAAAGGACAAGTTTAATGTACCCATATAAATATTAGGATGGTAGGGAGGGCGCTATGGCGACATCCAGTGTTCAAATTTTCAAAATTTTGTGGGTACTTATATAAACTCAAAAACCGACAGTACCAAACAAAACGAATTTGGTGAAGATATCCTGTTTATTCTTATTTTTTCGGTCGTTCAAACCCCTTCGTAAACGATTATAGGTAGGTACGAAACAGACTACATCCCTTGACAACTTATGGTCAGTAATAAAGAGTTCTAGTTAAAATTCGTGTTAAAGATATAATAAGTTTAAGTATTCATAAACCATAAATATAAAATATTTTTTAAAATGTTGTCTGTACGCAAGGATGAGTAAATAACAAAAACCTATTTCACAAAATCAAACAATATCTTTAACAGTTGCTCATATTGAATCTGTTTTCCAGGTATCATGGATACGTAAGAGGGACCTACATATATTATCTGTGGGGGTGCACACATACAGCAGTGACGCCCGTTTCGCGGCAATCCACACAGAGGGCTCCGACGACTGGACTCTGCGCGTTGCCACAGTACAACTGAGTGACTCAGGCGCATACGAATGTCAAGTTTCCACCGAACCGAAGATTAGTTTGTCCTTCAACCTTAGCGTAGTGGGTTAGTGTCTGTATTACTCGGTTTTTAAACAAAACTTATATTAATACATCCCGCATTAACATGCACAGACCCGGTTGTCAAGACCATATAAGGCAGTCATTGTAAGACGTCAGCGCCATCTCATTTACTAACAGTTTCGTCGCTCTGCGTAATAAATGGTTGTTCAGGTAATCAAGTATGGACGCGACCTGCTATATAAATTTAATATATAACATAACAATTTAATTTAACCGCCCATAGGCAAAAATCATTAAGGTGTAACTTGCCCAGTTTATCCGTCGTATTTTCTGACACTGAATTCCGCATGTCAGCACAGGTTATTTTATCTTGTGTCGTAAAACTATCACGATTTCTCTTTTCCTTGAACGTTGAATCGCACATATTTCGAGGAAAGGTAAAACTTTACTAGCCTCAAATAGTATCTCTTAGGAAATAGATAAAAAAAATTAAACGAACACTTTCGATGATATTAAAGTTCAAAATCCATTACTTGTTTCGAAAGTTTTGCGCTCGGCATAATACCGAACACACGGTTATTTGGGTAATTAATGTACACATAAAATAAACAGAACGGAAATACATATTTTAAATCAAACATCGAGTACATAATTTTACAATGTTAAATTGAATAACATCATAAAAAATATTAGAATGCTCTGCATCGTCTATTCAGCTTCGCCGTAGCGGAAATTCGGACGAAGAAACGTATTAAGGATATGCGCTGCGACATTTCTCATCATTTGTTACATAACGTGTAATTTTGTTACAGTATCAAAAGCGGAAATTCTGACGGGAGCCGAGGTGCTGGTTCGTGCCGGGTCCGACATTAATCTAACGTGTAGAGTGACACATGCGTCAGAACCACCCAGGTACGCTTATCGATTCCTATTGTACCCTTGTTACTCGTTAATGGAAAGGTAGTCGGTACTTGAACTAAATTATGTATCTGTCGTAAGCCTATTATAAGTTCTGGGGTTTGTGTTAAGCGTTCCGATTGGCAACCCCAATACGTCAATCAACGCCATCTGTTTGACCAATGGGAGTTCGTTTTCGCGTCATTGTTTTGGGTTGCTCGTTATTTATTTATTTAATCTTTTTGCACGATAAAGTGTACACAGGCGGGCTTAACGCCTTAGGCATTTTCTAACAGCCAACCTTAGGGATGTTACGAAAATTCAGCGTAGGTGCACTAGTAAGCAACAAGCAAAGTAAGCAGAAGTAAGATTAGAATAACGTCGTATTTTCAGATAATAAAACTTAATCTAATATTATTTATCGTATAGAGTAAAACTGTCAAAGATAAACTTATATATATATATATGTAACTTGTATAAATGTATAGAAAATACATATATACCCAACAAAAAAAAAGACGTTTGCGCACTTTGCCTTTAAACTGAGCGTAACTTTTGCCACTTTGTTTATTTAGATTCAAGTGCTTGTTTGGCCAGTACTGACGAATTCATGATTTGACTTATTTTTAATGACATTATTGCTATAACAATATTTTAGCCCTATTTTCAGTGGCTAAAATTTTTATTTCGGTTATCTTTTTATATAAGTTTTATGCTCAATTAAGAAATTATTGCGGGCATGAAGATCAATGGCCTCTTTGTATTATTTTTTATCTTTGTGGAAAGTGGCTCGCTTAAATACCGTAAAATTGTAGAAATAATGTCGTGTAAAGTGCCCTAGTTATAAAAAAATCAGTAATACTTAGCACAATTCTTGAGCTGCCTGTTAGATTAAAACACGGTAATGTTTTTAGCACTGCTTTACAAAAAAATTACTTCTTTATGCAAGAGATTTGATGCAAGGCATTATGTATACCATTTTGCTTTATTCCCTAGCTACATCTACTGGTATCGCGGCAATAATATGATTACTTACACCCTGCGAGGTGGTATAAGTGTGGAGACGGAGCAACTGACCAAGTCTAGCCGCTTGCTCATAGCGCGCGCGACCACCAAGGACTCGGGCAATTACACCTGCGCACCCAGCAACTCTGGTAATGATATTATTAACTTAAAGTATGATACAGTATAATTTACGCACACCCCCAGGCCCACGCACATACTAACACAACGTACGAGAGGAAGAGACACACAAACAAACGCTGGTTTTCCGCCATTGTCTTTGTAACTCAACTTCTTCGTCTTAATATTATATATGTATGTCGTAAACTATGATAATTTCATTTTATATTCATAGCGGCAAATATTTTTTTAACATTGTCACATTTTGTGTTTTTGTATTGTCGGCCATTGTTTGTCATTACGTGCAATTTACAAGGGCAGATGTCTTAAAATTGTTTTTTTCTTTTACGTTTTAACATTTCGAACCATAAATATCTGACAAAAAATAATCGACTTCAAAAATAAATCATATAGAGACATAAAAATTTTCTAAAAACATTTATGATACATTTTACAAAATACATAAAATACAAACCTCACTATATCAATCACAAATAAACCTTAAAAGCTTATCTTTATCTCCAGTCAGTTGAACGTTAATAAAGTTTTATTGCTTTCCACAGACACGGCTTCGATATTCGTTCACGTCGTGAATGGCGAACGCCCTGAAGCGATGCAAAGCGATGCCCGAAAAATTTACTCGTCCGCATATTTAATACTCATTATGTCACTTTTCAACGATAATCTCCAAATGGCAACACTTTCAACAAATCTCCTGTTCACACTTGAATATTATTTATCGGTGCTTATAGAGCAATACTCGCAGTATTGCAAGTCTAACGAACTTTTTGTCACCAGTTGACCAACTTTCTCGTGGCGTTATTGAAATGTAGCCACAAAAGTATTTCACACTATATTGCGGAACTGAACTGAAGGGTACGAATTATTAGTGTTAATTTTAAATTTCAAATCATTAAGTATTGGATATCAATTACATTTTAAAAAATTATCTGGTACCGTTTAGGTAAATGTTTAGATATTTAGCCACTGTGTACTTATTTATCTGTCACAATTTTTCTCTTATTTGGAACGTAATAGCAGATATAAATAGCGTTTGTTTTAATTGTCAGTCTAGTTGCCATATCAAATAAATATATATAACTGTAATTTATAAGCAAGTCTAGAGTCATAAAGTTACAATAACATGTACAATGTGTATATAATTTTAGTATGATTTATTTTGTAAATATATTTATTTAATTAAGATGCATCTGATGTGTATGTTTACGATTATAATATTTAAAAACGATGTATAAAGTCCAGTTAATGTTATATGGAATGTATAAAATGCGTCAATAATTACTATCATCGAAAGACAAACTTATTAATGGACGGACCAGTGGTGGATTTACACTAGGGGCAGTAGGGGCAAGTTATTATAATTATCAGAACAGCTCATTGAATGATAAATTCTATTAATTTATAGTTTACTGTTTAATTGATTATTGAAGAAATTAAATTCATCCATTTGTGAAAACAAAAACGAGTTTTCCCCTTAAATAACTTACCGGTGGTAGGTCCCCTGTTTACAGGAGACCGTCTGGGTGGGTGCCACCGCGGTGCCTATTTGAAAACACTGCTGCGTTTCGGTTTGAAGGGCACCGGAGCCAGCGTATTTACTGGGTAAACAAGACTTAACACCCTATGTCTCACGGTAGGCAGCGCGTCGGCGATACCACTGGTATTGTCAACGTCTTTGGGTGTCGGTGACCACTTCCCATCAGGTGGCCCGACTGCTCGTCTGCCTGCGTATGCCATAAAAAAAAAGAAAAAAAAATATAGTATTTAGGTGGATTTTTTCCGGTGCTAAAGGGCAGCATCAAGTTTAAATCCGGCGCTGGAACGGACGTGTAAATAATATATTAAAAATATTAACATAAAAACTGAAACTTTTGGTAGATTACTTTTGGAATGTTAGAAAAAGGGATCAAGGCCTAAGGTGTGTCGAAAACGGGTTGTTCATACATTAAGCTTAAATATACTGTGAACTATTATTAATATTACATCTGAAATGTAGTTTATATGTGATAATAAATGTTTTCCATGTTGCTCGTTTTGTATTATTTCAAACTGTGTCATGCTTATGATGTGTTATATACCTTATTTATATTACATCTATTTATACACCATAACAAATTAGTACAAATCGTATTAAAATATTCTCTTAAAAAACTTATCAGAAAAGACTATTTTAGACCCCAAAAAATTGTTTTCGACCCAAAACACCTACTGTACGTAAAACTATATTATTATAAAATCCAAACCCTCGTGTAAAATTGGGTCCATCTATCCTATTTCTTGACCACGTTCCATTTTCCTCGATGGCTTTCCGTCCTTGAATTCACGATTTTTTAAGGTTTTCTCTTTTTTTTTGCTTATAAAGAATGAAGAATCATGCCTGTACCCTAAAATCTATATTTTTAAAACGTTTCGAAAAGATGTTAGGGTCTTTTCAAACGATGTTTACCCTTTACAAATAAAATTATAGATATTTAGGTTGATCGATATCTAAGGTATTTAATCCACTCGACTTAACTTTAACTAAAATGTCTTATGTCCAGCATTAGACGGATAAAGGATGCTGATGATTAGGATGATAATGATGAAGCTTTGTTACAAGAAATAGCGAATACTGAATGTCGAGTATTAGTTAAATGCAGAATAGTAAAATTAATATTATAAATTGAACCATTTCCACATTTTTGATAATGAATGCATTTTTTTCTATAATGACTACTAAATAAAACAACATCATCATCATTATTATCAGCCTGTGATAGTCCTCTGCTGGATATAGGCCTCCCCTAATACACCACTATCCATTAGGGGGTTTTGGACCGTATCCCACCACGCTGGTCCAAAGCGAGTTGGTGACTGACCTTTTACATGCCCATCCAACGCATGGATCATCTAACTTTTCAGACAATTGAGTGATCGGCCCTAATTGCCCTAACCACTTAGGAAACAACAATGAAAATTTTTGAGTCCCCGCAGGATTCGAACTTACGACCAATCAATTATTTTTATTGTTTAAGCGAATATTACACATTATTAAATAAAAATGACTACCCCGTGACCACGGCCGCTGGAAAGTGTTCGAAACGTCGAGAATTTAAAAATGTAAAATAAACGCGATAAAATCCGTAACGTCATTTTATTTAATTACGATCTCAAGTTTCTAAATCGCACGCTCATACCACTAGGCAACGAAGGCAGTTATACTGTGTTATTCATTTTTTTAACTTCGGTCCCATCCAAATTATCATGCATTTGTCACCCTCTCCGACATGAAAAATTTTCAATTTGACTAAAGGTTAATTGCCATTGATGCTTTGCAATCTAGTAATTATTTTTTTTTTGAAGCACTGTCTTCAATCGCGTGTGACAAATCCTAGCGAAACAAACGTGATGATTTGAGACTGCTCATCGAACAGAAATTTGGAATGATCATTTGGGAATTATCAATAAAACTATAAGGTAATTTTACGGATCTCTGATCTGTTATGCCAATGCCGCACGAATAATTTTCATTAGTACGAAAAAGTTACTTAAGAAAAAAATCCATATGTTATCTACAAGGATATGGAATATTGGAATGAAAAATATTTCGCAACACTTGTATCACTTTGTTTGCAGGGTCATCAGAGACTGCTCAGTGGGATGTTTTCATTGCTCTATTTGACACATGAAATACCCTTAAAAACGTTCGGCAGCATATCTACGAATTGATAGTCGATACAGATTTCATTGTCAGTTAAAAACATTGGAATCTGGTAATTTGACTGAAAGAAAAATTTTGAATTTTGTCATGACAAAGACATTAAAATAGAATAATTTCATTTAAGCCAATCTATGAAACCATGGCAAAGCAATCAGCGTTTTTAAATATCTCAACTTAATAGAATCAAAAACTTTTTCCAAACGTAGACAAATAGAATATCCTATGCTTAATTGTTACTAAATATTGTGAAGAGTATTAATTTTCGCAGTATCTGTTACAATAACAACTTAGTAGTTTGTTAATTATTTGCATAGAAAAGGGATATCCCTTAAAAACTACTTTAATGATATAATAGAAGATTTTGCTCAACGGAAGTCCCGAAAGAAAACGTCATTCTTATCATAACCAAAACAACAGCAGCATTCTAATATGGATAATGACATATTTTGACTAAAAAATGTGTTTATTTATGACAATACAGTAGAATCCTCTAATCTGATCATTAATTTTAATTTTTCCACCTACAACCTATTTTAAATTGGAACATATCTACCTACCTTAATTAAAAAAAAAAAACCGTTTTAAAATCCGGATGGACAGATGTCTCTGTTTCATTATATTTTTTATTTGATTATATTTTAGTACAAAATGTTGCAATAACTAGCTTTTTTATTTTACAAAACGGCCCCAAACTTTTTTGTGTCCAAAGGCCTCAGCCTAGTTCAAGACGAAGAGGCTAAAACATTACGTGATAAATGATATTTTAAAATAAATGGCAATCATATAAATAAATGTCATGTCTGAATTCTTTTGAGTATAGATATTTAAATGTTATTTTATATTTATTCATTTTTGCCATAGAGTTACTGCTATAAAACTCGACGACCCACTTGACGTAGTGGTTAGTGACCCTGTCTGGCACGCCAGAGGAAGTGGGTTCAATTCCCTCATCAGGAAAAACATTGTGTGATGAACGTTTTTTCTCGTGTGATGATTATAATGCTACCTACGTACTTTGTGTATCTAGTACAGAATTTCAAGCTCACCGTGTAGTCTAAAAGCATTACTTCTTAGTTAACAAAGAAAAAAATCATTTTCATCGTTTTATATAATAAAAAACTTTCAGAGATCAACCCTTGAGCGACGTGTGAAGTCGTGTTCTATAAAATCTATGAAGCAAAAAAGATTTGATGTATCAAAAAAAAATGTTATTAATTATATTCATATATGACTCCGAATTACTCTTCTCTCATCAGACAAATATTAATCAACGTTAATGGATATCATGACATAATTTCACTCAGCTGAAGCAGTAATTAATTAAATTTAATGTTAATATTACATCAGTAGGTGCTACGCCATGTTTACGAACGTTTTTTACTTGTGTTTACCCTAATTAAAAGCTCAGATCTCATCAGGATATCTTATAAATATTAATTTATTAATTAACTAGTAATACATCAAAGATTTAAAGATTGTTTTATATGACTTTACATGAATTAGACTTTAATAAATGAGTAATACAAAAGCGTAGTTAAAAAGTTGTACTTTTCACTTGTTCTGAACATTAGAAGCTCGTGCTTTAACTGCGTTATAATCGATATAATCAGTCAATGTATAATTTAAAAAACAATCTAACGTATAAGAAAATGTCACTCTCGCTGTCTGTTCGTCCGGATTTTAAAACGGTTTTTTTAATTGAGGAAGGTTTTTATGTATAAAACAAATTATGTTGTAGGATAGATAGTGATAAATTTAATATAATCATTAATTTAGAGGATTTTACTGTAAAGTCATCAATGTGGAGTGCGATGGATATAATACTACAGGGGATATAATTTCCCCGAAACACAAATGTTTTGGAGGTCGTTTTCAAGGCACTAGAAAAGGCTGGATGTGGCATAAACATTAACGGCAAGTACCTTTCACACCAGCGTTTTGCCCGCGATATCGTCATATTGACCGAGACGTTGGAGGGCTTGCAGGAGATGTTGCACAGTTTGAATGAATCCTTCCGACGCATTGACCTCAGGATGAACTTGGACAAGACAAAAGTCGTGTTCAACATATAAATATGATATCCCGAGGCCTGGCAATATCGATGGTGTTACTCTCAAAGTTGTCGATGAATATGTTTACCTTTGATGTTTACACACCGTTGGGCGTGTGCTTTAGAAACCGGAGGTCGTGGGTTCGAATCCTACGGGGACTCAACAAGTTTTCATTGTTGTTTCCTAGTTGGTTAGGGCAATTTGGACCGATTACCCAATTGCCTGAAAGGTAAGATGATCCATGCGTCGGATGGGCATGTAAAAAGTCGGTCCACCCACCAACCCGCACTGGACCAGCGTGGTGGGATACGGTCCAAAACCCCCCATGGATATTATATGGTTGTATTAGGGGAGGTCTACGTCCAGCAATACACTATGTTATATATTTGATAAACAAAAAAAATCTTCCCGTTTGAAGGATGAAATACCAAATTAGAATCCGCGTTGTAATAAAATTTACAATAATTAGACGTGATACGTGTCAAGACTAAAATGAACGTAATGTTAAAATTTGACGTTTTTGTACTAAGGACACATATTTTGCACACTTTCATATAATAAGTGAATGTGATATGTAGTAAAACCAAGGAAATTTCGTAGAATTACCATTTTGTGTGGCTTAATCATTACAACGTGGTACATTATTCACGTTTAGCGCTTAATTATGAATTTAATTATGTATGCTTATGTTATTTAACCCCGTACGTAAATTGAGTGAGAAATAATATAAAAGGAGAATGTAGGTTTATGTTCACTTTAACATATCTAAATAAAGAAACTAATGCAGAGATTACAGTTTCACTCGTTGTTTCAATTCAATTATTAAAACAATCTATATATCGTTATTGTCAATATATCACAAAACATTTATTATAATTAGGATAGTTACAATATTTATATTCTATACTATATATAGTATAAAACAGTCTGTCCGTCCTCACGTATGATATCATTTTTAACACTACGCAACAGATTTCGAAGTTTTTTAGTTGTTTTAAAAAAAGGTTTATATGTATAATGCATGCATAATATTGTACAGAATCTCTGATAAATTTAATGGTATAAGTGCATTTTTTTGTCACTCTTTCAAGTCCAATCACAAAAAAGCTGTAAACGTTCTTTTTAAGGACATTGTTTAGGAAGATATTATGTATTGGCATTGCACCCGTGTGAAGAAAGGGGCAGGTCGCTAGTATTACTTTATATGAACGAAATTATGAAAAAGGAATATTATTTATTTATTGAAACTTCTTGCTCAAATATAATCATGCAAAGGCGAGCTTAATATCTTACGCATTATCTACCATTAGGTGCAGGAGTACAAAAAAATTTCGATGCTAAATTTAAATAATAAAGTACATATACATATACAAATGTCCATACAATTAAAGGTCCTATAATTTACAAAAACTTTAACTTAATTAGTCTGACACTACTTCTAACAGATGCGGTTCTTTCGCTTAAATTCAAAATAAATCTTAGCCATCCTGATCTCTGTGAGTAGCTCATTCCAATGAAGTATGGATTGGATGAAAAAAGATTTGTGAATAAAGTCGGTACGGTGAGTGGGACATGGGAGACGACGATTTAACGTAGAACGGAGAACTTTTAAGTGTTGTTCTAATAATAATATACGACAATAAATTACGGCAAACTAGGAACTAGACTGGAGTACGAACCTGGTCGGCCTATGCTGTAGCCTATCATCTAGACCGCTGGGGGCTGGTAGACTTGTCCTGCCAGTGTTAAGATCTCCTGACTCCTGGGTAGAGATTCAGGAGAGCCTGCTGCCCGAGAGGCCGAGACAGAGGGCCCGTTAAGATATCAATCGACAATATTACTAATATTTTAGATTATTCCTTTAATGTTAGGTTATAAATAATTTGTTTTATCAGTTCTAATTCATGTTAATAACATACCGCAAGTGGTTGTGATACTCCAACATTATTGTAAGCAAATACAAAAGCCACTAATTTAAGGAATTACGTAATTCGCTCGACTCAGACGGAAAGCTGTGGAACACATATTTATTACTTTAACTGGGGCACGTAAAAAGTATTTATTAGTTTTTTGAATTTTTACTCACAAGCCGTAGTACTATAATTGTCATTATAAACATATTGAAATTTTGTTAGAAAGTTCCAATTGATAGGAATTCTTTATAAAAGGATTAATACCGTGATTAAAATACTAATAACAGTAAATGTTCATTAAGGATAGAGACGGTATTTTTTGTAAATTTTTTTTAAGTAATAAGTTACAAAACTTGGGCATTATAGACATTTCTACTGTCCAAACTGACCTCATAGAGACTAAGTTTATTTCTAAGCCTAGTTTTTACTGTAAATAAAAAGGTGATATAAAAAAAATCAAATGTGATATGAAAAAAAAAGAATCATGATTTACGATTCTGCCTGTTCAATACATTTTACCACCAAAGGTTAGACCATTGTTTTCTCGGTTTATTATAATTTCCTTTGATGTCTTAATTTTAACAAAACATTAATACCTTAATAACAAAACTTCTTAATACATTGTTTTTTGACACTTTATCTAACTCTCCATCAAGTAATAATCATGTCTTCCAGGTCTATTTTGACTACCGCGGATTTAAGGCAAATTTCGCAATATTAACGAAAGAAATTAAATTAAGCGCAATTTTTTGTTTAAAAAGAGTAATAATTAATTATAAGAACAGCGTAAAATGTTACGAAATAAATTTTATAATTTGCTTCATACTAATGTGAACAAAAAATACTAATACGTTGATTCTATGGCAAAAGCTTTAAGCTTTGAAATCAGAAAAGCGTAATAAGCCATCTAAGAGTCGCATTAGCATGCGGAAAATGTAATTTATACACGCTTCCTGCGACTGGAATGGAATTACAGGGTGATGGCATTTTCATTTCAATAAGCCCCGGTATTGCTAACGTACGTGGATCTTTATTATTGCACACGTTCAATGATTGCCTTAAAAATATTTATGAACATTTTATGAAAGTTTTAATGATTCGGACATTACATTTAGGGTCATTTTCTTTGAAAAGTTAATAACTTATAAAATTTGCTTTGTAATTTTATGCAAACCCAATGGATAGGGGTGTTTTAGAGGCCTATGTCCAGCAGTGGACTATCAAAGGCTGATGATGATGATGATGATGATGAAATTTTGGGGCCGTTGCCACAGGCGTTCTCCCATAAGTGACTTAACTGCACCAAAGGCCCCCAGACGGGGAGCCTCGGCTTGGGCCGTCACTTTTCTGGTACCCGTTAGCATGCTGAATCGAGGGCTGCCCAGGTGGGCCGACGCCTCGGCTCGATTCAGACGCTTTGCAATGATAATTTAATAGCTAGAAAAGCTCTATCTAAACTTTACTACCACTTCTAAAAGCGTTGGCGCTGGGAGAAGAAGTGGCGCAAGAAACTCCAGCAACGCTCCTATCTAAAATGGTGTTAAGCTGCAGTGTCATATAGCAGAGGGTGTAAGTTCGACCTCACCGGTGGGGCTGATGTCATGTGTGTGTGTGTGTGTGTGTTTATCCTACACTCTAAGTGTAGGGTGTGTCTGGCTACTGCTAGGGTGTCGCTACCTAAGCCTTAAGGGCGTTAATAAGGTTCTTGTATTTTACAAGCAATGAGAACCTAGCCATAGCGTCGCCGGCGGCGGCGGCGAATGCATCTGCTGCTTGGTTGAACTCGTCTAGATCAAAGAGATCTAGCGATTTTAGAAATGACGCGGTATTGTTGCCAGTGCTGCCATTGCTATGGCTAGCATGCTGGCTCTTTGAGGCGGCGGCGGGCCGCTGTGCGCTCGGAGTCGGCTCCGGCGCTGGCTGTTGCCACGCGGGGCGGAACTGCCAAGCGTTGGAAGGACGGAGGGGTTGGAATGTGGTGATATTGGATGGGATTGGTGGTCGCCTGGAAGAGGCTTCCCTCGGGATTGCAGGGACTCTGCGTTTTGGCGCCTTAGGGCAGCCGAGGTAGTTGGCCGTGTGGCCGGGATTGCGGCAGTTAACGCATGCAGGAGGTTCAAAGGTGGTGAGGACTTCTTTGTCCTTGGGTCTGGGACAGGAGGCGGTGCCGTGATCCCCGAGGCATTTGATGCAACGGGGGCGGGCGATGCAGTTCCGCGCAGCGTGACCGAAAACCTGGCAGTTATGACACTGCCCTG
This sequence comes from Lamproptera curius, assembly GCA_029286875.1. Classification (NCBI taxonomy): domain Eukaryota; kingdom Metazoa; phylum Arthropoda; class Insecta; order Lepidoptera; family Papilionidae; genus Lamproptera; species Lamproptera curius. The sequence goes on from JAGSMT010000079.1 coordinate 1,077,863, forward strand.
GCAGACCGTTGGAATGTGGCCGCTCAAAAGAATGGCTGATCCCACAGTTGCTCGATTGTCTATGCGCTTGCCTTCTTTAGAGCGCTCTAGCGTAACCAGAACCATACCGTAAGGGCGTTTGGTGCGTAGGTGGTACATGCGTTGTACCGAGAGGGCTGGAATATTCAATTCTTTAATAGCCGAAGCTATCTCCGAGCATGGGATCTCCTTAGGCAGTCCTTTGTCCACTGTCCTAAGTACGGGCTCATCCGGGAGCGCGAATGTGTGATATTGGTGTTCCTTTTCCCTAAGGAATAAGGTCATCTTTCTAAAGTCATCTGAGTTCTCTAACTGTAGTTTCATCCCCTGATTGCTATCAGTGGCCTCACACTTAATCGAGTGGCGAATCTCGACCCACTTCTCCTTTCGCGGGTATATTGGGGTGGCGTTTCACGGAAGCCGTGCCTGGAAGGCTGGGACGGCTGGGCGGGCGAGGGCGGAGGGCCTAGAATCGCGGATGGATGGATGGATGGAGGACAGCGGTTTGGGAACCTCGCTGAGGCAGGTGGTGGAAGCGTTAGGTTTGCAGCCTTGACGGGAAGGACGGTGTGGGTGAAGAGGTGCGGACCTTCGCTTCCTTTTCGATTTGACGGTTTTGAAGCCGTCGTTGGATTGCGGATTGTTAATTATGTCGACATTAGCATCCGCACGGAATCGGACATGGACGTCGAGGCAGTAACCAATTCAGGGAACGGTCGGGACGGTCCAGGCGTTGAGGTAGGAGTTGGGTGATCGGGAGCGTGCTCGGATATGAGCTGGTGTACTGCGTCGGTCAATTGCATATACAATTTCCGACCGATCTTCTCACTAATCGCCTTGGTATCAATACCAAAGCGACTCGAGAGCTCTCGGTCGACCATTGTATGCGATTTAGGTCTCTTCTATATTTGACTGGCCATCTGTTGCGTTACCCAACGCAAGCGGTGAGTCCGGCGCCCTGCCGGCACGGCACGGCCAGGAGGTGTGTCTGGCTGGTTCTGTAACAAGAAACAGAATATTACAACGTTCACGTGGCCTAGTGTAATTGTGAAAACAACTAGTTCGGCCGAGCAACACGATAATTAACCCTAAGAACCAGGAATTGCGCTTGCAACAAGCGGCTAGCCACACAGTTGTGCTAGGCAAACGAGTTCCCCCGAACAGGTTCCCGCTTTGTCGTAGCAGTGGGCTCAGTACCTGCGGCTTGGGTCAGCCGCGGGAAGCTAAGAGGAACCTGGCAGGCCTGAGGGTAGGCGGCGTGGAGGAGTGCTCCAAGCGGGCTGAACAAGCCCGCTTTGGATGCGCCTTTAGAGGGTGCGAGGACGGGTTGCAGGAGGTAGACGTCCGCCTTTCCTGTCTCCGCAACCAGGGTGGAGTCGCGGGGAAGAGGTGTGTCGGTATTTCGAGGCCGCTCTCCTATCCTCCGCGACTCGGCGAGGGCCGTACCGCTGATGCGGTGTGGAGGGGCCGTGGAGGAGGGACATTCGGCATGGTGTCGTCGATCTCCTCCTTCTGCGGCCGAAATGGAGCAGCGGCGGAGCTTAGCATCTGGGCCGCCGCTGGGGCTGGGAGTTTGGTCCTGCGAGATCAGGGAACTCCTGCTCCATGGCCCTCTGAGTAACAGACTCGGGGAGTCTGTTACATAAGTACAGGAGCAGAGACGATAAGCGCGCTAGTTCCGACGCGCCCAGAGGGAGGCAGATGGCCGTAAGGCCGAGATGGGCTGTTTCGGCGGCCAGCGCCGGTGGGTTGCAGATGGTGCAAAACGTTCCTGTGACCCCATCTCTAAGGCGCCAAGAAGGAACAACGTGGTAGTTTTAGTCGGTGCGAGTCCGACATAACCCGTCTTTGCCCCGCGAGGACGGGATCGCGAGGCATTTCCCCACGGTAAAAAAAAAAAAGGCAAACGAGTTCCAAACAAGCCGTGCCAAGCCGACCGCTTGAGGTGGTGTATAAATCGCAACCGCGATGACATCAGCGGTGCGACAAAAGGCTCTATGAGCGCAGGTGTACTCATAAAACGCAGATGGTGCAGCGTGACGATTTCACGGAAGCAGACAATGGAGACTGCGTGGCGAGCTCTGGAGACTGCGGCGAACACGTGCGGCCGGGACCGCTGCTGGAGGCGCTCTGTGTTTCTACAACTTTGATAGAGCTAGATTAAAAATCACCATATACTGAGTCGGCATCATAGAGAACATTGTCGTAAAAAAAATTAAAAATAATAACCCATCATATCAAAATATATAATGACATCACATCAAACTGTTATTATTATATCCAAAAGTTATTGTTAACTTACCTCCGCGAGAAAGATCGATCCATATTCAAAGATGGAACCACAGTTCAAAGTCGTTTCCCCCCCAAGCCGCTCCAAATAACCGCTAAACGAAAATATCAAAAAAAAGAATATTTAAACCAGTTATTTATTGTTTATTAACAATTACCTTAGAAATTGTTACTGCTGTTACTTTAAAAATTCGTTTTTGGTTTAAAATAAAGTATAAAACAATTTTTGCCCAAAATATTGTATGTTTATAGACTAGCAGAATCGACAGACTTAGTGCTGAAAGATTCGGAATGTCGCAGTATTTCGTTACCATAATTTTTTATATGATTCAATTTGTACTTTGGACAGCGTTATTAAAGCGCAAATTGACTCTTTGACGTGAGTAACACACCTACATTGCTTCGACAAAAGTGAGCACTTGTAATTTAATGTAATTCTTATTGAATAGCAATAAAGTTAAAATTGACTCTTCATTTCTCTTATGGAAAAAGTTGCTATTGGAAAAAGAAAGGGCTGTGTTAGAGGTAATTATACGAAAAAATATGTAAAGATACATTTGACTTATTTTTCTAGCAAAATATGTATCTTTTTAATCTTAAAATATAAGTTTATTTTGACTGTATCTCGTGCTTTGTGGAGTTAACCTATTAGAACATACCGGCAAAGCTAAAAGCCAGCTAAATATGCCGTACTTATTCAACCAGCTTGCATAGCAAAGCTAAAAATAGTGAGAAAAATCAATTTTCAATAAGTTAATAATTGGAAAAGTGCCCATTATAATTTTTCAATTACTGACTTGACTTACTTTGCATTCCAAATGGGTGGGGGGTATCACATACTATTGGGAAGCATATTATAAGCTTCGTGTCCTTCTGGACGCTTTATTTGTTCAAAAGAAACTATTCGAAGCCACCACCAGTACGTTATTTTTATCACTTATGCTCGTTTATCAGACAAAAAAGGCTTATTCTGTTATGATGAATAATGACGTTAACTACAAATGTTACTACCTAATTGAATGTAAAACTTGAATTTATGTGAATATGTAATCTGTGGTAACGAAGTCGGCGTCGTGCATATAGCGTTGCCATTTATTTATAGTCGCTCAGTGATTAACTTCTCGGTCCCATTGTGTAAGTGGCTCAGGTATAGAAGAAGTCAAATGTGTCTCTGGTTGTAAATTTGCGCCACTATATAAATCAAAAATTCAGTGTACTATGGAATTATAAAATACTAACTCTTTGGCTTTTCTTCTTTTTTAGTATTCGCTACTCTAACAACACCTTGAACCATTCTGTATAGAAAACACTAACCCACACCGCTTCTGTGGTGTGGCCCTTAGCCCAAAGCATTTACTCCCTTTGCCCAGTCGCGAAACCTACTAATGACGAGCGACCTACTAACTTACAACACTTATCCTCCCCCGCGACTGTACCTAGGTTGCGGAGGGCTGGAAGGGTGAACTCCTATCACCTTCATCCTATCCGCGGCACCCTCCAGAACGCAGCCAAAACTGGCTTATTCAGCCAGCTTGTATGAGCCATGCTGCAATACTAAGCCCCACTGCTACGGCAAACTTATTAAAACTTATAAATGCTTTCACCGGTTTGGAAAAGAACGCCTCTTCGTCAAAGATTTTGTTATTCTTTGCAGTATAGTTGCTGGAGTAACATGTCTGTTTGTTCCTAGTAAGTAATTGCGTTACAATACCTTAAAAAAATCTGTTTTTTATCACATTCATTAAATTTTCGACTGACTGACTTTTTTTATCTCAGGTTGATATATCTAAGCGTTTAACCCGCGGTAATGAGGATGGAAAGGCAGTGAAAAAAAAAAGGGACCAGAGTTCAATAGAAAACAAAATATTCCATTATGTCATGAAAATTAAAATTGGTCTGAATTTATATTGGTTCTTGGGGTACTAATGTACATAATAAAATAGCGTCATAAAACTCAACAGTATGCGCTATCATAATAATAATAATAATAATCGTTTATTTCTCGCCATAATCTTACAGCGTTTATAGAATAAAATAAAAAAAGAGAAAAAGAAAATACAATAATAAACATTAGCAGATAGTTTATGGTTAATACTTGAACTAGGACGTATTCTGTATCCCAAATAATCAACCCTCCACCCCGTAAGAACTTTCTCTTATATGATATACATTTCTTAAACAAGTATACAACAAAAAAGTTAACAAAACGTAGTGTTCATGGTGTAGATAAGCTGCAGAAACAATACAAAGATCTGTGTTAGTAAAATTTAATTATTATTATTATAGCGTCTGTGTGTGTGCGATTGCATGCATGGGATTGCATGCTAATGTCTTGAGTATATGGAAGCGTGCGCGCGCGCGTGTGTGTGTGTGTATGTTTGTGTGTGTGTGTTTGCTGGCGTGATGTGTGAGTGTTTGTGTTGAGCTGATCTGTTTTTATTAATTGATACTACGTATAGTCAATATTTTTTCGGTTTGAATGTAATCATCATCAGACTATTTTAAACATTTTTTTTAAGTGCGCTCTATTTAAATCATAAACGTAACATAGGTAAAAGTTAACTAAAACTGTTAAAACATTACACCAGTCTTACAGACCTAAACCATATGCCACCAGTAGTTTAATTCGAATAAAAATGTTTTTGGGGATTGGTAGCACATACATGACATTAAAGTATAATTGAAGGTCAATCTAGGGATGTCAGAATGTTAAAAAAAACATCGATATTTTAGAAAGATATCAATATCGATATTGATATTTAATTCAGAATTTATCAATATATCGGTACATAAAAAAATAACTAGCTTATTCTACCTTATCTTACATAACTAGAAAAATACCAATGCATAACTGCCCTTAGCAAAATATATTACGAAAATATAGCCAGCTACAATTATCAGATCCCGATACAAAAAAAAACCTCTTCGATCGAAATGATAATCGAAATACGTAATCAACTGTAAAACGACTAAAACACCAATTAAGCTACAAGTTTACACTAGCAAAAAAATGTAATTTCTTAAGAATAAAATGCTTGTTTTTATTATAAAAAACATCGATTTGTTTACCTTTGCTATACTTGAAAATAGGGATTTTTCAATTAATCACTGTACAAAATATAAATAATTTTATTCCTAAAATCCTGAAAAATATCGCATTTTCGATACTTACAATTGTATATCGATACATCGATATATAGTAATATTAAATATCGGCTAAAAAATATCGATATTTCGTAAAACTCTATAGATTTATCGATATATGTTCGCAAGCCTAGGTCAATCTGTCACTGTGACAGGACCAGTTTTGACTATGGCCTCATTTTTACAGTTTATATTATTTATTTACTATTATTAATTGGTCACATGGTACTCGTATTCTACAATTAATAAAGGGTATCAACAGTGTCGTTTAATATTACTAGATTTCATTTTAATTTCACCAATTACTGATAATCGCACAATCATATTACAGGTGTATATGATTTTATATGATCGGTTTGTTGGTGAAATGAAATCATGGATGAAATTCAAGTTTGGGAAGATTTATCTAATATACCGGCAGAACCACCCTTAATGCGTGATTTGTGTGTAACGTGCAAGTAAGTATAGTTTAAGCAGTAATAATGCTTATAAACAAAATTTGGAAACAAACACTTTCCTAGTTAAATTTGTGATTTCACTGGCTATAGCGGTCGAAAGGAAAAATAATAAGCATTATATGGGGGGGGGGTTTGACTTGTCTTGGACTTAATTTAACAACCATCTAGTCTTAATCTTGCTGACTCTCAAGAATGTTTTAAACAACAAACTAAGCATTGACATTAATATAAACCACTTTTCAATAAAAGAAAACAAAGTATCATTATGTCACCATTGAACCTCACCCGAATTATAATATGATGCAATAACATTAAATCATCAGCAATTATTAAAGAATAATTTAAGAGTCAACTCTAATACTTCTTAATATTGCTACTTAAAATTCTTTAGCCATCTCTATTTGTATTCATCAAATATTACTATGTTATTAAAAATAATACAAATTAATTTATTGTTTTGTCATAATTTTATCAGAGGTTTATGTAAATATTCCTTTTCTTATTACAGGAGACCTATGGTTGTGTGTTGGTGCTCAGCACTGCCGCCTGAAAGACTCAATCCTAAAAACAATATCATACTTTTACAACATCCAGCTGAAGAGAAGAGATGTCTGAGGACTGCTCCAATGTTACAGTTAGGCCTAGCGGAAAATAAGTGCCTTATATACAAGGGGAAGAAATTCCCATCGCCTAGGCATGAGAATTTAGAGTACATTTTAAACCAACCCAACACAATCTTACTGTATCCTAGTAAAGATTCCATTGATATAAAAGAATTACATTGTGACTCTTCTTTTTATAATCTCATTTTAATTGATAGCACGTGGCCTCAAGCGAAAGCTATTTACGCTTCCAGTCCACTATTACATAAAATTAAACAAGTTAAACTTATAACTGATAGTTCAAGTAGTTATATTATAAGGACACAGCCTACAGAAGGTTGCTTGAGTACATTAGAGACTGCCGCAGTGGCATTGTCGCTTTTGGAAAAAAACAGCATTTATAGTGAACAATTAATTAAGCCTCTACATATGTTATGTAATTATCAACTAGAAAATGGTGCTGTTACCCATCAATCTAAAGAATTTTTGATCAAAACACAGAAGTATCCAAAACTAATTGGTAAGAGATTATCTAAACTTCTTAGATCAACTAACTAGCATTAAATATTTTTTGTAATAATGTATCTGACATTAGATTATGTTAAAAAAATACATGTAACATTGTAATTTATCCGTTTCAAAAATATGATCATAAAAGGAAACTAAAAGTATTCTTGATTAGTTCACAAAATTTTGAAGACTTTTAAATAATTTTAAATAAGCTGGAACTTTTATGTGCTATTATCTGATTTTATTCTAATATAATTATTTCATTTATTAAAATATTTTGTCTATTAATTGTACAAGACTTATACCTCAATTTAAAGTGAGCTTACAGTAATTAAACAGTAAAACAAAACAGTTCTTTAGTTTTGTAAACAAAGCAATCTACAACTTCATACTTTTGCACAGATAAACCATGGCTAGTAGTAACGTAACAAAAATTGACTTAGTAAACAAGAAATTGAATTTTTTACAGAGCTAGAGTATACATTGTGCTCTGTGGAAGTGCAACTATAGAAATACGAATTGAGCTTTGCTCACAGGGCGTCTCCTACGAGTGACTGTTGCTGGGAAGCGGCCAAGGAACTCCAGCAACATTCCTATTAATTTGATGTTGAGCTACAGTGCTATAGCAAAGGGTGTAAGTTCAACTCAGTACGTCTACGGCGGGGGGTTATCCTGGTTGATCCATCTAGAGCGAAGGACTTGGATTGCTAAATGATAAACTGTTGGCAGAAGCATCTTGAGTTTTAAATGACGCAACTTGGCAGTGCTGCATTGTGGGCTGTGTGCCTGGGAGGTCGTGGTTGTTCGGACTCGAAGAGTTGCGTGGGTTGCAGGAGATCTGCTTTGGCGTGTGCGGATTGGGAGTTAACGCCAGGTGCAGAATATGCGGAAGAACGCTTGTCTGGGTCAGCAACGTAGTAGGCATCCCATCTTTACTAACGGTGCGTGGTAAACAATTACCGACCCGGACATTAACGTAACGTGGTGCGTCCTAAAATACGCTGATGCCATGACTGTTCTCAACTAGCGGTTTGCACGTCTGAGTCCGTATAGCAGCCATCCAAAGCACGCTGCCCTAGACGTTTGGTGCATTATATGCTTTCTTCATGAAGGGCGGAGTATCTCTTATACCAGCACCATGCATAGAGCATTGTGCGTGTTTAGATCCGTTGACCACGTAAGCAGCGCTATCTATCCTGATAGCAGATGCGTGCCCTTGAGCCAAGGATCTCAGGCATTCCGTTGACCAGCTCGTCTAAGCTAACTGCATTCTCCGGAGCTGATGTATGGTGCTCAAATTTTGACTAAGAAGGACGCGTCGTACTCGTCGGCCTGCTCTTCCTGGGAATTCATGCGATTCTATCAGGGAGCCTTAAATTTTGCGAAGCTGAGTTGATTAACCTCTCGATTTAGATGGTCATCAGCGTAGACTTCTATCAACACGGGCATGCTGACCTTTCAGGAAACTGACGTTGAAAGGCGTTTCGGCAGGGAGGGGGCGGTGTCTGAATCAGAACGCATCGTGTCTGTAGTTGTCTACGAGTTTCCTCCGATCGCCTCTGATCCTGGCAACAGACCTAAAGCTAATTGAAAATAAAATTATAATACATGCTATTTGAATTATTGAATATAATTTATAATGTATATATAATCACAATATATAATATAATGCTACACAAGGTTTTTATGCATATTAAATGACAGAAGCCTCTATTTGGTTACTCCCTTGTCCTGTGTCTTAATTGAATAAACTACCCTATTCTTGCCGATTTTTTTTGGAAACAACATTGTTGTTAAATTTAATATTAAACTAATATTGGTATTTACTTACAAATATTGATTTAATATTAAATTTTACATTTTATACCGATCAGTAAATAAAACTCATTCCTTTATTAAAATTAAGTAATATAAGATTTTAAACATTGTGCATTACTTTTGTTTTTATTACAGGACAGTTTTTCTTGAATATCTTTAATTTATAAAATCAATTAAATCTTCGACCCTTAAAAGTCCGTATCCATCAAATAAAACAAATGAGTAAAACATTTCTTTTTAAATAATGTAACAAAAATATCTGGAAAAAATTAAAACAATGTATTATATATTAAAAAATTAGCCGAAAAATATTTTGTTAATTGAACTATTTTATTGAGGTTTAATGCTGGCTTTTGTATTAATTACCAAATAATTTTTATATCGAACCAACCCTTTTGGTTTTTTTATTTTAAAAATTGTTAATAAGGTTTCAATATTTTGTACCAATAAAATTAAAGCCTAAAGTTCTTCGGTTATATTTTATTACAATAGCCTTACAAATTTGCTGCCATAGATCCACATCCTTAAACCCTGATTATTTGAATGAACTAAAATTATAATAACGAGCATGAACTTTTTACCGATTAATATGACTTATAAATAATGTTTATGCTTTTGCATACTTTCAATTTAGTTTAAGTAACTGTATATTATTAATATTCTATTTATTACGAAGCTGGCAACACTTTTATTGTGACTTACGCTCAGAAGTTTGACAATTCTTTCTTTTTGTTCTGTCAAACGAACTGAAACATGGCTGAGGTTTGTTAAATTTAATGATTTAATAATCTCGTTTTACTGTTCGAATCCTGTAATAAAATCGCTGTGTGAATTTAATGTTTTCACGGACACGTTGTTAGTGTTGCGTCCCGGTGTTAATTTCGTTGTGACAGTATGATTATAATTTTCAGGTTGAAGAAACTCTTAAGAAGAAACGTACCTTCAGGAAGTTTACCTTCCGAGGTGTTGATCTCGATCAGCTCCTGGATATGCCAAAGTGAGTTTATTTAATATTTTTGTTTCCGTATTAAATTGTGTTTAAAACTGTTCGTGATGATTTTTGAGTTCAAATAACTTCTAATGTTGTAGGTTATCGATCTCATATTGATGTTATAGAAGTAAACTACTCGTAACCTGTTTCTAATATTTCCTTGTGGTGGCTAAACATTGATATAGTAGCGTTTTATAATTTAAGTGAGCAACTCATGGAGCTCATGCATGCGCGCGCTCGGCGGCGGTTCGCCCGCGGGTTGAAGCGTAAGCCGATGGCTCTGGTGAAGAAACTGCGCCGTGCAAAGAAGGAGGCACCTCCAAATGAGAAACCTGAAATCGTCAAGACCCATTTGCGCAACATGATCATCGTACCAGAGATGGTTGGTTCCATCGTGGGCATTTACAATGGAAAGACTTTTAATCAGGTATGTTCAGTCTAAAATAAATGTATTACTTAAAAGTTTATGCTGTTCCACTCTTAAAGACTTTTAGGCCAGCTTCAGTGCTACCAAAGTAAAATGTAAAACTGTATGTAACTTAAAGTTTCTATAAACATTTTTGGATTCAATGTTTGAATTCCTACCAATTTTTTTAATCTAGTTAAAACAGTATAAGAGTAGAATTTTGATTTTAAATAATTTTAATTAGAAATGGATATTTGCAGTTGCAAGTTACAACTAAAAACCTTAAAAACAATGATTTCAGTAGCCGACCCATCCATATCAAATTTTTATATATTTTTTTTATAAATTACAACATCATGCTTTTTAAATTTTTCTTTCATTTTATTAGATATATTTCTAAAAAATAAGCTTAATAGTTTTATGATTGAGTTTATTTATTTTTATGCCTTTGCTAACTTCATAGCTATATCTGTAAGCGATTTATTTGTTTTATTATTTCTGTACTGAAATTTATGTTGCATCCAAAGTCACAGTTACCAAATGAATTTTGAACAACAGTATGCCTTAAATTAAGGGATATAAGTCTAACATCAACTTATACCAGAAGGCAATTATTGATGATTTATCTGATATTTATTTTTTAAATATAATGTTTAGTAATTTAAATTTTGATTTCATTAAATGGTTTTCTAAAAGTACTTTTATGACTGAAAGTTACCTAGTACTATTGGTTTTTTTAATGTCATATATAGGTATATGGGCTAAGGTTGTTTGCTAAATGAAACCAATAAAAGTTTTTGCAAGTAATTAGGGCATTGACATACAACGATTCAGCAATTGAACGCTAAGTAACATACACAAATCAAAATACCAGAGGAATTGTTTTTTATCATACTAGCTTTCACTCCCTGATTTAATCATTTTTATATTAAATTAAAAATAATTATTGTTTGTACCTTTGTTTATTGTGGCATTTAAGATAGATATTTTTGTGTTTATATATCACAAACATCATGCGTTTAAATTTTCATTCTTAAAATATACAGATATAGTTCAGGGCAATGCATGGCTGTTTAAATGGGAATAATTATTTTTGGTTTTATACAATATAGTGAAAACCATGGTTAAATTTTGTAAAAAAAAAACAATGTGTTCGGCCCACATTGATTTTTAGCATAATTTGTTTGTGTATTAAATTCCATTTTTTATCTGGCTCTGACATAACTATTAGCATACCATGATTTTTAATAAAATTTTATATGAAAGTGTTTTGGCTATAGTAATTATAAAAGATGCATATAGTTTAGCCAAATTAGCATCGAAATTTATTACAATGAAGCAATAGCAGTAACTTTGTATTAATTCATCATTAAACAATAGATTTGTGACGCTACTGTTTCCATGTTCTTGATTTAAATCCATCTATTATAGCTGAACTATAACTATTGCCATGGGCAACATGTTATTTTTTAAATTATGACATTTTAACTTTTGCCTATGTTTGGTTGAAGTAATTTATGTTGCAATTTCTTTTAGTGATTAACATGCATTATGTAAAGTTGATTGGTATCTTATTAATCAGGTCATATTGTATATTTATGGAGCAAAAATTAAAGTTCCAGAATTGAAAAAAAATATTACATAAACTCCAGATCATGTTTTTAATTAGTTAAGTTTTGTTAAAAGAAAATAACTGTACATTTTTTTTACTATGTCTATTTGGTTATGTAATTAAATTATTCCTTTTAAATGTTTTCAGGTTGAAATCAAGCCCGAGATGATTGGACACTACCTCGGAGAGTTCTCAGTCACCTACAAGCCTGTGAAGCATGGTAGGCCTGGTATGGTGCCACGCACAGTTCCAGGTTCATTCCTCTCAAGTAGAACTACTTGACTTGCTTAGGTTAAGTGGAAAAATGTGCACAGGAAGGCAATAAAGTTACTTGTGTATATGTTCTGTTTTATTTTTGTGGTAATCCTTCACTATATGTTTGTATAAACAGGGTTAAAGTTTAGTTTTTACTTATTACAGTGAATATTTATATGATCCAACAGGCATTATCAGCATGCTATACAGAGCGATTAGGATAAAACCAAGTAAGAAATGAATGTTTGTATAGATTCTGCAGTTTACTTCAGTGTGACCAAGGGACCGAATGCAACGCCATTTGTCGGGCTATATAATCTATACTGCAATCTACTTGTTATCCTACACATTATATTAACAAAGATGCGCGGGCATCCCTTTGGAGAACTTAAAACTGCAATAGCTACTTCGTGTTACTAAAAAAAAAAAATATGCATATTTCGTACTATTATACTAGAATATCTATTACCAATGTTCTTATCATATAACTAAGAATAAAGCACTGTATATACGACCACTCTGTTGCTAAAGATTAATTAACATATAGTATATTATTCTATTCTACATCTTATTTGCCTTAAAGTTCAGTCAAATAGCCATAGAAACACTTCTGTATCATTTTTCGTGCTGTAGTTGTCTGTCCCTTGTTAATATTAGATAAATAATAAATTACTTCTTCACAACAGTTCCGAATGAAATCTACTTAAAAAAGTTCGGATATAATGTCTTCCCTTTTCTTTTTAAGCGGCACATCGCTCGATTTCACATATTTTTAATGCATTATCTATGCTAACAGCAATGTTTGATGGGGAGTCAACATAACGTATCCCTTCATGTTTGTGGTCACGAACCCTAAAATCAGATTGTGTCGACCTACATAGTGCGTTTTTGACATGAAACAAACGCACCGATAAAAATTTCGTTCAGAACACGATAATGAACAGCTTGAAAGTAATAGGGAAGCTAATTGTGATAGATGAAGTTTATCATAGACAAGAGTCTGGAAGCATAACTTTATAGTTAAAAAAATATGGGAAAGAGAAAGTCTAGGAACAACAATTGCCGCGAAAGAAGCATTAAAGGCTAACTAATTATCATGATTTCTTGATTGTAGCTATATTGAAATTTATAATTTAACTATGCCACAATAAAAGGAATAAACAGAATATTGTTAGACTTTCATAAAAATGAAATGAAAAAACAAAGGCTAACACATTAAAACATAAATAAAGCACATAGGTACATACATGTATCGTAAATGCTTATTCCATGATTTTTTATTTTAATTTAATATACTATGTATGTTTCTATATTAAAAACAATATTTTATTGCATACAAAGGTTTTTTTTCCTTCAAAAAATTTTTTGTATGACGTTTGCTTATTATGGCGAATTTATGTTACCTTCGTTATAAACGTATTATAAAGTAACCAAGTGGTTTTTATTTACTATTATCATTTATTACTACCAATTTAGTCAATATTGAAATACAAAATTGGAAACAGTTTCTTGGTTATGTAACATGTTAAAACTATACGCTACGGTAAAAAAATGTAAAGGAATCTTAATACATAATAACTAGTACCTAGGTAAAGAACATTTCTAGAAATGTTTTTTATTTAATAAACATGGCCCTCGGAACGTAGGGTTTTAGGATATACATTTACCAATGCACTTCTCTCAAAAGTATTCTTACTTCACGCATTTAAAAATAATAGGCCAATATCGGCATTTTCACAAGTTTACATTCTTCGCTCGTGGAAAATCAAAACTAACACTGTAATAGTCTTGTCTTAGCTTTGAAGAAAATAACGATACTACAAGTCATATTTCAGAATTCGATCCTAAAACTTCCGCTTTGTCAAACAAGGGTGCAGATATAAGTAATTACAATAATATATATTACGATTTGTTTTAAATTCATAAATCAGTCTGATTTATATAATAGATTAAAATAGCTTTTTACTGAAAATTACATTCAGAGAGATGAAAATTATAAGGCATACCTATGTCTCCTTATTTTTTAAAGCTGTTTAACTCATTATTTACTCAGTTTATTTTGCAACATTTATCACTTATATGTCGAAGCGGTTTGCTTATGAGCTCTTTAGTTTAAAAAGTTAAGGGTTTAGGTAAACTGTATTCGGTAGATTTTTGACAATTAATAAGTGAGTGGATGACTCCTACGTTGAATAAAAATATTTGAATTTGTATTCAGTAGATGTATGAGATGTTAGTATGAAGTGGTAAAAATCTTTACTGTGACGATTGTCTTGATAACTGGGACTGACTTCCATTTTGCCTGGCTGGAGGGTGACTACCTACGGGGCATTTATCCTCCATCCGAACGCGGATTGATTTCGCAATTTATGCAATGAAATAAATCTTTATATGAGTTAATGAGTGAAGAACTAAGTAGAGCATTTTCCATATCGCACATTACTATGAGAGACAGGACGTTACGTTTGTTTCTACTGTTACCTGATGCTGCTCGACTCTTCACTATGGTAAGCTTCTAGGTGAAGCTCAGCAAACACAGAGTTCGTATGATGCTACCGTTGCTTATAACTAGGTGACCTAAACTTTTTGCTAAAAGTGAAGGCCACATTTATAGAAGGCTGCATTTATTTAAACACTACATAGTATAAAAAAGTTGCTTTCGCTGTATGTCTGTCCCTATGTATGCTTATCTTTAAAACTAAACAACAAATTTGGAAGCGTTATTTTTTTAAAAAGAGTAATTCGAGAGAAAGGTAAATATTATGTATGTAATAAAACATACATAATATTGTACAGAAGCTGTGATAAATTTGGAGGTTTCTGATGGGATTTTGTAAATAAATACATTGCACTTACATTGCCAATATATTATTGAACCCCATAAGATAAATCAAAGTAATGTACACTTTGAAGAATTGTATAAGAATTGTATATTTATATTTTTGTAGAATTGTACACTTTAAAAAGGTCAACAAAAAGTATGATGATATCATAACCAGGTAACTTAGATATATTTAATATCGGCTTTGCACGCGTGCGGAACCAGGGCGGGTAATTATTATACAAGATGCTATTAAAACCTTAACACGTCAATGTTTGCACAGTATTTTTATAACGCATAAATATGCACTGTGTTGGTAACTTCCTAATCAGCCCTAAAAACAGACACCGTTACATATATATGAGGACAAAGAAATAGAAAAAATTAAAAAGTAAAAAGAATAAGCTTTTAAGGTAAGTACTATGTATAATTCTCATTTAAATTTCATTTGAAATAGAACAATTTCTAATAAAGACTTCTTTACCCGGCGACAAACGTTTCTAACTATGATATACATTATTTTTTTTACCGTCTAAATAACGTAGCGAAATCAACATTAACATCCTCAAGTTTTACTCTGTTTCACAAAACTATCGTTCACACAGCCAGAGTTCGTATGTGCATTGAAAGCATAATGTATCGTACACGCCAGTTAACGCTGCGACTATATTAATGGATGTGTACGCATCAAGATGCTTAGTCCGTCAAGCCATCCGGAGTCGGTGGTAAGCGGTGAAAACTGCCACAATCCGACACAATCCAATACAGCTTACCAAGAACAAGAACTAATGTTTGTTCAACGACCTTTTCGGCTATAACCACGGACTAAGACTCTACTAAAATGGATTCGTTAACTATTTAACACAGACCATAAACCGAATTTGGTATGTGTACATAGGAAACCATTAGATACTAAAGCGTAAGTAAAAATTGGTGTTAGAAACGTATTGTCAATTTATTAGCGACTATGGCGGAGTTGGTATGTAGTTTCAGTTTAACTTAGTCGATAATATAATAGTATTATAAATATTAAACTATTTGAACACTCGTAAAGAGCATAAATTTGGGATAAAGCGATGAAGTGAGTTGCATTCTTGAAAAGACAAAAACATTAATATTTACCATTAAATACATTTCAATTAAACGATGCATCATTCATTTATTATATGTAATTGTTGTTACTTAAAGCAGCATGCTAATAATTCTGGTTCATGGCGGTTCTGCTAAAGTGACTGGCATCGAAAAGAATGCCACAACAAAATGGCCATGTCGCAAATTGATTCTCATGTCCCCTAATTAATGTTAGCTTCTGTAACGTAATATATAAGGACGTTATTGGCCGCCATGTAATGCATCCTTTAATTGAAGCTCGTTGATACCAAATGTTTTGAACAAAAATGTCTTAACAACTTTAGGAACGGCTAAAAGAGGAGATTTTGTCGTCTGTTAGTTCTGCAAAAGTCAATTTTTGCATAGAATTATTTTTAAAACTTAATTTCAGTAAAATTATATACTCAAGCTGTTTGTTCCTGGTATGACTTGCTCTCACTGATTCTAATAGCTATTCGCTATTGCGCAAGTATCCTGATGCTAATAGAAAACTATTCATCAGTAAAAAAAACACAAGTGTCAATAGTTCTTTTTATTCAATAGTAAATCGTAAAAATGTTAAGTTATGGGGACGCCAAAAAAGCTCCGCTAATTAGCGTTGGATCTTTAAATAGGAACACGATTGTGGCTTTAACTTACTTTGGTATTTTAATTACTGAGATTCATTTACCTTATATGATATAATAGAGAATACAAGTCTAAATTGTAGTGCTTGCATACCCATCTGTTTATACATTTAATAAAAAGCATTTTTGCTTTAAGTTGCTTGCTTTTTAGTAATAATTGAACCACCTCTAAATGTCAGCATAGGCTGTTTTTGATAAATATATTTTTTAGACTAAATAAGTGTGTGTTTGTATTCTACATCGTTACCTTTTTGTACATATTTTGTAAGTAATAATAATTGATAGTTTATATGAATTACGAAACAAGAGGCGGTTGTTAGTTTCTGTTACATATTATATAATTATTTTATGGATTTGTCGTGTTGTGGTTGGCATAATTTGTTTTGTTTCGACATTAGTTGAACATTTATGTACATATAGTTTCATAGCATAAGAAATTTGTATTAATATTATATCGTGACTAAAGAGTAACAGGTAATGTAAGAAATAAACAGCAAATGCAAATTTCCTTAAGGTGTGTTGAACATAACACTTATTAAAAGATTAGAGCAACAGTTTGTTATTATAAAATACTAGACATATTCAATCAAAGTGAGTGTAGTCATGCTGATGAGGACTGTCATCTAATATATTTCGTTCTTTTATAATAGTTGCCATTTACTGTGCCATATAGAGATTATAGAGCATATATTTTATAAACTCTACATTCTGCTTACCATTGTGTTTTTTTTATTCCTGCATACATCTTGGAAATGTATATTTTTTTATACTGCCAGCAAAGGCATTCGAGCAATTGGGCCATCGGAAATACATATATTTTTTAGTAAGTACCCCCTAAATGTAGCCTCCGTAGCCTAGTGGTAAGGGCGTGTGCTTTTGAAACTGTAGGTCGTGGGTTCGAATCCTGCGGGGACTTTACTAATTTTCACTGTTGTTTTCTAATTGGTTAGGACAATTGGGCCGATCACCCAATTCTCTGAAAAGTAAGATGATCCATGCATCGGATGGGCATGTAAAAAGTCGGTCGTCGCACCAACCCACATTGGACCAGCGTGGTGGAATACGGTCCAAAAACCCCGTAATGGATAATACAACCCTATTAAAGGAGTCCTGTGTCCAGCAGGAGTCCATCACAGTCTGATGATGATGATGATGATTTCTGTACTACCCGTAATCCATACAAATTCTTTACGCTACGTACTTTTAGTCGAAAAATATCCGACGTAGCTTACATTTGTCCCCGTAAACAAGTAAGTATCATTTAAACTTCCACAGGTAAACCAAAAAACATATAACTCGCATTTTGGATTGTTTAACTGGATCAGTAAAGTTCATAGTATGGTATGAACGATGCTTACTGCTTTAAACGGTTGCTTTGTAAAATTTGCTTCCTCGTCAAGTTAAAGGCGAGTAAGAGTGGTCTTAGGTGGGTCTTTTATATTTATGTTGCTTATTACTTTGGCCCATGAAAAATGTAACTAGTCTGTCTAGTACACAAATTTTAAACATCAGATTTGTACTAACGGAAGTGCGGTTTAATTTGATAAAAAACAATTGAAAATCGCTCCTCGTATAAATTGATAGTAATAGTAACAAGAGTTCTATTTATACTCCAATTGAGATATGACATCAAAGTTGTTCACTTTTTAATAGTTTTCTATTGAAAGCAGTGCACAAATACATCCTGTGGCTTCATAGTTACATTGATTTTCTTGAAGATTATGTCAAGGGTTACGTTATGTTTTTATTACTAAACGGAAAATAAACCAATAATTTATATTAATTTTTATTATTTTACTTACAAATATTTAAATATCATTGGAAGTATTTTTAGTGTTGAATATGAAACAATTAGTCTACATATCGTAATAAAGTGATAGAGTTAAAATATAAATTATTTCGTAGTGTTTTACCGATAAGAACATACGTTTTGGCATTTCACGTTCATTGTATATTATTTACTTAATTCCCTGACTTTATGCGAATCCAATATATGTACGCTATAAGATAAAGGCTTTGTAAACAAAACGATCTTAAGAAGCTTTAATTTACTTTAAAGCAAAGTCAAATTCTTGAGATTGCCACCGTTAAGAAAAAAAAATACTTTCAGTTTACTGTAAAAAAGTAAATAGTATTAACATATCTATTACTTAATAAACAACAAGCTATACAAATGCATTACTAACAGCGTTTAACATTATTAGTTACAGTTGTGTTGGAAAGCTATTTCAGTTATCTTTATTTCGCCAATACTAATGAAACTAATATCAAAATTCCCGAAATATTCCAATAATATTCGATCGTAGTAGTATTTTGTTAAGTGATTTAGTAATTATTTGTGTATACATAAAACTTACAAGCGTATGTCTCTTCACTCACTGCTTTAAGTCTGAAACAGGTGCTAGCAGTTGTTATAAGAAGTAATTGATTCCTATTTGTAGTAATTTCAATTTTAAATATATAGAAAAAGCAAAAGTACACAGACCGTGAACACGGGATTGTAATTGAGGGGTTACGTTTTCAGGTCATAAAATAAAAAAAAGCAATTGTCGCAATAAAAAAAGCAAAATAGGTCTCAGGCAATTCTCCAAGTGGCTTAAGCAATTCCGTCAGCAATGTGTGCAGTCAGTTTAAATTTGCACAGATACTTCAAGGCGTGAGGAAAATGTTCTTCCAATGATTCCTTCATATGTACAATGTTACTTGCTATTTTTAATTACTTTTAGCATTTCAAAACATTGTTATAAGGATTAAAGTCAACAACACCTACTACGATTTTGGAGGTTTGTCTAATGTAAAAGAGCTGGATTATTTCTTTATACATAGTTTGAAGTAAAGCTGTCATTTTGGGGACAGGGTAAACATTTAACGAAATACTTCGGGAAAACTTGTAATAAGAATCTTATTTTTTATTGATAACTTTTGGCGATTCGACGATGCTTACAGAGGACTAGGTTAAATACTTTTTCGAATTCTTTAAATTATTATCTATGCACTGATTATAGCCGCGATAAATTAATATTTTCCCGCGAATATAGAAAATGGGTCGCAATTTTTCCCCTTTTACTGTAATGTATTTAAATGCTCATTCTATTTATTTCGTTTTGCTCCTATTTATACTATTCGGTATAGTATAATTTCAGCGAAAGTTAATTAATAGGCGTAAAATATATATTGTACATCTAAATTAAACCAATAGTACAAATTCTTGACCTGGGACGATAATCGATTAACTAATATTAAAATTTCATCAAATAATGGAGAGGGGAGGCCTATGTCCAGCAGTGGACTTACACAGGCTGAAGACGATGATATTGTCTTTAGAAAAGTTTACGTGTGATAAAATCTATTGAGGCTTAATACATTCATATTAATCTAGCAGTTTATCAACGCACCAGTTTCTTTTAACAATATGCTATAAATTTCATTATCTTTTGTCATGAGATCTCTTCAGCCCTTATATAAAGTGATTAGAATTTCAGACTGATTTTAATACTGATTTTGTAGAAAAGAATTGACTCAGATTAATCTGTATAACTTCAAAATACAAGTAGTTTTAAAAATTATAGGTTTGACCCCTCTTTGCAGCGGATCAAATAGGAAAGAACTACAGCAGTGATGCTAGACAATCAAGAACTTACATAAATTTCACTTCACAATTTTTTTTAAATAGCATGTATTCAATACTATGAATAACTATAATATACTTTTAAGTTACATTAAAGCTCATTGTGATTGCTTTTACCAAATTTTTCGCGGGTGTTTAAATATATATAAATATATATTATAATTTATAATCTACATATATAGTATTAAATGGAGTAGTTTATTTTTGATAACATTTGTGACTCCTTTTACCTGCCTCTGTTTAGTAAGTACTTGGAGACCCTTAACAAAGACAAACTAAACGTCGAAGATTCTAGTGTACAGTAATTAGTTGGTTTAGGACAATTTGTGCACACACTTTTGAAGAACTCCAAACGTAAATGAATAAAATTTATTTTTTTTTTATTTGCAGCGTAAAACTTATTCATTTAAGAATATATACCTATCTAGTTATTTCAAATAGAAATATTTTTCAACCTGTGGGTTTATAAAAATATTTTTGTTGTTGTACTTATTTGTTGAATTGTTTGATGTTCCTGAAAAAAAAATTAAAAACGAAATGGTAATAATTTTGGTTTGCTTATTATAATAGACTGTATACATAAAAACGATCTGTAAAAAAATATATTTTTACCTTAACTGTTTTGTGACGACATCATGCCGAGAAAAACTTAATGCTTTACATTAAATATTTCTGTGTCTGCAATCGATTTATAAACTAAAGTTTGGAGTCTTTGCCAATGACAATTTAAATAGTTGTTTCAGATTATTTTTTATTCCTGTATGTTATAAAGCAAATAAATTTAAGACCAACTTAGATTACGGCGTTTAGGTCTATATCGTTTAATGCCTACTATACTTGACACTCAATACTGGTATGCAATTTTTATCTTATTGTTTTGTCTAAGATCGCTTTTGATGTAGGTGTCTTCAGTGACCTTTCTGAGAACTTAGATTGCATGAGTCAAAAGACGTAATTAAGAATATTGAGAATATATAATGTGCACACTTGACTTTGCATCTTATTGCTTTAATTAAAAAAACAAACGCGTGGTGAAATCTTATGCTTCTTTGTACTTACGTTTTAAGGCGGTACACTATATAAGCAATACTTACTAAAGGAAACTGTCGGAGTTTATGTAGCAAATAACACTCTTTTTGATTTAAGACAAAATTAAAATAACCTATATGAAGAGAATATAACAAATACTTCTTAAGTCAGTTCCGTTACCCTGTTAAGGGTGTGAAGTCGATGAAATAAGAAAAAAATCTTTTATTTCTTATCTTCTCTTATATTCGCAAGTAATATTCCATAAAATATAATAAAACTTAACGTGTTTGTATCCTGTTTCAGGGTTGCCGTGTCCGCTAGTATTTATATTTATGGCACGTCGATGGCAATAACCGGATAGATGTTTGTGCTTGGAAACTTGGTTACACACCTATTGTGTATTGTGCTATGCTCCTAGAGTTCGTTGGAAGCTTCAGTTCCCTCGAACTAGGTGACCAACGCTTTTTGCTATTAATATTTTATAAATTGTATATATTTAATACATTATAGATTAATAATTGAAGGTCACAGATAAGATAAACGTATCGTAGCTAAATAACGAGTTAGCTGTTGGAATGTCTTTTAGGGATAATCGACGTTCGGTGCACGGACCGGGCCGATACCGATCGATCTACTATTTTTGATCTGGAACGTGGGTATAGTTTGTGTTGGGTCACACACAGCATTGCAATATACATTAATAAATCATAGAACAAGAAATTATTTATGGAGTACCTAACCACGGGGTTCGAGACAAATTGTTTCCAGCAATAATAGCCGCGAGAAACTAATGTAAGCAACTTAGGTCAGAAACCCCTTAATGGATAGGGGTGTATTAGGGGTGTATTAGCCTTTGACCAGCTGTGGACTATCACAGGCTGATTACGTGACGCATAAGAGATCAGCCATTTACGCAGAAGATATTATAGAAGTGTATTCCAAGCACATGTGTACTCGCTCTTCCATTATTTAAATATTTCGATGGGACGGATAACCGACACGATTGGAGTGAAATCAGGTGTATGACCCGACGTTAATCGTAATACATTTAGTGTTGATAAAATCACAAAAAAGCTTGATTTGAAAGTTGGTATTTTTCATTAAGATTTTGCAATAAAAATAGGTCAGGCTTTTAAGACAAATATTGTTTTATTTGGATCTCTTATTTATACTTATTTTGTATAGCAACTTGATAATAACAAATATTTTGTTATTTTTTCCCATTCTTAAACAATTTTATGCTTAAATATTTGAAATTAACGATTAAAGAAAGTTATGGAACAATTAAATTGTATTAATGTATTTTTATCAAAACACTAATACTAAATTCATTTCTTTTAGTAAAATATCTTTAAAAAATCATAGCTATAAACATTTTACTGTGTAGCTTAAATTAACGTATGTGATTATATTCATTTGGAACTTACTAAGTTTCAAATCTTAAATCAGTACCAACCATTATGTTCAAAGCTTCAACGGCAACACAAAAGTTGCATTGTTGAGTTTGTACATGTATCAGGCAATATAATTTGCAATAAATTTAATCATCCAATTATCATTAAAAACTAATTTCTGAAAGCATAGATTGTAACCACTTACATCAGAAATCAACTTTAGTATTCCTTACCAGCACCACGGCACCCTATCACTAAAATTTTCCATGAAGAAGAAATAACCTCCTTAAATATTCCCCCGTATCAAAGATTTGTAGCGAATATAACCAAATATGTGCATTAATAGACGGCATCGACATTTTTACGACACGTGTCCTGTTTTAAAAAACAAACTAGTTTTCAAGTTTCTTTGTTCATAATCGATCAGACACTGTAATATTTAACTCAATTTTCGTTTTTTCTCTTTAAGTTATTCTTTTTTTTGTGTCGTATTTTTTACAATTAAGCTAAGGTTAAGTCTATTGTTCGTTGTTTGCAAAATTATTGTAACATGTCATAATGTGTAATAAAAGATCGCTGTACATGCCTGTAACTGGACTTATACCTGTACCTAATCTATTATTCGTAATTGTAATATTGAATGTTTTTGCTGTTGGTGTTCTAATTAATTATATAAATAAATCATGGGGTCGGCTTCTAGTCACTTCAGATTTACCTGAATAACAGTTTTTACCCAGAGCGACTGGCATCTGACCACAACCCAAAGGGAAAACTGGAGGATGAATTAGTTAATTTTAGAATCTGACATCCTATAACGATTGTCAAAGATGATTTTGGGATGAACAACCAGAAGATGACATGCCCATTCGACGCATAGATCACCTTACTTTTCAGACAATTGGCTAATTGACCTACATTGTCCAAACCGAGAGGAAAGCAACGTTAGCACAAAGTTGTTTTCCCGCGGGATTCGAACCTCCGGTTTCGAAGTAACTAAGAGGAAAACAACGCTTGGTCACGGATGCACGGTACATAAAGCTGTAAGTATAACCTACTTGATTAATAAATATTTAGTCCATTTTTAAAAGTAACTATGTGTAACTATGTTCCCTTCACCGAAAAAAGCCGCATAACAAGGTAAGACCAATGAAGTCGAAGCAATAAGGAAAAATCTAAAACAGTGGAAAATTTTAAAGAATGTAGTTTGATATGATAATGATAAAAGACATAAAGTAGCTTGTCGGATAAAACTTATATTAAGAAACTTGCTGAAATTCAGCACGGATAAAAATCCAAAAAAATACCCTTAAATAACCAAATCAATTTTACTTCGATCCCCCTCATGCTAATCCGTGAGCATTGTATCGATCGGATAACTCGCTAAGTGTAAATAATATCGAAGAAGCATGCCAAAAATAACCGCCCAAAAACGTGCCACCGCAAAAAACGCCAAACGAAACTTCGCAACGGACTCAACGATACACTGAACTGGAAGAAATCTCGCCTTAACTAGTACAAATAATTGGTGTAATTAAAAATTGTTGTGCCGCATCGCACAATAAGGGCGATAGCCGTTTATAAGCGGCGTCCACGGAGGCTTTTGCGCTCTCCGTCGACGACTGCTACGCCGAACGCACGCGTCCTGCCGATTCAGTTTTTAATTACGATACTTGAAAACAATTAATCGGAGTGCTATAAAACACTAAAATACTCGTAAAAGTTTGACACAGAGCTAGTTTTCGGTATCTTTTAACATCGCGAGTGTGTTTCAGTGTTTGTTGTGTGATAAAAAAAATGTTTTTATCTTGTGTTCACACGATACGACTCTTAATATGAAATAACTGCAGGTTAGTGATCGTCTTTTTATTATTTTAAAGTTATTTATATAATCGAGGGCCAAAATACAACATAGAATAACATACACGAATGCTAAACACGTAAGAAGTAACTACTTTCATCGTGTTTAATTTTGTTTACAACGTTTCCGACGTTTCCGACCCTTAGCAGTAGTCACAGGAAAGATCGTGTAATGTAAACAATTTAAAATTAAAATAAGGTGACGACGGATTTATATAAACTTATGACAAAAAAACTAGCAGAAAAATTAAATAGTTGTTTTGCTCAGTAAAAGAGTCAGTATAGTCGTCAAATAATGTAATTATGTTATTAAATGTGTTCTCGTCGAAATGTAAGAACTTATTTTTTTTAATATGATAAGCGAATGTAAAATATCCACTGCCGATTAGATCCAGCGGTCTAAACGTCTACATGCGGTTACATTTACATATCTTGTTTAGTATATAATATAGTTTATAATTGCTGTATGTTGTTGATTATAAAATTAATAGTTGCAAATTCTAAATATATTAAAGTTTTTCGAGTGAGTTACTTTAAATAATTTATAAACCAAGTTAAATTTATTCAATTCGAAATCAAATACCCAATGTTACGCAAATATTATATTAACATTTATTATTTAACTTTTGTATGGAAAAAATATAATTAGGTATAGTCAAAAATTAAGACAGACATAGGAAGTTAATTCATATAACGATCAGTTAAAATCTCTCTTATTTTGTATATAAATTGAATTTATTACCTATAACTTCTTTTTTTTTACTTTATTTTAGTCCCATTTCAACTTAAATTCATTAGATCCAACCACTTGTTGCCCTGTCTGTACGTATAATCAAAGCAAAAAACATCGTCGTTAACTATAAAATACACTTTTTTGCCAATATGTACACGAAGAAAGAGTTTTGAACTAATAACATTAAAAATATTTCAATGTACAATCTGGATAACACTTATATATTGCGATAAAATTATTGAAAATGCCCAATGATCTTTAGGACCATTATTTGACAGTATTTAACAAAAAGCTAACAAAGTGTGTCCTAGGAATTCGCAAGAAACATTGTGTACGCGTAATAATAATAATCTGATAGCAAATTGACGATAATCCAACCAATCATCGTCAAGATGCATAAAGCAATTATAGAGATAACAGTTAAAGAAAATCCTTTGAAACATTGAAAATAAACTTGGCTTAAATTACAAGGAATATCAAAATTATGGTTCATTTATAAACCTAAGGAATTTACGTCTAATGTTATTTTATATATTATCAGAGGGCTTCGGGAATAGGTTCGCTTAGTTCTGATGAAGAATCAACTTTATATATTATCCTAGCCTCAGTAAGGAACAAACATTTTTATCTCATATTTTAAAATCTAAACTACTTACACATAATCAGCCTGTGATAGTCCACTGCTGGACATAGGCCTCCCAATACACCCTGTCCATTAGGGGGTTTTGGACCGTATCCCACCACGCTGGACCAATGCAGATTGGTGGATGGACCGACTTTTTACATGCCCATCCGACGAATGGATCATCTTACTTTTCAGACAATTGGGTGATCGGCCCAAATTGCCCGAATTCTAAATAAAATCTAAACTATTTTCATTTTATAAGAAGTACTCAGTCAAAAGTTGCGAACAAAATGATAAAATTTCCGCGACTTACGAGCTTGATACTATTTGGTAATGTAAAGATTTATCTTTTTCAATGCATTATATATTATAACATAATTTAAACTATTACCATTACCTACGAATACGTTGTGTTAAAAATTAGTCGAGTAATAGCTCTAGGGCTTTCATCAAAACTTTTTTACTACACCTACATTAAAAGTGACATCATGCTGTATTTAATGTTCCAACATTGAATGTTTAATAAGTCATTGCTAAACAATCCCAACATGTGCATTTAATCATCTCGCGTCACTCTGGTACTTTCCACGTAGTCGTTATCCTGATCTCAACAAGGGATTGTTCGTATTCTGGCAACGCATCAAAGTAATATTTGAAGTATGCAAAACATTATTAGACCAATGAATCATTTCGGATGGGAAGTAACAGAATTTGTTACACAAACTTCTGTTTACGTATTTGAATATTTTTATAACTCCGTGGCGGTACAAGATCGTATTAAATTTGGGCTGATAATAAATCTACTTTAAACCATTACTCATTACGGTACACTTTGGTATGTTTATACGTATCCAAATTAATTTGAGCATAGGAGTATAAGAAAAACTAGCGTTTAGTATTCATTAATTATTATTTGTCTATGGTCAAGTATACTGCTCATCAAACTATATTACTCTATACGAATCCAATCTCCGCCCTTCGTTGCTGTGTAGGCCGAAGATGGAACATAATGTTATTTTGCAAATTTCCTTGGCATTGATTGTCTTCCATCGAGCGTATCGTATTGAATCTTTTCCTTGTTGCGGCGTTGTTAAGCTGCAAAACATAACACAGAGACGTTTTTTTTGTATTATAATTTACTAATCCTAATATTCCAGTGGCCTTATTGTCTATAAGAATTCTTACTATTTATTTAAAACTTGTCTTTTTGTTATTTATATACATAGAGACTCATAGGTATTTAAAGTTGATTTTAGAATACAAAATATTATACTTACAGTATATTATTATATTTTTTAAAGATGTTTTTTGAAATCCTTACTTTTTATAGTAATTAATATATTGTAAGCCACATTTAAAATAATATTTATTTTAGATGCGGAATAGATATAATCTAATAGGGGAGGCCTATGTCCAGCAGTGGACTGATACAGGCTGATGATGATGACGATGAGATATAATCTATACATAAATTCTGGACACATTTACTTTAACATTTATATTAAAATAAATTTCTAAATAGAAATTGATTATAATATAGCTTAGTTTTAAACAAAGCATGAAAGAGATTCAAAAAGAACCGTAATTTTGAAGTAGAAGGTGCGCAAATATGTCCATATAATAAGGTACTCATTACTTAGTTAAGTTGAGCAATGACAATGTGGGTGTGACTTAATCAAGTAATAGTAAAAGACGCGCCTTCGTTAGGTTCCTGAAATTCCAACTTAACGTTTCCTTCCATCGCAAAATACTACTTTTATGTGCCAGTCTATACAAGCAATGTTTGTAATGTTTGTAACATCAAAATAACCGCTTTCAAATGTACGTTAAATGTGCGATTAAGTAGAAAATACGCTTTGAGATATTAGTTTTATATAAAAAAAATAAAAGCTATAATTTGCTTCGAACTTACGTCACCGGTTCTGTACGCTAGCAGGAATAACAACCTCACGGCTAAAGCTTAGATCTCCTTTTCGAAAAAAATCAACACTTAAGTTCGTTGAATTAAAATCTATCAAAAGGTCCTGTGCTCGTTATACATTTCAGACCCCTAACCTCGAAAACAGTAGACTTTTTAATTAGATTCCTTTTTACTTGAGGTAGACAAGTGTCTTTGCTGTCATAAATCAGAAGCCAAGATTGCGACGTTCCGATTTATAGGGCACTACCAACATCAGCATTTCCAAGTCCACTGCTGGACATAGGCCTCCCCTTCTCCATTAGGGAGTTTTATGGACCGTTTCCCATCACGCTGGTCCAATGCGGGTTGGTGGGTGGACCTACTTTTTCCATTGCCATCCAACGTATGGATCATCTAACTTTTCAGACATTTAGGTGATCGACCCAAATTACCCTAACCAACCAGGAAACAACGATGAAAATTTGTCGAATCCCGCAGAATTTGAATCCACGACCTCCAGTTTCCAGAACACATCCTCAGCACAAGCCTACGAAGGCAGTTAGGACATTATACCTAGTGGAATCACTGGGTAACAAAACTTCCCTAGTAGGTGATGTCATTTCTCTACTTATGGAAAGGATGCCGCTAACATCAAGATATTGTTTTACCCGTCCTGCCGCTTCTTGCAAAGCAAAACTTATTTGAAATTACTTTTTTGTAATTTACAGAAGTGGTTCTCGCCCCGGCCTTCCTGTTGTATTACAAATCGTTTCCAGATATTATAACGTAGTTATAACACACGCGTAAACATATAAATTATCAGTTAATTGCCTTGCAAAACAATTTCCATAAAGCATTTTCGACAGCTATTTGGATAATGGCGAGGACAAATCATATAAATGGTCATAGAGTTTTTACCTAAAACAGGTAAATGTTCATAATGCGAATGACAAACTTTGTTTTTTTACCTATCTGTCATAGAGATGTCGTCATTTTAAAAGTCGTTGTTTCAGTCCAATGTCAATGATGCATACATAGTTTTTTTACGATACATAACTCAACTTTATGATACATAAAGTTACATACATAACAATTAAATGGCGTAAATAGATTGAAACTAAGTTTTGATCTCTACAATTATAGCATATGGCAATATTGGCTGATCACCCAATAGACTATGAAGTAAATTGATCATTGTATTGGATTGACATGTAATAAGACGGTCCCGGTCGTTTAGAACATATTCTACGAATACATTAGAAAATAGAAAAAATTAACCAATGTGGTTTTGAATTGGTTAATGCGAACGCTTAGTAAAATACCTAACATAATTTATTTAATCAAGTGTATGGTAATTTCTTGAAAATAGGTTTCTGTGCTTTTATCAAACGAGTTGCAATATTACATTGCTGGTATATCGCATCCCATTTTTCATTTTCCATCCATCTCCTCGCTGTTTTGATGCGACAATAAAAAAAAACACGTTTTATTTGATCGTACTATCGTGTAATCTTTACGATTGGGAATCCGCGCATTCGCGAACATAATCTAGTCGTCAGTGTTACTGCCGCCATAAAAACGGTGGCATCAATTCCGCGGGAGTTTAATAAAAAAATGTTATCAAACGCCAAAGAGACATCCCAACGTAAATACCCGATGTGAATGAAAAGGCCGACCGCGATAAGAGTTTTAACAACACCGTAATGCCTCAGTCATTAAGGCATCTGTCGGGTCGTTTGCGCACGTCACGTGTACACGCTGTGTTCTATTTTATCTGTGGATCTATTATAATAACACTGGACTTATGTCAATTTAAAAATGTACTCCTCCGGTTTTTTTGCGTTCAGAAGCTAAAAATAAACTTTGACGTGCAATAAGTATGTATTATTAATTCTATGTGATAGGTATACATTTTTTATACTTTTATATAGAAATGTATATAGAAACTCGCAATGCACGTGAGACGATTAAAAACACTACTAGATTTTAAAGAAAAACAGGTTTTATTTAATAAACACGTGATATTAAGTTTTTTGGACAACAAATTTTTGTCGTACAAATATGCTTTGTGCTAAAACACGTGTTAATTAGCTATGTTAATTATTTTCTCACACGTGTGGAATCGTAGAGTATAAGACAAACGTTACTGTGTTAAATGATTTTGCGCATTTTGTGACCTTATCTAGGTTATTATATGCTACAGAAATCGGTCGATACTTATGGAAGGATAGTTAGCACTCGCAAACAGTACCCTTTGAAATTATTTCACTCACTCATCACTCATCATCAGCTCTGTGATAGTCCACTGCTGGACATGGGCCTCCCCTAATACACCCCTTATCCATTATTAGGTTTTGGACCGTATCCCACCACGCTGGTCCAATGCGGGTTGGTGGGTGGACCGATTTTTTACATGCCCATCCGACGCATGGATCATCTTACTTTTCAAACAATTGGGTGATCGGCCTAAATTGCCCTAACCAACTAGGAAACAACAATGAAAATTTGTTGCATCCCCGCAGGATTCGAACCCACGACCTCCGCTTTCTAAAGCAAACGCGTCCATACCACTAGGCTACGGAGGCAGAGGAGTGAAATTATTTATGTATAGAATAGTAAAAATCATTAAAAAAATAATGTAGTATAGTTTTTGAGTTCACTTTTATCTGCTGCTATCATTGAAATGCTTTGTAAGCATAAATTAGCTTCAAGTTTTAAAGTGTCAAATGCAAGGTTTATGATTATTAAGTATGTTATATGTGTCCGTCCTTCTTGAGTCACCAAGTTTAAGTAGTATTGTTTAGAATGAATATAGTAGTAATAATACACAATGCAGGTGTCACAACACATAAATTAATAATTTATACGACATGAACGGATTAAAACGGAATAATGTCAATGTGAAACGGTAGACACTTATCGAATGCCATAAAGTAATAAAACACTAGTTTTCTATTGAATTGTTTTATGGTATTTCAACAAGAAATTGTAAAATGTAATGTCGACACCGGTCTATTATAATTATAATAATAATGTACTAATTAAAATTATTTATTTATTTACAACTTCATGCACAATATTACAATGGCGGACTTAATGCCAAAAGGCATTCTTTACGAGTTATATATATTCGTTGTGAGGTAGGTGCAGTTTGATATAGAAAAAGAAAATTAGAGATATTTATTAAAGCGTAATGAATAAAATGTCCTTTATAAAGCCTTACATAAACTAAATATAAATATTAAAAAATAAGCGTATATATATATATATATATATATAAGTAAGGCTTAATATATATATAATATGTTATTGTTGGTCTTGTTGTTGTCCAAAAAACTTAAAATCATGTGTTACTTAAATAAAAGCTGTTTTTATAGACATCTAGTAGTGTTTTTAATTGTCTCACGTACATTGCGAGTTTCTATATACATTTCATAAAATTAATAGTAGAAATAACACAACATGTCAATTATTAGACGAACAATAGTTTTTTTGACATTGCTTAAGAGCTTGTTACCAAGGTCTATTGTTATCCTTATATAGGTTTGGTGTGAAACAAACATCACCAAGTGTGTTTACCACCACAGGTGTTATTGGTTGAGCCCCTTTGATGATAGTCTTGCGTAATTACAGTAAGCTCTGTTTATGGAGGCATGTAATTGGTAAACTGCGAAATGTTTGTACAAGATTACCACGTTACGCTTTGGTGTGACTGAAGGTTCTACTTAAGCAAAGAAAAGCATTTGAAGGTTGATGGGGGCGTTTTGTGAATGGTTTGTTTTTACATTGCTTGATAAGATAGTCCAATCACTTGTATAAGGGTACTAAATGTACTCTTTCATGGCTCGAAATGATATGGTCACACATTCTATTACGCACATGGTTTTGGAACGAGGTAAAATTTAATCTTGTATAGAGATTTACGTAGAAAAATATGTAGGAATAAACTAGCATGCGCGTTTCTATATTATAAACTCGACAAGGTGTAATGCTAATTTAGAGTTTAATCGATTTTTTATTAATTTATTCCACTTTCACATGTTCAGAAATTAGTTTCGCATGTATGAAAGGATTTAAAAACATGTTTATAACTAAGATTGTATGCGATCACGCATTCATAATAAGATGATGTATTAAAACCAACGAGGGGTACTTCCCCGATAATTTATAACAAAAAATAAATAATAACCAAAGCGACCATGAGGTGCAAAAACAACGTAAATACTCATCACGTGTATTACTTTCGGGGTTTTTGTTACATTTGTAATTGTTACAGTTACTAGGACAATTAATACGTCATTATAATTAACCGACGAAAGAATCAACGCGCGTGATTCATAATACCACA
The DNA here is from genome assembly GCA_029286875.1 of Lamproptera curius. Taxonomy (NCBI): domain Eukaryota; kingdom Metazoa; phylum Arthropoda; class Insecta; order Lepidoptera; family Papilionidae; genus Lamproptera; species Lamproptera curius. The sequence continues at coordinate 1,110,037 of JAGSMT010000079.1, forward strand.
AGTTGATATAACATTCATTCGCGTTTGCGAGCTTAGTTACTCGAACGTAGTCCAGTCAAGCAGGACCGAGGGAAACCGCCTTAAACCGGCCCTTACCGGACATGGAAGCCTCAGGCGTCGGAGGCAAGCTTTGCCGCCATTTTGTGCCAAATTAAATACTCCAAAACGTTACGTCGAAGTCCCTCGTGTTTGTGCGGTAAATATTTAATTAATTACTAAAGTGATTAAAAAGTAATATAGCGGTGTGTGTTCCTTTGTCAAATAATTTAACTAATCGCTTAATTATTGGAAACTAATACGATTCGTTCGTCAATTCATTAAAAAAAATATCAACGGTAATTCTTAACTTAATAGGGACTTAATTTTTTATTAGCTTGTTATTATTCAAATTTTTAAAATTTTATGAAATCAATTTTGAGTGCTAATGTTTAATATTATTTTTTTTCTTTATTTCCGATTTGCCTTTTACTATATGGGTAACTAAAACGTAAAAAAAATTGCCAAGTTTATAAACACTTTATTAGATTTCTTATTGACAGTTATAAAACAGGTTTCTTCGTTTATTGTAATCCTATGACCGTACGCTCAGCATTATGTTTTGATGACCTCCGTGATATTTAAAAAAACACTATAACGTAACCAATTTTTAAATTCGGAAAAAACTAAAAATATATAATTAATAATAAATTAATTTTTATCTAGTGTAGGCAGGTGTAAGTAGTCTTTATTTATGATAATATTGTCATATATCTATAACTTTTCATTTATATATTATTGAAGAGCTTCTTAACGTCAGCTTCGATAACGTTTGTCTGGCTATTCTGCAACTCAAGGGGGGAAGAACTCTTGGAAAGGATGGAGTTACGATCGAACTGCTTATCGCAGGCCAGCACGGTCCCAAGCGAGTTACAAAAGGTATTCGACTACGTCCTTCAATGGGACATTTCCCTCAAAGCACGGCTTGAAAGTGAGTCGTTCTATTCTTTAAGAAGGAAGAAAATACCGGACTTTGGAATTACCGACCAATCTCACTTTTGAGTTACATATTCAGGCTGTTTTCGTAACGAATTGCCTCACCCAAAAGCTTAATGGATTCCAGCCACCGGAGTAGGGTCGGTTTTGCAAAGGATTGAGCACATAGACAATATCTGCCTTATGGTGAATAAGGCAAGTCGCACAAAATACTTATGAGTACAATCAGCTACTTTGACCTGTTTTTATGTTCTATGAGAAAGCCTTTGACTCTGTAGAAACCTGGGCTGTTCTGGAAGCTCTTCAACGATCTCAGGTCGATACGTCAAGGTGTTGAAAGGTCTGTACAGTTTGCGTTTATATCTGTCTAATTCCGGGAGGTCATACGAGACCAATGTCGTTGCATTGAGGAGTGAGACAGAGACATTGTAATATCCCCGAAACTGTTCTTATGTTAGGTTGGAGGACATCTTTAAGAACCTGAAGTGGCATAAATATTAACAGCGAGTACCTTTCGAACCTCCGTTTTACTAACGATATCGTTATATTGACCGAGTCCATGGAGTGCTTGCAAGAGATTTTGCACAGTTTAATTAAATCCTCCCGGCGTATAAGACTTAGGATGAACTTGGACAAGACGAAAGTCATGTTAAACGAACAAGTTCTGCTGAGGCCTGTAAATGTCGATGGTACAACTCTTGAAGTTGTCAATGAATATTTTGGGCATATATTGCAGTTATGAAGACACAGCTGAAGAGGACGCAGACAGGACAATTCAGTTGGGCTGGGCAGCATCAAGGAAGCTGAACCACATTCTTACGTCGCCGATACCGCAAAGTTTAAAGACAAAAGTCACTAACTAATGCGTACTCTCCTACGGGGCAGAAATGTGACCTCTGACTATGGGACTGGTCCGCAATTTTGCCGTAACTCAATGGGTTATGCTCGGGGATTCTTTGACGAATAAAATTCGTAGAAAAATCATCCGTCAAAGAACTAAAGTCACTGACTTTGTACAAAGAATTAGCTTTTTGAAATGGCAGTGGGCCGGTCATTTATTCAGAAGGACTGGGCCAATAATGTTCGGGAGTGGAGGCTGGGTTCAGGAAGACAAAGTGTTAGTCCGACCAGGTGGGATGGTGATCTTCGTGCATTAGCCGGTCCAAGTTTAATGCGATTAGCAGGGGATCGGCCGTCTTGGCGCTATATCCAGCAGTAGACTGTTAGGAGCTGATAATATTGATAATGAATATACTATAGAAGATCCAAAGAAGATATGTTACTGACGTTAACAAAATTCTTCAATAAAACGTTAGCGCGAAAATGTGCGCTCTTATTGGGTAAACATAGTATTCCTACACACGTCATCATCATCAGCATGTGTCATTCCACTGCTGAACATAGGCCTCCCCTTATGCACGCCATCTCTACCGATCTTCGGCTATTCTCATCCAGCTCACACTTGCCACTTTGTCACTCCATCTTACAGCAGGGAGTCCACACTTCATTCCAGGACTTTCCGACTAGCGGTCGGCAGTTCCTACACTATGAACTACCTACTTTGAAATCGGATAAGGATCCATTAGCTTTGGTTATCCATTAATCATTGTTGGTTATTTTGGTTATCCATTAATAACGGAATGCCTTTATATTTTGCAATTTACGTTAAATTGCAAAATATAAAAGCATTGCATTATTAATAAATATCATTGATATAATTTACTGTAATATAATTTTACGATAGCGTCGTAGTCTATATAAATTAGTGTACTTAACGAATAGTGCATATATTTATCTTTAAATGTATGCCTTCGAAATCAAACATTAAAAGGAGGTAAAGACAGACCTGAATGTTATTTTAGCTATTTAAAAAATGTAAAAGCACTTTGGACTGTAATGGTAAAGTCTTATGCCAAGTCTATCCGCAAATTAAGCTTTTGAAGAGATAGTACATCCCCCACTTTCAATTTCATTACTGCTTGGCCGATAAAGCGCATGTTTTATATTTAAAAGGATAGTCATAAGCGTGGTTAGGTACAAGATGAAATAAAAAATTATGTAACTGTAAGATGGCATGTGCTTACAATAAAAGAAATACTGGTTTGGATTCGAGATTTTCGATGCGTGAGTTTCGTCTGTATTTCACTTATTTATACCTGAACTAAACAACATCTGAAATACATATGAAGAAAGCACCTGATGACGTCATTAGACAATGCGTTGTTATTAGAACACCGCCGTCATAATTCAATTATATTTTCATTGGCTGCGTTCTTTACATAATCTTATTATCTTATTTGACTTTGCAATATTCAGTTTGGGTGCGATATGGAAGGATATTATTATTTAGAAGAATATTTTATCTCTCATATAATTCTTATTTTATAGAACAATGTATGTACATATTTTGTAATTTTAAAATTATGTTTGCTTCTGACCCTTACCGGTAAGAATACGCTTTCTTTTTTATGGCGCGTGCAAATATTACTCCACTTCTCTTATATTTCCTTTTATACTGCTTTCTTCGTTTTATACATAGCTGTCGTTAAACTCAGACCGGTTATTTTCAAAGTAATTTTAAGATCTCAATGAAAAGACGCGCTTATCAAGATGTCGACATGGGGGATATTTAAGGATAATGAGTTTAATTTATGATTGACATTGCAAACCTCAGTGATAGTGAAATAATTTAAATAAATAATAAATTGTATGCTCATGCAAAAGTTCTTCCATTACCGTAATAGCCGTTCTGATAGTTATAGATATTTAACTACAACTAGATAGATTAATTGTACAGCTTGAAAGAGATTGCGGTGACTTTACACAATCCGATGCCCAGATCCTTGTATAGGCTCCGATGATTATAAAGAACGAAAGAAGATTACACGCAGCAGGTTTAAAACCCATAACCTTTGGTTTCTGATGATTCGGTGTATATCACTATTCTGCCATTGAAATGATTCTATTTTCTGTGAGAATTTAGTTATTATTTGCACAAGTTTTTACTAAGAATATAATGGGTAAACTTGTATTATTTGACTCAAATAAACATTTAAAATTATAAAGCTTTAATGATAGGTAATGTTAAGTAAACATAATGTTATTGAATTTGTAATTTTATATTTATCACACAAATGGTGTGCGTACCTAATCATATTTATTCACCTTGTTAGAAAGATAAGTTTCAGTAGATAAAACCTAAGCCTTAAAATGAAAAGTTTCATTTCTGAGACCCATTTGACTAGCAAAAGAGCTACATAGTAATAAGTGGAAACAAAGAGTGTGTAACATTGTCTTTAACTACTTTTACTTAGAGCTAATAAAATAACTGAACATTATGGAATTAAGTAAATGCTCTTGTAATATAATGGATGCATGAAATATTGATATCTGTTTTTACGTTAAACGATATTAAACATACGCCGTAGAATTTGAGGAATTCACACAAATGAAGTGGAATTTTCAGTTGAGAAACTGTTGAGGGATGTGTAATTACTAAAAAGTAGTTTATTGTGTTTAAATCGATTTTTCTTAATTCCGGAGGATTACAACCCACTAGCTGCAAGTATTATGAAAAGGATAATTTTAACGAAGCAGCTACATTTTGACATAAGGGTAGGGTGAAAACTGATATCATATTGTACCGGCCACTACATATCTCAAAAAATGTATATTTCGCTTATGAAGACTATTATCGAAAAAATGCAAGAATTTTAAAGTATTATCTTCAACGTTATGGCTATTAGCCAATGTTATTTACAAAGAGAATTTGTTTACTAGATACCTTTGTTTCCACATGATTATATCGGTAACGCACGTCTCGCGAATTAACACCGTACAATAACTTGAATAATGAACTGAATAAAGATCAACAAACATATGATTAGTGGATAGATTATTTTCTTAAACATATTAATGTTAATAGAAATCATAAACATACGTACATACGTATATATCTATATAGATATAGCGAGAAAACGTTTTCCTTAGTGATTTTTAGGAAAAGTTCGTATTTCTCTCACTTACCCAAATAGTTTCAGTACTTACACATCTCTTTATTATATAATGACATTATTATTGTCGACATTCGCCACTGAACAGTAAAATTTCATAATAATGGATATTAAAGGCCACTCATTTGATACGATCATTCTTAGACAGTTCGGTTGTCATCGTATTCCAACGAAGACCCGAGTTTTCCGAAGGAAATTAATTTCTCAATATTTCTATAAATATATTGAAGGTAATAAGGCGTAGAACTTATGTAGACAACGTCAAACTATATCAGCGTCAAGATGGCGCTCTCTTATTATTATTGCATATATATATTCGTTAAACATCGCGTAAATTTCATTGCGTTTTATCATGGCGTCCGGGTAATTATTTGACGTTTATTTTTTTTATTTTATATTTTTGTGGGACTAGAATAGATAATAGAGGTATTTTTCATTTTAAAGTATCCATTGCAAAGGTGATAAAGTATCACGAAGTTACTTTATTCTATATATTATAGAGGAAACCATGAGATTATTTGCCATTTACATCTGACCTTCGAGGTATAAGAGGTTGAATACAAATTAGTTGCTTAAAGACCTTTACAGGTGTCCTTAACATTGCATAATTTTAATATATACGGCTCATTAATATATTAAAAACCATATGATAAAAACTTTTATTTAAGAAAAGTAGACCCTGCAGAGTTCGTACTACCTCAATCGATAAACAAAAGATCTATACTTTTGCATATGATTTATCAATCAACAAAAATAAATCGGATAGATAATTAACAACTTAGTAGAATCATCTATACTTAGATAGAAACTGTAGTTAAATAGAATTTAAGATTATTTTTCACCACTTGAGAACAAATATGTAGAAAAATATACAATTTTTTTTCAATTCCAAGAATTTTTATATTTTTTCAACTTTTAAGCCTGCCCTGGACTTTCATAAATAATTCAAGATTAAAATAAGCCAAATTCGTTAAACCGTTCTCAAGTTTTAGCGAGACTAACAAACAGCAATTAATTTTTATATAAATAGATGACATGATACAATTGTACGGATTTCATTATGTAACATTTGCGCTCTAGGAAGGGTCTTAAACATCAGAAATTATTTCAAAATATTATCTAGTAATCAAACGAAATAAAATCTTCAAACAACAGAATAATAAGTTATTATATCCGACAATCTGATGCCAGCAGCTTCGGTTGCGTACAAACATATTTTGCACATTATAATTAAAAAATATATGTTATATGTTATCGGTCCCATCATTTATGCTACTTTGAAGTTTACTAAACTCAGATATTTAGTTTTTATATTATTGGCTAAAAAATTGTTATTCACAAAATTTTCGGATTGTAAATTAAAATTATCTTAATAGTGTATGTTTTCTTACACTTCATATCATGCCTTAATTATTTTATTGTTGTAACACGTAAATATTAACAACAAAATATCATCTCGACTTCTAAAGATCGTATCAACCTATTGGACACTGTGACGGTCCAAAATCTATGTATGTATATACTATTAAGCTGTATGATGATGAATTTAAAATTATCTTTCTGTATTTTATTAAATATATTTAACAATTTCACAAATATTACAAATAAAATGAGACTTCAACAGCATAACTATTCTCGTAATACAAGAGAACTGATTCCGTAGAAGCGTCTCTGTTTTTACTTTTAATGTTTTGGCAGCATTTGTAATTTAATCGCACGAGGTTGTGATTCTTGGTTCCGTATTTTTTATTTCTCAAATACATTTTAAACAACTTTTCACAAAATTATTAAAAACATGTTGCAAATTGGAAGGTGATTCCTATCAACTTAAAATAATTTACAAAATTAGACCACTAGGCGCGAAGCAACAAGATAATATATATAAAAAAAAACATACGCTTCGAATTCTTTCGGGAAGTCGGCAAAAAGTACATAAGAACGGGATTAAACGTAGATTCTGAGAAAAATAACATGTATGATAAAACACTGTTAATAATATATGTTTTCTAAAATAATTTCAATGCAAAAATATATTACAATATATTAGAGACTTAAAATGTAGCCAAAAAGAAAACAGTTTTGTAAAAAGCATGTATTTATCCTCATATACTGCAAATGGTGGCCTAACAGTTCAAAATATATAAAAATAAAGTCTACTAGTAATACAATTGAAGAAAGAACTGAACAATGTGTCAAATCCATTTTTCTACTATATCTTTAGTTATTTTTAATATTAGTTGCGGAGTCGGATTTCGAGGCTTACCGTCTCCTAAGAAATTGGCCATATTTTTCGATAACATTTTACTTGTTGAACAATATCTGCTTGATAAAGCAGCTAAAGCTATAAGTATAAAAAAATGTATTTGGTGTCCACGAATTACAGATAATATGATTCTATTAATTGGTTAAACTTACAAGCAATACATAAAACTTTTTATATAAGCTATATTGTTTATACTAAAATGTAAAAGGTGTTAGCCTTTCAGTGTCTTAATAATACTAATATTTTTCTACTAAATATTTTCGTTCGAATTGTTGCAGATAGAGCGCCAACTGACTATGTGGTTAAGCCCAAACAAAAGCAGCGTGTGTATTATGATAAATCTCTGGACAGAGTTATCATATAAAACAAGTTTCCGGTAGTCTACGTTGTACCTGAACAATGGAGGATAATAGGTCAGTGCTATATTGTCGTTATTTCTGATACAAATCACACTACTTTTTTCATATAAATTTTAAGAAATATAAGAAGGAAAAGCAGAAATAATTACAAATGAAAGATATAAATGTTGACACAAATCTTTTGATATTATATATTTTTTGTTAATTGTTTTGCTGTTGTTTTTTTATCAAAGCGACGTGATGAGCAGGGTCGCTTGGTAGGTGTATCCAGTCTTGTTTAACCACTTATTACAGTGCTTCAAACCGGACCGTTGCATGTTATAACACTACTATTCTTAGTCGGTCCTAGGTAAACTCTCTCTACGACCATAATTATTATAACTATTATATACTCGAACATCTGATTAGAGTGTTTAATTTATAAAAATTAGATCCAAACTTTATGGAATGAATGTCTAGATAATATCAAACCGAATTGGCATATTAACTCACATGTCCTCCTAATGGCCTAAAAGCGTGTTTTCACAATCACAGCATCACATCTAGACTTTGTTACATAAATTAATTCGATTCGGCCCTTTAATAGATTAAGTTAAACACCTAGACCTACTTAAGACCCTTGTTTTTAGGTTCACTGTCGCTTCAGCCGGTTCGGAGAGCAAGAAGAATGGCATCCACATGGGTGCTAGCATTATCACGCGTCCCCTTCGCTCGTCTGCTGAAACAGCGGAACGTGGGGAGGCCCCTGCCAGTCAGCCAGACACCTGGCTCCACGACGCGGGATGGAGACGGAAACGGTCCCTGGCCCAGCTGACTAGAGAAGCCCTACCCAGGATGGAGAACTACAGGAACTCGAAGCGAGCCCTGAAACGACCAAGCCTTGGCGAATTACACGGGGACCATCTGATCACTGAGGAGGTAATGGTTTTGAATGTATATTAATTTTGTAATAACTGCCTTAGTAGCCTAGTGAGTATGGGCTTACGCTTGAGAAACTACTTGTGGTTATGAGCTAGAAAACTGTCGTTTTCTAGCTGGTTAGGGCAATGCGGACGGATCACCAGTGAATGTAAAGTGTGCCTGATCAATGAGTCCGATTTGTATGAATGTAAAAAATCAGCCCTGTGTCCGACCTCTCCCTGGACGTGGCGGTTTCCTGTCCTATCGGGCAAAGAATGTGAAAGAAATGCTAGTGCATAATCTACCGCGTAGTTAGCTGATCTCTAATATAGATCGGCCGCCGTATTTGTAGTTGTTACGAGGATATTAATTTTATTGTGCAGTTTTTCTATTAAATCCAATCTGATTGCGATAAATATAGTTATTTAAAAGTTATATTGTAAGGATTATTAAACTTAAATTTATTGTTTAAAAAAAAATCTAATTTAATTTAAACCTCTGAATGGACAATCTTTCTGTTCATCATGTCAAAACTAAAAATAATTTTATCTAAGACAACAACTTCTTTGACATTTTTAATGGTCGTTTTATTGAGGAATGATTTCATTAATACTACATAAGAGAGCCTACACGAGCGGTTGTCAATGTAATTGCTTAAGAAACGGGGAAAATATATTTAAATAATATAAATCAAGTTAAAAAGGTTGCGCAGGTCAATTTTAAAATAGAACGAGGTCCATTGCTGTAAATACGTTATTACATGTAACGTTACAATTTATTTAAAGTTTTATTGCAGATGATGAATCCCATTAAGTAGTTAACATAGAAAAATTCATCAATGGTGTAGTGTACATGCACATGAATATATGAACCATCATTTTTATTTTACAACCACTTTACGTAACATTAAAATGGAAAATAAACATCATTGTAACAATATTTGAAAAAGAAGTAAAGGCTTATTCACAAAATCCTAAAATAAAAATTGTAACACGCTATTAATTATGCTAATTTGTAAATGATTTGTTATTTGGGATCATATAATTCAATGCGAGCAACTATCGTAATACAGGAAAATTATAAAATCTTTTTGGAGTAAACAGAACCTCCACCTCAAAATGAAATTAAGAGGAAAATAATTCTCGATGTATACATATTTGTATGTACCCATTGTTAAACGTATTTTGAAATTATGTCAAATGCTCCAAGAGCCTTGAGCGAAACAAATTATTGAACGAATACATTAGACACGCGTAGTTATGAATAGAAAAGACAATTACTTCAGCTATTTTTGACGTATAATCTTTATCGAAATATTAAAAAGGGCACAATATAACCGATTCTAAGTTAAGTCGATCTACTGTTCTATACAAGTGCAAAATAATATCATCTATATAATATACAAAGTCGGAGCTCTGTAATACAACAAAATTTTATGGTAAGTAAAATTGACGGAAGTTTTCGGCGAAATGTTTATTTTACGTTATCGATTGCTGCGCATATAATCAAAAGATTCAAAGTTTAACTGGCTCTGCTAAATTGTCAGTGATTTCGACTCGAGTCGATTCTGTTAATAGAGTAAAGATATGTAGAATTGATTTATTGAAATAAGCCATATCAGCGACTTGGTATCGTAATTCAGGGGCAATCGAATAATGATAAAAAAATTTAACAAAAAAACCGACTTCGAAACAAAAAAGCTAATTTAAAACAAATTAAAATGCACTAAAAAGTAAAAAAACTCAAAATTTCAAATATTTAGATAGCGGAGGTTTATGACTAATTTGCTCCCCAATCCAAAATCCCTCTTCATCCTTTCCCCCCATTTCGATCTTCACGTGATTTACGGACGGCCCTTAGCCGATGAAAGATTCCTTCAAGTATTGTTAATTTGAAGAGTTCGTTTTTCATAGATCCCATTATCAAAACCTAACCAAACTCTTATCAAACCGCCATCGAATTACATTCTTTCCAATAAATAAATAAAAAAGAATCATCGAATTCAATAGGCGTGATATTGAACTATTAATTGTCCATTTGGTGAGCACATACTTAATGTAAATATCAGACTTATTAAGTTTTATCATAGATGCCACTGTCAGAGCTGGTCCAAATTGCTATGGGACCAAACGGGAAGCAACAGCTTTCAAATTAAAAAAAAACATCCAAATCGGTTCATCCGAGGCGAGAGTTCTGAGGTAACAAACATAAAATAAATACAGGCGAATTGAGAACCTCCTCCTTTTTTTGAAGTCGGTTAAAAAATTAGACAGATATAATTCATGTTAATACCATTTCGTATTTAGTTCAGGTTTAGATAGCAGTAAAAGGATTACTTTTATAATTTTTTTAACATTTGCTAATACAAGTTTAAGACGTCAAATAGTAAGAAATGCCAAGTTGCGTTTCCTTATTTTCCTGTCTAATTTTTAAGTATATTTATATATCATTTACTCAAGACTAAATAGAAATATTGTCTTTATATAATTTATTATATTTGTATACTACAAATACTACTTTTAAATGGTAATATGTAATTGTAAATATAAATTGACTGTTTGAGTAATATTTTTCTTCATTTCGTTAACTATATGACTATTTTATAGGATTTAATGCATGCAATAAAACTTTTATATAATTTTTAATTTATGTGTAATAATCTTAATACACCAAGAGACCTCGCTCTATATCAATATTGACCTGCGCAACTTTTTTACGTATTTTATATTATTTAAAATAATTTTTCCGTTTCTCAAGTATTTATTATTGTCGCTCCGCTCGTGTGGACTTTCTCATGTAGTTTTAATAAAAATCTTCCTTTATGAAAGTAATTTCAAAAATTTCAAAGATGTTTTTGTCTTATATAGATACGTTTCTGTCATAGTTCATTATGAAAATAAATACTACGATATGTTGTACAAAGTATATAAATATACTACTCACGTATGAATAAACAGAAATATTTAACTATTCTTTTATAATCAACAACCACCAGCTATTCTTCACCCTAAAGGTTTAATGAAATAATAAACTTTGCAAACTGTATTCAGCAACATTCACGCATGTTTCTTTGAATTATACTCGCCAGGTGAAGTGGTAAGTGTCCCTGGCTGTTACGGCAAAGGCAGTGGATTCGATTCCAACCACGATGGGGAGTGATAGGAATAACCTTAGCGTTTTTACTGTCTAAATGATTGTATCATGATATATAGATGCATGTACAAAAGAAAACTTAGCCTATGTTTACTAATTTTACCTTTTCCATCATATTATATCATCAATGAAAAGTATTCCAGAGCGATACAATCCACAAATTAGTATGTGGCTGAACTGAGGAAATAGAATATAAATTTTTAAATACACGAAATAATAAATTAATTGCCTAAAAACAAAATATATTGTCACGCTCACATATCATACAAATAACGCCGTTTTTTCGACGCGCGCTTGTCAATGCTATATGTAAATTTTCAATGAATAATTATTGCGGTAGTGTTTGGAACATAACAATATCATTACAACGCTTTATATTATTTTAACGCATAATGCCGTTATCGTGTAGAGATTTTCAGTTATTCATATATTAATTGTTAACAATAATCAATTAACATTTGTTTCACTAATCACCGACCTCAATTAAGAGGCGTCCACTTCAGAGTAGTTATCGTATATCATTTCCACGGACTTATGGCTTATTGTACACCAGATTGTGTCGGTGGCGTTCGGCAGTAGCCGCTTCTATTTTGTTTAAACCAGTATTAGAGATTTCCCCTCACTAGAATCTTTAGTTTTTCCTCCTTCGTGGTCAAGGCTAGATGTACCGACTATTAATGCATTTAGTAACAAAAATAAGCAAATTCCTTAGATCGTATAGTGCCTACGTTACTAATAACCTGCCAACTTAGTGTTTCGCGTGCTTAAATAATAAACTTCATAAACATTAACCGTAAAAACATAAATCATGACGCAAATTAAACCATTATTCTTTTTAAAAATGTCGAAAATAAGGTTACCTAATAGAAGGTTTTTTGTCTTGTATTGTAAAAAATCAATATTGCAATATGCCGCATCTCTGTACGTCTGTTCAGCAGTCTGTACGCGTAAATTTACCTTTTTGTTTTGATCATTACTTTGTCCTCGGTCACGGACATAACAACAATAACAAAGTGCAATTTAGCGTATTGTTATTTGTTAAAGATATCAATCCGAGTGAAAGAGTTGTAGAGGCCCCATATCTCATTTTAGTATACTGTCTCTTATTTTGGATTTTTTTTGTGGTGCATTGATTTTTTTTTCTCGTAAAACTACATTAATCAGTCCTGTTACTATCAATAAGTACAATTTCTTGATTCATCTATTATTTTAGCGTACATATGATTAAAATTACGGCACGGTCGATTTCCGTAGGTGGAGGTTAGTGCATGTTTTATACATTGCCTTAGGTTCAGTTATCTTCATTATTTAATATATTGTAGTTTCTAAGTTGCCAATTAACTAGAGGAGATGAAAAAAGGTAGTATTGCATCTGTTAGTTATTAGTTGTCGCGGTCATTATTAGTTGTAATTTTACAACGTTTAATTTCATCCCAATTAGTTTATAAACTCAAATCTCCTTTCTGAATATTAATATTGTTATTTAGTATTATATATTATATTACATTTAAGAAGATATAATACATTAAAGCTTATTAATTACGTAAAGAAGCAGGTTATCTCGGTGCAACGTTCTTTTTCAGCAAATATATACAAAACGTAGAATAAATTACTACAAATTCCCGATCAGCTACTTAACCGTACAATTTTATGATGACTATCCGTTGCATCTTTGAAATAATTTCGATCGAGTATGAATAAATTTTAAACTTTTGATATATTTCAATTCATTATTGAATAAATAAAAAGTGATCAATTCAGTACGTAATGGTACTATGTACGAACTATGTAACAAAATTCATTCCTGCACCGTCACATATACGTGAACATACGACGACACATACCTATTATGATGTAGAAGCTGTACAGCTATTGTTTTAACGCGCATATCGACAAGTGATATTTCTTGGTGTCAATCGTTTACACACATGATAACCATGGCGAATCGGTTTATTCCCTTGTTTGTGCGTCCAACAGCGCACATGTAATCAATACTGTATATCAGCTACAACACGGAGTAACTTGACATGGACAGGTGGTGTGCATAACCCATCCTTGGCTAGGGCTGTTCTAAATATCTACCATATGCATAATAACAAAAAAGATTACAACGGCCGATCTATATGATTAGCCATAAAATAGATCAATCGTCTGCGCGAAATATATAAGTACACAAGCGTACGCGAAGATATATAAGATATATACCTTTTCTTTACTCTCGTAGTCTATAGATTTCAAATAAGGAAAGAGAAGAAAGGAGAAAGATCAGGCGAAGGACCGACTTTTAAGCACAATCTTTACTTACTACTTATACTATCTTATACCTTATATTCTTGTCACCACTCAAAAGTTGTCTCGCTAAGAATACCATCGGCATTAAGCCTTCGTATTCTTTTTAATTGGTACGTAAAGTTTAAATAAATACATACATTAATTCGCGGGCCATCAGGTAACGAACTACGAAACGACAACTCGAGGTTTGATCAGCCTTCAAACCCTCAACCCTTAGTTTTTAATAAGCATACCACTAGGCTAGGGAAACAGTGAACCAATCAATGGTTTTATATATTTTTATGTAACTTAATACGACAATGTATGTCATATATTTTACGAGGCGGTTTGACTGACTCACTTCAAATGTGTACTATTATTTTAGATTGCATTTTTATAACTTCTGGTCATAATGATGTTAAGGAAGTTAAGTATGCAGTCAATGCAAATATGTTCATTAAAAATATCAATTAATTAATCAATAAATATATTATTATTATTAATAATTTTCATGATACAATTTTATGGAAGTAAATTACTATACTATAATGAAGCCAATCGTTATTCGTGTCATTTCAGTTCAATTCATTACTTTTTTAACATTATCGGCTATTAAATCTGTATAGTTTTATTTATTTTACCGCTAAAATTAAGTTTAATTTTTCTTGTCTTAATTATTTTGATTCGTTAAACATCGCGTGATAGGCTTGAATCGGTCCCCTCCTCCCCTCTCCTAACTCTCGAATTGAAATTAGGCATTGTTTACGTGATCTTTACGACCTAATTGAAAATATATTTTACTGGACAGACTTCTCTAAAGCTTTTTTTTTCTATATATCTCACAGCCCTGATGTTAGCTCGAAGCGAACAAATGACGTGTATTTGCTATTTGTATTATTACGAATCGGAGACAATATATCTTTTATTGCTAGAACGTTTGTTCACGTGGCTACCGTGTTTATAAAACTAGGTTTTATATGTGTATTAACAAGTAAATTATCATTTCCATTGGAGCACATTATCATAATCTCGCTAGATTATAATAATGTACTCTTTTTAGATAAAATATTAACCGTTAATGTATATAACTTCATTTAGGTATTAAGTCCGTCGTCTACATTCTCAACACTTTCATAAAACTGGAGGTATTTAAATTAATATTTTTATTCAACGTAGAAGCAATTACATTTACTTACTATGAACGGGAGAAGGGACAATTTTTGTCATTTTTCAATGAAAATTATTAAACTAAACGAACAATTCTTAATATCATCATCATCATCATCAGCCTGTGTTAGTCCACTGCTGAACATAAGCCTCCCCTTCTGCATGCCTAATGCACACCTTCTTCATTAGGGTTTTTGGACCATATCCCACCACGCTGGTCCAATGCGGATTGGTGGGTGGACCGACTTTTAATAAGTTTATCCGACGCATTGATCATCTTACTTTTCAGACAATTGGCTGATCAGCCCAAATTGCCCTAATCAAATAGAAAACAATAATGAAAATTTGTTGAGTCTCTGCAAAATTCAAACCTACGACCTCCGGTTTCTAAGTCACACGCCCTTACCAATAGGCTACCGAGGCAGTTGATGATTGCTTGTTGATATTGATATATTAGGAATGTACATGAATGTATATTAGGAATAAACAAAGGTGATATTATATAAAAAAAATAGGAAACGAAAAATTTTAAGTTATGATTGTCAAGTCTTTATTCTTTGGATTCTGGAGATGAAATGCAAGTCGCTCCGTAGTGAATATTATTTAATTAAAACGATTACTATTACTAAATACTTATTCTTAACACACAGACGTCTATTAGATGTATAAAAGGCTTTTTATTAAAGTAACTGGCAGTACGTCAGTAAGAGAAATATGGGTTAGGAAATCACTAACCCGGTCGCCTTCTTTAGCTAGCGATTACACAAGCTACGTTGCCCCACGAACCGGAAAACAGCAGTCATTGCGCACTAGCGCTTTGCGTATGAAATGAACAACAAGTCGGCACTTTTCAATCGACATTCAGTTAGCAGAAAATCTGACGAATGATTTAAACGAAGATTATAACATATTCATACAATATTTTAAAATCTTACCGTAGTTTTAAAATCTTACGTTAAGGAAAAGAAAAAGTCCCGCTGAGTTTCTTACGCCGGTTCTTCTCAGGACAGAGGCTTCCTTTTCCGAAACGGTGGTAGATTATTTGACAATCAATAAGAAAGTGTAATACTTCCATATTGAATAAAGATATTTGACTTTTTGACTTTTTTTGTAGCTCTTTTATTTCAAACAATCTACAGCTATTTATATCTAAGTGATATTTCATATATTGAAATAATTTAGTTTCTGATAAAATTTATGCGCATCTATTTGATAAAGATTTTTTACAGGAAGAACAACGCCAAAATCAGAGAGACACAAAATCACCCACGCCGGTGGCTGGAATAAAGTTAGGATGGATTCAGGTAAACATAATTTCATTTCATTTCTAAGTTTAACAGTCTATCTTACTATATTGTATATCAGAAAATAAAAACTCTTGCAGGCTACAATCAAAACACTTATTACGTTATGACAAAATAAAATATTACCATGTGAATTTAACACTCACGTAGTTATTTAGTTCTCTATATTGTGATCTCATAATATAACATCGAGTGACGGATTGTGCACTAAATAGAAGGTATTAAAATATAATTTATTGAAAGTTTTTCTTCATCTTTTAGCCTCATTATTAATATATTTTTGTACATTTATAATAAGCGCCGTCATGATACCAAATTTGCTTTATAAGCCAGTTTATAGGCGATGTTGTAGTTTCCTAACACCCCTCAAATTAGGTAAGGTATACCTCAACCAAAAAAAATATGAAATTTGTGTCAATGTGACCAATGGCACTTCGCTACGTGCGTTGTTATCATTTGATTGTCACTCCATGATCAATACCTTGGTGACAATTCATCAATTTGAACGCTGGACGGTAGATTCGTTGATGTTCCATTGTTTACTTTAAATCTGTGTCTTTTGTGGCTCTGATATTAATTGTACATTAGGCACAGGCGTAACAAGACAAGGAAACTTGATAAACGTAGTCCAATATCAAACTGTAATATCTCCAAAACGTGCAGCTTTTTTATTAGGGAAAAGATACGTGCAGATTGAAGTTCGACGTTTGACCAATTAAAACACTACGTTTTCATGTCATAATCATCACAAAATTCCCGCTCTAATTGGCTCTATTATATCATCAGCTCGTTCTTCTTCGTTAGGGTGTACTGATACCATGCCTGCTGAACATCTGGGGTGTGATGCTGTTCCTGCGTATATCCTGGGTTGTGTCTCAGGCCGGAGTGGGCTTATCGTTGTTGATCATCGCCATATCAGCGATTGTGTGCGTGATCACCACTTTATCTATGAGCGCCATATGCACGAACGGAGAGGTGAAAGGAGGTAAGAACTCTAGTGAAATTATTTATATCTTTTTTCCATACATATAGGTTGTAGTCCTATTGGATTGCAGCCTAAAACAACATATCCTCTTATCCCACTAAGACATGTTAAGTCTCGTTTACCCAGTGATTACTGACTACATACCTTCAAACCAGATTAAGTAGAGTTTGCACACTACTCCGGCAAAAATTGTAACTGCACTGGTAAGATATAGTTAATAGCTGTCAAAGTGTTTCTAATAAGAGAATCATAGTAAGGAATTTATTATTCCTGTACATACAGGTATTTTAGAGTTTATTTTTAAAGATCGTTTAAGAACAGCAGTAGTTAGTCTTCCATTGTCCGTATGCATCACGAGTCCGGCTTTGTGTGGCTTCCATGTATCATTAACTAAATAAAAAATATCTACGTAGAACGAATGGCATCTTAGCCCTATAACCTAAAATGGGATGCATTAAATGTATGGATCATGTTACAGAAAATTTGAACTGACTGACCTACTATAAAGAGAGGCAAAGATGGTTTTGACAACCGAGTTTTTACATGCCCATCTGTCGCATGGATCATCTTACCTTTCAGGTATTTGTGTTTATGTATCAGCAGTACTTCATAAGTATGTCAGTAAAATAGTTGTGTTTTGCTTTGTTCAAAATTCACCACTGTGTTGCTTATTGAAAGTTATTTTAATGTAAATCAATCGTAAATTGATTTGTTCATGTATTTTTAAACCTTAAATTGTAATAAACTGATTGAAATAAAATACATTACTCATACATAAGCATGCTAAAAATTTACAAGTCTGGAACTATGAATATATTTCATCTATAGCGATGCTTTAGTTTTATGTTCATTATTCATTCGATATTGTACTGATATTGCGTAATATCGATTTGATTGGATTTTTATATATTGCGCTCTATTCTCGTAGAGAAAACAACATACAGCATATGATGGTAAGATTTGCTAATCAATGAGTTATTGTAATTATTAATTTTTTTATTCGCTTTCAATTCAAAAATGTAGATTAAAGCTTATACATGTATCTATTAAGGGTAATGTGGAATGCCAAGTCATATGAATAGAAAAAACAGGAACAGGTAGATGCATAATCTAAAATTTGATGCTTGTACACGTACATCGGAAATAATACAATAACATTATAAAACTAATAACAAATGTAATAGGAATATAGGGTTATTGCGTTAAATGGTCATATCATATAAAAATAATAAAATAATAATAAACTGCCTCCGTAGCCTAGTGGTATGGGCCTGTGCTTTAGAAACCAGAGGTCATGGGTTCGAATCCTGCGGGGACTCAACAAAAATTTTCATTGTTGTTTCCTAGTTGGTTAGGGCAATTTGGGCCGATCACCAATTGTCTTAAAAGTAAGATGATCCATGCGTCGGATGGGCATGTAAAAGTCGTCCACCCACCAACCCGCATTGGACCAGCGTGGTGGGATACGGTCCAAAGCTGGCTGCTAAGGAACAAAGCTGTGTGGAAAATTAATAATATAGGAACAAAAAAAATTAAAAAGAATTGGAATTAATAATAAAGATATACATGTGTCGGACGCATGTAAATGTCAATTCTGGTTGTCAAGACCAGAATTGAACATTATAGGCTAATAGTGCCCGTGTCTAAATTGCAATTATTGACTACACTAGCTGTTACCCGCGACGTCGTCCGCGTAGAATAGAAGAAATGTCCCCGAGGGGTATTAATAAATATAAAAATCCTGTATAATATCATATAAATATTGTATGTGCCTATAATTTTAGCTCGGTTCGAATATCTAGACTCTACATTTAAAAGTTTTATGTTAGAGAGTTCGATTTTCGTATAAACTTTCATCCTCTATTTCAACTCTTTCGACCACTATATCGAACAAAAATTATAGCCTATGCCCTTTCTTGCCCGAAATCCTCAAAAAATATACTGTTTTCAAACTGAATACATCGAAAATAAAATTTAAAAAAAATCTATTATTTACGAATTTGTTTATTTGAACGACTCCTACTGTCTATATATATAAATACATACATCTGTTTACATCTGTTTAACATTTATTTATGCACAGAATACCAGAACGTAATGGCAGAGTATTTACAAATGAGTTACAACCTAACTTTCCTGTTATAATAATAAAAATAACGAATATCCGATGACGATGTAAACAGTTCGCTGATAAACAAACCTTAGCCATCAAGGTTATATAAAACGTTATATCTTTACGACGCAATGATTAATTATTGTACTGTAAACGTTTTAAAGTAATATAGGTATATTTATTACGGTTAATTTAAAGAAAAAAAGATAAATACTGTTGTTTTAAACTTCCACCAATCTCTTATATATAAATAAGATAAATTTGAATATATAATTATATTGTATTTCTTAAGGATCCTAAAATTTGGGTAGGTTGTGAAACTATGAAATACGCAAAATTAATTCAAAAACCATTGTTATCCTTGTATTTCTGGATTGCGCTAAAGTAGTCAAACGAGTACTGCGTCCATAAATAGAATATATATTAGAAGATATTTCAGTGCATCCATAGGCACGTCTTGCATTCGAACCGGCCAAAATAAACATACATTGTTTGTGATCTTTGTTACTCATAATTTTTGCGGATGATTTGCCATAGAAATATCCAACGCCATATCTCTTTACAGTCAGTCCCTTGTTAAATGGGGAACTACCACCAGCACTGAGTATTAACTGTCCGGTTGTCTTCCCTTAACACACGGTCGTCTCACACAACTTCATATTAACAGGTGGAATCTACTACATCATCTCCCGATCCCTTGGTCCCGAATTCGGCGCTTCAGTCGGTATAATCTTCGCATTTGCAAACGCGGTCGCTGCCAGTATGAACACAATCGGTTTTTGCGACTCCATGAACGACCTGTTAGGCACACAGGGCTTGAAGATTATAGACAATGGGATGAACGACGTGAGAATTGTTGGGACCATCGCTTTAATACTGATGTGCATAATTTGCGCCGTCGGCATGGATTGGGAGAGTAAGGCGCAGGTGAGATTAAAATTTCATTTTAAAAATACATTATATATATATTCGGATTCAGAAGTGTTGTACAAAAGGAAACTATGGCATCAATATGGCTCATGTAGCGGTATTATTGATCAATTGTCACTGAGATGTCAATCACTGAATGAAAGAATTCAATCTTAGCAATAGCAAAGAAGTTGGATCGTAAATCTTCAAAGTTGACGGTCGCTTTGGGATGATCAAGTATTCTTACATGAGACCAAGATATCAATAGCCATAGCTCACATTGTTTTCGTTAATATTGTGTCATGTTAAGCTGTCATATAGATTAAAAATAATTATTAGGCCCTGTTAAAAATTGTTTGTTGAGAGAAAAACTTATAATTCATGAGAACTTCCTTATCCTAGGCCGAATACAATGGCGTACATTTGATAGATAGCCCATAACACTAAATTTACAACACTCTCAGTAGTTATACGACGCCATTAAATACTAATGGCTTCCCACCGAAGTGTAGGATTAAACAATCGGGGATATGTGAATTAAACGTAAATTGTAGTTCCGTTTTGCTTGGATTAATTGAAATGCTTTAATTACTTCTGTTGTTGCAATTGGGACAATTGTATTGTTACGAACAATAAATGAACGCGTGGTCTTGTTCTGCGCGTTTAATTCAATCGATAAGGAAGCGTACTTGGTCGCTAGTTTGTCCCCTGTAACTTTTCGTTTTGTATTAAATATACGATTTAGATGTTTGCCTAGCGGTAAGTGACACTCCCTGCCTATAAGAAGCCCGTTATCTGCTCAGAGACATAAAAAGTCGCATTGCATAGCATCTTGTTGACTTAGTAACTACTCTTAAAATGACCTTTTACGCGGAAGACAATGCTTATTATAAACTACTGCTTTTCGGCAGAACCAAACCTCTGTTAGTTTAATGAGTGAATTTCTTTATGCATTGGGAAAATTACATTTTGACAATAGAAAAGTTACCCTCTGATAAGGCCAAACTACCATTATCCTTTTGTTAAATGCTCTTAAAGTATATTGAAGTCTGACGTCTCAACTGAACAATGTTAGCTTCATTTAACTACTTCATAGTAAATACTATGTAACGCGATTTCTAAAGTTTTGTCGTTTTCAAATTTACGAAATATATTGTGTATATATACCTTACTTAAATATACGTAAACGTACCGTAATACGTACCGTAAATATACGTAAACGTACCTATTACCGATTAAAGCTTAGTCTTAAATTAGTTACTATTACAAAATATTTAATGTTACAATATTTTTCAGAACTTCTTGATTGCTATCATCGTAGTGGCAATGGTGGATTTCATGGTGGGTACATTCATGGGACCAAAGAGTGTGGAGGAAGTGTCGAAAGGCTTTGTGGGTTTAAGCGGTAAGTTTTACTAATTTTAATAATGGACAGTTTTATCAGCCATTTTTAAGTTAATATAGAATTAAAAGACAATTAATCCATCCAAAGTCACCTTTACTATTATTACAGAATTTTGTTATACTGATCTAATCACTTTATTTGTTTTTTCATTTTTATATAGCTACAATATTCGATTCGAACTTTGGACCCGACTTCAGATATAGTGAAAATCTGGATCAGAATTTCTTCACCGTTTTTGCCATATTCTTTCCGTCTGTGACCGGCATTCAAGCCGGAGCTAACATATCAGGAGATCTTAAGGTGAGTTACATTTCTTCAATTTGTCTATTTTTGTTTATTTTATTCTTTGGCACACAAATCCTGTACACAGGTGAACCTTATTCTTTAGGCATTCTCTAGCCGATCATAAGATGGAATATTAAATTGAAAAATAAATTGTCATGAAACGGAAAAAGCTCACAAATACAAATTAAGAAGTTTAAATTTTTTTTTATTTTGTTTATAGTGTAGATACAACGAAAAGAATTTAACTGATTCGAACTTGACTGAGTACTTTGTTCATACTTGTATTACTGTAATGTTATTACATATATGCTTGCGTATTTACTTCTTATTAGTAATTTTGTGTCATATGCTGATTTTTTACAGTTGAGTTAGTAACTTCTTGAGACACAAGGTTATAAATGTTAAAACGCAGTAATATTTAGGTCAATATAATAATTATTTGCTTTTAACTGCTTCCGTAGCCTAGTAGGCTTCAAAAACCAGAAGCCACTACTTTTGACCTGTTCGAACCCTGCCGGATATCGGGTGAATGGGAAAAAACAACAGCAATATTTCGCAGAACTTTCAATTGAAAGTGGTCTCGTTAAAGCATCAAATTAATGTTGAATGATAGATATCGACGATGTCTTACATCTAAACGATCGAATTCCCTTCTAACCATCCGTTCCGTGTTATTTCCCGGCGAATTGGTACACTTGTGTTTCCACGAACGTAATAGGGGTCAAGGCGATGAGGAGGGAGTCGGGCGAAATTGGACTTTCGATACAACACAATACTAGTATACGACTTCTGGTTCGAGTACGGTCGCTACCTATCCCTCGCGTTTCAGGACATAATACTGAACGAATGAATTCACTGAAATTCACGGAGGTCTAGTTGTATTTTTGCGAACGCTTTATAGATCGTCGTTCGTTTTAGTTCTGCGTAGAAGAATTGTTTTAGCGTTGTTATCCGGTTGGTAACAACTCTAAAGTTCTTTCGCTTGATTTCTTGAAAACTAACATGAATAAAGTGGGTCCAAAGTTATTTCTTAGCGGTGGTTTTTACGCTCAGGGGTATTCAACTTTTTAATTCGTTAAATACGTACGCCAGATGAAGATAGAAAGATTATAATATTGGAAAGCTTGGACGGTTCGCTCTGTCAGATGCTAGCAGATGCTTTTGGAATATCTTACAATACAAGGAGGAAGTTTTTAATTAATATGACGAATGAAGACTTTATTAAGTATCAAATCTAAAATTAATTTGGTTGTTATTTATATAAAGAGTAAAAAAAGTGTTGCTATTAAATTTATAAAGGCATCTTACCATTTAACATCTGTCTTCAGATTTCAGAAAACACACAATGAGACAAAGCTCTAAAATGATATAGGATGTTTTTTAAGTCTAACTTTCTTATAATGTAATAATGAATCTGCCTTAATATCACGGCGGTTTCTATTTGAAATATTCATGAACATTAATTAACGTTATGAATTATATACATCATAACGAAGAAATGCGTAATTGCTGGTAAAAACATAATTTTCTGACTGCTATTGCCTCTAGGTATATAACGCACAGTTTAAAATTTTATATTGTTGCTGTTATGAGAAGCCTTGAACATATTAGAAGCTACATATTGTTATTTGCAATTATTTAGTTACATATGCTTTTGTTAAACTGCAAAGTAAAGGAATATTTTGGGTTTATTGGCATTTGTATAACAACCCTTGGAGAAATTGGGTACATTTGAATGTTGTAAACGTTATATTCTTATTGTCAATCAATTATTATAACGTGTCCTCAAATCTTTGACAATAATCTATTGAGTTTTAGTAAAAATTACAGAAATACTTCAAATTCCGTGTTTTAGAGAACACAATTTCCTTTTTAATTCCTGTTATGAACTCTTGCTCATATAAAAATATGAAAAAAATGGTAAAAAAAATTGTTTTAACTTTCTTTGTATATAAAACATATTATAAACCACAATTTTTCTAGTCATAATAAATCGAAATTTTCAATAAAAACATGTGACTTTAACATTTTAGCTTTTCATTGCTTACAAAACATACACGGTTTATTTTTTTTATTCATAACAAAACGACTCGTTTTACAATTAAAATAAAACTAAAACGTAGAAACAAATAATTAATTTGAACCCGACATTAGTGTCACAAATAGGCACTCATTAAGATAGGTTTCAAAGCGTTATATACATATGATTAAATCGTCATAAGCCTATAAAAGTCCACTGCTGGACATAGGCCTCCACTAATGCACGCAGTGAGGCTGCGAAATAGAATTCAGCTTCCCTTTCCTTCCTCGGGTGTCGTAACAGGTGACTAAGGGAAACGTCACAATACTAAACCATCAAGTAGCGGCCGACACACAAACACAAACAGCGGGATAACACTGCAGGATTTTCAATGGGCAGTAGCGATCTAAGGGGCGATGGATCTGAAAGGACTTCGGTTTCCAGACCGCTCTCTAGCGTAGCAACTACAGCGAAACCCCCCTTTATGAACTGCGCCAGTTAGCTGCTCATGGGAGAGGCCTATGTCAAACTGTGGACTTTGTTAGGCTGATTATGACTGCACGCCTTCTTCAATAGGGGGTTTTTGGACCGTGTACGCTGGTCCCATACGGGTTGGTGGGTGGACTGACTTTTTAAATGCCCATCTGAATCATGGATCATGTTACTTTACTGGCTGATTGGCCCAAACTGTATTCACCGACCAGTTTTTTTTTGAATATACAAATTTATTATCACACGCTTTCACCGGTTTAAAATAACACGCCTCAAAGAAGAGCTGGCGAAAGAAACACAGCAGGCAATCTCCATCTTTAAAATTAATTAATAAGTCAATATATATTTTATAATTTGAAATTGATACATTTTCTGTTTCCATGAGATGTATAAAGTCGTATTTTTACTATGATGATATATCGACCTTTACAAAATTTTACGAGACCGATTGACTTCGGAGATACAACAAGTTACGTGGTAGGTATCGAAATATTTTAAACCTAAACCATAAAAAAGGAGTTGATCAGTTAGAGTCTTTGTGAAATTTAATATATATATATAGTAATCGGTCATCTATCTGTGTGTCCGAGTGAAGAGTGTTCACAGGGTTGCCCTAATGCAAACACGTGGTGGTAAAATCGATTTGCGTGGCAGTGGGTGGGGCATTAAGTGCGGTGACGTAACACTTGTTGCTCACACTACACCATTTCATTCGAAAATGCTGGTCCCGTATTGTAAACAAACCACGTTTTTTATCGACTAGAAATAGAAAAAGGTACTTGGATCGAAGCGTATGTCATTTTTTAAATATGTTACTTCGTAACCCCGCTCTTGACAAATCTTTTCATATAATTTTTAGTTACAATTTAAACATCTTTATGACATTTTCATCATATCAGACATACATATAGGTATTATATTTTTTTTTATTCGCTAAAGATGGTTTACTTATTCTTGAAATGTTAAATCAAATGAGAAAGAAGCAAATATAATTATATAATAATTTATATAAAATGACATGTACAATCAATCCCTGCTTAATATTTTTTTAGTTTTAATACTAGATTTTACTTTGGTTTTTCTAATGCAGTTACAGTAAACCGAAAATGTAAACTTTTCCGTTTACACATAATAAACCATTTGTTGGGTCTGACTCATAGTTTCTTCCTCGTAACTATCATTCATCTAACAAATTGTGTTATCATTTAAAAAAAACTGTATCAAATCACTAAAATGCTATTATATTACATTGACACAAATAGAAATGACAATCAATTGGATTGAATCGTTAAATGTTATTGGTTCCGAAGAATTGATTAATTTAAGCCAATTCAAACGAATCAAATGGTGATTCACTCTTTTTGGAATTGAGTGATACTCAAAAACAATTGATATCACGTGTTACAAGTAGTGTAGGAAGTAGTTTTTGTTAAAAAAAAGTAAAAGAAACTCTCCTTTTAATTGTGCTTTGCACGGAATTTTAGGAGATTTTTTTGAGATCGAAAGTAGTCAAATACATATTTAATTTATTCGTTGCGTACAAAAATAGAAAAAAACAATAATTTCTCTTTATAATATTAGCACACGTGGGTACAGTTAATAAAATTACTGAAGAATATATTTATCTAAAAATTTATATTCATCATCAGCCTGTGTTAGTCCACTGCTGGATATAGGCCTCCCCTTTCTTAGGGGGTTTCTAACCAAATACCACCACGCTGGTGACTGGACGCTTTTTACATGCCCATTAAATTTATATTCATCAACTTAAAATATTTTTTGTCTCAAACTATCGTTAGTAGTTTTCCTCGTACATAAATGTAAACTATTCAAACGGGCGCATGATTTTAATAAATTTATTTACGTCGATTTGTTCTCGTGATAATAATGTTCTTGGCAATGACTATCTGAGTCTTACTCATGAATGAATAGTGACGCCTGGTCAATAATTAATGAACACATGTGACTAAAACTTTTGATTGGATGCGTAATGATCACGGTCACAGTAAACCTTTTAATTGATTGTCGCGAGAATTGCAAATAACATGTTATGTTTGATAACTGCGCATAAATACTGTTTTAAGGTGTAATATTATTTATTTTTATTATATGTAGAGATATCTTAATGGTTAGTCGCAGTTTGTTGTATATATCTCTGCGTTTTTTAATTTTTTTGTTATTGTTGTCTATTACACGTGGCCAGCCAAATAAAGTGTGATCAGCCATATCTCTTGCAAAGCTTTATCCGTTTAGGATAAGTATTGTTTAGCCAATGAGGAAAAGTTTTAAAGGTTATTTGAAAATTTTACTTACATTATTGCATTAAGATCAAATTAATAGATTACGTGATTCTGAGTTAATTAGAATTTACCAAAAGTTACCAACTGATTAAAACATAAGCATTGTCTGATTGTTTTTTAATACATTACATATAAATAATTTAAAACAGATTTATGCGAACATATATCATTATACTATACTATTACATTATACAGACTGCCTCCGTAGCCTAGTGGTATGGGCTTGTGCTTTAAAAACCAGAGGTCGTGGGTTCAAATCGTGCGGGGACTCAACAAATTTTCATTGTTGTTTCCTAGTTGGTTAGGGCAATTTGGGCCGATCACCCATTTGTCTGAAAAGTAAGATGATCCATGCGTCGGATGGGCATGTAACAAGTCGGTCCACCCACCAACCCGCATTGGACCAGTGTGGTGGGATACGGTCGAAAACCCCCTAATGGACAGGGGTGTATTAGGGGAGGCCTATGTCCAGCAGTGGACTATCACAGGCTGATGACGATGACGATATCATTATACTAAACCTGATAAGATTTGGAACTGATGAACATTGTAACCAATGGCCATACGTGGTGAATTTGGCAGTGTCATTGTGCATCTACTGCAATTATTGATGATTTGTCTCTGAGTCAATTGCTGAACGATAGCGATACTTCGTTGCTATAAGTTACACTGTTGATCAATTAAATGCCTTAATTTTGCGTCATCGTTTGATAGATGAATTGGCTAAATGATAACTTGGCTAAGTTATAATCGAAATATACCATGAAGTCATATAGTAATTTCTAAATTGTCATGCAGATGTCAAACATTGAGTGACAGTCGAGTAATAACAACAGCATACACAAAGCTGCTTCGTTTCAACTAACATTTATTCCAAGACTTTATTGGCTATACTATAGAATATAACTTTAAAAAAATCACACATGACGTGTACAATTCAGTTAAATGAATAAAGTGCCAATTGACTAAACGATCAGTTCGTTTGTCCAGATGAAAATGGACAGCCTCGTAAACAATCTTTTGGTTGTTTGTTTGAATCATGTTATGTGTTTAAGTTCGTAACTTGCAAAATAATTTACACTGATTGAAGCCGCACGTATTTTAATAAAAGAAACGGTTTGATTGCTAGGCTGATTATAATATCCCTTGCTTTTTACATTCCTGTAAAATTATTTCTCACAGTAAAATGAACGTTATATGAATTGCATTCTGTAGGGGATAATTATTTATTTAATTAGGGGAAAATTTAATTTTGCATTCAAAAATTTTAAGATGAAGAAGAAGATTTATGGGAGTAGTATATTTCAAGATCAGTTTGTAAACAATACTGCTTAAATTTTCTGAAATCTAATAAAGATTTCCTTAATAAAAAATTGCTGTATAAAATTAATTAATTAAATCATTTTAGCCCATTATAAAACACTGTTATTACCATTACCTAATTAAACGATCTTATCAAATAGTACTGAGACCAAGTTTCAATGTACAGGACCCAGCGTCTGCCATCCCGAAAGGTACTCTCCTTGCATTGTTGATCTCAATGGTGAGCTATGCTCTGATGGTGTTGATATCCGGTGCCGGAGCCTTAAGAGATGCCAGTGGAAATCTAACCGATATAATAACCATGAACGGCACAGTATTGGACTACAGTGCAGCAAGCAGCTGTGTCAACACTACCCTAGGATGTAAATACGGCCTTCACAACAGCTATTCGGTGAGTTTATAACGTTTATAGGTCCAAAAATAACAACCAAAGGATACTGGTATGTAATCAGAGTTTTTAAATAACTAATAACCATTGATGGCCAACTTCCGTACTGCATTTAGAAATTAAGTATACTGTGACAATAACGTCAGAGTTTGCATCGGTGTATACGTATGTATATAGATCTTCTTTTCAATGGAAACCGTCTAGCGGTAGCGTCATAACACTTCTTTATGTTCCGGCTTAAAGAGCACCGTAGCCATTCTTATTACTGAGAAAACAATACGTGACATCCGATACCGGAAAAATATGAAAATAAAAAGCAAAAATTTATTCTACCAATACAGAAAGAACATTTATTGTTAAATTTTAAAACAAATACAGTTATATTTGTCTATCTTTCTATCTTTCTCTCTCTATATATGTCGTTGCTCAATAAATAAATCAAATGTATCATTATCATCAGGTTATGCAACTGATGTCGGCCTGGGGTCCGCTGATATACGGTGGCTGCTGGGCTGCAACTCTATCCACCGCCCTGACAAACCTCCTTTCCGTGCCGAGGCTGATCCAGGCTTTGGGCGTCGACAGGATCTACCCTGGACTCATTTTCTTCGCAAAACCGTACGGACGCCACGGGGAGCCATACCGCGGCTATGTTCTGACATTCTTCGTCTCACTCGTGTTTCTTTTAATAGGTAAATTGTTATTTGGTTGTCACTGCTATGATTTGATAACTTTAAAGTTATGCTTCCAGACTCTTGAATATGGAAAGCTTCATCTAACACAGAATTCGCGGGAAGCTACCGTTCACACGAACTAGTTGGCTGACACTTTATGTTAAAAGTAAAGGCCCAGGTACAAAAATTACGTGAGTTAGGCATTCTTTAGTGTCTCGTTAGGATCGTCGACGATTAGCTTGCAAGCCGGGACGCCGATAATCTGGCGACTGTATTAATCGCTTGCTTGCCTCAGGTTTTAACAAGTTGATAAATTCTAATAGGTTTTTAAGCTTTATTTGAAATATCTGAAAATTTTTGCATATAGTATATTATTTCTGACGATAATTTCACATTCAGCCAAAAGCCGAACGTTAATTAAATAGTCCTTTAATCCAAGGGCAAAAAAGAACTAAACAGGTAAATACATACATAGGCCTCCCCTAATACACCCCTATCCATAAGGGGTTTTAAACAGGTAAATGCGTTGTTGAAAAATTTATTTGCCCTGGTTTTTAGTGTAAAAACACTGAGAAGCATATTTTTGTCCTTCTTCGATTCAACATTTTCCAACATTTACACAAAAACCAATATTAAACTAAACAACGAATTCCACAGCTGACTTGAACACAATAGCACCCCTCATCTCCAACTTCTACTTGGCGTCATACGCCCTCATCAACTTCTGCACATTCCATGCTGCCCTGGTACGACCTCTGGGCTGGCGGCCGACATTCAGGGTGAGTTGTATTCTTCTTTAGGTCTTTTAAACTTAAAAAAATCTATAAAGATACATTTTGAAAATTTTATGTTTTAAGAATATCATAAAATTAACTTACGTGAGAAGTGCGTAATGGTTAAGGTAAAACCTCTAGTCTCTGATCTGCACGAATATTTTCATCTAAATCTAGAAAAACATCGAAATATATTTGATTTGAATATAAGGATAATACGTAATATAGTAGAAAAAAGCCGTACTAAATTACGTCACCTAACGAAACAACTGAAGGCAACCAGGATTTTTTAGCATTTCCATATCTTTGAGCCAATTGGATCATCGACCTATGCATTTTTGACGACTAGAAATCAGTTTAAATACATAAATTATAAAAACAAGAGCGATTTAAAATAAACTTAATCAAAGTCTAACATGAACTTTTTGTAGACATGTTTAAAGAGTGTTAATACTAATAATAATAATACTGGATACTCCAGCCGTGTCTGGCTCGAGTGTCCAGTATTTGACAAAAAAAAGAAGAGGCTTCATTTAAATGCGAAATTAGAGTTTATTTA
This sequence comes from Lamproptera curius, assembly GCA_029286875.1. NCBI lineage: Eukaryota > Metazoa > Arthropoda > Insecta > Lepidoptera > Papilionidae > Lamproptera > Lamproptera curius. The sequence continues at coordinate 1,140,665 of JAGSMT010000079.1, forward strand.
TGTAAATTCCACGTGTTACTTGATTCAGGTATTTTCCACGAGATTCAAACCCACGACCTGCATTTCATTACGCGGGATTCTTAATCGCATGGCTAAGAGGTAGGTTAGTTGTGTTATAAGCTAAAATTGCCCAATGTTTTCTTGGCTAATGCACCAGTGATCAATGTACATGGTATAACATGCGCACTGTCAAAGCATACCATGCTTTTGGTGATTGGACAAATAAACTCGGATGAACTGTATCCAGTAATCTAATTTTAGTAGCTCATTGTACACTTTTATGTGCCGCATAAATAATAGACTTGAAATAATTATTGTTTTTTCAAACTTTCTATACTGAGTTAAGAAAATCAATAAACATTTTTAAAAATATATACCGATAAAACTGTTTTAAACGTACGGAATAAAAGATAAAAAAATATCAAAAAAAAAAAACAACTTTAATTTTTTCGCTTTAATTAATTTACGAAATTCATTTATATATAGATAACTTAGGATATAGGGCAAAATATTTCATTAAAAAATAATAGCAGAAAGAACTTGAAATGTTTGGTGGCACGGTGGTTACAAAATTACTTTACTGATAGCGTAAAGTTATAAGAATAACGCTGTATATTTAAATATGTGTATTGTTTCAGTACTACAACGTGTGGGTATCTCTACTGGGTTTCCTTATGTGCGTGGCTATCATGCTTCTCATCAGCTGGGTGATGTCATTGGTCACCTTTGCGATCTTCTTTACCCTGTACCTGATAGTCCACTATCGGAAACCAGGTAGGAACAACTTGTGTTTTATTAAATAAGATTTTTGGTTTAACATTACTGTGTTCCAGCGTGAAGAGCGCCATAACTCGAGTTAATAGTTAAAGGGACGCATTAAAAATAAACTCACGTCGTAAACAATACTCTGTTCCGGCTTGAAGGATATCATGGTCTTGTAAAGTCTATAAGAGACGATCCATGACAATTCAATGCTTTGGGCGGTGATAGCTTGTGGTTTTCTTTCATTTCTTTTAGACAGTACAAAAGAGTAATTATAACCGATTATTAAATATTTTATTTAAACGACTGCAACTCATTATTAAGTAGGAAACAAGAACATCATAGATTTGTTACTCCGTTGTGTTATAACCCACGACCTTAGTTTTATGTATACCTATGTTATATAAACAACATTATCTTAAGGCATATACAGTTTTATGGTCCTTGTTAAAAAGCATGCGTTTTTATAACAAGGTCATTGCTTTACGACTAAAAAAATTACATTAGATTACGTTCATGTAAATTCTATCTCTTATTTCTCGCTGTACCTATAGTTGCATTAGTAGATGAATGATATCATGAACAGAATTTCGAAAATTTATCCTTGACTCCAGACCTAATCGATCCAGTAAACAAGTGGTACGAAAAGCAACTGGCGGCTTATCATTAAGAAGTGGTAGTTGTGCAATCGGTTACACACCGGGCCATTCGCTTGATCTGCGCACACGTGTTTGTGCAAGTGCATGCGCGGAAATAGACCGAACGAGTGTTGACTGAAAGCTAAATGCGTCTCTATGAATTATTGCATCATTATCCCCGAGCGTGTTCGCCCTACGTAGGGATGTACTTACTAATTTAAGAATTACACGAATCATGTTACAACACTGCTTATATTATTACCTTCAGAAGGAGAGGAGGAAAAAGAAATGTACTCGTGTTTACACGTAGGATTATAGTATGCACTATTATATCAGCATAGTTGGCTGATCTCTCATATAGATCGGGCGCCGGTGTCGAAATTGATTTGGAGGATATTACTAGTAATATATAATAATAAATATATATAATAATAAGAATACCGTTACTTACTCATATTGATTTATTTTAAAAGGTTATTTTTTACCTGATTGGGTAGATCAATATTTTCAATAGAGTTAAGCCAATAAAGGGATAAAATTTACGTAAGCAAAGTCCAACGTCAATTAAACATAAATGTGACTTTTAAAAAGCCTGCGAATCGCCAATAAAGAGGCATTCGCTTCAAGCGCTAATTTGACTACATTATAGTTATTGCTGTTAGGTAGCGCTTAAATTTACTCATGCCCAATGTCTTACCGTTTTTAATCTTGTTTACTGGGATATCTTCAGTAATGAGAAATGTGAAGTAAATTTTTTTCAGTTCTATTACATTAGATGTCAACTACCTGTTTCAATTACTAACTTTATAATAAAAAGTATCGCAATATTTGAATTTGTGCTAAAAGTACATGCTATCGAAACAAAATATCGGAACGACCCTAGTGTGTTGCGTAAATTTACGTTCGCGTAAAATGTGAAACAAGTCATGATTCGTAACGAAACAATTCGTCCAAAAATAACATTCACAAAACCAATATCTGTGCTCTGTACAAAGCTTGCAACTCAATCCAAATATAGGAATCTATTAAAATAAAAGCTTTATAGCACATTTCCATAACAAATCGTACATTAATAAATATGTGAAAGTGCCGATTTACCTCTGCCCAAATTATCATGTAGTGACATGATAATTTGGGCAGAGGTAAATCTTTTTACCACATATTTATAATATAACTTTTAATGAGAGTTATCAATATCTATCCTCTTCAACCCAAGATAATGAACTGTTTTCGATACGTGGTCTACATCGTATACACTTGAAGACATTGTCGCTCTAAAGCGGCCGATGACAGAGGTGCCTTTAAACCGGAACATAATATGTTTTCACAATGCGGCTTTCCACGGTAATATGCACGGGAGAGGTATTTGTACCCGGCGAGATATAAAATAATATCGCTGCCCATAGCCCAATCCGTCTCGGAATTGATGCGAATATCGTAACCCATTGCAACGTTGTGGCGTCCTACATAGTTCCTATAAATTAATAGTCACCGAGATGTCAATCACAGAGTGACAAACTAACAACAACTCTTTTCGTTTCTTGTGGCCATTCCAATTCTTATTTGGCCCTCATACATGGCGTCTTATTTTGTTGCTGTAGTTTTATTGATTAGAGTGACGAAACGAGCATTAAGTCTAAGCAGCGTAAGAATCCCTTGCAGCCATGTGACATGGGATGTTATTTCCTTTACCCAGTATTTACCCTCGCTACGGTGTCCTGTAAGCCGGAAGGAAATCGTATTTACAGTCTACTGATTTCAAGTAGAAATAGACACCGCGGTGGTATAACTCCAGACGGTCCTCTGTAAAGGGAAACCAGAAGACCTGTCACCTTCAAAACCATCATTCGAACTATTATATTCATAATCATTTTAATTATATTGTAGACGTGAACTGGGGCAGTAGCACACAAGCGCAGATGTACAAGACGGCTTTGTCCAGCGCTCATAACTTAGCCAGAACTGGGGAACACGTGAAGAACTACTGGCCTCAGCTACTAGTGCTGGCCAGTAGACCACACCATCGACCAGCTCTGGTCGACCTAGGCCACCTTATCACCAAACCGGGATCTCTGATGATCGTCGGGGATATATCGCAGGTCGGTATACATTTTTGTAGGTGGTAGTTACAGGCCATTTTATTTCTAGATTTTGAAACGGATTTTTCTTAGGTAACAAGAAAACTATGTTAATCAAGGTGAAACTAGTTCTCCAGTGGAGAAAGACAGTCAAATAATCAACTAATAGCAAAGCCCAACGCTGCTTTGTTGCTGATTTCTTCGGTATACACTATAAATATTTTTATACATTAAGTATCATACATGAAAGTTGTAACTTATCTTTTTTAATTGTTTAACTAGTTTTACCTAGCAGTGGTATCCATATTTTATTCTTTTATCAATTTTAATTCTTTCAAATTTCAAATCGATTTATATATTAAATAAATTAGTTCAACTACTTAACTCCAAAGGCTTGCTACGTTTTAATTGTTGTTGATACACTAGATACTTAGTTTAAGGCTACAAACTGTATTTTAATTAACACCCAGTTTGATACTTCTAATATAGCATTCATTTAATGTAAACACTTGTTCTAGACCTTAATCATATGTTTCGACTGGTCGGAATAAATACTTGTTCGGTAATTGCTTAACTGCATTCACTTTTAAAGACCTCTACCTGTTAGTTTGTAGTTAAGAAAACAACTATGTTTACAGCAATGAAATAGTATATTTATTATAATTTCAACTACACTCTATAACATAGAGATAAGTAAAGCTTTCATTGGATTAAATCAGGTTAAATATATTTCCAGTTTATATGGTGCTTAGGTACCCCATAATGAACGCATCTTCTGACGCTATTTGCGCTTGACTTTTCATAAGTCATTCTTTTATAATTTCATTAATATTATTACTGTCATTTATGGTCTTCGTTAAATAAAATATTATTACTTTTCGAATATTAAACCCATAGACATTATCAGAAAGTTTTCAATTCATAATGTAATCTTTGCTCAGTTTTTTGGGTTAGCTTAAAAAATAATAAATTTACTATAAGACAAACGAAGTCTTAAAACAATTTCATTATGAATATTGCCTGGTTAACTCCGCATAAATTTTAAAATTTATAGTAAACACATCTCAGATTGTTAAGATAATTGTAACAATATAATATAGATTAAATTGTCCACTCCTTTAGCAATGCAGAGAATAAGCAATATCATTGGAATTATATATGAAGTACGTCCATTGTTTTGTTATACAGATAATAAACTATTTATTATATGTCTTCACCAACCAAACAATGGACAAGCTTTTCTAACGGTATTAACTCTTCATGAATAAACTATTTCACGGGTTCAAGGGCGTTAAATTTAAATAACAATATTATGATATTTCAAAGCTTTAGCGGCCATATATTATATACAAAGTAGTTTTATTAAATTATGTGCAGTGTTCATGTAATTTAACATCAGAAGTATATTAATTAAAGAGTCCTTATACCTAATCAATTTTAAAATTCCCCGTTTTTCCAACTTTATCGATAGCAGAATAACCAATATATTTTTGGCCATTATAATTAAAAGGAGATAATAGGAAGCTGCTATATAAAACTGATGACGGCCGTTTTTAAAAATGGATGCCTTATATTCCATTAGCCAAAATTATTATTATTCTTAGGTTAATATTATGTGTTTTTATCCGCCATTGCTTACATTGCAAGTACACTTATTAAACTACATTAATATAAATATGGTTCATATGCTTCATGGTTTTAAAACGTGTGGATAAAATAAAATGTTTCTATCAAATTTCTTAAGATATCGTAATTTGTTTAAATTGCAAGGATATATGATTATTAAGTGAATTTTATTCATTACTGAAGTACCAGTAATTTTAATATATAAATTTCTGGAATATTTACCAAGCGGCCTTTTTTCAACCTTTATTATCGTCATCATTCATACGCATAATTCTTTCCTAAGGATTTTTAATAAATTATCGCAATCAAGATACATTTTATGGATTAAGTCTCGTTTAAGCAAAACGGGTATAATAAAAATTTAAATAATCAGTGTCTACGACGAATGCCTTATGGTATGTCTTAGTGAATTAATTATTGGTTAAAACATTTAGCACCACCATTAGCGTTTTGTCGTTTTAACGTTGAATAGTACAGACGTAGTCTACAGCGTGTCCATTGAGTATCAATTTACATTGGTTATCACTTATCAGAACGGTATATTATATATTATATATATTTACGTGTACTCATATATATATTTATGCATATGTATCTATATCACAATATATATTGTTTTATTTATAGGTATCTTTTATATCTATGTTTAACTTATATTTAACCGTTACCTTCTCTTCTTATTTTAATTTATCTCTGCACCACCTTAAGGTTGACTGGGAGAAAATGCCTATGGCATTAAGTCCGCCTATGTACAATTAGTGCTTAAAGTGTAAATAAAATAAATAAATAAATAACTATAATACTGCTAGCGTACCAAAATGCGGGAGACGTGCGCCTAAACAAAATGGTCATAAACCTATCGTTTCCAACTTTTCCAAACGCCCAATAAAGCCCAAACTGGCTTTGGCATTAGAGTATATTCGTTTTCTCTATTCTGATATCGAATTAACGTGACCAAAGGTTTTATATCTGTCTCAATTGGCGCCAAATTTTCCTGTTATTGAAACCGAAATGACGTCAGTGTACCAAATTGTCTCGTATTGACATCATTCTATAGTGACGCTTGCCTAGAAGCAAAACAAGTCACGAGCTTCTTGCTTCTCATCAGAAATTGGCACTTGAATCGGCAATAGCGTAATATGACAAACAAAGTTTGTTGTCAAATGTTAATGACACCAAAACCAAAAGTATTCTTGTATTTCGCAGCCATGTTCCATTCCCCGCGATATTATATCTATAAGAGAGACTGACATGTTGGCGTATAGTATAAAAAGAATTTCCTCCTAATTATTCTGAAAAGTTCGTATTAACCGTGCTCTCTATTTAAGAGAGCTTCAGTGCATATACATGTCTATATTACATAAAGACAATAGGTATTTTTACAATTGAGACTAAACAATATAGTTTCATATTAACGGATATGAAAATGTCGCTCATTTAATACGATTATAAAGTAACAGTTCGGGTGTCATCGTACTCACATAATGGTCCGAGTTGTCCCAAAGGAAAGTAATATCTCACTTGCGTTTTCGACTCAACCCACTGTCTATCGCTTTTAAAAAAAACACAAATTACCGGCTAAATTGATTCTAATATCAATCGCAGAGCAAGATGTCATACAAGGAGAGAGCGAACCGAGCGAGGGCGGCGGACGAGTGGCTGAGGGGGCGGAAGGTGCGCGCCTTTTATACTTCGGTGGGAGGCTTCGGGTTCGAAGAGGGGGCGAGGGCGCTGATGCAGGCTTCAGGTGTGGGAAGACTGGCGCCCAATGTTCTGCTGATGGGCTACAAAGCAGACTGGACCACCGCCCCCGAGGCCGACCTGGTCTCATACTTCAACGTGCTGCAGTAAGTGATCTTTCTTATTACCTGGTCTAAATAGCATGTTTGACTTATGTTGTTTTTTACTTCTTTAAATGAGAGAGTAGAGTTTAGAACAGATAACAGAGCCAATTTGTTGTAAGCAACCGTTATATTGTTGTCATTTGAGTAATTGCCAAATCCCTAGTATTGACCAACGTCAAATTCTGGGCATATTCGTAAAATACTATTGTGTGGTGGGTTTGCAGTTTGACCCGAGACTTTGTTTTTATAAATATCAGGTCCTATTCTAACGTTTAAGCATTGTATATTCTTTAAAGAACTTTACAAACAAGTTGTTACGTTATTTTATCTCATTTACGATGTAAACTATTCTACTAAATCATTATGAGAACCTAGAGATCCGAATCTGTTTTCATTATCGTAGAGTCTATAAGTCTTCATAAGCACTTTATAACGCCAAGCGTACATTAATCCATAATCTGGACTTTGAACTACCAGCACCGCTTTCGAGACGCGTCTTGCCGTTGCCATGGTGCGAGTGGCCGGTGGCCTGGACTTCGGAGCCGTGGCCTGTGAGGAGGCTCCCTCCAGGGGCCTCACAGCCACCTCCAGCAGCAGCGCAGAGCTGAGGGTGCGCGCGGCGAACATCCTCCACGCTGACTCCGACCTGGACATCCGTGGGCTGCACCCCGACTCCCAACCCTCAAGTCGGCACAATCTGAGTAAGATCATCGTTTCGTTTTAAAGCTTGCGCTGTCTCTATATGGTGTACATCCAAAATATTTTTGTATAAAAATCCTTAAACTGGAATTAAAATGATAACATCCGCTTGCTATAACTAGCTTCCGCCTGCAAATCCACGCGCATAAATGTAACAAAATTTTAAAACATACGATAAAATTTTTTATAAGCATATCATTATTCAGTTTTATAAATACCTTTCTATTAGTTTTGGTGTTACATTTGAACGAACATTCATACTCGCAAGATTTTAACTTCCTTTGTAAGATATGTAGGATAGTGGGTTAAGCTTTCGTGTAATTAAAAGAAATAACCGTTTACAGACTTACTCTCATTGACCACTTCCCGCTCATTTACGATATCAGAAAAGAGCGACGCTAAAGACAAGAAGAAAGATAAGAAACCTTTGGACTTCCACAAACAAATCGTGTACAAGTCGTCATCCGGGCTCGAATTGTCAACGGAACAGCTTACGCAGATGACGATTTTCCAAAGAAAGCAGGTGAATATAATATTTATGGCTATTTAATCATCCTCGAGCCATTATGTCCATTATGTCCAATATGTGCCAATATGTCGTTAACCTTATTCGAACCCACACTTAATAGTGTAAAAGTTACTTAACAGTTGTGTATTCAACTTCATCATCGGCTTTTATTAAATATTAACAGATTAAAAATATTATGAGAATTTACCTATTTTATTTAATAAGAATTTACAACCGTTTTTAAAAATAATCATGTTTCACAAATATGTTTGTTCCGATTAAATGAATTTTGATTTTATGTCCAAGTTCTTCTTTACCAAAGAAGACATGAAATTGATCTAGACGCTGCAATTTGTAGCAAGGAATTGGCGCAAAAAGTTTATCTAGCTTTCTTATTGTTACAGAGATGTTAATGTTCTTCTTTCTATGGGTTACATTGTTTAAGTCAATCCTAAGGATAAGTATTGCGATAGACTTGTCGTTATCCTTTCGTTTTTTTACGAAACTGCTATATACGGATTTTTACACGTTCATTTTGTAAAAACAAAAATGATGAAAAAGCTTTACCTCGACTTATTTCACTAAAATGGCATAAATTTTTACAGAATAATCAGCAAAAGTTGTCAGCAAGTGATTTTAAGGCAGAGTTCATGTAGCACCGATCTTTTAGCAGGAGAATGTGTCATATTTCTTTTACATATCTAATTATTGAATTATATCATTGAAGAAATTAATTTGTTTAAATCCTTCTATTTCCAGGACAAGGGCACCGTCGACGTGTGGTGGTTGTACGACGACGGAGGGCTGACAATCCTTCTGCCGTACATCATCTCGCAGCGCTCAAGCTGGTCCAACTGCAAGCTCAGAGTCTTCGCACTCGCCAACAGGCACCACGAGCTGGAACTAGAGGAGAGGAAGTAAGTTATCGACTGGATATTGTATCTCATCTCGTCAACCGACTGTGATAGTTTACTGCTGGACATAGGCCGCCCCTATTACACCCCTTCGGCTTTCGGGGATTTTGGACCGTATCCCACCACGCTGGTCCAATGCGGTTCGGTGGGTGGACCGACTTTTTATATGTCCATCCGACGCATGGATCATCTTACTTTCAGATAATTGGGTGATCGGCCCAAATTGCCCAAACCAACTAGGAAACAATCATGAAAATTTGTTGAGTCCCCGCAGGACACGAACCCACGACCTGCGGTTTCAAAAGCGGACGCCCATGCAACTAGGCTATGGAGGCAGTCTAGTCAGTATACCTTCTTCTATATCTAACGTTAATTGCCAATTAAATATTGTAAAGCTACTCTTATATTTTTGAAGTTATACTTTTTGGCGCGTTAAGGAAAAATTATCAGAGTAATTTTTATGATGTGGTAGCACACCGTCAGTAAAATTGACATCCTGAAGCTAGCTATAGTCAAATGATAACTGTATTCACGATATTTATTATTACAAACGATAAATAAGGCGGGAGAAGTAAAACTCATAACGGTTTTAAATAAAAGTTTGTGGACATTTCGCGAATTGTTTGCAACTTTTTTAAGTACTTATTATTTGTTATTTATCTGCAAGATTACTAAAATTGTTGCACAGTGGCCAATACATTATGATACAATTTTGTCACAGCATGGCGAACCTGTTGGCAAAGTTCCGTATAGACTACTCATCCCTGACAATGGTTCAGGACATAACGGAACCTCCTCAACCGGAGACTAAGATCCTGTTCGATGAGACCATCAAGAGATTTACGGACGATAATGCGAGCGAAGGTAAACTATACAAAAGTTAATCTATCCAAAAGTTTAGTTAATGTCTCCTATAAAATATATATTCTTTATCTATTTTGACTTCTGTACCTTCTCTATCTTCCTTAAGTAATACATATAAGAAATTTTAGAATATCTTAAACTATAAGGCGTCGAAACTTGAAATGTACCGATAATATTTTGAATAGAATTAAGCTAAGAATATTTTTATTAACAAATATGACTGTAATATAATACTAAATGCAATTTAACTATAGTAAATACTGTTGATACATATGAACTTTGCAATAGTTTTTTACAATATAACGCACAAAGTAATGCACTTAAGATGTCCTTATAAATGACTACAAAGACTTCACGTTCATGATGTTTCTACGGAGATACTTAAAAGAAGAAGCAAGAAAATCTTTAAGATTATAATACGAAATTTACTGTTTTATTAAAATCATAAAACATCATGCAGGATATTATAATAACAGCCGAATCCACATCCAATCGAGCAGGAACAAGTCCTTCAATATAATATATAAACAAAATAAATCCTATTTGTTGTCAGAATGCCGTATAAGTGAATCGGAACTAACCACGTTAGCGGAGAAAACTAATCGTCAATTAAGATTGCGCGAGCTGCTCTTAGCAAACTCGAGGGACGCACGCCTGGTCGTTATGTCGCTTCCCATGCCGAGAAAGGTTGGTATATTATATACTGAAATTAAAAAGATCTAAAGAAATGTATATAAATACTTTTGTTAAACTAATTGAGTAACACGTCGTCGTCGTCTCTCATTGGTGAATTTCGTACCGGGAATCAATTGTAACGCGCAAAGTAAATATATATGGTAATTATAATTCCTAACACAGTACGTATAAGTACAGAACAAACAAAATGTTGCCCATGATTTAATTAAATTTTAATTTCTAAAACCTTTTTGAAATCAGAACGCAACCAAAGGCGACCAATAGTGTTTATTGTAAAGCAGAAGATGCATTATCAAATACAACGCTATAAGGAAAGCTTTCAATTATAATAGAAGTTTAAAACCTTTTCCAGCGTCGTGCATGTTCCGTACGTATCCAAAAATCCGTAAAAGGTTTTAAACAGCACTTATATGTAACTGCAGTCATATTTTTTCATATAATATTTTGAAATCATTTGAAATTTAAGTCATGTTTTCATTTAAAAAATGTATTGAATATTCTCTAATAAAACAGAATTTGTTGATGTCCAGGGTTCAATCTCGGCCCCTCTCTATATGGCGTGGCTAGAGATGATGAGTCGGGACCTTCCGCCGATGCTCTTCGTACGCGGGAATCACACTTCTGTTCTCACATTCTATTCATAACTTAACAATTTCTAGGGTGAGTTTATTAAAATAAACGTAAAAGTTTTTAAACTTTAAAAAAAAAACAGAAACATATAAGAAAAAACCTTTTTGAAGAACTACATGATGTAATCCCAATAAAAGTACATTTTGTACAATCTTTTAGCGTACGTCAATTGTAAACAACGCTAAAGTTTGCCAGTTACCTACCATAAAATCAAAAAAAAATAAGATCTGATATTTATGAATATAACTTATATATTTTAGAGTTGACATATGCTATCACTTACCACACGAAAAAGGAACTATCCTTATCCTCAGATTTTGCAGGTATCAAATCTGTTCATTATCTAACACGTTAACTAAAGTCTCAGGTTACCTAAAACCTTGATTAACGTGTTTAATAGTCAGTCAAACGGAATGAAAAGAACGGATATTTGTCAAAATTATTGATTTATTCACAAAATAATAATCTTTATTTCCTTTAATTAGTTGGTATGTCTTTAAACTTTCTTATCAGATTGTCTTGCATTAGAAAAAGTAGATTGTGAATATAGTACAAGTTATTTTTCTGGTAAAATTTTATCCCTAAAGTATACCAAGAATGTTACCGTTTTTCAAATATTCATAATTTTTTAATAGTTATTCTACAAGAACCAGATATTTAAATATTATAACATTGTTAAATGTTACACAAATTTGTTGTTGTTTTTTAATTGATAAAATGATTTGGGGCAGTTGAGCAGGTGCAGTTAACAGCTATAATTTGTATAATATCAAAAAGTTAGAATTTTGCAAGTGTATCATAGATACTAATAAAACAAGTTTTAAGCAACAAATGTCAAAAAATCGATATTGTAATTTTCTTTTCATTTAATATTTTTGTTCTATTTTATACAAATATTTTACATGGAATCTCACGTTTAATTAATGTAATACCGGCTTGCATATAGTTTCTATATAACTGTTTACCGGTTGAGAAATAAAAATGAACGATTCATCGGCTACTGACTGGATCTAAGTTATATAGTTTAACAGTATGAATATAGATATTAGTTACGTTTACCATTGTTTTAAATGTTTAGTTAACAATAAAGTATTCAATTACATCATTTGTTTATTTAGTAATATTTTAACAACCAAAGTACATCACCAGTACTGTTAGTTTCGAAGTAGGTACTTGTACATTCATGGTTTAAAAGAATGTTAGAGCATTTTAAGGGAATATTTGTGTAGCGATAAGTGTGTGTTTAGCGTAAGCTTAAATAAATGTTGTTTCGTGGATTGGTCATCAAAGATGTCTTTTTTTAATTTTGCGTGCGAGATTACTATTTAGTAGTTTAATTATTTCGTTTCATAAATAAAATAAAATTTTCAACTGAATGTAAAAGTATTATAAATGGGTAAAGAAAAAATTACAACTTATTTGTGTCATTGATTAAGAATTGTACACGTTCTTTACATAGAAATGTAACAGAGTAGTGTAGGTGTACTTTTTTGACATTTATTTTAAAGTAAAATTGTTTACGAAACATGTTATTAGGCTCGACTAGCTATTAATATTTTTATTTATTATGTGCCTTCGAAATACTTAAATGATTATAAACTATGCCTAAGAATATACTTTTTATTGTTATAGTAACTTATCAATTATGTAGTACTTTACCGTATTGATATTTTTATTTGAAAGACAACACGTGTTATTTTATTCAATAAATTATTATTATCCCAAACTTTTAGTTTTATTTTTGTACCTAATTTCAATTTATTATATTTGTGTTTTGTGTGGCCTTATCTCCCATATACGATAAAGTAATATGTTTGCACACGGAATACCTGTCTGTATAATACCGTATTGTTCAGCCAATAATTGGAAACCTATGGCCACCATTCAGTCCATCAAAATCTCATCAATCATCACAATCGACCCATAAATAACAGAACAAATTAGATAATAGGGACATAGACATAGACATAGACCATAGGAGGGAAGAGTGCATGGTTTATCAAGCCGTGCATTACCACCCGTTACCTATAATGCACAGCCACATTAAGTATGTACGAACTGATAACATTTATATTTAGACGTACATTTTTGGGTCGTACATTATTATTGCCGTTCTAATTGCGGAAATTCCGACGTTTTAGGAAGGTGACCTTATTCCTTAGGGAAAAAGAACACCAAAGTCACACATTCGCGCTCCCGAATGAGCGCGTATTTAGGACTGTGGTCAAAGGGCTGCCTAAGGAGATCCCATGCGCGGAGATAACTTCGGCAATAAAAGAATTAGATATTCCCGGCCTCTCGGTACAACGCATGTACCACCCACGCACCAAACGCCCTTACGGCATGGTGCTGGTTACGCTAGAGCGCTCCAAGGAAGGCAAGCGCATTTATGATGTCGAGCAACTATGTGGGATCGGCCGTCTCTCTTTTGAGCGGCCTCATTCTAACGGTTTGCCAGGGCAGTGTCACAACTGCCAAGTATTCGGCCACGCTGCGCGGAACTGTTTCGCCCGCCCCCGTTGCGTTATATGCCTCGGGATCACGGCACCGCATCCTGTCCCAGACCAGGACAAGAAGTCCTCGCCACTTTTGAACCTCCTGCGTGTGTTAGCTGCCACAATCCCGGCCACACTGCCAACTACCTCGGCTGCCCTAAGGCGCCAAAGCGCAGAGTCCCTGCAATCCCGAGGAAGCCTCTTCTGGGCGACCAACCCTATCAATACCATTCCCACCCTCCGTCCTTCCAACGCTGGCAGTTCCACCCGCGTGGCAACAGCCAGCGCCGGAGCCGACTCCGAGCGCACAGCGGCCCCCGCCGCTTTAAAGAGCCAGCATGCTAGCCATAGCAATGGCAGCACTTAAATCGTAAATTTCTTAAATCGCTGATCTTTTAATCTAGACTTCTAGACTAGACTTCTTTTAATCAAGATTCTTTATGAAATGCGGACCCAAGTAAAGCAGCGAATTATACGAACTCAGCAAAAGCTGCAACTTATTATTTTGGGAAAATTTAGAGTATAAAATATTCTTTTTTTGCTAAGTACCATTAATTACTTGAAATTTATAACCTAAAAATTGTGTTAAAATAAATACTACAATTACTGTAAAATAAAATAAAATTAAGCACTAGATAGAACATATCATCTGGGAATGGTTTTTAGTAGAGTTGCCACGAAGAATAATTTGACCTAATACCCAATTAATTTTTAATTATTCGGCCACCGAATATTTACCACGAAGTAAATGATTGTCGAGCGCGTTAACAATAAGACCAAGACGAGTGGCAACTGATCATAATAAACGTTTGCTAAAGTTTATCTCTCATCTCTCGGGATTAAAGTGTATAGTAGGAGATTATTTTCTGAAGGTGATATAAAAAGTGAAATCGTTTGTAACCCACAAATGCTGAATAGTTTACTTTTTTCCGTCACCGCTTTTCACACAACAAATTTACTTACATAATTTATTACAGTTTTGTAATTTTGATGAATCCAATATTAAGTAATAAGACGTGTCTTTTTCATGATTTGGTATTCGGTACTCGGCCTAATAGTACATATTATTTGGCTGCTGCGACTGATGAAATGCTTATATTTTTTACTAAGAAAACCTTTAGACCGTAACGATTATTTAATAATATTATTACTTGGAAGTAATCAAAACTAAATAGTAAAGACATCGGCATGGTCTGTTATTTAATTCCTGCTTTACTTTTAAGCGGACACCTTTATTAATAATATAGTATTATTGGCCCAAATCGTTGATAAACTAATCGGATCGGCCGTCTTTGCGTTCATTGAAAAAGGCCTATGTCCAGCAGTAGACTTTTCACCATCTTTATTATACTTATATACTATATTGAAATTATAATACGAGGGAATGAAATAAACAAGTCATTCGGCTAAAATTTTTATTCGTATTGTAAACCTAAACATTGCGTTGTGTAGAATGTAATGAAAATTGCAGGAACTATATGTTAGCGTTGTCGTTCAATCGAAATTCATTACGAATTCATTTTTGTACTGAAATTACGCTTTATTATAAAAACTATCAGCACGTCCGTCTTTATATTTTTAACATACAGAGAAACAGCTTACATTAACTAGCTACGAATAATATGTGAGCCTAATACGTGCGCATGTTGCATGTAAACGTTGAAAAAATGGGCAAATGTCGTTTCATACACACTATAATCTTTACTAATGCTCATTTATTCAATATAGTTTTGATTCATTCATTTCATACAAGGTACAATCCAATAATTACGTGAGAACACTCCAATGAAGGTATAATCCAATAGTTACATTATGGGGGGGGTCAACGAAATGTGACAAGCATGCCTTTTTGTATCTATAAAGCTGTGACAAAAAAGAAGAAAGCCAAAAACCTTCTAAATTCGTGTGACGTAATATGTAGATGGTCCTCAATAATATAAAAAATACAATAAATCAGGATCAGGTTAAGCTTAATGTTTCGACAATATGGCGTCTTGGCATCTATTATAAAATATCCCGCGAAAAATATTCTTCAATAAAAATCCATCTAATAATTAAAAGCAGATATACTATTAAATAAAATAAAATCATTAATTTAATTAGTAACACGGAAATCTCACTTAAAGTCACTTTACTAAAATTATATTTTCATAGTATACACTTTAAAAAGTGTATACTGAAATTAAAATCTTAATAATTTTACGCAAAAAAGCATCCCATTCAGAAATGGTGCCCATAAAAGCTTAATAAAAACCATGTTTTTTGTTTCAAAAAGAAATTCTCAATGCACATATAGTCGCAATGACAAAAATATCAAATTACAATATTTGTTACCATACTTATCTAACAATAAAATTACATACAAACATACTCATCAAAATCAAAAAGGAAAGATCGATCGAATCTCTGAATTGGTTCAATAGAAATAAACAAAGTCAAAACACTTCACCAAAAACGTATATAAAATACATAGAAAGATATACAAGTTGCATTCGGGACAACGCGTTCAGAACAAATTGGTGCGAGGCGAGAAAGATGTAATATTATATTTCATTTATAGAAATCAAGTAACAAGCGATAATGTCACAAGCACACACACAGGACGCCTTTTGGAAAATTGTTAGGAATAAAGCAGCTCTGTGCGCTCATCTTTCGCTATTCATACAACCGGCGCTGACTGAAATATTTCATATATGCGTGATCTATATAAGATAAGGAAATTTATGAACAGATCACTGGCTAAGCAATAAAAATGGCGCGAAACATGTGTTGTTCTTATTTCAAAACTCCGCACGATTAATTCTAACAGCGTTCCATCAAAAGGAACGACTTACCGCCACGAGTCGCTATGTAAGTTTACTCACAAACAACCAACATCCCTCGACGCAGAGCACGAAATCTATAATGACGAAGCGACGAAACCAAGTTGAACACTAAACAGCCGCAAAACAAGCACGAAAGCACTGTGAGCCATCACAAACATTCAAATACTAACGCCGATAAATACAA
Organism: Lamproptera curius; assembly: GCA_029286875.1. Classification (NCBI taxonomy): domain Eukaryota; kingdom Metazoa; phylum Arthropoda; class Insecta; order Lepidoptera; family Papilionidae; genus Lamproptera; species Lamproptera curius. Next base: position 1,157,428 of record JAGSMT010000079.1, read on the forward strand.
GTGACAATACGAAAGTGTGCGAATTGTAGCAAGCGAATATCGAATACCGAGTGCGGTGCGAAATAAACAATCGTGCAGAAATCGAGACGGTGAGGAAAAGGTGCTTTCAATAATTCCACTACGTGTTTTTTTTTTTTTTTTTCTTTCTGTTCGGTTATCTAAAACACCGCGTACTAAATACACTCTCACCACTTATTCGATACAGACAGTCGGACATGTTACGAGGGGCGGAACGCTCTCATGCCGGAGCCGTGACTCCGCCATTCGAGTATTCCGCCACTCACGACGCCGTGACAAAGTGGCGTCGCGCGTTCACTAACTATTTAATATCAGCTGACACGAATCACGCACTTTCAGCAAAGAAAAATATGTCAAAACACTACAAACGTTTATCGACGACATGCGACTAGTGAAGACAACTCTACCCCGACCGTTATGCGAAGATGATACGCCCTCACACCGTCGTATACGTTTATATACGGGACGGAGCGCGCCTACGGGACCGTTCCAATGTAGGAATCAGCGATAATTTCTGACACAGATATATTTTTCAACAAATATCGATTTTTTAATGCGCAGATTAAAAATATCGAGACATATAAAAATCTATATTCGATTTAAATTCCGAATGCGAATTACAGCTCGTTTAATAGGAAATAGCGTTCAGCAAAGTTTTTATTGCAATCGGCATCATGTTCTTACCACACAGCCACGTTATCGTAATATAATAAAAAACATCTATTTATTTAATTTCATAAACATCGATATAAATTTATTAACAACATTATTCATAAGGCATTTAACAGCGAATCCAAAAATTTTACGTGGCGTTCATTTTAGACTAATTTCCTCCATATATTTCGACACTACAAATTTAGACTCCATATATAAGGGTCCTAAAATACCAATCCATCTATAATTCCGAACGTAACTAAAAAAACATAACGACACATAAAAAGCGACAAGAGTCCACTAAGTTCCCAACATCAATGCGTCATTACTATATCGCTTATCCCTAATTCGGTCGACCTGATCTAGAACTAGAGAGCAGCCTAAAGGCCCGTGTCGAAGGCAAGAAAGCCTTATGTCTATAGTAACAAAGTCGATATTGCAATAACTGGAAGTTTTATAACGGAAGACCTGTTTGAAACGCTATGAGTTACGGCTTAATACTAATATTGCAAGGCCTCGAGTGTTATACGACAATTTCTTGATATTATCACGACGGGTATGCCTTATTCCTTACGGTATAAAGTCTATAATGCATTGTCAGTTGTTTATTACAAGTAAAAGTCTGAAGAAGAGTTAGGTTAATAACCTAAAAATGCTTTTAGACGTAAGACCCTTTTGGTTTTTAAGTATGCCTCAAGTGGCAAAATAAAAGAGATTAAACATGATCCTTCAACGTTAAGACAGACATTTAATATCACGAAGGATCTTTCGTAAAAGTTAATATTGCAGTGGATTTAAAAAACAGATAGGAGACTTTAGATACAAGGTCCAAATTACTCATTACTTACGCCGTAAGTTAGTAGAACTATTATGCATCCTAGTTGTTCTTTCAGACCGACATAAGGTTAATTTTTTATTGTTATTTTTGCCATAAAACTCTTGTCACATTGCAATTTATTTGGACATAAACCACTAAGTCGGTTTTACCATTGCAATCCCTCTTAATACAATAGACCGATATTACATTGCTTTTTAGTTATACACAAAGGTGATATTAATATATAGCGGTTGCTTCGTTGGACTTTAGACTTTATGTTTTAAATAACAAGGTCGACATTAGATTAATACGTCTGTTTCAAGACACAATGGAGATCGTTCTACTTTCAATTATAAGCCTTAACACACATAGTCGATAATAATTGATTTTTCTGTTATAAGACAATTACAATAGCGATTGCAATTATCCCTTAATGACATAGACACAAATGCGATATTACAATGGCAGTTGTCTCGTTAACATTTTCGAGTTTTGTTATTAAAACACAAGGTCGACATTTATCAATTCTTCTGTCATAAGAAAGTTTCAATACAATTGCAGTTCGTACAAAGACTATCGATTCAACGCGATATCATGATGGCAAATACGTTTGGCTTTGACAAGTCTTAGAACACACCGTCGACATCAGTCGATTCCTGTTTTATGACACGACAACTATTAAATATATATCCAAATTAATTGCAGTTACTCCTTAAGACTATAGACACAAGGTCCGTCTCAGTACCAGGTCGACATTTCACGTCGGACAGGCCCTATTCCTATGAGCACAAGGTCCATTTCACTCGACACGCGATGGACCTTATAATCATACGCATAAGGTCCATTTGGCGATGTCCCGTGGCGAGGGCGCGGGAGCCGGTGTAGAGTACTGCGGCGCGGCTACTCCTCAGCGCCGGCGTCCTCGCTGATCGTTTCGCCCGCTATCTCCTGGGAAATGTTTTGACCTGCAACAGTGTTGACTTTGATCAATAAGTGTGTACAAATTAAATGACCGATATGATTACACTGTGATATATAACTGATAATTTTATATATAACTGATCAAAATTTTAATTTTATTCCGCCAGTTTATTAATTACGGCTAATGTCAGGAATGGCCGGTCCGATTTTGATGAGAATTTAAATGAAAGAAAGTTCATGTAACCGGCTTTAACTTGGTCTAAGTTACTTCTACTTACAAAATAATAGTAACGGGTTTTTTTATATTACCACGCGGACGGAGCAAAAGCCAGCTTAAAACTTATAACAATAAATGTTAATTCATACAATATATTCATTCATTCAGTATCATCATAAGCCTTTGTTAGTACACTGCCGGACACAGGACTTCCCTAATGCACGCCCTCTCCATTAGGGGGTTTTTGGACCGTATTCCACCACCCTGGTCTATTGTGGATTGGTGGGTGGTTCAGAGCCTTGCTTTTTATTTAGCAAGGTGTACGACGGGCAGGTGAGGGGGGCTGGGGCTTCCAAGATGTTGTTTGGAACCCCTTACAGCCCAAACCAAACAATATGCAATGAACATAAATAAACGAAATAATTTTATTTGAATTTATTTATTTATTGTAGGTTAAAGGCTATGCCAATACCATGATCACTAAAGTAATAGACATAGGCTCGAAGAAAGAAAAGATAATTCACACAATCAGTATTGATTATTGTGTAGCACAGTCAATTTACAAGTCATATTTATCAATTTTATAACAGAACTACCATATAAATTAAAGTTTTTCCATAAATAAACAGATACCCTTTTTCGCTGATGAAAGTATGCACTTCTTGCAGCTTATGAAGAAAAAGGAGACACGTTGGAATTGGGCGTCGCCGGCATCAAGTCCATTGTCTTGCACACCCATCCAGCTATGTCCACCTTCTCCGCTTCGGCCTGGCGGATCCACTCGTGGTTCTGTAATATTTACTTATTCATTTATCTATACAAAGATAAATATTTTACAACAATAACACAACACCATCTAGTCCCAAACTAAGCAAAGCTTGTACTATGGCGACCAGATGACTGATAAATAGATAACTTACTTTTCTTTTGTAAATAAATACATGTAATATAGATACAGACACCCAGACACGAAAAAACACTATGATCATCACGCAATATTAATTTCCGGTGGTGGGAATGGAACCCACACCCTCTGGCGCAATAGTCAGTCTACTAACCACTGCGCCAAGCGGGTCGTCGCAATAATATCAGAGTGTACACATACATACATCATCAGCCTGTGATAGTCCATTGCTGGACATAGACCTTCCCTAATACACCCCTATCTATTACAGGGTTTTGGACCGTATCCCACCACGCTGGTCCAATGCGGGTTGGTGGGTGAACCGACTTTTTACATACCTATCCGACGCATGGATCATCTTACTTTTCAGACAATTAGGTGATAGGCCCAAATTACCCTAACCAACTAGGAAACAACAATGAAAATTTGTTGAGTCCCCGCAGGATGCGAATCCACAACCTCCGGTTTCAAAGCTCTCGCCAGTAGGCTACGGAGGCTGTTATACAATCAAAGAGTCTGTCAGTAAAATTAAAATAACCGGTTTTTAATGGTAACATGATGTTATATGACGGTTACATATATTCTGTCTATCGATCTGTCTGTTTTAGCTAATCTGTGTTATAACTGGCCGGATTTTGTCTACTAACACATAGGTGATGTAACTAGGTGTAACCTAAGCAACCTATTTTATATATTACCACGCAGACGAAGTCGCGGGCAACTAGCTAGTTAACTAAATACATATATGTTCTCTTAGTCAATTTCGACAACAGTTGCCGATCTATATTATATATCAGGCAACTGATATATAACATAGAACGGCGATGAGATATAGTGCACAAGTGTTTGCGCAAACAAAGATGCAATCCCTCTTCCTTCACTCTCATAATACGATGGGACGGGTAATCGACACGACCGCAGAGAGATCTGGCGCAGGACCGGCTTTTTACATGTCCATCCGACCCATAGATCGTCTTATTTTCTAGGGGGTAGAATAGTCTATGTGTGATGACTTATTTAGCGTCACGTCACGACGCTCCCATGATGTCCACGAAAAATATTAGTATTATAACTTATTTATGCTACCATAAAAGGCTGATATGATACCTACATACAAAAATTAACCACTGATGCAATGTACGACTTATTTACTGTTACGCCAATAGACCTTTACGATCTTTAGAGTAAAAAAATTGAAATTACCATCAGGGTCTTGAGGTCCGCCCTCTCGTCTGGGTCCTTCTTGAGGCATCGGTCGACGAAGTCCTTGAACTCGTCGGAGAATATGCCCGCGGGCAGCTTGGGAGGGGGCTCGTTCACTATATAGTCCAGCAACTCAAAGATGGCCATAGGCCGTGGAGAATTCGGCGCCTGGGAGCGATAAATACATACTAACACTAAAATACGATAGTAAAAGAAGAGGTGTAGGTCCCCGTTTCACAGGGGACCGTCTGAGTCGGTACAATGCCTATTTCTGTGGAAAAGCAGTAGTTTGAAAACACTGCCGTGTTCCGGTTTGAAGAACACCGTAGCCAGCTTATTTACTAGGTAAAAGAAACGTAACGTCGTATGTCTTACTCATGCGCATTTGGCAGCGGTAGACTTCTGCTATGACGCATTACAAGCGTTTATTTTAACCCTTACGATTTCAACCCGCAACCTCCGATTAGTAGCGTAAACAAAATGGCAGCCTTACCTGACCCGGCGAATGGTCCTCATTGGCCCCTCCGAAGATGGCAGCCAAGGTCTTGGCGTCGGGAAGCGGGATCGGGTACATCCCTATGGCCATCTCCACCAATGAGAGGCCGAGGGACCAGATATCCGATTGGACAGAGTAGTGGGTGCCTTGCAAGCGCTCCGGCTGGATAGAAACGAGATAGTAAAAAAAAATAGGATACTTGCATTCTTATCAGGGACATGCCATTGGATACGTAAAATCTTTCTCAATGGAAATGAATTAAATTATCTATAGGAGATCTAGACTGCAAAAGTGCAGAAGGACGAAATGAATTAAACTGTCAATAGGACAAACGTGCGAGGTCTCGAATGCAAAAGTGCAGAAGGACAAAATGAAATCCTTGAACCCTCCATAAAAATTATATTTACACAACACTTGTCACAAACATTTTGACAATATTTTCCGGAACATAAGTAGCAATATGACTGGGTTAGAAACTTTTTTTAGTCGACCTCATCATCAACCCTTTCGACAGTGGAATAAGAACAACTAATAGAAATGTCCTGTGACTTCAACCTTAACCTCTAATATGATCATGATAAGCTGCTTGAATTTTGGATCTCAGTTTCTCTACATTAAATGTGTCGTGGAATTTACCTTATAACCTTTTACTAGCCTAAAACTTTAACTATTTGGTTTCCGTACAGTAGGTAGTTTTGATTTTAGAGGGGAGGGGAGAGGGGCGTCAGAAAATAAAAATTGTAAAGGGCGTCATAGTAAAAATAAGTTTGGAAAGCCCTGCCCTACAAGACAAACGACCGAGAACTCGACTCTCTTATGTCAAATTACATTTGCACTAAAACAAATAGCGCTCTTATATATATAACATCGCGTGGAGGTTGCATAGAGCGGCGGTAAAAACGTCTATTGAGCATCGATAAAAGCGCCTTCCGCCTCCGTGTCCTAGCGGTATAGGCCATGCCTTATAAACCAAGGACGTCGTAAGTTCGAATCCCGCAGGAAAACTACTTTGTATTAACGTTGTTTTCTGGTTGGTTAGGACAATTTCGTTGGTTAGAAAGAGACGATCACCCCGCTGTCTGAAAGGTAAAATGATCCATGCGACGGATGGGCATGTTAAAAGTCGGTCCACCCACGAACCCGCATTGGACCAGCGTGGTGGGATACGATCCAAAAGCACCATAATGAAGGAGGGGTGCATTAGGAGAGGCCTATGTCCAGCAGAGGAGCGTAGGCTGATGATGAAAATGATGAAAAGCACGTTTATTTTTGCCGCCATTATTTTTTACGTAAGACTTCGTGAACTTTAATTTCATTTTTAATTTTGAACTAATATAGAGAAGTACCACTGCTTTGTCTATTTCCACCGCATAGCAGTCGTGGAAAAACACTAGTTAGTTAATGCATTAAGCACACTTAAGTAAAAGAAATATTTTTTTTTTATATAAAAAAGCTAATTCGATTTGTTGTTAAGATGTGCAAAACAATAAACATATCACAATATGAATACTTAGACGACAATAAAATGGAAAACGAATTGGGAAAGTATTGTACATTTGACTAGAATGTAGGTGTTGGTCAACCAAAGAATTGGTAAAAAAATCAATATAAATAACAGAAACAAATGTTTATATAAAAGTAAACTCAATTAATTCCACCCACTTCCAAGCAAATTACTTGCAATTACATGGCAATGTCATGTATTAATTAACATTGCGGATATCATTGAACAATTACCCTTTTGTCTTAATTAAAACAAACTGATAAATGGAACAAATTGTTCTGTACGATAAACAAATGTCAGATAAACAAATGTCACATTGACACTAATACAAATAAAAAAGTAAATATTCAACTATCTAATGTTTCAAGCTTGATAAGTTTCATGTTTATAGTGGGGCAATTTGTGCATTCAAAATCACTACATTTTTCATTTAATATTATCATAACTTTCTTGGATAACTAAACATACACAACTTCAGCAACTGCGATTAAATAACTATACCAAAAAAAAAAGATTATTGGTGGACTGCCTATAAATCAATTATCAGTCTCTTGCTATGTCCTATGCAGACTGTGTGGCCACATGTGTTTAATTTAAATATAATTCCTATTCTATAGATAAAATAATTGTTGTTTAAATAAACAATGTCCTATGTGTCATCTACATATACATATGCATTGGACAAAAATGAAAAAAATTCATAAAATATGGGCATGTTTTTAAAATCATAATTCATAAATTAGTCAATACTTCCTGTATTCTTCTACGCAGATTCTTTATAAATGACTTATATAAATAATAATTTTGACAATACTCACAGACATATAGCTTCTTGTGCCCACAAACGAATTGGCCATAGAGTCGATGAGCTGACCTGAGACACCGAAATCACATATCTTGATTTCACCATTGCTGTTCACGAGAATGTTGGATGGTTTGACGTCACGGTGCATTATCGCGTGTTTGTCGCGCAAATAACTAAGCCCCTTGAGCACAGCCGATGTTATTGTGCCTGAAAACATGCAAGAACATATAAAAAGACATTACTAACTAGAGATACGTCAATTTAGACTAGAATTGATGTAATCAAATCTAATTGAAATTATTTTAAACCAAACGCAATGATTAACCTATAAAATCTATATATATAAAAGAGATTCCCACCTATAATTGACTCATCACGATATCCAGAGATATCGTGATGTGTCTAACCTAGCATAAGGCGTAGCGACTTGAAATTTGGTAGAAATATTCCTTTCGCCGAGTAGAGGCCAGCTAAGAACGGATTTTCGAAAAAATCACAAGGGGACTTGTGGGGTTGCTAGTGATTTATAAATGGTATCACGAACCTGGTAATGGTATGCTCGCTCCAGGCTTTTTCTAATTAATATACATATCACGTAACTGTATATTGATAATATGAATGTTTATTTGATTTAAAAGATGACAAAAAGAGGCTCGCCTAATTTCTGCCGCCGGTTCTTCTCGTTGACAATCAATAAGCGAATGTTACACTTCTATATTAAATAAAGTTATTTCTATTTGAATAAGAGAATCCGACTTTTTACACCAAATCGAGTCTGACATTGCGAGTTTTTTAAATTTATTGAAAAAAATAAACACCTTAGATTCATAAATTCTTCTTTGCGCTTAATGCCCTCAAAATTTTTATTATTGTACAAAATTTCTAATGGCTTCTAAACAACATCTGTACCATTAATTAACTATTTGTCACATTAAAATTACCATTTTACATGATTACATTGTGATATATACATATATAACAAATACCCATACTATATATAACAAACAACATTTTAATTTTTTTGTGTCTGTCTGTTTGTTCTGGCGAATCTCTACGTTGGCTAGTCCGATATTGACAGGATCTTCACTAAACGATAGCAGTTCGTGGGGACGGAGCTTCTCGAACTCTTGTTAGATGAAGCTTTACAAAGACATGAGTCTGGAAGCATAACTTAAGGATAAAAAAAAAAACGATAGCTGGTACAACTGCGAGTAACTTAGAATACCTTTTTTGAAAAAAAAATTACATCACATTATCCAAGCGGTCGAAGTCGCAGGATAGAGCTAGTTAATAAATATAATCAACTTAAAATTGATCACTACAGACCTAAAATCGATTCCGGAATCCTGCCCGCTTTCTTCAGTATGAGATCGAGCGAGCCGCCGTCCATATACTCCATGCAGATAGATATCTCCCCGTCGCTATAGAAGGCGCCGTAGAAGCCGACGATGTGGGCGAAATTACACTCGTGCAGTACTTTCAGCTCGCGTATAATTTGCTTCTTAATGGCCGGCTTTACTTCGAGATGTATCAATTTACGCGCCATTATCAAGCCGGTCGACTTGTGACGCACTTTCATGACCACGCCCCCGTTGCCTTGACCTGTGTCAAATAATATATATTAAAATATATTTTTTCATTGTACGATTTGCTGCATAAAATGCATACTAATATTATAAATGCGAAAGTAACTCTTTCTGCCTGTCTGTCCGTCTTTACTGTCTGAGCCATTGAACTGATTTTGATAAAATTTAGTACATACTCAGAATAGATTCCAAGAATGGACAAAGGCTATAAAATATAGCGATAAAAATCGCCTTTTGACCACTTTTGTAGAAATAAGGGATGAAATTTTATATGGAAATCTCACAAAACAGTCCATAAGTGGTGTTTTTCTAGCATTTATGTATTTTTAAACTATACAGAGATTAACTATGGGTAGAAATGGGGATGAGTCTATATGAAAATTTGAATTCCTCGAAGCAAAAGCCCTAAAACATTCTTCTACTATTCCATGCGGACAAAGTCGCGGGTAACAATAGTGTGACGTCACTAATAAATCAATATGACATAATATTAAAAATTTTAACAACTTATTTTATTATTATTCATCATGACCATTCAAAATAAAACCAAAAAACGGAATTGTTCTTCCCAATACCATTCTATGTAGAAAACAGATATTGTACAAAGTCAAATATAATGCCACAACGTCAGACATGTATCTAACAAAGTTATCACCACTGCAGGGTAGCAAACTAGTGCTTATTGTATATTTATTAATTACTGTAAAGGTTCTTACCCTTCCTGTACAGTACCACAGCGACATATGCTAATGATACCAAAAATTTCAATACACAAAAAATCATGATTCAGAATCTCAACAACTGCAACTACACCTAATTCTTATTGTATCATAGTGGTGTATTAATACCAATAATAATATATCATTGATTTAATATAGAGTTCCCTCAATCAAACAATGACAAAACCCAGGTATGCAGCTTGATAGACACGTCACTAGGAGTAATCATTTATGGAAAAAAAGGAAGCAGCTCAACTGTAAACTTTTAACCCTGTACTAGCTTTGATGCACCTGTCTTTTGATATATTCCAACAAAATCAAAATCTACAAAACTATCTGGAAAATATGAACATACAGCATATGGCTATGGGGTTGATGATGTTACTTTGATTAAAATATTAAAATATTTTCAGAGTGATACAATGAGAACAACATTTAATATTCTGCCAAATACAGCAAACAAATATATGACTCAAGACCTAAAGCAGCAAATAGTATAAGAGATTTGATGTTACAGCAAGAATAATCATGCTAGAACACTAGAACAGAACATTAATAAGTTAGCTTTCAAACTGCATGAACTGGGCAAAAATATATTTCTGAGAGAACTAGTATGCTAAAACTAGCAACAAAATTTGCAATTTGATGGTGAATTATATGGTTTTGCCTTCAATGGATTCAAAGCATATTTGTATACATAAAGATTATCTGACATAATATATTAATCTATTATTAATTTACAGTGCATCATCAGCCTTTGATAGTCCACTGCTGGACATAGGCCTCCCCTAATACACCTTTCCATTGGGGGTTTGGACCGTATCTCACCACACTGGTCCAATGCGGGTTGGTAGGTGGACTGACTTTTTACATGCCCATCCGACGCATGGATCATCTTACTTTTCAGACAACTGGGTGATCGGCCCAATTTGCCTAACCAACTAGGAAACAACAATGAAAATTTGTTGTGTCCCAGGATCTGAACCCACGACCTCGGTTTCTAAAGCACACGTCTATACCACTAGGCAGGAGTTAGTTAATTTACAGTAGCAGGTATTAAAAAAATCCCTGTCAGAATTGGCTAAACTGGATGCCTCCTTTTTGCTTTTTTTTAGTAGAAATTGTCTAGGCATATATTTAACCCCAAGGTAATTATATATCTCCTTATCTAACAATAATACAGCAAAACTACAATATCTAAATTATTAAAAAAAGAAATCTTATTTTTTTGTCACAAGCTGATGGTGTGTTGCTATATCCATCTATTACAATACTCCGACATGAATTGCTACTCTCATTCAAGTAGTAATTAAATGCTATCCTGCCCTTCTTCCAAGAATACATAAGTGATAAAACAATGCAAAACTATTGCATAGAAGTTTGGAACTTAATTAACTTACAAAAATTTTAAGCAATTTATTACAGCTTAAAATAGTTTGAAATGGATGTAAATATTTTTAAATAAAGTCTAATGTCAAACTCAAGTGAAACCAAAAATTCATTAGAAATGTAAAACAAATTGAATTTCTCAGATTATTTTGACCAGTGACTACCATATTGAAAGTAAATTTTCACTTCACAACAATTTATAACAATTTGTATAGCTTAAATATTGTATAATAGCTGAATCCTTAACTTAATAGGCCAATGTGTTATCAGCAAAAATGCAGCTATAAAAGTGAAAATATTTTAGAATGCATCATATATTACTTAAATAACAAAGTGGATTATGGTATGTGGTATGGGAGTGTATGGTGTGAATATAAATAATTTTACCAAATGTCAACTTTCTAACTAAAACAAATAAATCAATTAGCACAAGTCATTAACAACCTTTCTCTTTAAAAGATTAACAAGATAATTATAATTTCACAAACTAACCCAATTCGCCTAGTTTTTCAAAGTCGTCATCACTCAGTTCCCCTATTTTTTCTTTTTGACATAGGAACACTTCTATTCTCCTTCTCTGTGTGTCATCCATTTCAATTTGTTCTAATCTCTCCGTTAATGCTTCTATACTTGTCTTAGACTTTCCAACTAAACCCTGCCGTCTAAATAGAGAAACAAAGTAATGATCTTGGGTAAGTAAGAAATAACAGCAATGAGTCATGAGCATGAATACTATCTGTTACAAATCTTTTATAATAAACACTTTACGCAATATTTATATTTTTCATTCCATTCCAGAAAAATGTAACACATATTTATTCACTTAATGCCTCTTTCATAAATATCCAAAAAGTGATTCTGACACTCTTAAGATATAAAACTAGTCTCGATTTTTAAAACAGTTTAACAGGATTTTTTCCGTGACAATAATAAATGAAACATTCTTAAAATATTTTGTGACTAAATCATTGAATTTATTATCAGTTCGGAGATAGTAAATCTTTGTTTTTTTAGAATAATTTAAAAGATTTCCTTGAAGCGAAATCATTAACTTACTCAGTAGCGGTGGCAGATTTTAGCTGCGGAGTCATGTTACATGGTGAGACCGCTGGTCCTGTATCAATAGACCCTGGTGGGAGGGTCAAGTTCAATTTATTCTTCGACATTTTACTCATCCTGGACACACTTTTATCATCGTAGTCATATGAACACTAGTTACTTATCGCTTTAAATAAATAAAAAATATCGCGACAACGATTGCATACAATATGTCAAATTTTTAAAAATATACGGACTTAATAAATGATACTTTCAGTAGTATCAACTCAAAATCCAACTCCAGCTTCAAACGAAGTGAAGTGAAGATTCAAGAATTAACATAACATAAAAGTAGTGATGTTCACCATAACGTCTTATCTTTCTTAAAAAGATCGGAATATTGTATTTAATAGTTAAAATCGATTTTAAAAGTATTTAAAACAATTTTTGATATCAATCGACTTTAATTATTAATTACTTTTTCCGTTAAAATTGTAATTAGGAATATGTTTCAGCATAATAGTATAGGTCCAATGCTTCACTAGTTAATATTTAAGAAATATTAACTAATGTGCGCTATATTCACTTTTAATTATGCTAGAATCTAATTAACTACTATATTATTATTGATACTAGCATAACAACAGTAAATCACAGCATATTAATTAATGCAAATGCGGAGTAAAATAGTTTTTTTTATTATATTCAACAATTATGCCCGTTAAATAACATTACAATACAGGTCCGATCTTTAAAAAGATCAAACTTATACTACGAATCGATTCTTTGACATCTATTCCACTTCAATAGACATCAATTAACAGGCAAGCCTTCTGTGTTCTACACAATAGTATTTTATAAAACCTTAACGGAAAAATTTAAGAATTATATCAGCCAAGAATAACTGAAATATTTTTAAACAAGAAGGCTCAAATCAGTTTCTATACTAATGAGTAACTAAGTAAGAGCTTCCAACTTCATGCACACTAAAGTATAGTGAAATCGATAACTAGAAATAAATATTATAGATATATATATATATATTGTATATGTTATTTTGTACTAATTTGATTTAAACAGGAATGCCAAATACATTATATTAATAAATATATTATATTATAAATAAACTTTTTGCGCCGATTCGCGACGTCACTAAGGGCATTTTAATGTGTGCGTCATGTATTATCCGAGTAATTCAAATATCTGTAATAGTTATGTCGTGAGGACAAAGTGTGAAAGTTTTTTCTTAATTCACCCTTAATGGGTCTAAACACGCGTTAACGAATTAAGACATTAACCATGACTTGTCTTATCTAGTGACTAAACAAGCGTCATGGAGTAAAATACTCATGTAACACATTCGTCTTCACGATGGCAAGAACTAGTTATCTCACTGATATAGAGTAACAATATTGCTAAACATCTCACTTATATAGAGGTTGGCATTCGTGATTTTTTTTATGGCATACGCAAGCAGACGAGTAGTCGGGCCACCTGATGGGAAATGGTCACCGACGCCCATGGACGTTGGCAATACCAGTGCCAGCCAACGCGCTGCCTACCGTGAGGCATAGGGTGTTAAGTCTCGTTTACCCAGTAAATAAGCTGGCTACGGTGCCCCTTACACCGGAACACAGCAGTGTTTTCACACTACTGCTTCGCTGCAGAAATAGGCACCGCAGTAGTACCTACCCAGACGGTTTTCTGTAAAAATGGGACCAACCACTGGTGTGTAAGAGGTACCTCCAGACGCATAGGAGGTATAGTCAACTAAGGCCTTGATCCGTTTCTCAGAGGCTTTGGGAGCTACAATACTATCATAGCAGGCAAACCGCTTCTAGCGGCAGCCCCGCTATATAGCTCCGTTTCGCCGCGGACGAAATAGAAACGGCTACCACTGTAACAAAATCACAATCTATCTGAAACCTACTGCACATAATGAGAAGTCATTAGGTGTACTAATCCCACCCCAAAGTGTGACCCGACTGACGGTTCTTCTCCGCTGCCCTAGAAGCCGGGCAGGCGTAGGTGCAGGTATCGAGGACAGCTTCATGACCCGGGTAGCTTCGCAGGAGGCACGGGGACCCCCTGGGAATTTGCTTTATTGCGGCTCTTGGAATGCCTAGTAGTTCATTCAAATAGGCATGCAACGGTAGCTTCGTTGCGTCAATATGGCGCTCGGGGCCACCCGTTTCTAGGGGCGCCCCGGGAGCTTCGCCGGGAGTCGAAATGGAGGGAATGAGCAGTACTTGTCATTTCTCAACTTTTATTTAGCAAAATTTTCATCCGAAATGTGAGGTCCGGCAGCAATAACTGTATATCATCGGAATCGCCACAATTAAGAAGTGTACCATCGCATTCTTCCTTGCCTAATGCTGATACCAAAAATCTTAGTCCTGGCATTACAAACAATGTTCCTATCATTGCTTCTTGAAACAGAAGTCTGCTGAAATGCTTGCCATGGTTTTTATTTTCAATTGCATCATTGTTGAATAAACATACACAACATTTTATAAAGTTATGTATTTACTCTAGATTCAATACAACAAATTGATTCAGGCTACAAGACAACTTTTACATCATCCAAATATATGTTCATAACCAAATGAATTTATCAGATCGCAATTGGATTGACAAAATTAATGCGTAAAATGACATTTTGTAAATTTCAGATAATGAACACAAATTTGTAACAATATTTCGAAACAGTTCACTGTCATCAAGTTACTTTATTACCTATTTATTTTATACCTATTCTATTCTTCTGACAGAAAATGATAACTTAGCATGAGCATTTTCTTTGGGCAATCAAACAATAAATAAAAATCTAAATTTATTGTTAAATTACCCAAAAAATATTTATGAAGTTATAAAAATATAAATTAGAGTTCCGATAATACCACAAATGATGTCTACTTAAAACATCTGTAATTTATATTTATTTTTGATAGTAAAAGCACATTACATGAATTAAATATAAATTTATGGTTTTCATTACTTTTTATAAAGTATGAAATATAAATATGAGCACTACATAAAGCAAAACATTACAATTTTGTTTAATTTGATGACAATTAATTATTTCAGACTATACAGAGAGAACGGCCTAGTTTAAATTCACAATGTAAGGCACAAGCAAAAGGCACATTTAGCACAAATAAGATATTTCTTACAATAATTAATTTCAAATTGTGTTAAAAATAATTTAGGAATACTGCCACTGCATAATTTATGGAGATTTTAATTTAGTTAAAAATGTGTTGATGCCCGGTTGGTTCTTTTTAACTTCCGGCCCATTCTTTTTTGCTTCCGGTTTAGATTTCTTAGCATCCTTTGCTTCTTGTTTTGTTTTCTTCTTTTTCTCTGAACTTGATGGTGAATTTTGAGCTTCTGCTATATTCTTCTTCTTCTTACTTTTCTTTTTTTCTGTCTCTTCGGGCTCAGCTGATGGTTGCAAGAATGGAGTGGGATCATTCATGATCATTGCCAGCTTTTGAAAATAGTTCCATAAAGAATCAACACATTTCTCAGGTTTCTCCCCCTCTTTTGTCTCCCACAGGGGTCCATACATTCTCGGCTTCAATCTTTCTGTGGGCTTTTTCAATTCACATTCAAATTCATCCTCTAAATGTTTTAACCGCGCTTTCTGTGTTTCAGGGGAGAGGGATAACACATCATCTTCATCAATGGTGGCTTCCTGAAATGATCAAATATTTTTTAATTTAAAAAAAACTTATTTTAGGACAATAGTGAGCGAACTTAGTCTCTAAATTTGTATGTTACCTCATCACTAAGATATCCGTGGGGCACAAAGACTTCATTGTCAACTTCATACTCATCTGCCTCTTGCTCATCATCACTGCCGGCAGCACTCCCGTCGATGCTCTCGCCTTCCTGCTCTTCCTCCCATTCCTCGTCACTATCAACCTCATAGTCCAAGTGCTTCTGCAATAATTTTATCAAAAAGAACCTTCGGTATTTATGAATTTGTATATTTATATTAATACCACATTTTATATATTAATACTGGAACCAAATACAATCTTAAAATCTAAGGGGAAAGCAGCTTCTGGGACTAAATATAATCTCTCTGATTAATAGCAAAATGCAACTACATAAACTTCCACTGTCATGTTTTATTTAAATAAAAATAAAATAATGTGTGGCTCTATCACATGTAAGTAAACATAATTAATTCTTGTAGAAGATAATGTTAACATATTTAAAATATGATTATATTACTTAAAATCATTTAAATTGAGAAGTAAATATATCTCATTTTAAGGTATGATTCTTATATAAGTTGAAAAAATATGATGAATCATGACTGTTGTCCTAAATATATATAACATTTATTACCTGATCTTGATAGAAAGGCCTCCTGGGCTTGATACATTCACTACGCTTCCTCCAAGTGCCCCAATAAGGGGGACGTCTGTTTTCATGGAAGCTCAGTAGTTTAGGACGAAGTTTTTCTCGTATGGTAGGTTCTAAGGCTACATCCGCATCATCAATTGGAGGTAAATCATCTTCTGAAAGTTTTTATCACAATATTGTATAAATACAATCAAAACTATATGAATAAATTGATTTTATTGTAATACATAAAAAAATTGTTTTTAAATGATCACATTGTGATACGTAAATGTTACATGTAAAAATACAAACAAAATTAGAAAGCAGTGAAAGTAGTTAAACAGCTCCAAATATTGCTCTAGCATAAGGGTTGTAATATTTTTAATACATTTAATTTTAGGACTACTCTGCATTAAATTCTTTTCAGTAATTTTTAATTCCATTCCTTAGTAAAGGAGTAGAAATGCGAAAATTCCATAACAAACTACACAACTAAGTTTGATATTTAAAATAATAGAATTCAAATATCAATGCATACTAACCAACTATCATAACATCATCATCATTTTCCTTATCATTTAAGGGCCAAGTTGCACCATTTCTCATTGGCTTATTTGATCCTTCTTTCAAATTTTGTATATACAAGGATCCTTTTGGAGTTTCTTGTTCCTGCAGAAAACTATCAAGCTCTTGTTTTTGCTCATCGCTTATATAGTTTCTAGTTGTTGGTGCCAGTCTCATATCGGATTTAATAGTAAAACTTGATAACAAATTGTTTTTACTGACTGGACCAATAGTGTGTTGGTCTTTCTCTGTTTTCTGCTTCGGAACAAAGAAATTAACAAACGCCTCTGCAGCTTTTTTCTTCTTTTGTTCCTGCTCCTGTTTTTCTAACTCTAAAGCCTCTTGTTTCTTTCTTTTTTCTTCCTCTTTGGCCTCTTTCTCCTTTCGGCGCATCTCTTCCTTCTCCTCTTTCTCTTTACGTTTCTGCTTCTCTTTCTCTTCTTTCAACTCTGGAATCATCAAAAATCACTTTGATTAAACTGTTGACATTAGAAGAAATCTTATATAAAAAAACAACTAAAATTGTAATTATCTAGTGCATGTTTTACTTGTAAAAATTTATGTTGGTACAAATGTTTATTGATATTGGTCCATCCTGTGGATTAATTAAAAAACAAAAAGTTTCTATCATTATAGAGTGGCTAATATTATGAATAATTATTTTTCAACATTTAATATAATTACTTTGCATACTATAATTACAAATTACTATTATTTAGCGCTATGGTGTAAACAATCAAAGAATAAAAAAAAATAGCTAGAATGTCTAATTTTTTTATGTACATTTTGTTTTAACTATAATATTATAGAGACTAAGCAAGTTTCACTTGATAGCCCTTTAAATTAGATATTTTTTGTTGTATAATAAGGATCAGCATAGTCTTTACAGAATGCATAAGAAATCATAATGCATCATAATCATAACGGCAGTTCACAACCAACAATGTCCAGTTTTTAAAGCACATTCCATTACCACAAGACTACAGAGGCAATTAGCTACCAGCACAAGATAGATGTGAAGATATATATACATACATTAATAGATTTCAGCATATTAATTCCTGTTTTATGAATAGCCAGTTAAATGAATGTTAGGCTAATGTTCAATATTGCAAATTTAAGTTTTTATGTCATTAACTTTAACAATAAACTGTTTTTTGCAACAAGATGAAGATATAACCTATTTTAGTAACCTTTTTACCAAATTAAAAGAAAAATAAGTTCATATGGAGATGCCATAACTTACTTTTTTCTAACTCCTTCTGTTTTTCTTTTTCTTCTCTTTCTTTTCTCTTTTGCTCTTCCTTTTCTTCCTTCTCTTTCCTCTTCTGCTCTTCTTTATCTTCTCTTTCTTTTTTCTTTGCCTCCTCTTTTTCTTCTCTCTCTTTTCTCTTTGCATCTTCCTTTTCTTGCTTTTGTTTAGCTCTTTCTTCTTTTTCGAGCTGTCTTTTTTGTTCTCTCTCTTGCTTTTCCTTTTCCCTTTCCTCTTTCTTCTTTGCTGATTCTAGATTTTTTTGAGCTTGCTGAAAAATAATGTTATACAAAGTCTTGTACTATAATGTAATTAGTGTTATGATTATATTTTGGCAGACATGTGAAATTAATATCTTGATTATTTTAAAAATTGTATTGTAACAGCAGTTATTAGATATTTTTTAAGGATAAGAAGATTTATATGCCAAATTTTTTATTATTTTTATATAAATTCACATTATTTGATTTACTATATATCAAATATAGCAAACTTTAACAAGCACATATTATAAAATACTATAAGTAATAATACTGTATGTTTCAAAACTAACAAAATATATATTCAAATATGTTATGTTTTGCTTATTTGATGCATGATAGAAGTAAGTAAGAAAAGAAATATGTAGAGTTGGTTAAGCAAATGAAATTTCTTACTCTTTTTGGGGTGATGGTAGTAGAGTTATTTAATGAAACATCTTGATTGCTCGATATTGATGAGCTTCTGGTATTGTGTTTTGGTGTAGATTGATTTAAATCTATCGACTTCTCAAGCACACTAGAGTCTGGTTTGTTCAAATCAGGTTTCGCTTCAACTTTCGATCTATTTCTGGTACTTCTCTTCGGTGTTTCTTCAGATAATTTTGGTGATTTTTCAGTATCACTGTTTTCTTTCTCTGATACATCCATATTTGTTTGACCTTCAAAGTTATCAGTCTTTTCCAATACATTATTTTTAACTTCACAACTACTTTTTGATTCCGAATCAGGTAAAGTATTAGACTCTTCTAAAACTATGTTGTTATCTTTTTGTTCAGACTTTTCGTTACTATTAACACTTACAGTTTCTTTCTCTTCTAAGTAAATAGACTCAGATTTATTATTATTTTGTGACAAAACGTCCAGAGATTTGTTACTACAAACAGCATCAACATTTTCATCAACATCATCCACATCCATACAAACAGATTCATTACTTTCTTTAACATCAGTTGCTTGAACTTCAGTTTTATTACCCTTCAGTTTTTTTGGATTTTTTTTCTTTCTTGATGTTTTTGTTCTTTGCAGCTTTTTCTTCCAAGCAGCGTCTACTAAATTTGCCAATGGGTTATGGGGTTTGTCTTCTTGTTGAGCTCTTTGAGCATCTTTGCTGTCATCGTCACTAATGACTACTAAATCATGCACTGTGCCATTTTCCTTGGTGACTTTTCCAACTTTTGTCACTGGTTCTGCTTCAGGGGCTGATAGTTTTCTTTTTCTAGTTTGAGGAGATTCAGATACCGGTGTCACATCACTTAAAAGCTTAAAAGGTAGCCGCGCTTGTTTCAGTTTTTTTTTAGACGGAGTAACGTCCGATTCTTCAGGTGATTTATGAGTTTTCATGATCACCAAACAGTTTAACAATAGTAATATAATGATAAGAACCTTTATATATAGTCTATTCCACTACATTAAGTTAATAATAAAAATAAAAACAATCACAGTTAGTCCACAATCAACTTACGATTCTAGTGCTCAAACAGTTTGACATAAATCATAAAACGCGGGAGTTTGGAAAATTTTCCATTCCATTACATGCTATTTAGCACCTTGCTACGTTTTGTCAAAAAATGTTTAATTTCAAAATTAATCCATTAAACAATTTAAGAATGGCTTTCGTTGTTTATACTACGATATATATATTCGACTTAAGTTGTTTCTAATAATAAACTGAAGAGAATAAAGTACACTTAAATACAAGAGAATGAACAAAACTACGTAATGATAACACCTTTTGGTATACCGTAGGCACTGCGGTTACCGTAAGCATAGTAAGTATGCTTTTACAAAACAATCTTAAATGTCTCTTTCATCTAGACTACTTTTCATACTCTGAAAGGGTTTAACCATATGTAAAGCGCAATATTTCTGTGAAATATGTCATCTCTTCTTTGATGTTACAATTGCTAACGCTTGCCATACCAACAAAATAGGCCTAGCAATAGAAGCCCCGTGAATTCAAATCTATCTCATTAGTGTATTAGATTAAAGGGAGCTCTTCTCTAATGTCTTCTACAATAATACATCACAAGAACGTTTAAAAAAGGTTTTTTGTTATTTTCATTATACGTAAAAAGCTACATATAATTATACATGACAATTACAATTTTTAGAAAGAAATATACAGCGTATTTCTCCTCTGCGTAAAAAAAATCATAATCAGTAATCAATAATCAATTAATGAATATTCATCATAAATTTTGTATTTTTCCGTTAAATATCCGGTATTGAATTCTGAAATAATAAACTTTCGAAATTAGGAAATTTGTAATTGACATATAAACGAAAAAATAATAATATTTATACTATACATATTATTAACATAAAGCTAAAAAATGTAAGGTGTAACGAAACTCTTGACGGATGCGTAACATCTAAAGTATTCTACCAAGCCTTCAGTATTAGTATACTCTTTAATTCCATAAGCAACATTTTTTCAAGGAAAGAAAAAAGAAGCTTTCTAATGAAATCACCAAAAACTTGTTTACTTCCTGATTTAAGGCTGTAAGCGATTTAGTTTACAAAATAAACAGAATGTAACGCCTATTAAATAAATTTTATGAATAAGTGTTAACGCCTGCATATTTTGTAAAAGTCAATACACAAAGGACTGGCAGTTTAATACTGCAGGATACTGAAATATGTCAATGATTAACTATTCGTATACTATTTGATGTAACGATTTTCAAAAGTGACATTAATAATGTCGAAACTAAAATTTCGATTTAGGGACGTTTCGTCCGGTTTAAGAAAGTTAAGGGATTTCTTGCTCGGTAGAAAGCATACATTGCATGGTCGTTTTCTACCGGCACTTGCTCCAAGAAGTATTCCACCTGCAGCAATACCACGTGGTATGCAGCTGAAATATTCAGAAAAATACTATTTCGATAGGAATGCTTTGAACTCTGTCAAACCTCCGATAGTTTGGTCTGCAGTCGAGGAAGCAACTTTAGTGAATGGTAGAAGCGATAAAGTTACACCTTGTGGAATCAAAGCAACGAGTGTAAGTGACTTTATCCAATCATAACCAACCAAGTAAATCGTAGACCCAAGTAAATCCGTCTGGAACTTCCTAAACAAAGCAAACAATAGCGCAAAATTATTTTAGTTATTATAATCAACCTGTGTCAGTCTACTGCTGGACATAGGGTTCCTCTAATGTACGCCACCTCTTCCGATTTTCGCCTTTTTCTAATCTTGGGCCACATAAGCCGTTGAACGGACAATCAATGAAGTTGGATGCTTCTGGAGTGGAGACGTATTATTGGACGTTTGTAGTATTGGACGTCCTGCGGTAAGATGTACTGACGACATTCGCAAAGTGGCCGGTGTGGGCTGGATGAGATTAGCCGTTATTTTAAATGGATGTCAAACACTATGCAATGCTCTAAGAATAGAAACATGATGATGCTTTGTTCACTGACATTCCAGTCGTTATTTATCCAATTTTGGTCACACATATATAAATATGCATTAAGTGACCTTAAACAAATAAAATAAGTATCGTGTATTACAAGAGCTTAACATTTACTTTTCTATGTATTAGCTTTGGTGTGTTTGTAAAGATTACATTGTACATAGATTTATTCAAGTTCGATCGCCAGTCTTCAGTTAATTGATTTTTTACTTAATTGATTTATTTCCTTTTTAGTGCGTTTTTTATACTTCACTTCTTTGAATATTTAAATATTTGTCTTTATTCACAGATTGGCTTTGATCATGTACCAACCCCAGGACCAATTTGGTGGTGGGATGGTCATTGCTTTTATGACTTCACAATTTATCAACAACCTCGAAACCTACCAAGGCGGGCGAGGGGGAGCATAATCCATGTTGATTGGTCTCTGACCTAAAAAACTTTGTTACCATTACCATTGTAATGTTTTTGTTTCCTTTTCATCCGTGCTAAATAATTAAATACAGTAAGATGTTTAGGCGTTATGGCCATCTTTAAAAGGTACATGTTGTCGACAATTTTTTTTTCTTGAAGATACATTTTGTTGCATAAATTACAATATATAGAGAAAAAAATCTCTGATTACAATGACAAATCGGAAAATTGTTTAGCCTAATCGCACTCGGAATTGATGTAAACATTGTAACCCGTGGGAACGAATGGCGCCACACATTAACATTCTTATTGATGAGTACTTAGTGATGTAAATTGTTCGATTTGGTGCTAAAAACTTGTATCGTCGCTGGAGAAGCACGGAATGCCCCAGCATTTTAGTAATGCTCGTGTCGGTTCCAAATCGCTCGAACACTAGGTTGAGCATTAAGGTGAAAAGCGACTAAGTCGACGCTCGAATCGATTCGACTTCCGCATTGTCACTGTTGTAATCGGTCAATGTTAATTTATTATTATTTATTTCACGATAAAATTGCAACCCTACAATGAACCTGTGGGAAACCCAGACTATAATACAGAAAAGGACCATATTTGTCCTAGTATGCAAATATCTTTTTTATTTCCGACGCAACTCGAGCGACGAGACTCACAGATCGGCGCTCGACTCGCTCACTTTCACAACACTATGAATACTTAAAACCGAAACATCAATCACTGAATGATGGTCGACTAATAACAACGCCATTTATATGGCATCGTCTGGTTGCGATGAGCTAGTTTCTTAGCATAAATTCCTAGTGCAATTTGGTCAAACTGTAATTGTCTATTTCATCTGCCTTCTCTCTCGTTTTAGTAGCTTTGTCGTTCATAGATTCTGTAATGACTATAGTCACGGGGTGCGATCTACAAAGAACAATTCACTGCTACCTGCAAGTGACAGATTGTGGTCATTACAATTTTGCAACTTTGGAAGCCTGTATTTACATAGAAAATACACAACGAATTTTCGGATAGCTTTTGCCCTCTTCTAGACTTCAATGAAAAGGATAAAAGAGCTGACAAAAGAACCCATCTGCTCGCCTGACTTAGTAGCAAAAAATGAAAAGACCCTTCTACGTTGTATTGCCATTAACATGGAATCTGTCTGAAGGCAGCTGCTTTACAAGCATGACTTTTTGTCCACAATTAAAAGGCAATCACGTTCGCACATTTATTTTTTATTAAATACGCAAACACCACACCATAGAGGAATCCAATTTTCTCATTATACTCCTGACAAAAACGATAGAATCTATATATAAAGGATCAAGTGTCAAGTAACATCATTGGTATAACATAACATGGGATTGGCGGCGCGACATGGCGGTGATCCACCAATTGGAATGTGCGCAAATACCTTTTCTTATTTAGCTGGAGTATAAGTGAAACCAGTGGAATGAAGTAATACCCTGTAAGACCCGGTTTTGCATTTCATTGAATGTTTTACTTGGTTCAAACCTAACACTATGCGCTATGGCACTCCAGTCCAAACCCAAAACCACTTAGTTAAAGCTCCTTACATACTAGGACTTCTGGCTAGGAGAAAATGATAAAGCAGTGAAAGTGATAGTTTTCGCCCTTTATATCGAAGTTGACCTTTGAACGTACTGACGGACTATAGACCCAGGGCCGCCCTGCATGATTTTAGGCAGACCTGTTAGCAATTTATTTTTTGCTCTCACATCACGACTTATATACATAAATTACTTTTCGATACAATAGATTTAACTCTACTGTTTACTGTGCATGATGTTTTAAAACTGCATCGTTTCATAAAACAATACATTTACATATATACGCGGATGAAGGTGAAAATCGTTAGCAGGCAAGGGATTGCCTGGCACCCTCGCCTGACCTACTTTATTGCTTATTCGAATATAATAGTTAAGTCTTGTTATATAACATTGATAGCATGAAGTTTTTATGTTATATTCTTAATATTATTTGACCAAACTACATAATACATATGTATTATGTATGTAATCTAGTAGTGTTCCTCAAATCAAAACAAAATGTTAAAAATGCAAGCCGAAAAGTTAAACCAAGATTTAAGGGTCAATTATAAAAAAAGCTTAATTAACAATGCGCTTGGTTGCCTGAATATTAATGGAAAAAAACTACATAAGGTTTATAAAACTAAATGAAAAAAAGGACCTTTTTATCTAGCTTTACCGTGAGGACCTGCTATAAAAACCATTGCGATATTATACAGTTTAAATATTTTATTGTATTATTATCAAAATTTAACAAGTTTTATTTAAGTAATAGACGCTATGGGGAAAGCCTGAGGATTTAACGAAAGACCGTTTTAGCATCACACAATATATCTGAAATATTCGCGACTTCGTTCGCGTGGAAAAATATAATACTTTTTCTGAAATAAAAGTAAAGTAAATTACTCCCAGATACATCACTGACCGCCTCCGTGGCCTAACGGTATAGGCCCTTGCTTTATAAACCGGAAGATGTGGTCGTGGGTTCGAATACCTAGGGGAAACAACTTCATGTTTTCGTTGTTTTCTGATTGGTTAGGACAATTTGGGCCGATCACCCAATTGTCTGAAAAGTAGGATGATCCATACGTCAGATGGGCATGTAAAAAGTCGGCCACTAACCTGCATTGGACCAGCTAGGTGGTATACGGTCCAAAAACCCCCTAATGGAGAAGGCGTGCATTAGGGGAGGCCTATGTCCATCAGTGTGCTAACACATGATGATGATAATCACCGGCTGATGATGATGATGAAGACATCAGTTAAAATCCGTCTAAATCGGACTAGTCATTCCAGAGATAAGCTAGAACAGACAGCCACACAGACAAAATAAAAAATATATTTTGTTATGTGTCACTATGTAACCGTTGAAACAGAATTTCGAGTCTTCAACTAATGCGTTGTCCCCGTGTTGACCTACGGGGCCAAAACGTGGTCTGTGACTATAGGATTGGACCACAAGTTTGCTGTAGCTCAACGGGCTATGGAGCGCGCCTTGCTCGGAGTTTCTTTGTCGGATAAAATTCGTAATGAATTTATCTATCAAAGGACAAAAGTCACTGACATGGTGCAAAGAATTAGCTCGTTGAAGTGCCAATGGGCCAGTCATATAGTCAAAAGAACGGATGGTCGAGGGACCAACAAGGTTCTCGTCTTGGTGTTTATTGAAAAAGCCAGCAGATGATGATGTAATAATTTAACGTACCGCTTTTATATTAATATGTAATCAGTTAAACTTTGTTTTACTGTTACAAACAGATTTACTCTTCATACTAAAATAACGTTACGTTTCTTGCTGATACACATAAAATTCTTAAACGACGAGTTAACTGTTAAATAACAATGTTACGAATAAAACTGAAACCAATAAACAATGATAATATTGCACCAAGTCCTAGGAGTGAAATTACCTATGTTGTATTTTAAGAATAACACGTAATAAAAACAAATTACTATCCGCAAAACTATTTTATTAAAGAAGAAGATACAAGTTGGATCACAATAGAAGTACAGGCGGGATATCACATTCAACATTGAAATAACCTATTTTAATGTTTATATTAAGACGTGTTATAATACAAATTCTCTCTTATTTTACTAAAACATAAATCTTATATCGAAAATGTTATGCATCATTTAATGAAAACGCTTTATAATGGAAGCAATGACATTTTATGAAGACAAACTATTTCTGGTGTTAACAGTTAAAAAACTTTCGGCGTAGATATAAAAAAAAATATGAATGTAGTAGGTACCTACAGTAAAGGTAACATTTTTGTTCAAATAAGTTTTAAGGTAGATTTTCTATATTATAAGACAATTAAAACCACGTTTTCTTGAAATTCTGCTACATACCAATCAAATATGTATATTATAAAATATCATTGACTTAAGGGATATAAGATAAAAAAGGAACGCCTACGAAATCATACCATCACTGATGGACAGATGTTAATGGACGTTGTATCCAGTACCAAATATTGTATACATGTAATTTATTTTAGTAAGAGATCAGTGAGGTTTCTACCACATGATAAAAAATACACTTAAGCATTATTCATTCCTTCACACCAAATATTTGTGACAGCTGTGTCCCTTGCATTGCCACTTGACAAGAAGGGTTTTTTCGTTTAAGACGTGTACATCATACATTTGTTGCGTTTTCACACCAGTCTTAAAGTGTAGTTTATAGAATATAAGAAAATAACATAAAAATTCTGTGTCTAACGCTAAAATTAATTTGATCAAAACCTATCGTATAATTGAACACCTCTTAATATGTAGATTCTCTAATCGTAACAGTCTGTTTTGTGCCATTATGTGATAGAAGTTAAATCAGAATAATCGTAAGAAACAAAATAATTTAAAATAAACATTTTATATATGTATTAGTGGTTTAAAAAATAATTTTAACGTCCTAAAACAAAGTTAATAAAAATTCCGTAAAAAATATATGAAATTACAGATAAAAAAATATTGTTTTCATTCAAAAATTCCAACAATTGATGCATCCATGAGCTCAATAAAGTTACAAAGTTACAAAAATAGCTTAATAGTGGCCTCTGTTTTATATAATAAAAAATATAATGCTTCCAAAATTATAGGAATAATAATAGTAGAAATATAAATAGTTTTACTGCTACTTCAATACTTATTAGTATATTGTTAAATCAAATTTCTTTATTAAAAGTAAGCAAAAATGTATGAGAGAAGTTGAATTGCTTATTTTTAGACAACTGCTTGTTCCTTATTAGCAAAATAGACTAAATTTTGGTGTGAAAACGCGTGACATGATTACCGACAAAATTGTGAAATGTTTATTTATTTTATTTTACCATTAATTATTTTTCTTATTCCTATAAGCGTTTCCGATTACATTTTTCTGGGATTATACAAAATGTTATGTTACCATGAAAAAATTTATACAAAAAAGGTTCATTTTTAAACTAGTCAAATCGTATAAGTTAATAAAAATTGCAGTACATTTTATACGCGAAATTAAATTCTGGAACAATTTCCTATTGAGATATAAACACAATTTGAGACTTCCATGAGGTCTTTGAGGTTTGTTCCCAATTCCTTTTATCATTTCTATTTCCATCAGTACAAATTCTAATATCTAAATTATTTTCGCTTTAATTTTACCATCGAATCCCTTAAAAGCAACTTCTGTTCTTTTAAAGTCTCTTCATTATTGATATTTTTACGATTTGATATATGTATCCGTACACCAGATATGTATATAAATGAAATCGCGACAAGATAGCGCCTACATGTGTTTATAATCAGTTTATTACTTGCTTTTTATACAAAGTAAAAGAAAAAAGTTACACCAATAAAAGAAAACTAATATTACTTGACTGTTCACTTTATTCGTAGACATCAATCTATACCTAGATAAGAACTGCGTTCGTGTGACATATTCGTCGTCGATTCAGCCGTCGTGTACATCCTTAACATTAATAACAATACTTAAATACAAATGGTTACAGGGGATTTCACATAGTTATAAAGCTGTCTAAAATTAGGTTATACTTAAAGGATTTTTTAAAGAGGGGGAGGGGGCGGGGGGTGTAGAAGATAGAATATCAGGACAGTCTAACGTTTGGAGAAAGGATTGTTGCGGGCAGTGGTGCGTGCGGCAGCGGCGGCGGCCGTCTGCGTGCAGTTGCACAACGCGTCGAACACGCGTAACACAAATCCGCGCGCACGTCCCATACGACGCTTGAAGTTCCCTGCAACAATTGTAATTTATTTAGATATGCTAACCTTGGCCTACATGACCGCCCTAGTTATCACCTTATATCATACAATGCAATAACCATCAGATTGACTCCTAATCAAACCATAACAATGTCTTTACTCTTACTCTTATCTGTCCCACATGACCCAAAGAGGTTATTATATGCTAAGAAGTTAGATTATGAAGACTCCATACATTTAGCTTACTAGGAAGCAAAGATAACGCATTTTTTTCCTGCGCAGGATTCGAACCTGCTACATCTGAAAATTCAAATGCGGGTATTGGCATTTTACGGCTTGACTAAGGAGATAATTAATAATTTTATGCATCCATAATATCATAAGTCAGAAAAAAAAGTTATTATTATCTATATTAATGTTCAAATTACAAAATAAAGTTCACTACAACATCCAGTACAACCGAATAAGTTTACGGTTGTTTAAATATTCCTTATTAATTGACGAGTAGTTTTGTGAGTGTGAAGTATTGCGTTATTTTAGTAAATTGGAAATTAACTTTTTCGATTTAGTTCACAAATATATTACTAGTTAACGTCCACCACCATTCCACAAAAATTTCGACCTTTAAATAAAACAGGTTAATAATACAATCTGCTATAAGGGATTATTACCAAATTGATTACTTCGCTTCAAGAAAATGGTTGCGTGACCATCAACAATATACGCATTTTCTTAAACAACGTTACGCATAATAACGAAACTATAGGAAATTTTGCCAGCTTGCTCGCAACTTTTTTTATCACGCTAAACAAGTTTTTACTTAGTTCGTTGGTTCCCTTTTGCTATTGATAGCGTTTTCTTAACCAATGAGACAATGCCATTGGCATAATTTTTTTCCGCCTTTGTACAATTATTTGAGTAAAAAAAGGTATTATTTAATAAATTTATAAATAACGTTATTCTCTATTAGGATACTCTATTTAAAACATTTTTATTGTTAGTCACCCTTTACCGCTTTCTGAGATCCCCGACGGCACAGTCACCAGAATGACTCCTTAAGATGTTAATGTTCATATAATATTTTAGGTTTTATCTCTTTAATTCATGTTCGTTATATGTGACTTCATCTTTTACACAAGTTTTCATTTATTTTTCAACATAGCAAACTTTACGGCATTTATTCCATCTACTTTCAAACAATTTTATTAATTTTTCCGACCTCTCGATAATTTTGGTAGTTATTCCAACTATTTGGCATTCAATCAGTCCAGGTACTCTGCGTAATCCAAACATCCAGTGAATGTTTTCAACTTTTTCAGGTATTCAAACAAGAAGGGTCCTTTGCTACCCCAGGAAACGCAGGTCATCCATTGTTCAGATTGCCGTCATAACTATGCTGTAAAATGGTAGATCAAAGATTTACAAATTGACTGAAACCATTCCGGGGTTTACACTGTATCGTATTTTATTTTCGGTCGATAACAAACTTCATCAAGTATTCGTACGGGAAGGACCTATGTCTAACCTTAACATGTATAACAACTGTCTAATCTTGAGTACTTAGTTCCACCACTGAAACTTGGAAACGATAAAAATTCCTAGAAAGCAGCGAAATTCTCATAGGCCACATATATTTGGCAGCTTTAAGAAATGGTTAAGTCCTTGCACTTTAAATAGTATAGAAAAGTCACCTGCGAATGAAACTACTTTCGATGATCTCGCGTTTACTGAAGGTAAGTTATTTCAAAAATCAGGAAGTAAAGTTGTCTAAAGGAATAAAAGTTCCTGAAATGGACCTTGCGAAAGTATTATTGGAAGCATTCCCATGGAAAAACGCTAATTCTTATCATATATTGTAAGAAATCCTTTAGTTTGTTAATCATTTTGGTTTGGTATAACAGACATAATTTAACGCCTAAGAAAACATAGATAATTAATTTACTGTTCATAATATATTAAACTTTTCTTAATATTCTTCGAATACATTAGTGCTCTGATAAAATAATAAATAAAGTAGTCGGTCACAAATTTACTGAAGCTATTTGATACATTGATATTCTGATCACCAATCAATACTAAGTAACTGTACTTACGTAAATAGCTACTATACCAATATGAGTCAGCACTAGTCACAAACAATCAAAATAAATAGCTGCCACAGTTTAAAACAATGTAAATATTAATAACCGTTGGAACAAGATAAATATTCCGTTCACATACCTACTGTTATAAATATACATCTGCTGATTGAAGCTAACGTATAATTAAAACAAAAAAAAATGCATGATATGCAACGATAAAATAATTCTTTTAAACAAATTTAGTATTTTAATTGTATTAAACTAAATTAATATATAAATGAGTAATAGAGAAGCAACAATTTTACGGCAGTATATTACATAAAATGGTTATTGCGACTATACTACTGATTAAAATAATTTCAAACAATTTGTTTCTCGCGAAAGCAATCATGTACCTTATATAAGGCCTCTGTTGTGCTTGTTAAGGGCAGTATAAGCGGAGTTTAATTAAATATTTCTATAAAGACCCTAAAAGTTACAAGAACGTAAACCAACATTACTATGATAAAGAACTGAGACGTATGCTGAATTACATAAGTGTATGCATATACTGGTGCCTCGTCCTTTTACGCTCTTTTAGCTATATAATACATAAATTTATTTTAATAAATGAGAACGCTGGCTCAGAAGCAACTTTATACACAACCATCCGACAAATATAATAGACCACCATACATTTAAAACAATCGAGCCTGCATTCAGTATGTATTCACCCAACTAACTACATGAATCGCAGACAAGTAACCGATCCACGTCCACAAACTCTATCTAACAACAGTGGGCGTCAAAAGATGGAACCAATAAGAGTATTGGTTAAACATCGCATGGGGATTAAACATTCGCGTTTCACATTAGACTTTGTTTACACGAATTCCATCCATTATCTGTCTTAGGTAAAGGAAACAACAACGCAATGTTATAAAGTAACCGCTTTTATCGAACCGAATTAATTATTAACAGAATGTCTGTTAGGATTGATACTATTTTACGTTTCATACAGTTTGTCTTGAGGTTTTTTTGTCTCGTATAAAGACAATCTAAATTAATTCCATTATACTAAGATTTTCAAACGGTAAACTATTACCAGAAAGCGTCATTTCTTAAGTTTTTATTGGTTAATTCATTCACATAAGTGAGTAAGTTGTAATTTTACAGAGCAATAGATTCGGCAATTTTATTAACACATACATAAACATAGATTTTAAAATATTGAGAAATAAAAGATTTTTGTTTCGACGACAGATATAATTTTATTTTTAATATTCAAAATAACTAGCGGTCCTCGGCTTAGTACGGATGGGCATTTTAATTTATTAATAAAATTATTAAGATTAAATATTAGAATTCTATCGTTATTGTATAAAGATTAAATATTTTATGGTCAATTCCTTATACACGTTAAATTGGTTTTAGCCTGTGTTTCTCAGCGTTAACGGGGCTCTGTAATGGAACAAAAATTTTTAAAATCGTGAAAATAAATTTTTGAGTATGAGTTTCATATATATCTCTTTCTTAATTTTTTTAGCATATATAGATTTATCTATGGAAGCAGAATATTTATGTTGAAAAACTTATTGCGGCAATTAAACTAAATAGCTGTTACGGAATTTTCAAATTAAAAGAAACCGCTGATCTTACGATTAATCGACTACTCGCGTTACAAGGACGTTAGTAATTCGACCATCATTACGTAACAAGTTATAATTTCTTTAATTACGTAGCTAATTAATCCAAATGCTTTAAATCATTAAACTGATTTTATTACGTTAATTTGTTATAAGCAAAACATCGAACCAATTTTATTATATGATTAATTTATATCTACGTAATCGAAGAACATAACACATCAAAGTCTACGAAATATATAAGTAATGGAAATTGATTGCAGAAGCCCTAAATATAAGTCGCAAGAATTGTAGGAGCATATTTTATCGAAACTGGGTCAAATAATATTAAATAATGAAGACGTAAAACAAAATAAATTGTTTCGACTTCTTCTTCTATAATTATTTCTGAAATTGTCTTAAATCATGAGAATAAAATAAAGCTGGGAGTTAAAACTATCATATAAAAAGAATAAGTAAAAATTACATGTATAAAATTGGAATCTCTAAACCCCCAGAACAAGATTTTTATTTTAAGTATAAAGAGTTGGCTCTTTTAGAACATTTTCCATAACATTTTATTTTTGTAATTGTAATAATAAACAGAATAATAAAAAAAACTTGATAAGACCACCTTACTCTCTTCCTAATGAATATATATTGAATGCATCATGTAAATATTTCAGTAACAATACAATTGACAGTTCTAATGGATGATAGGTTCTAAAAACTCCGTTTATTAATTAAATCACGAATGGATATTTACGATTTATCGATTATAAAGGTTTAGAAACTGCCTCAACTGCCTAGTGGTATAAGGGTGTGTTATGCTATGTTTTAAGAATAACCCACAATAAGCATATAACTATTCTAGAAGTTTCACGATGCCAATGTGGTTTAGAGGAGGGCATAATAGAGCATCTGTTCATTACATCTAGAAGCCTGATTATTCTTCTTTATGATATGCTTCCCTCTAACATTCCTAGAGCTATCAATATCGCCTTCCTTTTAACCCTTAGTAAACCTTATTTCCCTCTGTCGGATAAAATTCGCAATGAATTCATCCGGCAAAGAACAAAAGTTACCGACATAGCGCAAAGGATTAGCTCATTGAAATGGCAGTGGGCCGGTCACGTGGTCCGAAGAACGGACGGCCGATGGGGTCATAAGGTTCCAGGGTGGAGGCCACGTTTAGGAAAATGGAGTGTTGGTCGACCCCCGACCAGGTGGGATGGTGATATCCGCGCGGTGGCCGGTTCAAGTTGGCAGCGAGTAGCAGGAGATCGGCCGTCTTGGCGTTCATTGAAGAAGGCCTATGTACAGCAGTGGACTGATGGAGGCTGCTTATGATGATGATGATGAAACCTTATTTTTTTTTTTAAATATCAAATTTATAAGGATAAATAACATAAAGCTTTCAATTTTACTTATTTAATTTTACAACTCCTTTTCCCCAATCCTGTATATAGTAGTGATTATTTTTGCCTAATTATATAAATTATGTAACTCTCTTTTATAAATATCATATATCGACCAATTAGGAACTATAGTTTATACACAATACAATTGTCAATGCTACTGGTCAATTTATAATGTTTTTCCCAACCTTGACACTGGCAGAATCACCAAGATAAACTTGGTGGAGCCATTACATCAAAAAGAAGAAGAAGATGAATTGCATTATATTGTAAACATTTTTAAATATTGCAATCTGGCATATTCAAAGTAATTTTTATTGTATTTGAAAAAATCTTCTTTAATGCACATTAAATGTGTCAGATGATTATACTATGGGCCATGATAGAAAATTACACTTGGATTGAGATTAATCTTGAAAAATTACAAAAAACGAAGTGAAATAATACCACTCTTATGTAATTGGCTAATAAATAGATTAAATATGAATTTTCACAGTTTATAGAAAAGAGTTTTGTTTTAAATTTGTTAATTTTTAAAAGGATTTAGATAATGGTGGTTATAAAACGTGTATCGTCTTGATATGAACGAGCAAACTGCCATCTGTCGTCAAAATGGCGACGCGCCGGTAATTAAATACACTTGCACTTTTGTATATGGTACAATTAACATACACCAGCGAAATTTCAAGTGTTTCGAATTATCATAAGTGTATTTTTTTAAAAGTGGGCTATCCTAGGAACTGGGCCATCTTCGACGACACTATCTTAGAACTATATTATGCTGTTCGTAGTCGTTCATATTTTTTTAGAAAAACTTCTCTTGTTTATATTGTTGTTCTCCTATTGGTAATACGAGTTGATCACGAATAAGATAGGATGGGCATTTTTTTAGCGTGTAAACAAATTGGTCGTGGCCCTTATCCATCCGGTCGTGTCGGATATCCATCCCTTCCGACCAAGGAAGTCCTATACTCCTTCCTCGGATCAGCACATTTACATTTTTAAAATGGATTTTCGTGGGATAAAAAGTAGTCGTAGATCTTTAACTTAAGTTTAATATTGATAGTATTCTAGTAGTGAAATAATATTTTAAATCGACACAGCCGTTTTTGAGTTTAAAAACATATTACAAATATACACACAAAAATACAAATCTATCCTCTTTAACTGCCTCCGTAGCCTAGTGGTATAGGCGTGCGCCTTAGAAACTAGAGGTCGTGGGTTCGAATCCTGCGGGGACTCAACAAATTTCATTGTTGTTTCCTAGTTGGTTAGGGCAATTTGGGCCGATCACCCAATTGTCTGAAAAGTAAGATGATCCATGCGTCGGATGGGCATGTAAAAACCCGCATTGGACCAGCGTGGTGGGATACGGTCCAAAATCCCCTGAGGGATGGAGGTGTATTAGGGGAGGCCTATGTCCAGCAGTGGACTATCACAGGCTGATGATGATCCTCTTTATAATTTTAGTAAAGATGACAATAGCGCATTTCATTCGCGCGCGCCCTATTAATAATAACTAAGGTCTCTTATCGTATCCCCCCTAGTATCTCACTTTGTTGTACTAGCGAGGCTTAGTAATTGCGCAGTCTAGCCGCGTAACCTGGTTGGCCTAAGGATAACCAGTGGTGAGGGCTTGCCATGAATGCCTGACCACGTAGGACGGGTAGTAGGTAGTTGTCGTGCTAGCATTCCCCTTCTTCGCATCCAAAGTGGATTCAAGCGACAAGTGTATTTTGGTATTTCGTAGCTTGCTATCCCTCCGCAAATTGGCGGGTCCACATGGTAAATTGCCGTTAAGAGGAGGGAGAAGAATCAGTATGATATGGTCGTTCTCTCTTCCTTTTAAAACAAAGGGGGGTGGAAACGGCTGAGCCGAACATAAAGGGTGCTACTAGAGGCTGGAATTGCGATGCCTAAAGGGTCTCTGGCTTGCATAGGAATTTTTGGATCCATAGTCACTATGTAAGAATCTCTGAGTCTGTTGCTGAGGTATGGGTGCCGCGACATAGGACGCGTTATTTCCGATGGGCCCTGAAATGAGATGGAGCGTAGGCCTGAAATCGGGTACTCAGCGCGGCTGAGGTTGCAAAAAAAGCGTTTCTGTAACACATCTACACCTTCGTTAATAAATGAATTTTTTTATGTATAGATTCGATAATAAGAACTTTATATCGCGTTAATATAGCGGTTTAATGTGTCAAAAATTTTTCGAAAACCGACATCATTGCGGCAACCCCTCAAAGCATTATTTTAGCAACATTGCTTTGGCTTCTAATATATCCGGAACTTCTATTAATATCATCTATTCCTAAACCCATACACGGGTAAAACACTATGTTCATTACACAATATTTTCCTGTAGTAGGAATTGAACCCACATCCCCTGGCACAACAGCCAGGGTCACTAACTTACACCAAGCGGTTTGACCATCTGAATAACAGATTTAGAGCAAAACGACAAACGCCTGACCTCCGCAACCCAAAGGAAATTACAGTACACAATGCATGAATAAGAGTCCATTATAATTGAACGGAAGAACACAGAGGACCTATAACGATTGTCTTGGTTTATAAACGTCATAAGAATTGTTAATTTTAAAACACAATAAAAATGTGAAGGTACATTTTAAAGTTATCGTTTTATCCGTTCAATTTCTTCTCTGGGAAATAAGATTATTAAAAGGAAGGATGATCAGAGCTCAATTGCACCGGCAGTTTTCTAGAAAGAGCTTTTTTTTTCATAATTTAATCAAAGGATTGCAAGTTAACTGATAGGACTGTTATAAGAAAAAATATTGAAATAAGTCGTTTTTATATTATGCGCGTATTTTTTTACGAAGGCAGTTTTATCATTGCCATTGTCGACCGAAGTTTTGTCGAAGGTCGTGGATTCGAACCTCGCAATAGTGCGACTATTATGTTTAGTTGTTTTATATACGTTTAGAAACACAAAGGCTTTATTAATAGTTTCAAGGTAATGGGTTTCTTTTTCATCTTTTTCATTCTTTTTCGAGTTGCCTAGTCGTACTACAAAGCATAAGCGTGTAACTACAGACATAACGTTATGAATATTAGTTACTGTAGATAAATGTCTTAAAATTTATTTAAAGATTCTAATGGTTGGAGCAAACCAGTTGTAATCAAATGGATGTCAAGCCCGTCTAGTCATTTAAGCAAATTAAAAGACGTGAACGACTTTATATAATATATTTAATAACATCTATTTTATTTACTAGTTTTGCTTATTAATTACATCATACATGCATCATCAGCCTGTGATAGGCCACTGCTGGACCTTGGCCTCCCTATTCAATCACATACAAGCCTAATACACCCCCTATCCGTCTGTTGACCTCTACCTCAAAGTTGTTTCTACCTAGTTTGAGCGTTTGTCCTAGGTAAACGTACTCTGAAACTACTTTGAGGGAGGTGCCGTTGATTTTATTGGCCCCGAATCAATGTGCTCGTTTGTTTTACCCAAGTTTATCCGGAGGCCCATGCGTGCAGAAGACTCAGCCAGGCTCTGTATCATTTTTTGCAGGTCCTTTGCAGCCCCAGCCATAATGACGATATCGTAGGCAAATCGCAAATCGAGTGAGTACATATCTCACTCACCGTTAACTTTGTGACGCGTCTTTCCTATTCGAGCGCCTTAAACTTATCTTCCAGCGCGGCGAAGAACTATTTCGGAGACACGACATCTCCTTGTCACAAAGAATGTTTTATGTTGAATAGATCCGCCAAAAAGTAGCGGATGCGGACACAGACACGGATATCCGGTACATCACTACTTACTATACTTATAAATATACTTTTTCCGTATTAATATTTACACGTACGGCACCTACTTGATTGCACAAAGCTTAAACTAGAAACTATAAAATAATTTTCTGAAGATGACGTACCCTCTATCTGGGTTAATCTGCCCATACGTATCATTTGTTTGAATTCAAGTAGTTATTATTATAGACGTTTAAGTAAAATTAACATAAAAAAGCTAAAAAAAAAAACCTTTAAGCAAAGGTTACACGCCCTTTGTAAACAGCCCTCCTTTATGTCTATAAATATAAACATAATATTGGGACGGTAACACTACACTATCTAGTTCGAAACTAATCAAAGCCTATTTTATGGCAACAAGATGA
The DNA here is from genome assembly GCA_029286875.1 of Lamproptera curius. Classification (NCBI taxonomy): domain Eukaryota; kingdom Metazoa; phylum Arthropoda; class Insecta; order Lepidoptera; family Papilionidae; genus Lamproptera; species Lamproptera curius. The sequence continues at coordinate 1,194,964 of JAGSMT010000079.1, forward strand.
CTTATAAATATATATTTTTTTATTTTTATGTAAATAAATTAATTAATTAATATTATTATTTGTATTATAAAAATGCAAACACCAAGACGTAACGAAATAAACTCTATATTCATCACACAATATTTTTCCTAATCGACACCATAACATCTGCAATTGGATTAGTTTTTTTTTTGCTACTTTTCTTTTTTACTTTTTTGTGTTTTTCAAATTTGTTATACCAAAACCTGACGGCGCCCTCCAAAATTAACACTCGACTGTGTTAAAATTCCACAATAAAAAATATACATTTTCTCCCATTACTTTGATAGAAATTTAAGAATTATTAACCCAAATTTCTTCATTCATGTCTTATATGTATAGTCGTCAAAATACTAACCTATATTATTCACAACAACTATACTGCGTTACACACAATTCTCATCGTAATGAGGATAAATGTTTGCAAATTTATATTTTCTTCAAGTTTATTATGTCTCAGAGTTTAACTGAAACAAATGGATTTCACTGTAATAAAAATAATCAATCGTACAGCTGATTGCTTAAAGAACTTTTTCCTTCTTTTCGTCGATACACGGGTGAACACAAGGCATTTAACATCCATTCCATTTATAAGATTTTAATGCCATTAGTGGCATCGTTCACAAAGATTTCTAATTATATTCCGCTCAAGTATAGCTGTCTGCGAGTATTGATTTTGTTTATACCTCCATTTCGAGGGTGCGCCCCAGACGTCCCCGCATTTATAATGTTCACGACCCTACAGGGGCCTACCCTTACCTCCTTGCCCTTTGCTTTTACTATGTCGTTCATGGAGAAAGAAAAAGTTTCTATGTTCATTTTATTCTCAAGAGTTATAGTGGTGTGTAGTTTTGGATTTTCTTCTTCCATCGTAGGCTTAATCATCTATTTGTGTAAATAGATGATATGTCTATGTTTTGTTTTTCTTTTTAATCTGTCCACACAGTTCTGACATTTTGACTGTTGGTAAAAAAATTGTAGTTTCGTTTTTCATCTTCCATTTTGTAGTGCTCGCAATGTCACTGATATACTCCATTTCTACAAAACTGCTACTCTTCGAGTAACTTTTTCAACTAACTACCTTTGAATATGGTTATGATGTTTACCTAAACTGATTTACCAAACAACAATGTAAACACTAAAACCAAATACAAACCAATCGTTATCGTTCAATTAATTCTGTTTGACGCAAGTAATGATAGTTGAAACAACCCTTTTGCGGTGGCAACTATAGAATAGGTGCTATATTTTCAGAACCATTTATTGAAATGGAACATAACCATTAATACCAATTTTGTCGTATGCTTACTTAACGTAAATAGGTAAATGTCCGAAAACATGTTTATTAAATAATGGTGTGTATAAAAAATAGTGGAATATCATAAAAAAAATATTGTCAGTACATACCTACTCCTGGATCTTGCAATTCCTGTAACAATGAAAATGCGGATTCGATGAAAATGTCAAATAGCAAATAATAATGCCTTGATCAAGCTAGTACTAGTCAATGATATGTAGCCATTGAACGTGAATAAACTTTACAAAAAAATACCCTTAAACAAGCTTTAATGAATTTAATTTATATTATTTGCAATTAATATTTGAGGAAATAAAACGTTAAATAGCAGAACTTTGTAAACGACAATTTAACAATTTAGCTTCGATATTATGTCGTATATAGGCGATAGATGAATATAAGTAAACTTATAAAGTTGTAAATAGATATAATTTATATCTATTTACAACGTTATATTAATAAAAATGCAATAACAGCCACATAAAACTGCTGCAACGAGCTCGTATAGAGAATAAATTGTCGTTTTAAAAAAAACGGTTTAAGAGTTTTACATGGTTAATATTTACTTTATATTTGTCGCTGATTAATAATTTTACATTCATAAACAAGCATTGTTAAAGAATTAATGCAAAGATTTAATTGTATAAACAATTTACTGTGCCTAGTGATTTTAATACCCTATAAAATCCCTTTAAGTATAAATTATAAAGCTACCTAAAGGTGGTATATTTATTAAAAATGGATTCATAAAGTAATAATAAGAAAACTATTTGTGATCACTAAAAGGTGATTACTAATTTCCGATACATTTCATTATAAATAAAAGTTTCTAAATGTACATAAGTCACCAACTTATAAAGTATTAAGTAATCTTGACATAAAAGCAATAAGAAAGTTAAAATTGATAGTAAAAGATAACTAGCTTTAACCCTCGGTTTCATAAATGATCAAAACCATTAATACTTCATTAACTGTTCCTTGAATACTATTCTCACGTGTTAGTTATATTATTGTAAGGTTTTATCGAAATTGAAACAAGCTTTTGCGTTTTAAAGTCACAAACATTCCTACGGACAAACCTACCGATATATATTAGTACAAATAGAACAATCCCACCCTCGAACTTTTAAAAGGACAGATGCTGCGTTATATCGATCAAGCAACTATTTGTGGCACTACCATTATACTGCCGCTTTATCAGATATATCGTTGGCCGATTATCCCATACAATCTCTTCAACAGGGGCCGATAGCACGACAGGGATATGACAATATTGCGTTTTACGCGAGTCTCGATAATTCGTCAATCAAAATAAAAAGTATATCTTTTTGTCGTGGTACAATAACTCCAAGAGATAATTCACTGAGAGAGATTGAACTTTTAAGGCTTTTCTATAAGTAATTTGGTAAAATTATAGATTTAACACGAAATATTTCCAAAAATACTGAAACCTTTAACTGATAAAAGCGTGCAGATGCTAATTATCGATTCGTCGTGTCTATAGATAAAAGGTTTTCCGTTCTATCATGTTGCTATTCTAATCATGCGTTGAAATGTGCAATAGAAATGTTATGAGTTCTATTGATTCAAGATCGTGTGCGTCTAGACGGATGCCGTGTCTTGTATTCTACAACTTCATATACGACACTTACCGCCCTATCTTTCCCACACAATCGGTTTTCATACGGGCAAAATATACATTGATACTTACACTTTTCTTGCGTTCTTTATCTCTTTGTTTTATCTCGGCTTCCTTCGCTGCTTGTTTTATTAGCAGTTCGACGAATTCCGTCGCCTGTTGCAGCCTCTCGGGGTCGCTCTTGAACTCGGCTATCCGTTCGGCTAGCGAGGCCACGTCTCCTTGCTGCATCATCGTTATACTTAAGTGTGACCTTTTAATATAGAACACCACACCGATGCAAGTGTAGAATTGGGAGCCAGCAGGAGCGTCACTTCCACGGGTAACGCGTGCCCACCTCGGTTTCATTCGAATGGTACAGTGCTATGGCATGACGCGTTAGGCATGTGGTTTCCAGTGTTACTAGACACGGGGATTTTCAGTCATAAACGTAACGGACTTCGCTGGACGCGCGCGGCGTGTCTCAACGCTGAAGGCGGCGGAGGCACTGAGTTTCGGCTAGGCCGGGGCGGCGAACGGTCATGCGCCGACGGATGCGGGCCGCATATTTTCTACCTACGTTTGACAGATTATCACTAATCACTACTGATGAGAGCATTACCGGCCCCTCTAGTCTATTAGTTCACCTCGCTTTATTCATTTGCTTCGAGCGAAAAACTGTGAACAAAACCACGCTGAAAAATCGACGTTGCATTCTTCGTTATGAAAAACTGATATGTCTGTTTTGAATACATGACGTGTTATACAAGTTTGAATAATTGGAATGCATAAGGCTTAACTTTGTAAAACAAAACTAAACATAATGCCTAATTTTTTACGCAAATTATTAGTTTTCATACATGCAGATTTCAACCTTAATAATGAAGAAGATACTTTACATTCGATAAATTTAACCTTTACCTTCTCATAGATAAAATACGATCGCTAGATCGAAGGCAAAAATTCTTCTAGTAATCGCGGCAAATGAAAGCAACGACGCAACTAGTAGGTACAATATGCACATGATAAATGAAATTCTCGCATTAAATTATCAGATTTGTGAAGTGTTAACATGGTCCCGTTACTGTATATTACATTATATTCACAACAGTTAATTCATAAGTTACAATCATACTCTTAATATTACCTACATCATAATGTCTCCAAACTAACTAAAAAGTTGACAAGGCTCAGAAAATAAGTATAAGTAACATAATGTACGTAAATTAAAAGATTAAATAAAAAAAGGTTTTTACGCCCATGAAACGTTAAAAGTAAGTCGTGCGTCTGTTGACAATTTGTGTAAAACATGTTGAAACTGAAAATTAGTATGCGTAAGCATAACAATATAAGTACCTATAGTCCTCGAAAAATGTACTTGTAAAATGAGTATATTTTAAGTTATTAATACTCTCAAAGTATACAAAAATATACCAATATTTTTTAAGACATTATAATAGACGTAATAAAAGTACGTGGAACAATTATACATCAATTTATCGAGAAATAAGTCAGCGAAAAATAAATACCGAAATATAAATGTGTTTTAAAATATTACACAGTCTGGTAACCATTAAACTTTTCATGTGTTTGTTTGGGTTTTTTCAATAAGGAATATTTCTATAAAGTAATAAATTTTACTTCACAATAAGAAATTTAAATATGACTAAGAGGTTTTGACCAAATTCAACACATCAATCAATCAATCAACAGCCTGTGATAGTCCACTGGACATAGGCCTCTAACTACCCTATTCATTAGGAGGTTTGGACCGTATCCTCCACGCTGGTCCAATGCGGTTGGTGGGTGGACTCGACTTTTAACATGCCCATCCGACGCATGGATCATCTTACTTTTCAGACAATTGGGTGATCGGCCCAAATTGTCCTAACCAACTAGGAAAAACAATGAAAATTTGTTGAGCCCTGAGATTCGAACCACGACCTCCAGTTTCTAAAGCATAGCCCATGCACTAGGCTACTGAGGCAGTTAACTTAAGTAAATTCAACATATTACTTTGTAAATTAAAAGAAATTTTCGTCAGTGAACTGCATACGAAATACAAATAAATTAAATATAATATCACAAAGTTTAAAACTAACAG